>CM057344.1:12294894-13494894 GCA_030015575.1 Agapanthus africanus | reverse complement strand
TATGTTACTCGTCTATGTTTTGGCTAGTTCATGCAGATTAAATGGGGTACGAGAATATGATGTGATTTGATATCAATTCTAAGAGATTGAGTGTTTGTGTGTGTGTGTGTGTGGAAAGAATATAAGAAAGATGATTATGTTTCGGACACAGCGAATATAGCCGGAGATCCAGGAGATATATATATTTGTGATTAATCTACGAGTGATTAAGGGTGGTTGACATAAGATGTTTCTACACATATATTTGTGATCAATCCATGATGGATTGAGGGTAGTTGACACAGGGTGTCTCTACGGATATATATGAGGGATCAATATAAATACCCTATACTGAGATGAATATATTATATTTATATGAGAGATCGAGATAGATACCCTGTACTGATGAGATATCTTATGCTGTATACATAGTAGCCGGACATGACTGGTCTATGAGACAATACCTGACTAGTATTTTCATATATCGATGCATACTGAAGATGGTTTATAAAGAGTTATAGTATCATATTTTCCACGTGTATATGATGAGCACAGAAAATTTTGAAAGGAAACCCCTTCTTCATTAGTTTCAAATAAACAGAGCGGGGCATATATTTAAATAAAACACATATTTTCTTCGTGTTTTAACGTCCGCTACTAGTGCCATGATATAGACATCATATGACTATTTTGAAAGGTTTAATATTTATACACCCTTTGGCTACTTTTATTAGATTGCATAATGTGGTGTGCTATACGTATTATATCCTTACTTCTATTTATATTTGGTCGTGTGTTATAGATATTGCACTACGGTTACGGTAATCGTGATTTGACACCGATATATTTTTTACGCGGTGAGTTATCATTTATTGATGATAGATCATCATTACGTTGCATAGTATTGCGTTTATTTCCGTGACTCGCATGCTTTTGGATGTTTATGGTTATGTTATGTCCATACCGAGTTTGATATTGTTTAGTCGAGATTGACATGATAACCACACACAGATTCATATACAGGATGGCAGCACATGAGTTGTACATGAGAGCTTATCATCACATATTTCTTTGATCGAACTCTAATTTCGATGCATGCTATTTTACCCTTCTTGATGTACACATTTTATATTGTTTAGATATTTCACCGCTTATCCTTGCGATTTTTAGCTCGTTATATAATACTATTCACGAGTTAGCAACTCATCCCCGTTGTGCCATGGTATTGTGCAGGTTTGACCGCTTGGATCAGTAGCGGCTAGTTTCGGCACATCTTCTGTTTTGTGGGCATAGTTTGCGCATGTACATGAGTGGTGGGTTATAGTTTTTGGTATCGGCATTTGTCTTATAGCTATTTTATCTAAAAGTACTCTATCAAAGACCAAATCTTGTTTTTGTCGAGACCTTAGTGCTGTTGTGACTTGATATATATTTATTCTATTTTACTTTCCGCATTTGATTCTTCGCTGAGGCGTCGTATTTATATCTTGCATGGTTGTTGATTCACCATTGGTCGTTGATTTTGCTCCCGTGTTTTGGACGCTTTATTATTATGGTATTGTATCTGTTTTATCAAAATTTACAAAGAAAATGTTGTCCGATTTTTTTATATTTAAAATAGCAATGATTTTAAAGCAAACTTGAATTTACGTTATTAAAACCTTTCCAAAACATCACCTTCGCTATTTCTTATAAAATAGTTTAGATTCCGGATTTTTGATTTACTTGAGTGAATGTGGAGTCCTATGGATTTCACGCAATTCAAATGCCGGTCACGTGCCAATTTCGGATCGTGACAGACATAAGTTATAATATCTCAAAGGACACAAGTTATAAGTATTGAATTCACAAAATAAAGAGTGCACATAAATTTTGAGAGTTTAGAGAAACCAAGAGACAAAAAGCAGAGGCGAGAAAAGGACATCCACTGTGTTCATCAATTATTCATAATAATCTTATATTATCTTCAAAAGTAAGATAAAAAGGTTTAAATTCAACTTTACAAAACATTATCCTTAATATCACACCCTTAATTTTGTAAAGGATTTTCTCTTTTATTTTTTCTCTTTTATTTTTTCCTATTTAAGTATAGTTCCTTACACTTAGATTTATTTTAACTAGAACCACACATAGCTTCCCTTAGAATAAAAACCATATTGTACTCTATCCTCATAATAAATGTCCAATATATATTTTAAAACCACCGGCAAAAAGACAAGTAACAAAGACAACTACAAGCCTTTGCACCAAAATTTTAGGATCGGGTATAAGAATTATTTTCACTCATCGTGCTTTATTAAGGACGACTTTCTTGGTTGAATCATGAATAACATATCATTTCTCATTGTTTCCATCTATGTTCAATTAAATCTGTTCTTGGCATTAGTGCGGCATTAACTATAACTTTGTCAATTTTCTTAACCGATCTTATTCAAACCATGTTAACTGATTCTTTCTTCATTTAATTTTCCAATAAGAAAGCTCCAGCTTGTTACGATACTTTGAGTAAAAAAAGACTCTTCAAATCGTAAACAAGCTATCATCCTTAAAATATGCGTAATCCAACAACTTAACAAAACCAATGAACTATAACTCAGTTGATATATGTACTTCCCTTTTTGGGAGAGTGTTGGCTTTGGATCATATGAACCATACGAGGGGAAGCGATCACAAATTAAGGCTTTCGGGGCAAATTCGTGGGTCCTCTTCGTGCATGTATGTTCTCATGTGTGATGGGTGTGGATGTGTTGTGTGTGTTGTACGTATAGGTCTGGCCTTACTGGTCAATGCCCCCCTCGAAAAAAAGATATTCGAGACGGTTTCCTTACGGGCCGGTGCCCAAAAAAAAAGTTTCCGAGTGTAAACATTGCTACGTCACTGCATCATCATATAGACAAATCGATTCATGATCCTAGCGATGGCATGAATCAAATTTCAATTCGAATGTTTAATGGCGTGTTTGGATGAACTTAGTTTTAAGTTATTATTTGCCATAATCACTTATAGGTGATTATTTCTGGAAAAAAAAAAGAAAAAATCACTTATAAATGCTTATGCCAAATAAATTGTTTAGTGTTTGGATAATTTTGTATGAAAAGTGATTATAAGCAGATAGTGTATTTGGATGAAAAGATAGATAAGTGATTATCGAGTTTAAAATGACCAAAAAGATGTATCATTAATGCCCGGCCGAACCAAAACAAAATACTTTTTTTTATCCCATGTCTCTTTCAAAACTTTTTTGATCTTAAAATTTGGATGAAAATACAAGGGATGCTATGGTATATTACTTGGTCAATCTACTATTTCATAATCACTTATGGAATAAGTTAGAAATTCCTAACTTATTTTTATGTGAGAAAAAATATCATTTTTAAGCTAGTTATGGTGGGACCTATGGTAAAATAATCGATTATTGAACAGTAAAAAAGAGATCTAAACAAACTATCTACTTAGTACTTATCTTGATGTGATTTTTAATCCCTCGTTGACAAAAAATAATCCATTTCAAACGGTCCTTTAAATGGTACACTCAGAAAAAGGACAAATGTAGGGACCACCATTTACCGTTCAAAATGGACGGCCAAGATTCTTTTCCCTTTGCCTCAAGTTTTTCCAAAATAAAGTGAGGACACAACAACGTGCAAAGTTTCCCTTTGTGGGGCCTAAAGCTCTCGTGGTCCAAGCTGTGAAGTTTGAAGCAGGATTTAGTGCTCTAAAGGCACCTAGTATAAGTGTTACCAAATCTGTATTGATAGTGGTAAACGAATTTGAATACGAATATGAAATTATCGGAAATGACAAGTACCATCTGTATTTGATATGAGTTCGATATGGATACAAAACAGTTAACATCCGGCGCCTTTAGACAGATGTGAATACGGTTGTGAATAGTCATATTAAATGAAAATTAATATTTCTATCTGATAATAATCAGATACGGACACAAAGTCTACTCGTATCATTTGTGTAAGGTTTGAATGCGGATATATATAGCCAAAAAGAAACTAGGGTGATGCTTGAAAGAGAACAAAGCAGAAGATGACAAAAGTTTGTACACAAGGTACCGAAATTTAGAGTGAGTAGTGTGTCAGGGGTCTTGTAATCTCATTGGATCCTCCACCTCCGACAACTGTTTATTATACGCATGCAATATTTAAGTAAGGGAATCTTAAAAATGTGCTTGGGATGGTAATTAATTTGTTTAATCAACTAAGAATATTTGTGAAGTTTATTTATTCTATAGTTTGGCTACCCAGGATCTATAAATAAACCAAGGCTATAAGAAGCCAATAATTTATGAGAATAAATGTTTTCATTATATTATTTAGCTACATGCATAAACATGTATGTGTTTTTGGAGAAACTTGTATAATTACCGAGAAAAATAAATATATGTTGCTGTTACGCTGATAGAGAGATTTTAAGCATAATCGCTACTGTACGTTGTAGTCGGTTGATTGCTTAATTAATACCAAATATCGACCCTACAGCTTCTAATCAACTCCAAATAAAACCAGTACAGCACTCTTTAGCCATCCTTTTTCCCCCACTTATGAATTACACAATGTCAATTGTATACACAAATTAAAACAAAATTGTTTGAACGGTTAAGTGTTAGAAATGGTGGAACATATTTCAGGTCAGACGTGTAAACAACGGCAGACGTCTGAAAATGTAATCATATACACATCAGACGTCGGGAAAACTCAAGTTCAGACGACTGGAGACTACACGAGAAATACCAGAGCGGAGGCAGACATCTGCAGTTCATCGGGGCAGACGTCTGCAGGAGCAACGAAGCCCAATCCAGAGCCTGAGCACACGTCTGGCCACGCGTGGTTTAGACGTCTGCCCTTGGGAGATAAAAGATTTACAAAGCGTAAGCAGGCGTCTGCCCAAGTGTGGGTCAGACGTCTGCCGACAGGATTTTTTGATACGAACGAAAATTACCAAATTTAGTTTTATTTCCTGTTTACTATAGGATTAGGGTTTGCTTATTTAAAGGAACATCTCATATGTATTGTTTACAACCAATTGAGAGATATCATTGTATGAGAGGTGTTACGCCCCGCTTCTCAGAATACGGAATGCGAATGGTGACTAGGCCAATCATGCTCCTACGGTCAAGAAATAATCTCGCCGTAGTCACACTTCGGCTTCTAGCATTACACGGTAGTCAGTAAACACAGTACTAGAGTAAAGGAAATCATAGTTCACAACTTTATTACATTAAAATTATCATGATATATGCCCTAGAGGCCATTATTGTATAGTACTGGTTTGTTTATTACATTTTGGAAACTTTGGATATACACGGATATAATAACAGTCTTGCTCAATATGGTAGTATGCTACTTGGTTTGATTTTAGCTTAATATATGTATATGTTTCTTTTAACGTATCGCTAATACAATTTGATTAAGCCCTTAGGATGTTTGCTTGACTATCAGCGTTGTGATGACAGCCACACTAGTGGGGGCTGAGTAGTCTATAAATACATCCTTATACAGGTCCCTAGTCGTAGGATTATCGAGACGGGGCATCAATACTCTAGAGTAGACTAGTGTATACGCTTCTCATTCTAGCAGGGGAGATGGTCTGTCCCACAACCATTAGTATGTCATACTGGAGATAATGTACAGGTGTTCATTGGGTTATGAGTTACACTGGACGGACTCGTGGGGAACTGCTGGTTGGTACTACACCTATCGTCATGTAGCAGTTTCCAGATGATATGAGTACAGGTTAGTCCATTGACTTGACATCGCTACTTCGCCTCGAGTGTGTTCTCAGTGTACTTAGATCACTACCCTACCACGACTCAAATGAATCGTGCAAACAGGTAGTGGTTGGGTGCAGTCCCGAAGCACTGGGAGGCAGTAGTGGTTAGATATGATTCGTTTCTCTCGGTATTGGGAGTTGATATCGCGCTGTGTTCGGAAAGCCATTACACAAAGTCCCTGACCAGGGCAAGCAAGATTTTCTGGTAGGTACTCTAGTAGTTTCTCATGGTGTTTTGGGCTCTACTCCGGTACGACTTATTGCGCTATTAGGGGTCTGACGGTTACCGCCCCTAGGACCGATATGCGATACTCTTAGACGAACAGACCGGACTGTATGAAGATTGTCACAGATAGGCTCAGTAGAAGTTCGGATGAGTTTGCTCATCGGCCTTCTTATCGACAGATACCAGGGTAGCCGTTACGTGCAGCTAGTACCGCTGACGTGCCTGTGGTTAAACCCACTGCCAGTTTACTGTCGAGTCTTTAGAGTCCTACACAGAGAGTTTCCCTGCTTGTCACGCCCCGCTTCCCGGTGTACGGTAAGGAGACGTGACTGGCCCGCGATGTATTTACTCAGAAGTAAACACGATATAGTAAAGTACACAAGTAAGACAACGGATATGAAAGAAATATCAACTTTTATTTATTAAACATTTCTTTACAATACAACTGAAAAGTAAATACAATGAGGAAAGCAATGCCTAACCAATAGCATGAACTGAAAGTAAAGTCTATACAAGCGTCTAAAGTTCTGAGGCTTCTTCGAACTGCTCCAAGTCTTCGATGCTTGGCTGAATCTCTTGTGAGTCGGATCCATCTGACAACATTCCAAAAAAAGAAGAGAAAATGAATGTCGTCAGCGAACAATCGCTCGGTAAGTCCCAAAGAAAAGGTAGAAGTAGAATAGACAAATAAGAGAATATAACTGGTAAATTGATTGATTGTTATGTTAACGCAGTTATTTGTAGATTGGTACAAAATATGCCAGTGTATACGAGAGTAGTCCAACTATTCCGTGGACTAAGGTATATGGAGCACAATGAACCGTTAAGCCACGGAACAACAGCAACGGATATTCAGGTTAGGTGTATTAAAGTGACCATCATCGTGCCACTTCTAACACATTCCATACCAATCTACCCTTTAAAAACCCCGTATTGTTTTATTGTATTGTTTGTATTGATTTGTAGATAGATGACTTGCCGAAACCATGATATCAATTGTTCATGTAAACAGATAATGACGTAAACGGATAGTCATGTAAGTTAATGAATACCCATGGTTCGGTTAGTTCAAGTCAAGTTGATATAAATTGTATTTAGTATAAATGGATTCATGTCGTATTGAAGTTATCTTTGAATTGCATTTGAGTATAGATTGTTTTCAGTTTTGATTGAGATTCAGACTGAGTCAGACCTTTTAGACAGAATTGAAGTCCTGAATTAGTTTTGGTGTTATCAATAACTGTTGCAAATGGACAGCAGGATTTGTGTTTTTTTCCAAGACAATTACCGTATTAATAACATCGTTTTTAGTTTGTCTACCTTAAATAGGTAAGCACCCACTTTCTACGGCTCCGTGAGACTCAAGAGAATTGGTCCCGCTTAAATCTATATTTACTAGGGTCCTTATTGTAAATTAGTACAACTTGAGGGGGGTTTATGCAAAATAGTTTTGGTATGTTTTCAAAATAAATCTCAAGTATTTAATTATTGTCTTCAGGATTTTCATAGAAGTAATTTTTAAATGTGAAGTTTATTCTAGTGGATATAAACCTAATTTGAATATTATATGGTATTTTCTTATAATTTGACTTGTATTGAATGTGATGGAATTTTCATGATCTTTTGTGACTCCTTTGATTTAGAAAACATGGAATATATATAACATATTTAAAGTAGATATTTTGATAATATATATATATATATATATATATTAAAAATATAATTTATTTATTAAATAGAAATCACGTTTTTCTTAAAATTGTAATACAGATCCCATCGAGATCGTATGCTCCGTGTGGAGGTCTGCATCTCGCCCTACTAGTCCGATGGATGTGCGATAACCCGCACTAACCAAATCGGATTCTCCAAAATGGGTTGTAAGGACTTATCGTATGGAATTTAAATAAGACAATTTAAAGAATACTGTTTTGTAATAGTTTAGAGTATTTTAGTGTAAACTTGTAATTATCCCACAAACTAATATTCCAAAAGCCATCGTGCTATGTCAAGAATGAGTTTTGTGATGAGATAGGTCATTACCTCGTGAGTTTGCTAAAGATAATATGAGCAAAACGATAAAGTAATGTTGTATGTAAACTTGATGGTATTTTACTGAAAAAATGAAATAGAATTTGTTTAACATTAAATTTTGAAATGAAACTTGTTCCAATTATTTTATTATGGTTGCTAAACAATATATAAAAATATGGTAAATTTGTGGTTAAGAAAAATTTGTGTTTTTAATGAAATTAGAATCGAAAGTTGGAATAACTCCGCTTCCGACGAGTTTTGAAAATAGGATTCTTTTTAATAGAGAGAGAAGAGGGAAGAGGGGAATTACGGGTTTGGAGAAGAGAGGGGAGGTAGAGGGAGATTTCGAAGGCATTGTAGAGTCGCTTCGTCGTCGGATTTGTCCCGAAACGTCGCCGGAACTTTGACCTTGGCTAACTCCACTTGTATAACTTTTGGACTTTGAAATTTTTGAGTGTTTTGGAAATGGTTTTCAGAATGAAGAGGGCCAAATTGTAGGGTAGTATTTATAGGATAGAATTAAGGTTTAGGGTAATGAAGAATGGAATTAAAAATATGCATTAAAATGGATTAAAGAGGTGAATTATCACTCTCTAGATAAATGCAGGGAAATCAAACAGCATGGAAGTAGTGGGGTGGGCCAAAGGGTGCTAGGAGAAATTTTTTGTAGCATTTGCTACAGTTGGACCGGCGGCGCCGGCCCCCAAGGCATCTTGGCCGGTCGTGGTGAGGAGGTTGGGGCTTGGATCAATACCACGTGTCCTAGTTTGCTTAAATAACATATTCCACATGTTTATTTAATCTGAATTTTCATTTTTATGTGTATTGCACGTGTAAACTTTTGAGCTTCCAAAAAGTTTAAAAGAACAATCAGCAAAAATATATGTGGTTGGGGGGATTCAAACACAGGGGCTACGTCACAGCAGTGCAAGGCTTTACCAATGAGCTACAGGTGCTTTCTTGGTGTTCAAAAGCAAAATATATACTTATAGCATACACAGGATTGCAAATACTCTATTTGTACAATAACTTTTAAATAAATTTTCTGTACATTAAAGCAGAGTCGTTACACTACTTCGGGTGAAACAATGTAAAGGCCGTATGGTTTTACGGCAGGGTTTCGATCACATACGTGTACTCATGCACGGATGATGATTCGGACGGATAATACTAGTGGGCTTTGGTTTATACCGGATCCTAGTATTAGATTATTGGATTATTTTCGTCTCTTTGTATTCGTATTTTTTAGAATACGGATATGGGTATGTATATACAGTGAGGGGTATTCTTGTAATTTGTGCAAGAGTGCTTCTAGAAGAAGACAGATCATTCGTTGTATTAACCATTTTGTTAAATGGTTAATGAGGTGGAGGATGAGGTGTAGATTTACAATAAATGAAGTATGGCTACTTGGTGATTTATGTGGTGACTCATGGGGCGACTCAATCTTTGATGACTATTGAGGCATGCTTGATACATTGTGAATTATTGTATGCTTCATTATTCACAACACTTAGCCATACTCACTTGAATGTTCTATCACTACACTCTCATCTCCTCAAGCTCTCTTCTTCTTTCTTAAACCCTAATTGTCTCATGAGTTGAGAAATATAGGGTTCTTGAGACTAATCAATCTATAATCACTTTCTACATCTTCTAGGCTACTTAGATTGGCATACTAGGTACCCTAGTTGCGTTAGTTTAAAGGTAGAAGCTCAAAGTATACACTCTCGGGTAGATCGTCTTTGATGCGAGGAGGCCGACCTTACAAGCTCGATCCGATCTTCGAGGAGCCAAGGAGAGGAGGATAAGAAGACCCGAAGGACTTGAAACTAGGAGATATAACTTTCTATATAGCTGTTAAAACCTCCAAGTTGTATTGTTATCTAGGGTTTATGGTCAATCTTGGATGATTAGTCGATGTTGCTTGCCGTAAAATTATTGTTTGTTAATTCCGTCTCTCTACAAGCTTGTAGAGCGTGCGACACCGACTTACAAAAATAATAGAGTTCAAGATATATTTATTTGCATGAAAGAAATAACTAACCAAAGAAATAACAACATTCTTTTAGCAAGCAAAAAGGTGATGGCGGTGATGCCGCGGTCTAGACCTCCGCGATCTCGAATGGCAAGTCCTACTCCTGAGCTGGGTCCATTCTGTCCTTTGAGCATGCACACTCAGGTTGTCAGGACGACACGTATAGCAATAAATATATAGTGTGTGCACAATGTTAATAAACATGAAGTGCACAGCAGAATACATTAATACGAGAATAAATAACGTCAAGTGAATATGAATAGCGCGGTATATGTATCATATCAGCAATTCACACAATATGTATATCATTACATATCAGTCGCTAAGTCAAATAAAATCAATTGGTGGAAAAAATGCTCGTGCTTAACAAGGGTCTCGTGCATGCCCGAGACTACGACCCACTGTTGCCTGAGACATAACCCTGCAGCCGTGCCGCTAGGCCCAGGACCTAATATATATATATATATATATATATATATATATATATATATCACTGATATCGAATGATCATTCTCTAAGTCACTGTACCTCGCTAAATACGAGTTCAATTCCACCGATTCCCCCATTTCCCCAGGTCACAATAACTATAAGTATATAATTAATTGTATACTAGCATGCGCCAAATCACGGTCTTACTCATTTTCACTGCACTGTTCACTTTCACTAATCAATCACTTATCACTGGCGTGCTTGATACAACTAATCCAATACCACTCAAATTCGATAATGGAAAGTTTTCTAAAAATCACTATTAACGTCCGCTATCATAAACGGTATCATAGTCAGGTAAAATACAAAAGGGATGCAACATAGCAAGTCATATGCGATATGAAATACCATGAACCTTATGATTTCAGAAAAATGTATTAATCTACACGATCGTATTTAGACAAAATGTTACAAAAGTGGTAAAAATAAACTCCAACAGCGATCTAACAAAATTGGTTCCATATCAAACGGGTTTCAGGTTTGCGAGATGCGGTCGTTTCATTTTTAAGTTTTCATCGCTGAAATTTCAGTTTCTGAACTAAAAGTCCAATTCCCGACACACTTTTCACCATGTTGGGATCAGAATTAGGCAAAGTCACAGTTGAGGTAAATTTAGATCGTTTAATTATGTTTTCAACGCACTAGAAGGATTGACAATATCCACTGCGTGCTGGGAGAGACGTTCTGTTCAAGGTCCGAACATCCGTTCTGTCCCTGCTTGGGACTGCAGTACATTTCGACAGTTTAAATTGCAATCAAAATAACAAACGGTAGTAAAATTAAATGAAACCAAAACCAATAGTTAGCTAACAGAAGTACCTTTACAACGGTATAGGGTTACGCATAATTCTATGTTCATACAGCGCTACACATTCATATAAATTCAGGTATCGATGTGGAATGCTGCTCTGGACAGTAGTCCAGAGCCGCTTTCCAAGTCAATTCTCATTGCTTTGATCTATCTGTATCGAAGGATAAACCATAGAGGTTTATAACTTATCGAGTCGGTTTCGATATGTGCCATAGAAAATTACATTCCAACATGCATCAAATTTGATATTAGATTTAACATCTCGACATGTACAGTAAAAACAGAATTGACGTCGTCTCTTTGGGGCGTCGTTACACGTGCGATACTTCGTCATCTAAAGTTCAATTTTCTACGTGACATTCATAAGCAGCAAAAAGGGAATATGGATAAACTGTTTGAGCATGATTGACGAGGTTTAAGTTCAGTTCTCTACCTTGAACCAACAACACAATATCGAGAGTTATCGAAATGACTTTGGTTCTACCTAACCCGTGAAAACGATATCTAACATTTACTGCTTCTACGCGATATTAACATGATGTCTTTAGATCCGTTTATGCTCAAAACCCACACTTTAGACTCAATGCGATCATGGCATACAAAATATATGTGATAGCATGCTACGTAACACGGATTCGCAAAAATGGAACTAGTGTAATATTAGCAGAAAATTATAGATCTAAGTACACAGCATGTTAAAGCAAGTGAGGTTTCACTTGCCTTCGGTCGCTGATATAGAAGCGGCACCACGTGAAAGATTCATTTCGATACACGAGATGGCGCGATGCTGGACACGGTGTGTGGCGCGTGCGCGATACGTGGTGACCCGGTACTTGACGCGGTGGCTACGCGAGCGTGATACGGTAATGGGCATGGCGGTGATGCGGGCGTGACACGGTACTGGGCACGGTCTTGGCTCGGTGTATGGTGCGGGTGTGGCACAGCGCGACACGAGAGTGGTAATATGGGTGGCGCGGTGCTGGGTACGAAGTAGGCACTGGACCAGGCACGACAGTTGTTACGTCGTGGTTTGAGGCTGGCATAAAGCATGGCATGTCGGGGCATGTAGGAGACACTGGGCTACGACAAATGTGCGCAGTGTTGTGACGGGTACCGTGTTGACAACCGTGACGTCCATAGGGACCGAGGCCACAACTTGGTCAGCGATCACGGCGACAAAGGCAGCGGCGACGACGATGTTGAGGACTGCTCGATGAAATGCCTCCAGGCTCAGCTTGGACTTGAAGCTAGGTGCAGCGGCGTCGATGGCGGAGCTTGGTTGCAACTCCGTGGCGATGGCGACGATGATGTCGGGAGGAGGCTAGAGACTCAGGAAGGCCAGCGGCATAGGGATGGCGGCTCTGCAGCGATGGGTGGGTTGAGGAGCTCGGTTTTGGATTGGGATGGTGGCTGATGGTGGAGCTACAGGCAAGGATGAATCCGGCGGCGATAGGGGCGCTAGCGGTGGTGATGTGTAGTGAGGGGAGTGAAAGTGTGAGGGGGAAAGAGAACGAGTTAGAGAGAGAAAGAGATAGCAAGAGAGAGAGGTTGTTAGGGATGATGGGAGGTGAGCACTGGGATCTCGGGGAGTAGTTGGGGGAGAGCCCGGTCGTGGGTTGAGCGGGTCTTGAGGAGAGCTGTAGTGGTGTGGGGTTGCGGTGGTGAAAGGACTCGTCAGCAGGGAATTGTGAAGGAGGTGAGGTCGCCGGCAGTGGTGTTGGGTTTTTGAGGAGGAAGTGAGGGAGAGTGGGGGAGTGAAAGATTGGAGATAGAGATAGAGAGGGATCGGTTGAGAGAGAGGAGGAACGGTGAGGGATTTATGGAGGAGGGGATCTCGGGGAGTGGGTGACGTCAAGGGGAGTGGGTCACACGGGGACAAGTGCGAGCGGGAAGGGAGCCATTGGCGAGATAGAGAGTGAGGAAGCGAGAGGGGATGGAGGAGGTAGCCATGGAGATCGCGGGGGTCGTTGGTGTGGCGAGGACGAGGTCAGGGGAGAGTGTGAGAGAAGGGGGAGGGACATTGAGGAAGAGGGCGGGAAAAGAAGGGAGAAGAAGAAGAGGAAGTGGGGGTAACGGGTCGTGTCAGGTCGGGTCAGGTTTGGGCCGGGGTTACGAATTGAGTTTGGATTTAGATTAGGAAAAGTAATAAATAAAAATAAAAAGTATATAAAAATATGAAAAATAATTGGAAAATTTTGGGGAAAATACGGGAAAAATATATACAAGGAACTGGGGATTTACAAGAGGGTGACGGCTAGGGTTAGAGAATTTTGAATGAAAATTCCTAGGGTTTTGCTCGTGTAATTGATTCGAAAATTATAATGGAGACTTTGCAGATTTCGTTTTGCCGGAGATTAACCATACGGTGGGTAAACCCCGTTAACAAATTTCATGCCTCTAAGTGTTTGATTTTCCTTTTTTATTCTCATATATTTATATTGTTCTTTCGTCATTTAATTGCGTACTTGTGTTTGCATGGTTTGAGTGTTGTCGTGAGTATTGTTTCGCATTTTGATCTCTCCCCGTCGATCCCCAACAAGCGAGATCAGAGCAAGGGTTAAGGAACCTAGAGTTCTTCAAATGTACGATCTAGGTCAATGGTGGGTAATGACATCTGCGTTCTTTTCCCCACTTTCTTAGATCGTTGTTTGAAGACGTTGATTCAGTTCAAGGTAGAAGTCAACTTTGCTACGATAGAGACGGAAGATGGCGGAGGATAAAATAAGTATTGAAAAGTTTAATGGTCAGAATTTTGGTTGGTGGCGTATGCAGATGGAGCACTACTTATTTCAATAGAACATGTTTCTTTCGTTGCTTGGAGAAAAGCCTGAGAAGATGGCCGATGAGGTATGAAACCTTTTGGATAGGAAAGCCCTAGCGACAATTCGGTTGTCGTTGATTTCGTAAGTGACTTTTAGTATCTCAAAGGAGAAAACATCCAAGACGCTAATGACGAAATTAGTGAAGTTATATGAGAAGCCTTTTATATCAAACAAAATCTTCCTGATGAAGATGCTTTTCAACATGAAGTTGGTTGAAAACGGCTCGGTAACGGAGCACCTGAATGAATTTAACAGCGTGACGAGCCAACTCGGATCGGTGAAAAACATCTTTGAAGACGAGATTTGAGCACTTCTATTCCTCTATTCGTTACCGGAGAGTTAGGAGAACATGGTGATGGCGGTTAGCAACTCAATCTTAGAGACTCTCGCATTTAATGATGCAGTGAGTTGCATATTAAACGATGAGATGCGGAGAAAGGCCGGGAGAGGGAGTTCGGGAACTTCTGCGTTTTTAGTGGAGATTCACAGTAGAACGATGGAAAGAGGGAAAGGGAAGAAAGGCAAGTCTAATAGCCGAGGAAAATCACAAGGAAAAATCCAAGGTGCTCGTTGGAATTGTGAGAAGAAGGGTCACAGAAGAAATGACTGCAAAACTCCAAAGAAAGACTCGAATGAGAAGGCAGATGGAAATGAAGTTAATGTAGTGTCTACATAAGAACATGGTGAACATGGTTTTTGTTTATCGGTGAGTGAGAATACAAAGGTGGATACTTGGTTTCTTGATTCGGGAGCATCCTTCCATTGTACTTAGGGGCGACATCACTTTAGCAAATATGTTCAGGTAGACCTTGGGCATGTGACAATGGGGAACGGCCAGCCGTGCAAGATCGTTGGTAAACGGACGATCATTTTGCAACCGTCAGGAAGTGGTCAACTAAAATTAAAGAATGCTCGTCATATTCCGGATTTAGAGAAGAGCCTGATTTCCACTAGTCAGTTTGACAATGTTGTTGGGGTAAAAATTTACACCCCCGTTGACCGAGTCAAAGTCACGGTCAACCCCAAGCCAGGTGGGCCCAAGCCCAGGTCAAGTGGGCCCATGCCCAAGTCGAGCCCGCGGCCAGCCTTCTCCATGCCAACAACAAAATCATGTAATAAATAATTTTTTATGTAATTTTTTATACATGAATGTATGCAAAATGGGCATAAAGCCAATATTTTGTAAGCCCAAGGCTTATGTGCAAAAATGAAATGGCACATGAGCCATGGGATAGGCAAAATGCAATTCTGTGAAGCCCAAGAGGCTATATGTAAATATGTAAGCCTATAAAAGGCAATATGATGATGAATAAAAAACACAACACTTTTCATTCCCCAAAAAATTAGGGTTCTTTGTGCCTCCTGCTCCTTCTCCAAGGTTCTAAACCTTCTCATTTCTTTTGAATTAAATCAAGAGTTTTACTCTTTTTTTTTCCAAAACTAAGTATTTTTCCACCACAAAACCCACAAAGGGGAACTCAGATCTCCCATCAGATCTAAAAAAGGAGTGATTTTTAAAATCTCCTACTACTTGATCTTCAAGATCCGGCCAAGCAACAGGAGGAGGAAGAAGAACCCCCTTCATCAGTTTCAAAACATCCTAGGAGTTTAACTCCATATATACATATATAATAAATATTTCCTTTTTTTGAAGCATAGCTTCTGGTTCTAGGCAAAAAGCCTCTTTTTCTCGTCGGTGCTTAAGCGCAGAGCGCCCGCGTGCCGACACGTGGCGCGCTTGCGCTCGAGCGCAAGCGCTCGAGCGTAAGTGGCCCCGGTGCCGACACGTGGTGCGCTGTGCTCAAGCGCAAGCGCTCGAGCGTAAGTCGCCCCGGTGCCGACACGTGGCGTGCTTGCACTCAAGCGCAAGAGCGCAATTCGCCCCCGTGCCGACACGTGGCACGCTTGCGCTCGAGCTCAATTCGCCCCCGTGCCGACACGTGGCGCGCTTGCGCTCCAGCGCAAGTCGTCCCGTGTCGACACGTGTCGCGCTTGCGCTCGAGCACAAGCGCTCGAGCGCAAGTCGCCTCCGTGCCGACACGTGGCGCACTTGCGCTCCAGTGCAGAGCACCCACGTGCCGACACATGGCACTCTAGCGCCTGAGCGCACAGCACCTAGGCGCACAGCGCCCAAGGTGCTGCCCTACGCATCCTTTGGATGCCTTTTCCCCCTTTATTTATATATACATGTATATATATATACATATGTACACATACACATACTCTACGACGCTGTCCCTGGTAGAAAAAAATTTCTAACGGGGCGCTGCCCCGCACCCCGCAACGGGGCTGCTAGCCCTCTTGACCCCCAGCCCGCTATCCGGATAGCGGGACCCCCGTAAAAATCTCTGCGTGGCTCCCGATATATCCAAACCCCCCTTCCAAACAAAACACACGTACCCTGCACATTGAGTTCGTATGGCCAGTTTAACCCGTTAATCGGAGGTTCCCTCGCCCCAAAGGCGAGGGGTAATTAACGGTAGCTTAGTCCGCGGCTGCCGGAGATTCGGATCCCCACAATCAATAAACCCCGGCCTACCCTAGGCAGGGGAAATCTGTAGTACGCCTGACAAGCGCGCGCGTATTCCCATCTCAATGGGGTGACGAAAAACACCCTACAGATTTTGGCACGCTCGGTGGGACCAATCTCTCCTCCCATATTTCGGGTTAAGCGTTCATGCGAACTCAATCAATATACATACCTGTATTTATACTAAAAATAATGCTTTTCATGCAGATTTTCAAGCAATCACCTTCCGACGATGTCTTCGATGATGAACTCAGCTCCCGTCTCCTACACGTTGAGGATAGACTCTAGGACGGTCCTTCCGGCCAGTCTCGGGCGATAATGGGAGGAGCCGCTGCTACCATTCGGCTCTATTATGTTCATGCCAGTTGGCGCCATCCCAGCTCCTCAAGCCCCGGTGGCAGACAAACCGGTCTCGAAAGGCAGGAGACCAAATGTGGTGATCTCAAGGGCGCCCCAACCCAAACGCAAGTCGGTATCTGAACGACTTTCCTTGGCCCCAGCTGGGGGTAAGGCCATCAACACCAACAAAGCTACAACGCGTCCCGAGCAAGCTCCAGCGGCGCCCCTGACAAATGCTCGATCGGGTGTCTTCTCTAAGCTCCCCGCTGATCAACTCACAATGACTTCCCGGGTAGCGGATGCCCGCCAAGCCTTCAGAATCGAGAAGCTGAGGGAGAAAAGGCTCAGATATAGAGCCAACAAAAGGGCTAGGGCTCCTGCCAGGCTGAACTTCATGAGGTTCGAAGAACAGGGTTACCCAGCCGAAGATGAGAAAATGGCTGGGCATGTGGTCCACACTGTCTACACGGTGGGCACACGCAGCAAGAGCAAGGACGGGGCTACCATATCTCAAACCCAATCTGGCTTGAATGTGGTGGCCGCTTTCCAAGAACAGCCGCCTTTGCTGGGTGATGAAAACCCTCTTGATGAGGACGATAGGCGGAAAGAGCCTTCGGTCCATGAGGAGTCGGGCTCGGAAAGCGAATAAGAGCCGACTTTCCGCCCCAGGACCGCGGAGCAAGAGCTGCTTCAAGAGCTCCGAATGCAGCTCAGAAACAAAGACAAGGAGATGGCCAAGCTCTACTAAAAAATTGACGACTTGACGAATGTCGTGATGCAGCTCACAGCCCGGCTTGCCTCTCAGTCGCCCAATCAGGTGCAGGGCTCTCATGAACCGGGAAATGGTGTCCCAAAGCAGCCAGCGCCTATTCCCTCAAATCCAAAAGTGGGCGAACCGCATGAAAATCAGTCGCATCCTATCTCGGGAAATGTCTTGGCTACCGATGACTGTAGCCCGCTAACTCAAGATCAAATCATGGATTTGGTTTCCAGCAAAGTCAAAACATTGGTGGCCGAAGTCGAAGCGCAAAAAGATATCAGCAGTAGTGGGAGACCATATCCCGCTCAGTATGATCTGGTAGAATTTCCTAGCGGCTATGTCATTCCCAAATTCGGAAGATTCGATGGGACGGGAAGTGCGAATCAGCACATCGCCCACTTCAAAGCTTCATGCGGGAACATTGGGGACAACGATGCGCTTCTCCTCCGCCAGTTCGTTAATAGCTTGACCGACGTTGCTTTCGACTGGTACGCGAGCATACCGGATGGCTCCGTTACTACTTTCGTCCAAATGGAATCTTTGTTTCGACAAAGATTCATGAGCGTCAGCGATAAGATCACCATTGCCGAGCTCGTAAGGACCAATCCCAAGAACAACGAAAACAACACGGATTTTATAACCCGATGGCGCAATCTTTCTGTCAAATGTGAACCGTCGATAGAGCAGGACCAATCTGTCAGTCTCCTCGTCGGAAATCTCAACAATTGGATGGCCCCGTTTCTATGCACCGCGGGTCTCAAAACATTCCAAGAGCTAACCAGGAAAGTTCAGATGCTGGAGCGCTCAAAACAGGAGTCCTCCTCGGATTCCCAAAATAACAATAGGTCCTGGAGAAACCGAAAGGAAAATAATCGCAAAGGCGGAAACTCCGATGATTCTGAATCTTTCAACACTTCGGCTAACCGAAATAAGCAAGGGATGAGCGGGCCTAGCGCCAACCAGCCTCGGAAGCCAATGTTCGGAGAGGGAAGAGAATCTCCACTGAAAGAGAAGCTGGATAAGGTCTATTCCTTCAGAAGGGACAAAATCCGTAAAATATTCAAAGATGCCCTGAAGAACGGTCTACAACTGCCAGAGTCAAAAAGACCGCAAGAAGCGAATAGGACCGACGACCCCAAATACTGCCCCTATCACAGAGTGATAAGTCATGCTATTGAGGACTGCTTCGTCTTCAAAGATTGGGTCGAAAAGCAATACAAGGCAGGAGAGATAGAACTGTCCAAAGGCGTGTTAGTAAACAGTCAAGATGTGACCGCCAATTTCATACAAACGGAGACCGAAGTTCTTCGTGAAACTGATTCTCTCAAACATCTGCCTTTCTCTGAGAACAATCGACCACCACGTCATTAAACTGGGAATAATCGACCTCTAAGTCGTTAAACTGGGAATGTAAAAAAAATGTGTGTATATAAAAAAAATGTGTAAATAAAAGAAAAATAAAGAAAAGCCGAAATGATGGGGCAACTCGCAATAAAAACCAGCGAGTAAAAATGAAAATGAAAATAAAGCCGAAATGATGGGGCAACCGCGAATAAAAGCCGAAATGATAGGGCAATCGCGATTTTCGCGATAAGAAAAGCAGAAATGATAGAGCAATCGCGGTAAAACAGAAAAAAAAACAACAAAAAAACAGCGGCGAATGATGAGTCGCTCCTGGTACCACATTCCAGTGCAGCGATGCAGACGCCAACCGAAATCCAATTTTTCAAAATTCTCCCAGCCCTACGGCCAGTCCCCAAATTGACTGCCGTATACAATCCACGGGCTCAAATAATTCTCAGCATACCCACGCCCCACCGCAATCACCAGTTACGCGGCTGGTCTCCGGCTGTGGAATTATGCTCCATTGAGAAGACCCACTCATGTGTACTCACGATACATGAGGAGAACAAACCTTTTGGGATCCTTACAACTCCCGAAGGAAAAACACACTTAAGAGTCCTCACGACTCCTAAGGAGAAAATACACCTACGGAATCCTTACGACCCGTAGGGAGAAAATGCTTTTATAGGACCCTTACGGCCCATAAAATTGAAAAGCCTTAGGGATAGGGATCTAAAACTGTCTCCTAAGCCATCGCTCCCCAATCCCCAAGTGGCGAATGATGAGTCGCTCCTGGTAGTATATTCCAGTGCAGCGATGCAGACGCCAACCAAATTCCAAATTCTAATCCCTAAATGGCGAATGATGAGTCGCTCCTGGTACCATATTCCAGTGCAGCGATGCAGACGCCAACCAAATTCCAAACTTAAATCCCAAGCGGCGAATGATGAGTCGCTCCTGGTACCATATTCCAGTGCAGCGATGCAGACGCCAACCAAATTCTAAATCCCATGCCCCAACGGCGAATGATGAGTCGCTCCTGGTACCATATTCCAGTGTAGCGATGCAGACGCCAACCAAATTCCAAATCCCATACCCCAAGTGGCGAATGATGAGTCGCTCCTGGTACCATATTCCAGTGCAGCGATGCAGACGCCAACAAAGTCCCGAAATTTTTACGGCCCTACGGTCTGGATCATACATCCTGCAAAACCGTATACAATCCACGGGCGTAAAACATTCCCAATCTCTCCAAAAAAAATAAAATAAAAATAAAATAAAGGTATGTCCACAAGCAAAATGGGCACGGATGAAAACCCGAAGGGGCTCCTTGAGTAAAAACAGCAGGACTGCCGGTGAGTTTGTGAAAACCCGCAAGGGCGCAGACTCGTGAGAAAGAGATGAAATGCACTTACAAGGTCCTCTCGACTTTGTGAGGTGAAAATTCCCGCGTGAAATCCTTACGACTCACAAAGGAGCAACACACTTGGGAGTCCCCACGACTCCCAAGGAGAAAATACACCTATGGAATCCTTACGACCCGTAGGGAGAAAATGCTTTGTGAGACCCTTACGGCTCGCAAAATTGAAAAGTCTTAGGTGATAGGGACCTAAAACCTGTCTCCTAAGCCATCGTTTCCTAATAAGCAAACTCAAATGATGATTCGCTTTTGGTACCATATTCCAGTGTAGCGATGCTGATGCAAAAAAAAAAAAAACAATTCCCAAATCCTCTCATGACAAATGATGATTCGCTACTGGTACCATATTCCAGTGTAGCGATGCTGATGTCAACCCAAATCAAATCAAACCAACAACCTCTACGGCGGAATCATGCTCCGTCTCAGAATATACCCCGTGTCGAAATCATGCTTCGCCTCGGGATATCTACCTTCCCTGCCGGAATTATGCTCCGCCTCGGAATCAAGTCAACCAGCAAGCTCTGCGTCGGAATTATGCTTCGTCTTAGAATGCACCCCGTGTCGAAATAATGCTTCGCCTCGGTGTATCTGCCTTCCCTGTCAGAATTATGCTTCGGCTCGGAATTAACCAACGACCTCCTCGTCGGAATTATGCTCCGCCTCGGAATTAAGTCAACCAGCAAGCTCTGCGTCGGAATTATGCTTCGTCTCAGAATTCACCCCGTGTCGAAATGATGCTCCGCCTCGGTGTACCTGCCTTCCCTGTCGAAATTATGCTTCGTCTCGGAATCAAGTCAGCCAACAAGCTCTGCGTCGAAATCATGCTTCATCTCAGAATATACCCCGTGTCGAAATCAAGCTTCGCCTCGGACTATCTGCTTTCCCCATCGGAATTATGGTTCGCCTGGGAATCAACCTCTGCATCGAAATTATGCTTCGGTCAGAATGTCTGCCGCTCTTCGGAATAATGCTCCGATCCCTGGAATCATGCTCCGCTCTTCGGAATGATGCTCCGATCCTTGGAATCATGCTCCGCCCTTCGGAATGATGCTCTGAATCCTGGAATTATGCTCCGCTCTTCGGAATGATGCTCCGAATCCTGGAATTATGCTCCACTCTTCGGAACGATGCTCCGAACCCCTGGAATGATGCTCCGCTCTTCGGAATGATGCTCCGAACCCCTGGAATCATGCTCCGCTCTTCGGAATGATGCTCCGAACCACTGGAATCATGCTCCGCTCTTCGGAATGATGCTCCGAACCCCTGGAATCATGCTCCGCTCTTCGGAATGATACTCCGAGTCCTGGAATTATGCTCCGCTCTTCGGAATGATGCTCCGAACCCCCGGAATGATGCTCCGAATCCTGGAATCATGCTCCGCTCTTCGGAATGATGCTCCGAACCCTGAAATCATGCTCCGCTCATCGGAATGATGCTCCGATCCCCGGGAATCATGCTCCCCGAGGATACTCCGACCCTGGAATCATGCTCCGATCTTCGGAATGATGCTCCGACCTTTGGAATCATGCTCCACCCTTCGGAATGATGCTCCGAACCCCTGGAATCATGCTCTGATCTCTGGAATCATGCTCCGCTCATCAGAACGATGCTCCGATCCCTGGAATCATGCTCCGCCCTTCGGAACGATACTCCGAACCCTGGAATTATGCTCCGCGAATTGGAACGATGCTCCGAACCCTAGAATTATGCTCCGTGAATCAGAATGATGCTCCGATCCCCGGGAGTCATGCTCCCCGGGATGATGCTCCGCCTCTGGAATGATGTTCCACCTCGAAGTTCAGCTTCAAGATCCATCAATTTTATGCACACAACTCAAATATGCGGTGTGCATTTATTGATGGGGGGCACTTTCTTGGGGTAAAAATTTACACCCCCGTTGACCGAGTCAAAGTCATGGTCAACTCCAAGCCAGGTGGGCCCAAGCCCAGGTCAAGTGGGCCCATGCCCAATTCGAGCCCGCGGCCAGCCTTCTCCATGCCAACAACAAAATCATACAATAAATAATTTTTTATGTAATTTTTTATACATGAATGTATGCAAAATGGGGATAAAGCCAATATTTTGTAAGCTCAAGGCTTATGTGCAAAAATGAAATGGCACATGAGCCATGGGATAGGCAAAATGCCATTTTGTGAAGCCCAAGGGGCTATATGTAAATATGTAAGCCTATAAAAGGCAATATGATGATGAATAAAAAACACAACACTTTTCATTCCCCCAAATATTAGGGTTCTTTGTGCCTCCTGCTCCTTTTCCAAGGTTCTAAATGTAATACCCAGCAACTTTTGTACGTCTATATCCGTAATTTTCTTTTCAACTATAAGATTTCATTTAAAATTATCTATTACTTTAAATTTTTGCAATCTATTTTAGTTCTCCCCATTCCCTTACTAAAATCCGAAATCCCCACACAGTAACCCTCAGCCTAACTTTTTTCAATTTTCCCAGTTATTTGATTTAAACCCAAATCTATTTTTCCCTTTTATTTTATAAACCCCAAGCCCATTCCTTATCTCATTTTATCCTTTCATTCTTCATTCATAGCACTGGCCCGTTCACTAATAAATTTCTTTTCCATTCCCTTTACTTATTTATTTTCTGACCCAAGCCCACACTTTTTCCCAAGGAAATTTTCCTTTTTATATAACCCAACCCTGGCCTCTTATCCCATTTCCCCTTAATTCTTTCTTATTTTTCCAGCCAAATTCCAACCTGGCCCGTTTCTATTTTTTATAATTACTTTTCATTATTTTTACCCCATATTACCCATACAAATCCCCAGCCCACTACCCTTTAATTTAAATCCAATTCCTTTAAAACTCGGCCTGAGCCCAACCCATTTCCTCAATTTTTCCTATTCTTTTCCACAATTCTTTCCGGCCCGGCCCCTTCCCTTTTCATTTATTCTAAATTCTCCTTTGGCCCGGCCCAGTTTTTCCCCAGCACCCGCTTCACCCCTCACCCGACCCGACTCCCTGTTCATCTTCTTCAAACTCCAACGGCTAGTTCCCGATCTCGCGCACGCGTTTCCTCCGCCTCCTCCGCCGTCGCCCACGCCCACGTAGTGCCGTTGCTGCCGTTCCCATCACAACCTCATCTCTCTCTCTTCTCTTTCTTTTTGGGAAATCCATAACTCGCCCCACTCTCCAAAAAATCCACCGAGCACCCAAATCTCCTCGACCATCACCTCGTCGGCAACCAAGCCCACCGACCGCCAGCACCACTCTCTCTTCCTCCTCGGTTCTCGACCCCTCTCAATTCCCTCTCTCTAATCTCTTGTCTCCCTCCTCTCCCTTCTCTCGCGCGTGCTGCAGACCCACAACCGCCGGCTCTTCTCCACCACCGTGAGCGACCACCGTCGCTCTCGTCGACGCAGCTCATCATCATCGTCTTCGACGTCGCCACCTCCTTCTTCCTCACTCCCACTGTCTCTCTCTCTTTCTCTCTGATCCCTCTGCCTCATCTCTCTCACTCTGTTCACTCATCTCTCTCACTGTCTCTCTCTCTCTCTCTCCTACCTCTCTCACTGTCCCCCTCTCTTTTTCCCTCACTACTTCTCTCTCTCAGCCTCTCTCTCTCTCTCTCTCTGTAACCCTCTCTCTCCCCCTCTGTCTCTCTCTAACACTCTCTCTCAGCTATCCCTCAACCTCTCTCACTGCAAACTCACAACCTCTCTCTTTCTGTCCAATCTCTCTCTCAAGTTCTCTCTCTCTCTAACTCTTTCTCTCTCTAAATTCTTCCTTTCTTCCTCTGTCACCTCTCCATCGGCCTCGTCAGCATCAGCGGTCCCCAGCCACAACATCGCCTGAGCACCTAGCGAGCCCCAATTTCCACGAGCCTCGACTGCATCCTGGCCGAGATCCGTTACGCGTTTACTACCCGTGCCCGGGACGTGTCGCTACTGCCTTAGCTGCCGCGCCATCAGTACACCGTGTCCAGGCAAGTTTTACTTGCTTTCATGCTATTTATTATTAAATTACAAATCAAATCATAGATATAATGCATGTTTTGCTTGATGCTAAATGTTGCCATAAAACCGTTCGATGCTTGTTCTCATAGAAAATCATTATCCGATTTGACGGAACTAGATCTAATGCTTTGGCCCTTGCTATGATGGATACCCTGCGCAAGTTTTACTAGAAAGTGTGACCGTTCATGGCCAAAACAACTACCCCCAAGTTTAATCGTAAAACTGTAATTCCATTGCACCTGAAAATAGTTAAATTCACCATAAATCATATACATATTAGAATGGTGCGTCCTAGGGCTCAAATCGAAGCTAACTCGATGAACTTTAACCCTATGCTAGTTTCCAGACATTCCTGTACTTAAATCGTGATGATAATTGTATCGGAGTACGACTCTGTACTGCAGTCCAGAGCTACTCAAATTGTTGGTTGCTGTACCGTATTGGATGCCTCAAGATTTGCTTAACCCTTAGGTTGCGGGACTCCGCTGATTATTGTAGGTAACTCTGTTAGCTAGACAACACAACTAGTTTCATCCTGTTTTGTTATCATTTACTATTTAATCTGTAATTTAGAAGATCGGGACACACAACAGTTCCAGCAGAATCAGAATTGACATGTTGATATTAAACAGATTATAACTTCTAACGTACAGACGCGATTGAAGATCCGTTTGATGCGTTGAAAACTTCACTGAAAACCCTAGAATTCATCCAACTGTAGCGTCGCTAAATTATGATCCCAACTGGGGTGAAAATGCGTTGCGAAATGGATTCCTGATTCTGAAACTGGATTTCCAGCCGCGTGCGCTTAAAATGAAGCAGTTATAACTAATGATCCTGAAACCCGATTGACTTGAAACAAAATTCTATGGATGGATAACTGAACATACTAATTACTACCTATTTATTGTTTCGCTAAATTATATACGTACGGTTCCTGATAAATCGTACAAGTGATAGACTATTGTTTTTATGATACCTGAGTTGTGCTTCTTATACTGTTCATGCATCATAGCACACCTATATCATTGTAGTGATAACCTAGTGATATCGTGCATTCACCCAGTGTTAGATTTTTAGTGATGATTGTGGCAAGTACGTCAGTGTTCGTGTATCCGTGATTAAGTGAAAGTGATACGTACTGGTACACAATCAGCGATCCTATTATTTCATTGCATTGTCGACGTCTGTGAGATGCGTGCACGTGTGACTATAAGTGGAATGGGACATTTATGGAAGCGTTGCACGGGTGTCACAGATAAGACACCATATACTGCCGTTTATCTTAGGTATTAGTCGGGACGTGCTCGATGGAGGTCCTGCCTCCAGTTCTCGTGCAGACTTGTCACGGATCGATTAGTATTTAGATAGATGGTTAGCGTTTGATGTAGACCATGGGGTGTGGGGTAGTTTAGGTGTGAGTTCAACAGAATCTCGGGAGTCCCATGCCGGCTTATATATTTAGGGAGTTATATGGAGCTTTACAGGGTATGTGATATATACACCGTGATATTCTCGTTACATGTTGGGCCCGTGGTCCCTTGCCCTTGGGTTCTACCTTTGGGTGGAGGACACTCACGAGTGGTTGACTCTCACACTTGGACTGACGATAGGCTTAGTGACCTGTGTAGTGAGACTTAGAGACTGATAGGGATACTGGCATTATATTCCTTTTGTGCTGTGTTGGCATACGTGACATATTGTTATAATGCTTTACTATTCCGCTGCATTGATTACTGCACATGCGTATTCATGATGTCATTTATTTACTGCTTCACATACTTATTGTCACTGTTAGAACTGTCACTTGATTTTATACATATTATATTGCTATTGTGTCGCTCTGACGACCTGAGTATGCATGCTCAGTGTGAGGAGAAGATCTAGCTTGGATCAGTATTAGACGTGCATCACAGACTTTCTGACTCGCTACTCCGAGTTACTTTCGTTTATTTCCACTTCAGGTCAGTTTATATTATTGTATCTTTCAGTTACTGCATTTCTCTTTACCTGCGCATCGTTTACTGTTACCATGATAAACTAGAAGCCGAAGTGCGACTACGGCAGGACTTTTCCTTGACCGTAGGAGCATGGCTGGCCTTGTCTACCCCTCGTATTCCGTATTTTGGGAAGCGGGGCGTGACACTAAACCTTCTCATTTATTTTGAATTAAATCAAGAGTTTTACTCTTTTTTTCCAAAACTAAGTTGTTTTCCACCACAAAACCCACAAAGGGGAACTCAGATCTCCCTTCAGATCTAAAAAATGAGTGATTTTTAAAATCTCCTACTCCTTGATCTTCAAGATCCGACCAAGCAACAGGAGGAAGAAGAAGAACCCCCTTCATCAGTTTCAAAACATCCTAGAGTTTAACTCCATATATACATATATAATAAATATTTCCTTTTTTTGAAGCATAGCTTCTGGTTCTAGGCAAAAAGCCTCTTTTTCTCGCCGGTGCTCAAGCGCAGAGCGCCCGCATGCCGACACGTGGCGCGCTTGCGCTCAAGCGCAGAGCGCCCGTGTGCCGACACGTGGTGCGCTTGCGCTCCAGCGCAAGTGCTCGAGCGCAAGTCGCCCCGGTGCCGACACGTGGCGCGCTTGCGCTCAAGCGCTTGCGCTCGAGCGCAAGTCGTCCCGGTGCCGACACGTGGCGCGCTTGCGCTCAAACGCCCAGCGCTCGAGCGCAGAGCGCCCACGTGCCGACACGTGGCACTCTAGCGCCTGAGCGCACAGCACCTAGGCGCACAGCGTCCAAGGTGCTGCCCCACGCATCCTTTGGATGCATTTTCCCCTTTATTTATATATACATGTATATATATACGTATGTACACATACACATACTCTACGACGCTGTCCCTGGTAGAAAAAAATTTCTAACGGGGCGCTGCCCCGCACCCCACAAGGGGGCTGCTAGCCCCCTTGACCCCCAGCCCGCTATCCGGGTAGCGGGACCCCCGTAAAAAACTCTGCGTGGCTCCCGATATATCCAAACCCCCTTCCAAACAAAACACACGTACCCTGCACATTGAGTTCGCATAGCCAGTTTAACCCGTTAATCGGAGGTTCCCTCGCCCCAAAGGCGAGGGGTAATTAATGGTAGCTTAGTCCGCGGCTGCCGGAGATTCGGATCCCCACAATCAATAAACTCCGGCCTACCCTAGGCAGGGGGAATTTGTAGTACGCCTGACAAGCGCGCGCGTATTCCCATTTCAATGGGGTGACGAAAAACACCCTACAAATGTAGGTTTTATTGCGACGTTTGTGAATTCGCAGTGGAAGATTACCAAAGGGTTGTTGGTGGTTGCTAGGGAAAATTTGAGTGGTTTGTTGTATTCCTTCAGTGGGGGTTCGGAGTTAAATTCGGAGACTTCGTTGTGGCATAGGCGACTGGGGCACCTCAGCGAGAAGAACATAAAAATAATTCAAGAAATGGGGCTTCTTTTAGTGCTGAAAAAGATGGAGTTGGGGTAGTGCGTGTGCTGTGTTTGCGGGAAGCAAAACGCGCTCAAATTTCAAATTGGAAGCGTAAAAAAGAAGACCAAGAAACTGGAGATGGTGCATACTGACGTACGGGGTCCAGCTTCGGTGGAGTCTTATGGAGGTAATCGGTACTTCGTGATGTTCATCGACGATGTAAGCTGGAACACATGGCTTTTCGCGATGAACACGAAGTCTGATGTGTTTGGTATCTTCAAATATTAGATTGCATAAGTGGAGAACCAAACGGGGTTGAAGGTTAAATATCCAAAACTCGATAATGGAGAGGAATACTGCACACATGAGTTCGAGGCATTTTGCTCGCAGAAGGGTATTTGTTGGTTGAAGACGTACTGGAAACGCCACAGCAGAATGACACTAAAAGGATGAATAGAACGATCCTAGAGCGAGTGTGGAGCATGACCTTGGATGCGAATGTGCCTAAGTTCCTATGGACAGCGGCGGTTGATGCTGCTGTGTACTTGATCAATAGAAACCCAGCAAGTGCACTTGATGGAGATATTCCAGATGAAAATTGATTAGGTAAGCCAGTTGATTATTCGCATATAAAATTTTTTGGCTGCTTTGTGTATTCTTTGGTTGATAAGGCGGAAAGGAGTAAGCTTGATTCCAAATCTAGAAAGTGATCTTTCATCGGATATGATGGAGATGAGTTCGAATATAGGCTGTGAGATTACACAAGTAAGAAAGTAAAACAAAGCCAGAACGTCAGCTTTGATAAGCAGAATTTGTACAAAAATGAAAAGCAAACCAATGAAGGTGCAGTACGTGAGTTCGTCGAGTTAGATGAAACTCAAGAGAGCATTCAGATTCCTACAGGTTGTAATCAGAATGTGGATGAAGCCGCAGTGCTTAATAAACTTCAAGAATAGGATGGTGACCATGTTCAGCAACCAGATATGTCTGAAGAGATCTACGGTAGAAAGGAGGATACCTGAAAAACTATGACTGAATTCGTTTTGTACACAGATGCGGGAAAGCCCGAATCCCTTGGAGAAGCTACAAACTATGGTGCTAAAAAGCAGTGGGAGCAAGCAATGGACGAGGAAATGCAGTATTTGAAGAAGAACCATACACGAGACCAAGTAAAGCTATCCAAGGGTCGGAAAACGTCGCTGAATAGGTGGGTGTACAGAATTAAAGATTAGGCAGAAGATGTGTAGCGGTACAAGGCTCGTTTGGTAATCAATGGATACACACAAAAATAAGTTATTGACTATCAAGAGATTTTTGCCCATGTGGTAAAGATGACATCTATTTTGGTGATTCTTAGTATTGTGGCGGTGGAGAATTTGCACTCAGAACTGCTAGATGTCAAGACAGTGTTCTTTCTTGGAGATTTAGAGGAGAAGATTTATATGATGCAACCACTAGGATACGAGGTAAAGGGGAAGGAGAATATGGTGTGTAAGCTGCGAAAGAGCTTGTATGGACTCATGTAAGCTCTTAGGCAGTGGTATCTCAAGTTCGATCGGTTTATGCTAGAGACAGGATTTGTGCGAAGTAAATTAGATCATTGCGTTCATGTTCAGACTTTTAAGGATGGAGACTGCATTGTTTTGTTATTGTATGTGGATGGCATGTTAGTTGCGGGTCCAGGTTTCAAGAAGATTCAAAATTTGAAGAAGGTGATGGCTTAAAAATTCGCTATGAAGGATTTGGGAGCGGTGAAACAAATCTTGGGCATGAAGATCGTTCGAGATAGGAAGCAGTAGAAGCTGTGGTTATCATAAATGGATTACATTGAGAAGATTTTGAAGCAGTTCAACATGGACAAGTCAAAGTCGGTGAGTACGCTCTTAGCGATGCATTTTAAACTCATGAAAGAGTTGTGCTCGACAACTCAAAAGCAGAAGGACAAGATGGCGAGAGTACCATATGCTTCTGCAGTGGGGAGTTTTATGCATGCGATGGTGAGTATGAGACCTGATATTGCACATTCAGTGGGAGTTGCTAGCCGGTATATGCAAAAATAGGGGAAGGAGTATTATAATGCGGTGAAGTGGATTCTAAGATATCTTAGGGGTACATCTAGTCTCTGTTTATGATTCGGAGGCGACTCTTTAAAGGTACAAGGATACGTTGATGTGGACTATTCGGGAGATCGAGATAGTAGGAAGAACATAACGGGGTACATATTCACGGTTTGGGGAACACGGTGAGTTGGGTATCTCAAGTACAAAATATGATGGCATTGTCAATTACGGAGGCTGAGTACGTGGCGATCATGGAAGCCAGTAAGGAGATGATATGGTTGCAAGTGTTGTTTGAAGAATTGGGCAAAAAACAAGACTTCAGCGCCTTATGGAGCGACAGCTAAAGCGCAATATATTTGGTAAAGAATGCGATATGTCATCTCGGACGAAGCATATCAAAATGCGGTACTATTTCATTCGCAAAGCGATTGAAGAGGAGGAGTTGGAATTGCAGATGATCGCTGGAGAAAAAATTCGGCGGATATGTTCACCAAGTTCATAGACAGAGATAAGTTGAATCTCTATTGCAGGTTGGTGAACCTCTCAATGAAAATCTGATGAAGAGAGCGTAGAGCAGAATCGAGTGAAGTCCACTAGCATCGAGAATCAAGGTTGAAGAAGTTCCAAGTGGGAGAATATTAGAAATGGTGGAATATCTTTCGGGTTAGACATTTGAAGCAAACAACGACAGACGTCTGTAGAAGATGTAATCATATACACTTCAGACGTATGAGAAACTCAAGCTCAGATGTCTGGAAACTATACGAGACATGTCGGAGCAGAGGCATACATCTGCAGCTCATCAAGGCAGACGTCTGCAGGAGCCACGAAGCCCAATCCAGAGCTTTGGCAGACGTCTGGCCAGGTATTGTTCAAACGTTTGCCCTTAGGAGATAAAAGATTTATAGAGCGTAGACAGACGACTGCCCAAGTGTGGATCAAACGTCTGCCCACGAGATTTTTTGATGCGAACAAAAATTACCAAATTTAGTTTTATCTTCTGTTTACTATAGGATTAGGGTTTGCCTATTTAATGGAACCTCTCATATGTATTATTTACAGTCAACTGAGAGAGATCATTGTCTGAGAGTGTGACCGTTAGGGCTAGAGAATTATTATTTCAGTACAACTTTCGGTATAAACATTGGTATATATGTTCAATAAGTTCGCATGAACGCTTGGCCCGAAATATGGGAGGAGAGAAAGGTCCTACTGGGCGTACCAGAATCTGTAGAGTATTTTTCGCCGTCCTATTGAGATAGGAATACGTGCTGTTTATCAGGCATATTACAGATCCCCCATACCTGGGGTAGGTAGATGTTTATTGATTGTAGAGATCCAAAACTCTGACAACCGCGGACTAAACTGTCGTTAATTACTTGTAACACCCTAGTGTATTTATACCATATTTTATTTGGGCATTTTCCTAATCTTGCAGCAACTTCTTGATTATTCTTATTTTTGGATGCGGATAATGCATTGGGTATCTGTGGTTAGTATCCAACCCAACCCGCATGCTTGAAACCCATTATAATTCTAGATTACGCCATATATTTACCAGAACAGAGGATCCGTGCACATCTAGGTTTTATATACATGTATGATATATTTAGTAACTGCATATTGTTTAAATAATACAAAATATAACCAGATAATAATTTTTGATATCTGGCATTGCTTGTAATCACATCCCATATCATATGTTTGCATCCATATATCGTGTTCCAGTCCGGATTGATAAAACGGACTAGTTTGGATCGCTACGTATATTTACGTGTATCCGTTCTTGGGGGCATGCATTTTATTTAACCGGATATTGCATTAAGTTTTTAGATTATACGTATATTATTCATATTTTAAAACTAGATTTCTAGAAGAGACCCGGATATTTTTCGAAGTATTTTGATATTAGTTGTATATCCTATAAAATATATTATAATATTTCTTTAAAAACCTAAATAATCTAACCGTTACTAATATATATACTATATATAATAACTAATTAATATTTATCTTTCTCTCTATCCCCTGTCTCTCTCTATCCCCTATCTCTCTCTCCCCTATATATATATATATATATATATATATATATATATATATATATATATAATTAAACCTCACCCCTCTTTCCTCTATTTCCTTCTTCTTCCTTGCCACGAGAACCATAACCCAAACCCTAGCCGCTCCCTCGCTTTCACCGCCGACCTCTCCAAAACCTTGTCACCACCACCTCCTCGAGCTCCTCACAACCTCAACCACCTCCTCTTTTCTCCCGAGCGCCCAACGCCACCCCAACCTGCAACCCCGACGAACCCCGAGCACCCGAAACCTAGCCCCTCACCTCGTCGCCGATCATCACGACCTCATCCCCCTCGTCTCCTCACCCTCGTAACCACCTCATTTTCCCATCCTTCCTTCCCCGACGAGACCCTGCACACCCATCTCCGCAACCCGATGACCCAACTGCAGAAATCCTTCATCGCCGTTACCCTCGCAGGAGACCTTGTCGTCGTCACCAACCGTCACCTCCTCCTTCTCCTCACCTCTCTTTAACTCCTAACACCTATAAACACCACCCTCGACAGACCCTACAATCCCAACAGCAACACAGAGATCCCTCCGCCCCTCGTCGCCGACGACAACCCACCGTCGTCACCGTCGCCTAGTCTCTCCTCTGTTCTCGCCACCAGAGCCAACACCAGCAGCCATAATCCCTATTCTTCTCTTATTTTCTCTTCTTTCTTTCTTTTCTTGCTTCTTGGTTTTTCCGGACGTTTCGTTGGAGTCGCACACGTCGCCGACGATACAGACGACCCAGTCATCGTCGTCATCCAGGGTAGTCACATCTTTGATCAGCCAGGTCCAGTTCTACACAAGCGTGAGTTTGCATCGCGACGTTTATCCGACGTCGAACGTGACTTACGTATCCCGAAGTGATATCCGATCAGGCAAGTTTATCTTGCAACATGCTATGTTACTATATCGATGTCTATATGAATAAAATAGTACATGTGTTTCATTATACAGCAAATATTATAGTTTTACCGTTTTACAGTATCCGTTCGTATCCATACCGATAATAACATATTTAATTGCATGCCGAAACATCATGATATTATTATACTATTACATTAGTACAACGTATTATCTAGTTCTTTCATACGTAGTCATGAACGTATAAAAGGTTATCACAAATAGATACATGTGTATCCGTGCATTAACTGTGTTCCGATATTCGTTACAGTTTCACATTGGATATCTATTTGATACATATGCATCACATGACATATTCACGACACACTACATGACTCGTTACTTGGATCATGTTACTAATGCCAACGATAATGACGTGTTGTCCTGACGGACGTGACTTGTTGTCTGCATAGACGAGAACTGTACATACTTAATCCTGTGTTGGCATTAGACCTATATTGGCAATAGCTGACTTGAACACACAAACCTGGGGGTAAAAGGAAAATCAAGAATGTAACCGAAACGTAACTCGAGAGCATATTATTACATGTTTGCCATTTTTCGGGGCGTTACGGAATAATTACCTGTTTGCCGTTTTTACAGGCATTACGGAATAATTATCTGTTTACCGTTTTTCCGGGCGTTATGGAATAATTACTTGTTTGACATTTTTCTGGGCGTTACGAAATAAATCCTGTTACTGTGATCCCGTGGGGAATGAACGGGATATATTCTGTTGGGTTATGATGAGGATTATATTAATTGATTTCAAAGACTTTTAGAATAGACAACCTATAAGCACAGTTTTAGGTTACACATCACACATCACATACATACACATACCTCACCATTTCATATCTGTGTTATCTATTTATATTCATATTTACTTATATCGTTGCATCCTGGTTATCACTGTTTCTTTGGTACTATGACGCACTGACGTTTGGGTTTTGCATGGCTCAGTTCCTCTACCTTTATCGCAGGCTGAACATGAGTACTTTAGTCATCAAGCCGAGCAGTAAGGAATTGAACATGTGTTATTTAGAGATGTTTAGTTTAGTTTATTTTCCGCAGTTTTATTTCTTGATGTGAGCCCATATCGGGACAAGTTTTCAGATGTTTATTGGATTTGATTCGTTTCCGCTTATGCATTTTCTTAACTCTCTTTACTGTGGCAAATAAACACATACTAGCTAGTTTTATATATTTTTTGTTCTTGATATCTTATAGACAGCCGTAATGTGACTGTGGAGGGATGTTTTTTAGCCACGGGTAGCATGGTTGGATTTGTCACGTGTCGTAGTTTGCGCACTCTAGAAAGCGGGGGCGTGACATTACCCCTCTTTGTTGGAGCGAGAGAACCTCCGATTAACAAGTCAAACAGATCATGCGAACTCAATATGCAATATATGTGTGTTGTGTTTAGGAACAAGTTTAAGGATGCTTTGGGTATATTGGGGGCCTCGCAGAGTTTTTTACGGGGGTCCCACTACCCAGATAATGGGCCGGTGTTCAAGGGGGCTAGCAGCGCCCCGTTAATTCTTTTTCTAACTGGAGACAAGATGAGTGTATATGTGCCACGTACGCATTTAGTAAAGAGAAAACACGGCAAGGCGCGCACCTATCGAGATGCGCACTCGATAAGTCACACACCTGCCGAGACGCACACCCGATAAGGTGCGCAACTGACGAGGTGGGATAGAGTGAAAGGGCCAAAGGGTCCCGATTGGGCCAAAAGTTCCAGTAAGATACGCACTTAAGGAAGTGCGCACCTAACGAGGTGCGAGAGAGTGAAGGGGGCTAAAGGGTGCGAGAGAGTGAAAGGGATCAAAAGGTCACGAATGGGCCAAAATGCCCAGTAAGGTGCGCAACTGGACCGGTGCGCACTTGGTTTGATGTGCACCCAACGGGGTACGCATCTAACCAAATGGTCACCTTGCACTGTGCACACCCAGCACAGTGTAAGTAGGGTCGAAACCCAATGAAGCAACAGTCCAAAAACACAAAGACTTTGACCTTTAAAAATCAAAAGGTGCTCCTTTTACCTTTTACGAAGCCTCCAGACGTACGCACTTAAAAAAAGAAAGATGGAGAGAAAGACAGACTTGCGCACTAAAAACAGCTCAAAACCTTACATTTTGTTTTTTTGGGGGAAATCAAGGTTAGTTCTTCTTCTTTTATCACATCATCATAGTGGGTTTATAGGCTTACATCTTGTCATTTAGCCCCATGTCTTGTACAAAATTGGTATTTTGCCCACCTCATGCCCATGTGCTTATTTCTTTTTGCACATGAGCCATGGGCCTTACGAAATTTGGATTTTTGTCCATTTATTTTATATTTATTTATGAAAATTATATCAAATCTATTTATTGCTTGATGATTATTTCTTTGGTATGGGGGCCAGTCTGGGCTTGGGCCCACCTGCTTGTACTTGTGTTCGAACGTGGACCCGGCTTGTGTTCGGACGTGGGCCCGACTAGGATTAGACAGTAGGGTCCGTTTGTTTTGGTTTGAGCCTAGTAGTTTGCGGTTTGGTTTTGATTTTGAATTTTGGTCAACAGAGTGTAAATTTTAACCCCAACACATACGTCTGGAAATTACACGAGAATTGCCAGAGCGGAGACATACATCTGCAGTTCATCGGGACACGCGTCTGCAGAAGCCACGAAGCCCAATCCAGAGTCTTGGCAGACGTCTGGGCAGGTTTGGTTCAGACGTCTGTCTTTGGGAGATAAAGGATTTACGGAGCGTAGGCAGGCATCTGCCCAAATGTGGATCAGACGTCTGCTAACGGGATTTTTTGATGGGAACGAAAATTACCAAATTTAGTTTTATCTCTTGTTTATTATAGAATTAAGGTTTGCCTATTTAAAGGAATCTCTCATATGTATTATTTACAATCGACCGAGAGAGATCGTTGTATGAGAGTGTGACGGCTAGGGTTAGAGAATTTTGAGAGAAAATTCCAAAGTTTTTGCTCGTGTAATTGATTCGAAGATTATAGTGGAGATTTTGCAAATTCCGCTCTGCCGGAGACTGGCCATACGGTGGGTGAACTTCTTTAACAAATCTCTTGCCTCTCTATATTTGATTTTCCTGTTTTATTCTTGCATAATTATATTGTTCTTTCGCCGTTTAATTGCGTAATTGTGTTTGCATGATTTGGATATTGTCGCGAGTATTGTAACGACCCTGAATTTGATGTACAAAACTTTTCAATTTAATATACAGAATGGAGTTTATAAGTATGAGTACAATTTATAAGTTATTTTTGTTTAAGAACAGCAAGAAACAAGCTTGTAGCTCACTGGTAAAACCTTGCACTGCTGTGACGTAACCCCTGTGTTCGAATCCCCTCAGGCACATTATATTTTTTTTCTGATTTTTCTTTTTAACCTTTTGGAAGCCCAAAAGTTTACACGTGCACTGCACATAAAAATGAAAAGCCCTCACAATTGGACCGGCGAGATTCCTTGGATGGCCGGCGGGGCCGGGCCCTCCGTGGATAAAAGTCATCGGGCTCTGCACACATGACTCTTGGCCTACCTCCATTACTCCTGCACTGTTTGATTATTCTGCAATCAAACAAAGACCCCTCAATTCCCCAATTTATCATATTTTAATGCATTTTAATTCATTATTTTAATTCCAAAACCCTAATTCCACACTATAAATACTATCGCATGCCCTAGCCTTTCCTCATTCTGAAAATTCTAGTCAAAACCCTCAAATTTTCTCAAGTACAAGTGGAGTAGAAGAGGAGTTAGCCAACGACAAACTTCCGGCGATGAATCGAGACTATTCCGACGACCCTGCGACGCCGCGATGACCAAGCTATCTTCTTCTACTTTCCCTTAACTTAAGTCTCTAGTAAGTCCCTTCGAATATCTCTTTTTCCTTTTTGAAATTTCTTTTCAAAAAAAACATCGGTAAGTGGAGTTAATACCGATGTCAACCTTCTAAACCTTAAAAACTCACCTTTTTACTTACATATTGTCCATCAAACTTTTACACAATATTTGCAACACTATTATAAATGTTTAAAATAAATTTCAACCTAGAATTTCATGTAAAATAACTTTAATCTAACTTTTATATGAAAATACCATGAACTTTACATATTACCTTTTAGTATGTTGTTAATACCATACCTTTAGAAAACTGCACGGGGTAATGACCTATCTCTCACATACACACATGTTTACATAGCACGATATACCTTGAACATATCTTTGTTACCATATTACATTAAAATACCATCAACTATAAAAAATGGTTTCATTTGAATTGTATTTCAAAACCCTTTGCAAATAAATCTCTACAACCCTTTTTAGGGGACCCGCTATTGGATGGTGTGGATTATCGAACATCCTTGGGCTAGTAGAGCGAGATGCAGACCTACTCATAGAGCATTCGGTCTCGAAAGGTTTTTAATACGATTTCTAAGAAAAACTAGATTTTCTACTTAATAATCAAAATTAATTTTTAATAATTATATAAATATTATAAATCCATATATTTTCAAAATAATCAAAATTAATTTTTAATAATTATATAAATATTATAAATCCATATATTTCAAAATATAATAACTTATATTTTTTTTCAAACAAAAGAATTATAAGTTTCATCAAAATACCATCAAGATATCAATACAAGACATGTTTACAGTAAAATACCATGTGTTAGTGATATATGCCCTAGAGGCCATTATTGTATCATACTGGATTGTATATTACTTAATGGGAGCTTGGAATATACACGGATATAGTAACAGTCTTGCTCGAAATGGTAGTATGCTACCTGGTTGGTTTCTACCTCAATATGTGCATGTGTTTTCTTAGCATATCGCTTATACATATTGGTAGAGCCCTTAGGATCTTTGCTTGATTATCAGCGTTGTGATGACAGTCACAGTAGTGGGGGCTGGGTAGTCTATAAACACATCCTATACAGGTCCCTAGTCGTAGGATTATCGAGACGGAGTATCGATACTCTATGGTAGACTAGTGTATACGCTTCTCATCCCAGCAGGGGAGATGGTCTGTCCCACAGCCATCAGTATGTCGTACTAAAGATAGTATGAAGGTGCTCATTAGGTTATAAGTACACTGGACAGGACTCGTCGGGAGCTGGTGGTGGGTATTATACCTATTATCGGGTAGTAGTTCCCAGATGACATGAGTACAGTTTAGTCCGTCGGCTTGATACTGCTATTTTGCCTCGAGTGTGTTCCCACTGTACTTTGATTACTACCTTACCACGGCTCAAAGGAGTTGTGCAAACATGTAGTAGTTGGGTGCAGTTCCGAAGCACTTGGAGGCAGTGGCGGTTAGATATGATTCGTCTCTCCCGGTATTGGGGGTTGATATCGTGCTGTGTTCGGAAGGCCATTACACAAAGTTCTTGGCCAAGGCAAGCGAGATTTACTGGTAGGCACTCCAGTAGTTTCTCAGGGTGTTTTGGGCTATACTCCGAAACGACTTATTGCGCTATTATGGTTCTGACGATTACCGCCCCCCTAGGACCGATATGCGATACTCTTAGACGAACAGACCGAACTATACAGAGATTGTCACATACAGGCTCAGTAGGAGTTCAGATGAGTTAGCTCATCGGTCTTCTTATCGACAGTTGCATGGGTAGCCGTTACGTGCAGCTAGTACCGCTTGCGGCTTATAGTTAAACCCACTGCCAGCGTAGTGTCGAGTCTTTAGAGTCCCATATAGAGAGTTTCCCTGCACCGGGCAAAAGGTGTAAAGGTCGTATGGTTTTACGGTAGAGCTTCGATCACGTGCATGCACTTGTGGACATATGATGATCGGGCGGATAATATGTCACGCCCCGCTTCCCAGAGTACGCAGGATTGGGCACGTGACATAGCCAACCATGCTACCTGTGGGTAGGAAGTATCCATCCACAGTCACATTACGGTTGTAAGGATATCAAGAACAAGATAAAACTAATCTAATACATGTCCAAATCCATAATAACAAGAATCAATAAACAATAAGTGCGGAAGCAAATGATCCAATGCAATAATAGAAAGGTACGTCCCGTAATGCGGGATCACACCTGGAAATAAAATGCAATAAATGAACCAACCACTACAGAACTCACAAATCAGCCTGCTGGCTGAAGTACTCCTGCTCGGTCGACGACAGTGGTACGGAATCTGGGCCATGCAAAACCCAGACGTCAGCGCGTCATGACATCAAGTATATAATGTAAACATGGTAATAAGCAATGCAAATATGAACATGAACAAAGCAGTACTAAGAAATGACAGAACAGGGTAATGTGCAGTGGTGACTAAACTGTCCTATCAGGTTTCTACTCTATAGTCTTTGAAATCAATTTGATGAATCGTCGATGTAACTCAATAGTATCCCGTGCGTGCCCGGGACCACGGTCATGACCCTCGGGGCTGAGTCCGAGACGTGCCGCTAAGCAGTAAAAGGTAGTAGGATAGACGAGTGATGTCAGCATCATCACTCCCGGACTGGCCAAGCCCGTAAGACTGATCAGAACAATGTATCGAACTGTTGAGTTACAAGTCGGTTTCACCTTTGATTTCCCCATACTCCCAAACTATGTGTGTCAGGTCAGGTATTCAGTAGTCAAGGACTAATGCCAACAAAGTCAGGTAAAAGTAGGTCTGTCTGGATCGACAGCAGGAATGGTTAGGTTTGTCGGCATTAGGCATGAGATCAGGTAACAGGTAAAGCCATGGTACATCAGGTCAACCAGGTAATGTATAAAGGTGTCATGTCATGTCAAGAGTGTACGGTACCATGTCATGTCAAGTAGGAAGTGTAACAGGTCATGTCAGGAAGCACAAGATGTCATGTGGGTGCTCATAATCAAACTAACATAAACATGTGTATAAATAAACAAGCATGAGTACTATCAGAACAATAACTGGAACATGTAATATGATATGCCAATAGATATAATTTCAAGGATATGGATGCACAGTTATCGATTAGGGTTACATTTATAGTTCCAATATTAATTAGGATATAATTTATTAAACATGGAGTGTTAATATCACATTATTATGTAGTGATGTGATCTATGGATGCAATTATATGTATCTTAAATGCGATGGATGCAAACGGGTATCCGAAAGGTTATAAAACTATAAAATGGTAATGTGGGATGTACAACTAAACAATATGTGATATAATAATATTAATATGGATAGCATATTCAAAGCGATTAGTAACTATAAAAGATGTATTGATTAACCATGCACAAGAAGGTTCCGTTCAGAAATTTAGCGTCACCATAATTTGTAAAATAGCTTAAAAATAACAAATGTTCTCCAAAAGAGACGTATCTTATACCAAAACAAAGATAATTCAATAAGGTTTTCATTTTTATAAGTATAAGCATCTCAGGTTATCCCTACAAAAAGTTATTAATATTCAAAGTTGAAAGTTTGCTGCTGGAATTTCCCTGGACAGCAGTTTAGAGACGTGTTCATTTGCATTTTACGTTAATTAAACAATTTATTTTGCAAGTAAATATTTCATAGAGTTATAGTATTCTGAATTAGATTCGTAACAAACTAAAGAACGTATCCTAATGATTTTTCTATGATTTATAATGAATTTTATAAGATAAGGTGTACAGTAAATTTCAGATTTGTCATATCCGATTTTTCAACGACATTTCATATGTAAACTATAGGATTTTCAAATGTATAATATTATAAAATGAAGATTATAAAAGTATATAGCATGTAGCAAGATTAACTTGCCTCGATGGGTCGCGAATCGGGAAAACGGAACGTTAACCGTCGGCGGAGAAAACTCGCGACGGCGCACGGTTCACGGAATGAACCCAAACGACGAACAAAGGAACCACACGGGTCGGGGTATCTCGCTGGAACGTCGAGAAACGTCACCGGCACGACGGAATTCCGGTAACAAAAGAACAGTTAAAAGAAATGAGAAACGAGACATGAAGCAAGAAGAAAAAATGATAAAGAGAAGTACGAGAGAATATATAAGGGGTAGAGAGAGAGAGAAAGTGGAGAGAGAGAGAAGAAGGAGAGAGAGAAAGTGGGGACCACGGGGTTAAAGGGGAGGTTGCGATTGGCTGAGAGAATAAATTGAGAAGGATATAAAAGATTGTAAAAATATTATATGGTTAACTTAAAGATTTAAAAGATAGGTAATGAACAGTAAGATATCAGATTAGTTAGAAAAATATATGCGAAGGTTTTAATAATATTAAAAATTTGGGATTTTGGCGCCAAATGAAACATTTCCAAATTGCGTCCGGATTGGGTCCAAAAATTCGAAATTCAAATAATAGGATTTTAAGCGGGTTCCAAATTTTAAAATGAAATGTTTTATGATTAAAAAGCATACTCTCAAAACGGACACACGTGCGTGCACGTAGCCATCCAAATTTGCCCGTTTTACTGAACGGGACGAGAACACAATGCACGGACGCTACCACGAGGCTAGGGGTGTCAAGTAGGCCAAGATGAATATTTTCAATTTTATTTTAGATGCTAAAATTTGTTATATGTAGAAATGACTTTGCCGGGTAAATTTTACAGTAAGCAACAAACAAGCAAATTAAATGAAATGAGTACCACATTATGCTCAAACAGTAACTGAAAATAGTAGCATTGGGCTCGGGTGTTACATAATACTAGTGGGCTTTGGTTTAAGCCGAATCCTAGTACTATATTGATGGATTATTTTCGTCTCTATGTATTCGTGTTCTTCGGAATACGGATGCGGGTGTGTATATACGGATGAGGGGCATTCTTATAATTTGTCGGGAAATCTTTTAGAAGGTCAAACCTCATTAGGTTTTCTTTTCGTTATGATTAAAGATTAAACCCAAATGAAGTGGAGGAAATGAGGTGGACTTGACAAAAGATCAAGCATGACTCACTAGTTAGATATTTTTCTAGCTGCTTGATATTTTGAGGAGATATTTTATCTCCTCAATAATTATCTAGCATGCTTGAATATTCTATTCTTGAGCCAAGGGTTTTCTTTAGTTTTTTTTTCACACCTTCATCTTCTTCAAGTGACAATCTTCTTCCTCTAAACCTTATTCCTCTCATGTGTTGAGGATCCTAGGGTTCCAAGAGACAAAGCACTCCATCTTCACACTCTGCACCATCTAGGACTTCTAGTTTAGCGAACTAGAAGCCGTAGTTATCTCGGATTTGAGGTAGGAGCTCGGACTATAGAGATTCGCGTGGATCGTCTTTGGATCGAGGATGCCGTCGAGATTTCTACGATCCGTTACGATCCTTGGAGCCGACGACTAGTGGAAGACAGCGATGAAGTCCCGAAGGACTTGTATCGTGAGGTATAAGTTATATCTTTGTTGTTTACATCATACCCTAGTTAGCTAGTTAGGGTTTAGACATGATCCGTGAGCTCAAGTCTGTGTTGTGATGCTTCGAAAGATCATTTTTCACATATTCCGCCTCCCCGTGACCCCGTGAGGTGCGTGATACGGACTTACAGTGGTATCAGAGCCTACTAAACCCTTAGTAGCTTGTTAGCAACTTATTAGAACTTCGATCGTCAGAAAACACGAAAACAAAACTCCAAATCCCTTAAGTTTCTGTCGAATTTTAAAACTGCTCTAAAAATTATTTCAGAGGTACAGGGAATTCTAAGAACACTGCAGAAAAACGAGTCCCTAACTCGGTTAGACCACCGTGAAACCGCGGCGAATCAGTACGATTCGCCGCCGTTCCGCGGCCGAGTCAACACCGAGTCGGCTCATTTTTCCATAGTTTGTCTTATTTTGGGTGTTTTGTCTTCTTAGATATTTGGTTTCTACCCAAGATATTTTGAGTGCTGGTTTGCATTTGGGGTAGACACGGAAAATAATTTTCGATCGAAATTTTAAGTTATTTGCTAATCCGGTTTTATCTGTGTTGTTATATGTGCTGAACGTCTGCTAATCGCTATACGTCGATTAGTGGGGTTGCACATATCTGTGATCTGTGTTGTTGGTTTGTGTATATGAACTTGTTGGATCGTCGTGGATGAATAACTGGGGATGTGAGATGAGAGTTTTCTTTATCTTTCATTTGATGTAAATTGTAAAATGATGTAATATTCTTTTGCGGGGCACATCCGGGTTGAGATTGTAGCCAACGTTGTATTATTTTCTTTTACTGTTTTCTGCTCCTAGGATAGACCCAAGGTAGGGTGCACAAACTATCGGGTACTTTGAAGTGCCGAGTGGCCTACTCACTTTGCTGAGGGAGGTTGCTTCACTTCGGGTATTTGGCGGGTAGTTTGCCGTACCCGTAGGGGTCTGGGGTGGGGTTTGGCTATTCATCACGACCGTGGAATCTGTCTTTCGTCACAGGTTTAAATGAAATACGGAATTCCTAGTATATCTAATATGTTCATCTGTGATCTGGAATGCCTATTAATGCGTCAGACGAATGTATATATATCTATATATGATATCTAGTAGGCGTTGCTTATGTTTTGCATTCGCACTAGTCTAGCCCCCGCTCTGGCGTTAGTTAAGTAACCTAACGGTGTTAGACGAGGCCCAGTGGCGAATGCGGATGGAATAAGTGGACGCGGTATTTTCGCCTTTTTCTGTGATGATAGGTGTAAATGATGGGACTGCATTACATTAATGCAAAGCAAACAAACCAAAACTGAATCGTTGGAATAAATTTTTAAACCACTCGGTTATTTTAAAATATGAGACTTTTAAATGCGGAGTTTAAGCTACTCCTTTTTAAAAGCTATCAGATTCCTTCGATTATATCAAGTTCACTATGTTCACGGTTTCGCCAAAACCATTCGTAGCCCTCCGTCATTTCCGTTGAAAATTCAGTAGTATTCAAGCTGTGTATTTTGACCTTCGCCAAGGCATGGTGTTTGGTAGCTGCTGGATATTCATCTGTAGCATAGATAGATGCGTTGGTTTGGGATAGCCATACTACTATTTTGGCCTTTGTCAAGGGTATGTACGGGTGGGTTCAAATTAACCTGAAAAATGACAAGTAGAACTTGACATGTGAGTTATGATATGTTGGCCTTCGTCAAGGTCATAAGAGCATGGGGCAAAAATCCATATCGGGGGTTTCTAAAGAATCTGAAACTTGCTAGTGCTGCATACCATTTGGAATGTGATAATGTTGGTAGGATTCCTTTAGGATTATCACACAATGATATTTGGATCCCGATCCTACTGTGAGTATTCGCTACTCCTCGGGAGATTCTTCACTTAACGATCAATGTTACAAACCAAGTAGGTGTCTAGAACAGTGTTAGCGGGGCTACGCCTCCAGGGAAAAGAGGTTATTTAATTAAGAAACTTCACGAAAGCGTCATAAAACCTCCCTCGAAATACCGACACTAGCCTGGCTGAACGGTTAAGCAAGTATTGTACTATAAGATTAATCCTGACTAATTCTTTTTTTATGGTTTGAGGAAGGATTCGAGAAACAGTGGGAGCCATCCTGTTTAGATAAATTAAAAACCAATCTAAACTTGCAAGAGCATCATGCTGGGTTTTTTCTTCTCTCTCTCCTAATTGCAGCGACCAGGTGACCAGATTAGGTTAGAGATAGATAATAAAATGACTGTGTTATACTATATTGACTGGCAAAGATTTGTCCAGATGTCCATTACCTATGACAAGCTAGACCACGTCATTACTACTCATAGCCCCTGCTGTCCCAGGTCCAGTTTCCACCATCGCAAATGTTGATATCCGAAAGACAAGGGAAAAAGACTGTGCGAATGCCAAGTGCCTCATGTTGGCCTCAGTAGATGGTTTATACCAGAAGCAGCACGAGAAGATGGACTTAGCTTTTATCTTCCTCCATAACAAAGTTTTATATGGAGAGCAATCTCGTATCACAAGATATGAGACCTCGAAGGAATTGCTTCAAGCGAGATTGGCTGTCGGGTCATCTGTAGGGGACCACGTCTCTACAATGATTAGCTATATTAAAAGGCTCACGGACCTGGAGACCATGTTGGAGAACGAGTCATGTACTAACTTGATTATACAATCCTTACCTTCTACTTACGCCCAGGGAAAGCAAGTTATACTTCCAGTTGAGGACACCCTGAAGGAAACCAGGGAGACACCCGCTCTGCTTATTAGGGAATTTTCCTCTTCTGGATCTAAGGCGGATGCCAAGGGTGAGAAGAAAAAGACCTCCACAAATCCGATAGGCGGTATCGGTAAGGTAGAAGAAAAGGGAAGGGCAAAAGTTTCGGGGTTAAACAGTAGGGAATGAGGGATGTTCCTATTGTTACGGGAAAGAGCATTTGCAGAAAGGATGCAGGGATTGGAAAGCCAGAATCCAGGATCCGAAGCACGTTGTGGCTTCGACTTCGGGTGTGTTTGTGATTGAAAACAGTCTTTCAATTAACTCTACTTCTCGGGTACAAGATACCGGATCAGGATCTCATATCTGTAATTTTTTACAGGCTTTGAGAAATCGTAGAGTTATCAGGGCAGGTGATATGACTTTCAGGGTTGCTAACGGAATGAGCGTGGATGCTGTATCCATAGGGTATATCACCTAGAATTGACAAGTGGGCAGATATTGATTCCACATAACTGTTTGTGTATACCTAGTCTATTTTGTAACCGATGTGGTCTACATCCACCTAAATCAAAGTTTGATTGAGTCAGGTACACTAGAGGACAGTATATACGTGTTGTTCCCCGCCGGAAGACGCGACCGGGAAGTCGGGACGTCGGGGCCTGAATTCCGAGGGCAGATGCTAATTGGTGCTATCCGCCTACCTCTCTGAAGATACCAAGTTGATTTATGGTACCGTGTATCGAAGGTTTAAACGGATGCAGCCGATGTAGCAGACTTCGTCAGATTCCCCCTCATTTAAGGGGGTTTTGATTGTGGGGACGCTCTTCCCTGCAGGCGCAAGCCCCTGCAGTTAATTATGCTACCGCATCGCGGTAACCACTTTATCTTTTTCCAGATGATCACTTCGTGTCGTGGGTGTTTGTTTTGTTTTTGGTTGCCCGTGGATTGTATACGGAGACTAATTTATGTTGTCGCCCGTAGGACGTGGATTAGTCCAAATCCGTATTTTCTTAGATTTGGGTTTGGGGGTTAGGTTTAAGGATACGTTAGTCTCATTTGAGACTAAGATCAACTTAAACGTTTGTTAAGGATACGTTAGTCTCATTTCAGACTAAGATCAACTTAACGGGATCGTTTAGATCCAACAAGAGAGCAATTGGGCTCTATTGTTTAGTTTAGGGATATTGCGATCGATTACCAGTTTAAGGACATGGTGGTTCAAGGTTAAGGACATCATAGTCCGTGGGTTTAATGGGACCCCACGGTCCGAGGTTAAGGACATCATAGTCCGTGGGTTTAAAGGGACCCCATAGTCCGAGGTTAAGGACATCATAATCCATGGGCTTAAGGGGACCCCACAGTCCGAGGTTAAGGACATCATAGTCCATGGGCTTAAGGACCCTACAGTCCAGTTTAAAGACATCATAGTCTATGAAACGTATGGTTGTCGGGACCCGTCACCTCTCAGAAGACGTTGAAGGATTACAACGATATGTATCAGAAGGGTTCAGAGATGTACCCTTGAACCAATTTTCGTTGAGACCTGTAGTCCAATTGGTACTAAGGTCTGTTAAAAGATTTATGAGCATATGGGCTCAATTAATCTGAATTGAGGACTTATGGCCAATCTTGGGCTAAGTCCATTCAGGTTAAAATGTTTAACATTTATCTTGGGCTGCTGAGCATTTATTTGAGCTTGGCCCTTTTAACAATTCTGAGCACTGATTAGGATTTTGACAGTATTTTTGTCTTTTATTGAATGCTGAGCATTCATCATAGCTCTGGGGCTTATAAAAGAACAATTTATGTTCTGTCAGCGCACACGTGAGGAGCGCGTGGCGCACTTGGCGCTTTGCGCCAGTTAAAGAGCGCAGTGCACTTCTGCTGAGTAGCGCACACGTGAGGGACACGTGGCGCGCTTGGCGCTAAGCGCCAGATAATGAGCGCATTGCGCTAATTTATGAGTGCATTGCGCTATTAATTCAGTGGAGCATAAGTGAATGACACGTGGTGCGCTTGGCGCTTTGCGCCAGTCCATCAGCGCAGTGCGCTTCTGCCGAGTAGTGCACACGTGAGAGACACGTGGCGTGCTTGGCTCTAAGCGCCAGTCAAAGAGCGCAGTGCGCTATATTTGGAGCGCTAAGGCTCTTTAAAATTAAGACCGCCAAGGCTCTGCAGCGCTTTGCGTTAGATGTGGAGCGCTGATGCTCTTTTGAATTAGGAGCGCTGAGGTTCTTCTTTTATGCAACTTAGATCAGTTTGCGCCCTAAGAATTAAATTCTCCTTTTTATAAGAGACTTTGTCTCAAGGTTTTAAGAACAGAAGTTCTTATTTTGTAGGAGATGTCTTTAATCTCTTATGTTGATGAAAGGTTTTACCTTTATGGATCTGTGATCCTCAAGAGAATTAAATTATTCTCCCTCCTCTTTTATAATAAGATGTTTATGATCTCTTTTAGATCTATGAAGAAGTAAACTCTTCTTTTATTTTATGATGAGATCTTCTGATCTCTTAGTAAAAGACCTTGGTCTTGTAGATCTATGATCTGTGAGAAAGAAGTAAATTATTCTTTCTTAATTATGAGATGATTTCATCTATGTTCTTTTTACCTTGAAGAAAAGAAGTTCTTCTATCGAGAGCTTTGCTCTTCTTTCTGAGATTTTCTCAAAGCTTATGGGGAGGTTCCTCTCTATATTTTTTTATATGCCTGAGACTTGAAGTCTAGGGGCCTTAATATAAGGCAAGCTGATCAGTTCAATCAGTTAAGGAGATCTTTTCTCCAATTGATTTGGAGAATTTCCCATCGTTGGATCTTTGATCGAAGAACTTATAATTTACAGAAGGCAATCTTTTAATCAGAATTTATTCTGTGATTTTGGGTGATTTTTAATCACCATTGGATCATTGATCCAACGGTGCTCTGATTTACAGAGCACAATTTTGTTGTTTGGAAAGATTTTGAGGAATCTTTCCTTAACAGAATTTAATTCTGATTAATTAATGAGTTATCATTATTAATGGATTTTTGATCTGATGGTGGGGATATTTTAGTTCCAGCGTTAGCGCACCCGTGCTTTGCATGTGGTGCGCTGCTCAGAGCGCAGCGCACCTGGCGCTAGCGCACCCGTGCTTTGCACGTGGTGCGCTGCTTATGTGCAGCGCTCCTAGCGCTAGCGCACACGTGCTTTGCATGTGGTGCGCTGCCTAAGGCACAGCGCAGTTGGCGCTGCATCTGAAGCGTTGCTTCATTTTAAAATTTGAATTTTGAACAGAGCTTTGCTCTGATTGGGGGAAACAAATGCCCCCCCACCGTTGCGCTCACATGGCCCACACATGAGTGCGACGGTAGTAGAATCTCTGTCGTTGGATCAACTCAGAAGTTGAAAATGGCTATTTATGCCTATATATACGACCCTTGGCTATTTAGATGATTCTGTTCATCTTCTTTCTTTGAGAATTTTTATTCAGAGCATAGCTCTTTTGCTCAAGAACTTTTCAAGAATCAAAACTCTGCTAAAATCTAGGTAAAGATTACATCTTTTAAAGGATTATTTAAGAATCTAGGGTTTCACCCATTAATAGAGCCTTGCTCTTCAGAGATCTTTGATCTAAAGAAAACCCTTTTAGGGTTTCATTAACAGAGCTTTGATTTCTTGGAATCATAGATCTAAAGAGATCTTTCTTGGGGTTTCTTAGCCCATGAACAGAGCTTTGCTCATGAAGAACTCTTAGAGTTTGTTCACAGATTTCAGAATTTTTAAATCATTAAAACTCTTATTTTAAATTTCTGATGGTTATTCCATCATTTTTTTTATAGAGCAAGGCTCTTGAGGAATTTTACTCTTTCATCATTAGAGTTTGACAGGTGTCACTCTGTCACAGAGCACTACTCTCAAGGGGAGATTTACTCCCTGGCCCGAGGAATTCTCATTAAATGAGAATCAATTGAGGATTTCCTCATTTAATGACAGTCACATCAAATGATGAGACTGTTTTATTAACGATGCAATGCCATCTGGATTATGTGGGTCCCTTTGGTCCCTTTTCACTGCATTGCAGTGTGGTACCGATTTAAAGTACCTAGTGACAGGGCTTAAATTGTAGCATTGGCGACTGAAAATTTGTTCTTTTCCGCGCAGGTACTATGTCTTCCGACGCTCCCTTCCCGTTCATCCGCTCAGAAGGCGGATTTCCCGAAGCGCCTGTAGACCGAGAGCTTCTTGCGCTGATCAAGGACCATGACCTGGAGCACAAGAATCTTCATCTATGGGGTAGATGGTATGATCAAATTATCAGAGGCTGCCGAACCTTTTCTTGTGCGACACCCTCGGAGCCTATCTCTGCGATCCCTTATGCAGATGCACCTTCGATCAATATACCGTGGAGGAGGTAAATTGAACTTCAGAAGGTCTCCTTCGGCCTTCTATTGCCGCAATACCCATGCAGCCGCTGGTAGTTTTGGATACTTTAGGGCGGCGCATATGCCAGGGTGAATCGCGCCCTTGGGGATAGCCTTACAACATAGGACTAACTCCCCGTCACCTGGTCGGATACCTGCGGTGGGCTCGATATATTTTATCTGCAAAGAAATCAGAGCTGCTGAAGCTTGGTCTGTATCCTGCGATCTACGCCTCCTTGTTCCAGTATTCTGCCCCTCCAACATGGTGGATCAACGCATTTCTCGAACAATGGAACATCCCGACCCACACCTTCCTCTTATTGGATAGAGAGGTCTCCATTTCTTTAGAGGAATTCGCCGAGGTTTCTGGTTTACCCGTTAGGGGAGAGCATTATGAGGAGCTGCTTCCTCCAGATGAGTATATTTTTGCCACCAAATCAGTGGTAATGGGTCTTACCCCAAAGAACGCCATTCAACACCAGTTCTCAAGTCTGATAAAGGTGTTGAACATATATGAGAGGCTCTTTCTCGAATCCAGGGGCCGGGGGGTCAGCTTCGCGGACTTCATTGCCCGTTTTCTTCGCCCAGAAATTTTGTCGCGACAAGGTGAAAAGTTTGCTAAGCTGGATGATCCTTTCGGCTTTGGCTTGGATCGCCGGCCAATATTGGAAGCCGATCAAAAGGATTTCTTTCTTCCCAACTTCACGATCGTCCCCTTGTCAGAAATTGCCGCTCCGGGCATTGATGAGGAAGCGTTTTTTCTCGGGTTCCTCGGTTTATGGTTAAGCTGGTTCGCGCTTCCTATGCACCCTCGCTACATGAGGCCTTCTGTCTTCTACCCTGCGCATCGAATGGTTGCCGGGATACAAGTGGCCATCGGGATTGCTGGGTTAGCCCACCTGTATCACGGCCTCAGCTTGGCAGCGGATACTACTGAGCCAGGGGTGCAGCCTGCCAACTTCTCAATGCATTATTTCACCTCTTGGCTCGAGTTGCACGTGCTTGGGGTCTTCGATATCCACAGAAGACCTTCCTTCTATGACAGATGCAAGTTCTCTCGGATAATGCGGCTGGTCGACGCCTCCATCGTAAATCCGTCACCGCGGGAAGCTAGAGGTTTGCTCCTTCGTCCGCGTACGGTTGGAGATGGTATGTCCTTTACCGACAAAATTTTGACCGTCGGCCAGGAGTCTGCAAAAGCGGTGCTGTCATTGCGGGACATCTTTAAAGATGGGGCCTCTGTGTTGAAAGCTCGGAAAATTCTTCTTCTGTACTCCATCCGGCCGGGCTTTCTCGTATTTAGGCAAAATGATGCGGCGTTATTCATGAGGTACAACCCGCATCGTTATGCCCAGCAGCTAAATTATGATCAGGGAGTCCCGCTTGAGACTTTCTTGGCAGAACCCGCTGCTACTGAAGAGGGGATGCGGAGCGCGCTGCATCATTTTATGCGCCTGAACAAAGGGTCCAACTTCTTTATCAGCGAACCGAGCTGTGTTCCTAAGGCCCTGAATGTGTATGTGGCATGGTATCAACACGCGATGGGCGCCGTCATTAGAGAGGAGAAGCAATTACTGCTTGATCGCAAAGGCACCGCTCCGGCTGGTAATCCAAGTGTTCCTCTGAAGCGATGGACCATTGTCCGTCCTCCCTTAAGAGAAGCTGTTGCGGTCGAGGTCCTGAGTGATGTGCCTGAGCTACCGATACCCCGTGCTCCTGTGAAAGAGGTGACTGCAGCGTCTCCCGAGTCTGGCGTAGGTTCAGATATCGGGACCCGTCGTCCCAAGGTGCCCACCAAGCGTAAGCTTGTGCTAGCGGCGACCAGTGCTCGCTCGCAGAAGAAAAAGAAGAAATCGATTCTTTCTGCGGACGTTGTACTCGGCTAGGAGTCTCATGCTCCTTATAGCGAGGGCCTGAGCGAGTACGGGACCAACGAAGGCCTATTCATAGAGCCGGATGATACCGATCTCGAGGCTGCTATTACAGCTTCCGAGCGATTAGCGAGCCACAAAGCAGGACTGGCCATCCTCGCACAATCAAGTAAATCTCAGCCGTATCTTTTGTCATTGCATTATACTTTTATTATTATGTTTTGACTGACACTTTTCTCTCTTTAACAGGCATTTCCACTGAAGAGGCTCTCGCGGCTTCCCTTAGGACCTTTGAGGAGGAGGAGAGGATCCGTGCTTCGCTGGGCTTTGGTATATTTTGGCTCATTGTGCCTTCATTCCGCTTTCTTATGGGTAATCTGACCCCTTTTTCATCTTGTCGCAGGGACTACCTCAACTCAGGACATGCCCAGTATAGTGCCAATCTCGCAGGGTGATGCGGAGATGCTTACAGGGCCAACTATCGAAGTCCCGACCTCCTCAGTATTGCCAAAAGAGGCTTTACTTAAGCAGCCGATGACGGACGCCATAACGGCTCCAGAGGTAGCTCCTGGCGTGGACGATGACGTCCCTTTGACGGAGGTTTTGAGAAGATTAGCTCTCACGGCACGGGCAGAAAGGAAGCGCATAATGTGTGAAGCAAGGGAGCGTAACGCCACTTTGGCCGCGGGTGCAGGTTCGAGCGCTGCTTCCCCCATCCCTGCTTCTTTAGAGGGTGCTCCGGCCGCCCTGTCTACCGCTCACAGACAGGCAGCACGTGCGGTTCGGGGAGCGACTGAAAGACCGACCCAAGATAACATAACACTGAGTCCTTTTGTCAAAGTTTTAATCTTCAGATTCTCATATGTCCTATCCTGCAGGGCCGAGTCTTGATGAGGAAGTGGTAGGTGAGATGGCCGCACCCACTGAGCCTGAAGTTGCCACTCTTTCTCAAGAGTTTGGAACTTCCCCAATCGCCACTCTTTCCCCTTGCGGTTCCTTGCCGTTGCCGAGCACTGCGAGTATCACGACGATTCTCATGGAGTCGGGGGATGAAGCCATGGGCGGTGAAACCATTCCGATGGAGGAGGGTGAAGCAGTCGCTGCATCAAGTGGCGCCCTTGTCGCGGTTCCGACCGGCGACTCACCAGATAGATTTTGGGTCATTGCTTTTCTTTTTATTCCGCAATCCCTTTCAATCTCTCCTGACAGTATTTCTCTCGTTTCTAATGCAGGTGTAGCGAGTGTTGAGCTTGTGCCACCCGAGGAAGCATCCCCGGTTGTTGCTTTGACGGTGGCCGCCCCTTTGCCTTCTCATGTGTCCTCCCAAATGCTGGAAGGTACGGCTTTGCGACTTATCGGTTTTATTGTAAGTGATATATTTTATGTACTGGCATTGCATCATTATACCCTTACAGGAGTTCTTTTCGATCATCTGTATCAGATGTTGCACCCGCATTTCTCCTTCTAGTCGGGGTTGCCTCATCTAGTGGCGCTGATGAGTACAGCCTTTAGCTAATGTCTTTTCTTTTCTTTTATGAGCAACCAAATCGTTTCTAATTCTTCTTTGTTTTGACCGCAGGATTACAGATTGAAGGAGGAGACGAAGGAACAGTCGCTCCACCGGTACTCCCGGCCTTGCCACCTGCCGCGGCCGGTATAGTAAACTCCACTGTTCATGTAGCTTCTCTATTTCTTGAACCGTCATTTGACTATGATTTATTTTGCAGCGGTGATACCGACTTCAGCTCCGTTCGAATCTCGAGTCATAATACCTGCGGGCCCTTTTTCTAGACGTCCATCTTCAAAGGGTACTGTGAATAGTCTGCGCATATTGAGCGATTACATCGAGGAGGTTGACGCGAAGGCTCCTATATTCGCTGCAGATTTTGCTGCCGAGATTAATCCTATGCTGGCGACGCTCGTGAACTTTCATAGTGAGGGCGCCATTGAGTCTTGGGTTAATCACTGCAGGAAAATTGAGGCCTGTTTGCACGAGCTCGAGTTCGGACGTCCTGCTCCTGAGGTCCTGGCTGTGAACTCTCAACAGGATGCGTGGGTTGAGCAGAGCACTCCCTACTTCCGCCATCTTGAAAAAGAAGCGGCCTTAAAGCGTAAGGAATTTGAAGATACTTCAAGCGAATCTGCTCGACTGCATGCTCAGGTTGATGCCAATGCTGTGCAGTTGAAAGCTATCTTTGAGGGCCTTCTACGATGTATTTTCGACGGGCTAACGCTGAGGCAGAAACTCGACCTCATCGAGCGGGATGCGCAGAGTCGTGGTGCAGCTCAGCGGGTCGTTGATGAGCGACTTTCATCTTACTTGCAGCAACGGGCTCAAGTTGAAGCGGAGTTGGCTGCGGCAGTTGATCGTGAAAAGGGGTTGAAGGGAGTGCGCGAGCAATTGCTTAGCCTGTTGAAAACGCTTCCCTCCCAATAGTTGTTTTTGCACCAATTAACATTTTTAATACTTGAATAACATGTATCCATTTTTATTCTTTCATATGATGTATCTTGTACCCAATTGAACTTATAAATAAACGATACATTTCTTTCGTACTGTCTTGTGTTATCTCTTGCTTTCTTCTCTTCGCTGTGTCATTGCCATGTAGTTTCAGCAAATGTGGCCTGTAGATAGTAAGTGATGGTCCATCTTGGACTCTTTGCCAGGTAACGATGGCTTAGGAAACAGGTTCAGGTCTGTTGCCTAAGACTTTTCAATTTTATGAGCCGTGAGGATTTCATAAAGACTTTTCTCCCTACGAGTCGAGAGGATCTCGTAGGTGTATTTTCTCCTTAGGAATCATGAGGATTCCCAAGTGTGCTTTCTCTTAAGAGTTGTAAGGATCTCACAAGAGAATTTTCCCTCTTACAAGTCGAGAGGATTTATAAGTGGTTGTTTCCCTCCCTGTCGAGGTTCGACTTTGGAGAGTGTGGTCCGTGAATAGTATGCAAGAGTCAATTTTGGACCGACTTGCAGGGCCCCAGTGCTTAGGAAACAGGTCCTTATCCCTATTGCCTAAGGATTTTCCTTACGAGTCGAGATGAATCGAGAAGTTCTCGCGAAAACACTAATTTCCTCACGAGTCGAGACGAGTCGAGGAGTTCTCGCAAGAATTTCCTAACGTCACAGTTAACCTCTGCTCTTTACGACAGAGGTTCGTTAGGGTCTGTGGTACTAGGGTTTTTCCTGTCGTACCGTCGTGTTGACTGATGTATTCCTCGATAGGCAATCTTGCTGTTCGAGCAGCCTTGCAACTGTCGTGTCTCTGATCCCTTCGGGGCTGGACAAGACGTCTTCAAGCAATCTTCCTAGGCAGTTTGACCGTCGGAAGAGCAAGCGTTAGGAATTTTGCCATGCCGCTTTTTACTTGAGGTTAGGCTTAGTTTGGGGAGCCTCGATGAGTCATAACTACTCCGCGCTGGTGTGGGATGATCTCCGATAGTCTTTCAGGTTTTATATGGGTTGCTGTCAAGACCCTGAAGCTAGGAATTTGGCCTTTGCTTCGTTTGCTGACATTGTGTTTGCTGTATCGGGACGAATGTCATGGTTGTCTCAAGGTTGTTGGTGAACCGTCGAGGTTTGGAACTAGGGATTTTACCATGGCTCCGTTGTTTGATTGTTGCGTCTGGATCCTGCTGGAGGAAGAACGCTGTGGTGATATCTCGTCTACTGTATCGAGACGAACGTCGAGGTAGCGATCACTCCATGCTGGTATGGGATGATCTCCGGTAGTATTTCAGGTTTTATATGAGTTGCCGTCAAGACCCTGAAGCTAGGAATTTGGCCTTCGCTTTGTTTGCTTTGGCGTGTTCGAATCCTGTTCGAGAAAGGACGCTGTAGTGACATCTCGTCTGCTGTATCGAGACGAACGTCGATGTGGTGGCCACTCTGCGCTGGTGTGGGATGATCTCCGATAGTCTTTCAGGTTTTATATGAGTTTCCGTCAAGACCCTGAAGCTAGGAATTTGGCCTTCGCTTCGTTTGCTTTGGCGTGTCCGAATCCTGCTGGAGGAAGGACATTGAGGTGACATCTCGTCTGCTGTATCGAGACGAACGTCGAGGTGGTCTCTAGGTTGTTGATGAACCGTCAAGGCTTGAAACTAGGGACTTTGCTATGGTTCCGTTGTTGGTGTCGCGTCTGCATCTTGTTAGAAGAAGAACGCTGAGGTGACATCGCATCTACTGTATCAAGACGAACGTCGAGGTGGTGACCACTCCATGCTGGTGTAGGATGATCTCCGATAGTCTTTCAGGTTTTATATGAACTGTCGTCAAGACCTTGAAGCTAGGAATATTGCCTTCTCTCCATTTGCTGGCGTTGCGTCTGCTGTATCAAGACGAACGTCGAGGTTGTGACCATTCCACGCTGGTGTGGGATGATCTCCGATAGTCTTTCTGGTTTTATATGAATTGCCGTCAAGACCTTGAAGCTAGGAATATTGCTTTCGCTCCATTTGCTGGCGTTGCGTCTGCTGTATCGAGACGAACGTTGAGGTTGTGACCATTCCGCGTCGATGTGGGATGATCTCCGATAGTTTTTCAGGTTTTATATGAGTTGCCGTCAAGACCCTGAAGCTAGGAATTTGGCCTTCGCTTTGTTTGCTTTGGCGTGTCCGAATCCTGTTCGAGGAAGGACGCTGAGGTGACATTTCGTCTGCTGTATCGAGACGAACGTCGAGGTGGAGCTGGGATTTTGCCATCACTCCGCTTTGTTTCGACCGTGAGGTCTTTCGTTGACGTTGTGTCTGCATCCTGCTGGACTGTGAAGGAATGTCGTTGGTGATCTCTAGGCAGTTGATGCGGCCGTTGAGACTTGGCTCTCCTTCGGATGGAGCCTGGTGGGAAGGTATGGTTCTCTTTTTGTTTGTGCCCTTGGATTGTATACAGGGATCGATATGATCTCACCTGTAGGGCAAAAAGTTTCATTTTATATATTTTTCTTTCCGCGATACTCTATCATTTCAGCTTTTATATCGTGAAAGTCGCGATTGCCCAATCATTTCGGCTATTTTTTCGCGGCGCCCAATCATTTCGGCTGTTTGTTTTATTTACTCGCTGCTTTTTATTGCGAGTTGCCCAGCCATTTCGGCTATTTTGTATGCATACATTTTTACTTGCTGATTTTGTTGTAAGTTGCCCCATCATTTCGGCTATTTCATATGCATTTGTGTCCCGCTGGCTTTTCGCTGCGAGTTTGGGATTTAGGATCTGATACCGATTTAGGCATCAGCATCGCTACAACTGGGATATTGCCAGGAGCGAATCATTATTTGCCTCTGTCAATGTCGAACAAAGGTGACTTAGTGAACAAGGTTATGATCCTGTCGACTAAGGCTTTTGACTTCATAAGCCATAAGGGTCTCATAAAGGTATTTCTCCCTACGAGTCGTGAGGATCTCGCAGGTGCGTTTTCTCCTTAAGAAACGTGAGGAGTCTTAAGTGTATGGCCCCTTATAAGTCGTAAGGATCTTACAAGAGTGATTTCTCCTTACAAGTCGAGAGGACTTACAAGTGTCTTTCGCTATATGAGCATATCTCCAGTCTCTGGTGGGACTTTGTTAGAGAAATGTCTATTCGCGCCCGTGGATTGTATACAAGGGTCGGCATTGAACCGCTTGTAGGGAAGTCGAGAAATGTGATGGCTTAAGAACATGTTCAGATCCCTATAGCTTAAGGCCATTGAATCCTATGTGCCGTGAGGGTCTAAAGGGGAATTCTCCTTACGAGTCGTGAGGATCTCGTAAGTGTAATTTCTCCTTAGGAATCGTGGGGATCCCTAAGTGTGTTGATCCCTTGTGAGTCGTAAGGACCTCACGCAAGTATTTTCTCCTCACAAGTCGAGAGGACCTTGCAAGTGTCTTTTAACGAGATTGCGCCTTTTCGGGTTTTCACAAACTCTCTGGTAGTCTTGCTGTTTTTACTCACGGAGTCCTTTCAGGTTTTCATCCGTGCCCATCTCGCTTGTGGACGTACCGTTTTTTTAAAACCACGTCAGCCTGAAGATGCCGTGGGTTGGTAGTAGTTTAACGACGTTTCGGTCAATAACCAGTTTTAGGACATAGTGGTCCATTGTTAGTTTAACGACGTTTCGGTCCGCCGTTGCCATATTTGAGGCGAGTTTCTAGTTTACAGACTTTTCGGTCCATGGGACTTTCTCTATGAACGAGCACGATACCCCCGGCATGTCCATCTTTTTCGGATCATATGGTTGTGGCGGGTTCACCTTCCAGTTTTTGGACAATGCGAATTTGCCCTGCTGGTATTGGTCCTCAATCCGGCCTTTGAAGACGAAACAATCTTCGATTGGATGGCTTACTGCTTGGTGGTAAGGGCAGTAATTAGGGTCGTTGACATCGCCTAGCTGCAACGGACGTTTTGGATCCGGCAGATTGATGAGTCTGTTGCGCACTGCCAGCTCGAGCACTCTCCTCATTTTATCCTGGGGAAACGAGTAAGGACGTCCCAGTATCTCCTCGAGGGATGGGTGTGGACGCACGTTGTTTTGGCGAACAACCGGCTTTAAGTTGCTCGGCTGTTGTTGAGTATTGGTGACAAAAGTCGCTTTCCCTTTCCCCTTTTCGTTTCGAGGTTCCAGCTTTGAAGAAGACGGTCTATGACCCATCTGGTCCATTTAGGCCAGCTTGTCAATCAAGGCTTGGAAGGTGGTGGGCTTGAAAAACATCATGAACTGGGAGATGGTCGCCTGCGGATCAAGAGTACCCACGAACATGCCTACTGCTGGTGCTTCTTCAATGTGCTGCTCGCACTTTGACCATAGATTTCGCCATCGTATCGCGTACTGAACCCATGTTTCGCCTGGCTTTACCCTGGCGTTAATCAACGCCGTGATTGGGGTGCGTTCGCCGGCGCTTGCAAAACGCTGAGTAAATAACAGCTCCGTCTCCGTGAATGTCTTGACGTAGTCGTTGGGAAGCTTGGAATACCATTCGAATGCCGTCTCTGACAAGCTGCCAACGAATCGGCGGAGCATTAATTTATCGTCACCTCCAGTGTTGCCGCACAAGACTCTGAATTGAGCGACGTGCTGATGCGGATTTTCCATCCCCTTATATACGTGGAATTTGGGGATCGTATATCCCGGCGGGTACCTTATTTAGTCATACCAGCCCGGATAGGGTCGTCCAGTTTTAACGATCTGCCTAGCCGCTTCATTCGCCTGGTGAGCTCGTATTTGCTGAGCAATGTAATCATCCAGAGTGGCTTTGGAGATGGTCTCCTCCTTGGCTGCTGAAAGAGCCGGAGGAGGGTTTGATGTCTCCCTTCTGTCGTCTTCAATGATAATTGAGGGGTCTTCAGCTGGAGGTTCCGGCTGTAATATCATCCCGGCCATATCTTGAAACAAGAGAGCCATTCGTTTTATGTTGGCCGCTTATTCCGCGGCCTCTTTTTCTTTCCTCTCGAGCATTCTTCGGAGGAAATCAACATCAGTCTCTTGTTGCTGACGTTGCTCCGAGATCTCCGGACTTTCTTTCGGCCCAGTGAGTGCGGCCATTGTAGTCAGCATCTCCTGAAGTTTCTGCTGCTGTTGCTCCTGAGTTTTCGTTATCCATCAGGTAAGCGGTCGATGACCCGTAGAAGCACGGCTTTCCTCTTTTCCGGAAGCCTTGTAAACGTATCATGCCCCCAGACTTGGGGCGTATAGGTCCGGTGTCCTTACGGTTCGTCGCGGACACAGGGGCTTTCTTCGGCCTCCTTCTCTTGTAAGCGGTTGACGATGAGGGAGCCGTTGCAGTGGGCATCCAGACGGATGACATCTTCTGTGGTATCACGAGATGGTTATTTTCTTGCCGAGCTTTAATCTTCTTTGATCGGCGGGAATAGTCTTAGTCAATCACCGATTCTTGAACCTGTCGCCAAACCTTGTATATTTTAGAGGACAGCCGTTGAGGGGGCTGTTCCAGCTTCGCCTTTGGGGCATTCTCCACAGGTGGAGGAGATCTTATCAGCACTGCAGTCGGAGAGTTCCTGCGCACTTTGTTAAGCAGTTCAAAGCTGTTCCCGGTTGGAACAGCAGTATCGATTTCCACCGTTGGAGCTGGTGGAGTTAACCCAGACGGAGAGCTGCCCCTAGCCTTCTTTACTCGACGCCAGTGACGACGGCGAGCATGTCGTGCGGATGGTGTTGGTTCGGCTATGGGGATGACTTCATCATGCCCCCTGTCTTGGCGGAGGGTTGTCTCCGGCATCGGCCTCTTGAAGACCGATATCCGTTGAGAAGCAGTATCCAATCTGTCAAAGACAGACCTTTTGGCAGGAGCAGGAGCCGGAGTGGCCAGCCTTATAAAGACTGATCCTTTGATGGGAGAAGCTTCTTTAGTGACCTCGAGAGTAGGAATGGCTATCCGTTTTGGGATGGCCGCTTCAGGTATCGTGGGCTTCTTGACGGGCCTATTGGAGTTCAGGCTCAGCCTATCGAAGACTGATGCTGTCGGCTTGGCATTAGATGACCCGTTGAGATGGGCCGTGGTGGTAGCGAGCCGATTAAAGACCGACTTCTTCTGCGCTTCTTGTGGCAGCGGGATGTTAACGCTCACTGGTGGGAGTATGGTCGGGATGAACAACCCGGTGGTAGCCTGTGTTACCTGCTCTACCGGCATTGTGAAAAATGAGGCCGCTTGAGGGCCGTAGGTTACACCCCTAGATGGGGCGGAATGGGAGTTACAGTTGCAGCTGGTGCAGGTTAAAGCTATTGATCTTCTGTTTTCTGCACGGAGCAAGACACCAAATCTTAGTACCTCGAACCCAAGGGCAACCATATCAAGCCACGATTCATTCACGAAACACGACACACGAAGTGTGGAGCGGAAAGAGAAAAAGGTCCCACCGGGCGTGCCAGAATCTGTTTCCCGCTGGAAGACGCGACCGGGACGTCGGGGCCTGAATTCCGAGGGCAGATGCTAATTGGTGCTATCCGCCCACCTCTCCGAAGATGCCAAGTTGATTTATGGCACCGTGTATCGAAGGTTTAAACGGATGCGGACGATGTAGCAGACTTCGTAAGATTTCCCCTCATTTGAGGGGTTTTTTATTGTGGGGATGCTCTTCCCTGCAGGCGCAAGCCCCTGCAGTTAATTATGCTACCGCATCACGGTAACCACTTTCTCCTTCTCCAGATGATCACTTCGTGTCGTGGGTGTTTGTTTGGTTTTTGGTTGCCCGTGGATTGTATATGGAGACTAATTTATGTTGTCGCTCGTTGGACGTGGATTAGTCCAAATCCGTATTTTCTTAGACTTGGGTTTGGGGGTTAGGTTTAAGGATACGTTAGTGTCATTTGAGACTAAGATCAACTTAAACGTTTGTTAAGGATACGTTAGTCTCATTTCAGACTAAGATCAACTTAACGGGATCGTTTAGATCGAACAAGAGAGCATTTAGGCTCTATTGTTTAGTTTAGGGACATTGCGGTCGATTACCAGTTTAAGGACATGGTGGTCCAAGGTTAAGGACATCATAGTCCGTGGGTTTAAAGGGACCCCACAGTTCGAGGTTAAGGACATCATAGTCCGTGGGTTTAAAGGGACCCCACAGTCCGAGATTAAGGAAATCATAGTTCATGGGCTTAAGGACCCCACAGTTCAGTTTAAAGACGTCATAGTCTATGAAACGTATGGTTGTCGGGACCCGTCACCTCTCTAAAGACGTTGAAGGATTACAACGACATGTATCAGAGGGGTTCAGAGATATAACATTGAACCAATTTTGGTTGAGACCTGTAGTCCAATTGGGACTAAGGTCTGTTAAAAGATTTATGAGCATATGGGCTCAATTAATCTGAATTGTGGACTTATGTTCAATCTTGGGCTAAGTCCATTCAGGTTAAAATGTTTAACATTTATCTTGGGCTGCTGAGTATTTATTTGGGCTTGACCCTTTTAACAATGCTGAGCATTGATTAGGATTTTGACAATATTTCTGTCTTTTATTGAATGCTGAGCATTCATCATAGCTCTGGGGCTTATAAAAGAACAATTTATGTTCTGTCAAAGCACACGTGAGGAGCACGTGGTGTGATTGGCGCTTTGCGCCAGTTAAAGAGCGCAGTGCGCTTCTGCTGAGTAGCGCACACGTGAGGGACACGTGGCGTGCTTGGCGCTAAGCGCCAGATAATGAGCACATTGCGCTAATTTATGAGTGCATTTCGTTATTAATTCAGTGGAGCACACGTGAATGACACGTGGTGCGCTTGGCGCTTTGCGTCAGTCCATGAGCGCGGTGCGCTTCTGCCGAGTAGAGAATACGTGAGAGACACGTGGCACGCTTGGCTCTAAGCGCCAGTCAAAGAGCGCAGTGCGCTATATTTGGAGCGCTAAGGCTCTTTAAAATTAAGAACGCCAAGACTCTGCAGCGCTTTGCGTTAGATGTGGAGCGCTGAGGCTCTTTTGAATTAGGAGCGCTGAGGCTCTTCTTTTATGCAACTTAGATCAGTTTGCGCCTTGAGAATTAAATTCTCTTTTTTATAAGAGACTTTGTCTCAAGGTTTTAAGAACAGAAGTTCTTATTTTGTAGGAGATGTCTTCAATCTCTTATGTTGATGAAAGGTTTTGCCTTTATGGATCTGTGATCCTCAAGAAAATTAAATTATTCTCCCTCCTCTTTTATAATAAGATGTTTATGATCTCTTTTAGATCTATGAAGAAGTAAACTCTTCTTTTATTTCATGATGAGATCTTTTGATCTCTTAGTAAAAGACCTTGGTCTTGTAGATCTATAATCTGTGAGAAAGAAGTAAATTCTTCTTTCTTAATTATGAGATGATTTCATCTATGTTCTTTTTACCTTGAAGAAAAGAAGTTCTTCTATCGAGAGCTTTGCTCTTCTTTCTGAGATTTTCTCAAAGCTTATGGGGAGGTTCCTCTCTATATTTTTTTATATGCCTGAGACTTGAAGTCTAGGGACCTTTATATAGGACAAGCTGATCAGTTCAATCAGTTAAGGAGATCTTTTCTCCAATTGATTTGGAGAATTTCCCATCGTTGGATCTTTGATCCAAGGGCTTCTGATTTACAGAAGGCAATCTACTTGTTTTTAACAAGACTGGGAAATCTTCTAATCAGAATTTATTCTGTGTTTTTGGGTGATTTTTAATCACCATTGGATTATTCATCCAACGGTGCTCTGATTTACAGAGCACAATTTTGTTGTTTGGAAAGATTTTGAGGAATGTTTCCTTAACAGAATTTAATTCTGATTAATTAATGATTTATCATTATTATTGGATATTTGATCTGACGGTGGAGATCTTTTAGTTCCAGCGCTAGCGCACCCGTGCTTTGCACATGGTGTGCTGCTCAGAGCGCAGCGCACCTGGCGCTAGAGCACACGTACTTTGCACGTGGTGCACTGCTTAAGTACAGCGCTCCTAGCGCTAGCGCACACATGCTTTGCATGTGGTGCGCTGCCTAGGGCGCAGTGCACTTGGCGCTGCATCTGAAGCGTTGCTTCATTTTAAAATTTAAATTTTGAACAGAGCTTTGCTCTGATTGGGGGAAACATGTGTTAAATCAAGCTCAGGTTTTCAACGTCCAAAACACACCGAAAAGAAAGTCTCCAGAATTAAATAAGGCTTTCTTAAGGCATTGTAGACTGGGTCACATCAATGAAACACGATTAACGAAGTTACATAGAGAGGAATATTTGGATCCGTTCGAATATCAGTCTTATGAAACTTGTCAATCTTGTCTCATAGAAAAGATGACAAAGACTCCATTCACTGGACACAGAGTAAGAGCGAGCGAGCTCTTAGAACTCATACACAGCGACGTGTGTAGTTTAATATCTACAGATGCACGAAGTGGTTATTCCTATTTCATTACTTTTACAGATAATTTCTCTAGGTTAGGACATGTCTCCTTGTGAAAGCATAAATCCGAACCCTTTGAAAAATTCCGTGAAAATAAGAATGAAGGGGAAAACTAAACAGGCAAAAGTATCAGGACACTGAGATCTGATCGAGGTGGTGAATACTTAATTGCCGAGTTCCTGGATTACTTAAAAGAGAAAGGAATTCTCTCTCAGCTTACTCTTCCATACACACCACAACACAACGGTGTATCGGAAAGGCGGAACGGAACCCTATTGGATATGGTACGTTCGATGACGAGTAACGCTGAGTTGCCGCGATCTTTCTAAGGTTATGCACTAGGATCAGCTGCATATCTTTTGAATAAGGTTCCTACCAAGACTGTGCCTACAACACCATATCAGATGTGTAGTGGGAAGAAACCCTATCTTCAGAATCTGAAGAAATTGGGATGTCCAGATTTTGTAATAAAGCAGTATGTGGACAAGTTCGAGGCACGCTCGGTATTGTGTAAGTTTGTGGGATACCCAAAGGACTCCAGAGGGTATCTTTTCTATTACGTGGAGGAACAAAAGGTCTTTGTTTCTCAGCATGCCAACTTTTTGGAAAATTAATTTTTTGAAAAGAACTAGTTGGAGCGCAATAGAACTGGATGAAATTCCAGAACCACAAACTATTACTGAAAGTATGGTAGAACCAAAGGTTTCAAAAGAACCGGACATCCCTATGCTAATCCGCAGAACTAGTAGGCGGTCTCATCCGCCCATGAGATACTATGGTTTTCTCATAGACGGGGATCGAGAGGATTGCATCATTGACAATTATGAGCCAACTAGCTTCCAGCAAGCCATTCAGAGCAGAGACTCGGTAGAATGGCTAAATGCAAAGTGGAACGAAATGGAGTCCATGTACACCAACAAAGTATGCACTTTGAACATTGCTCCAGAAGAGGTAAAACCCGTTGGCTGCAAATGGATCTTCAGAAAGAAGATTGGTATAGATGGACAGGTTGAAACCTATAAGGCTAGACATGTTGCAAAGGGTTATTGTCAAAGACCTGGTTTGGACTATGATGAAACCTTTTCTCCAGTGGCTATGCTCAAATCCATTCGGATCCTTCTTGCCATTGTTGCCTTCCAAGATTTTGAGATCCGGCAGATGGACGTAAAGACGACTTTTCTAAATGGTAATTTTGAAGAGTGCGTCTATATGGATCAGCTAGAGGATCTCAATCAGAGTGGGAGCAGCAGAAAAATGTGCAAGATGCTTAAGTCCATTTATGGACTAGAGCAGGCATCACGAAGTTGAAACATCTGTTTTGATGAGACGGTCAAAGAATTCGACTTTATCAAAAATCCAGATGAACCATGCAATTATAGTAAGATTGTAGTGAGAACTGTGGGATTCCTTGTCTAGTACGTAGATAGCATTCTCTTAAGAAATGGCATTCCTATGCTACAATCAGTCAAAGGATTCTTATCACAGAGGTTCTCCATGATTGGCCTTGGTGATACCAACTACATTCCGGGGATCCAAATCTATCGTGATAGATCAAAGAGGATAGTAGGACTTTCACAGTCAAGGTACATCAACACCATACTGAAAGGATTTAGTATGGAAAATTCAAAACACGGTAGTCTACCGGCTTGTCACGGAATCACCCTCTTCAAAGAGATGTCCACCAAGACTGATTGGAAAGGGCTCGCATTTCAATTATATCCTACGCTTCTACGGTAGGCTCTATAATGTATGCGATATTGTGTACTAGACCAGATATTGCTTACGCACTAGCGTGGTAAGTTGGTATCAGTCAAACTCAGAGGAGAAGCACTGGATAATAGTAAAGAACATTCTCAAGTGTCTGAGAAGGACTAAGGAGATGTTCTTGGTGTATGGCGGAAAAGAACCTCCAGATCGAGGCCTTAGCTGACTCCAGCTTCCAGAGTGACAAAGATGACTCCAAGTCCATGTCGGGTTATGTCTTTACCCTCAGTAGAGGGAAGAAGGACACTGTTTCTAACTCGATGATGGAAGCGGAGCAAATCGCTGCATGAGACGCCGCAAAAGAGACAGTCCGGATAAGGAAGTTCTTAATTGAATTTCAGGTAGTTCCTTCCATTTGTTGGTCCAAAACTTTAGTATTGTGACAACATATGGCGCTATAGTTTTAGGGAAGGAACCCAGGTCCCATCAGAGATCCAGACATATCTTGAGGCGGTACAACCTGATCAGGGTGATCGTTGATCCCCAGGAGATCAAGTTGAGGAGAGTAGATACGGAGAACAACACTGCAGATCCACTCACGGTAGCCATCCTCAGACAGTGTTTGAGAGGTTATTCGAGATCTTCGGTCTACGATATGCCAGTATATGGCCTTAGTGCAAGTGAGAGATTGTTAGTGATATCTGCCCTAGAGGCCATTATTGTAACATACTGGATTGTATATTACATAATGGGAGCTTGGGATATACACGGATATAGTAACAGTATTGATCGAAATGGTAGTATGCTGCCTGGTTTTTTTCTAGCTCAATATGTGCATGTGTTTTCTTAGCATATCGCTTATATATATTTATAGAGCCCTTAGGATCTTTACTTTATTACCAGCGTTGTGATGGTAGTCACAGTAGTGGGGGCTGGGTAGTCTATAAGCACATCCTATACAGGTCCCTAGTCGTAGGATTATCGAGACGGGGCATCAATACTCCACAGTAGACTCATGTATATCTCATCCCAGCAAGGGAGATGGTCTGTCCCACAGCCATCAGTATGTTGTACTAGAGATAGTATGGAGGTGTTCATTAGGTTATGAGTACACTGGACAGGACTTGTCGGGAACTGTTGGTGGGTATTATACCTATCGTCGGGTAGCAATTCCCAGGTGACATGAGTACAGCTTAGTCCGTCGACTTGACACTGCTACTTTGCCTCGAGTGTGTTCCCACTATATTTTGATTACTACCCTACCACGGCTCAAAGGAGTCATGCAAACATGTAGTAGTTGGGTGCAGTCCCGAAGCACTTGGAGGAAGTGGCGGTTAGATAGGATTCGTCTCTCTCGGTATTGGGGGTTGATATCGCACTGTGTTCGGAAGGCCATTACACAAAGTCCTTGGCCAAGGCAAGCAAGATTTACTGGTAGGTACTCCAGTAGTTTCTTAGGGTATTTTGGGCTATACTCCGACACGACTTATTGCGCTATTAGGGGTCTGACGATTATCGCCCCTAGGACCGATATGCAATTCTCTTAGACGAACAGACCGGACTGTACAGAGATTGTCACATACAGGCTCAGTAGGAGTTCGAATGAGTTAGCTCATTGGCCTTCTTATCGACAGTTTTCTGGGTAGCCGTTACGTGCAGCTAGTACCGCTTGCGGCTTGTGGTTAAACCCACTGCCAGCGTAGTGTCGAGTCTTTAGAGTCTCACATAGAGAGTTTCCCTGCACCGGGCAAAAGGTGTAGAGGTTGTATGGTTTTATGGCAGGCTTCAATCACGTGCGTACTTGTGCACATATGATGATCGGGCGGATAATACTAGTGGGCTTTTGTTTAAACTGGATCCTAATATTATATTGATGGATTATTTTCGTCTCTATGTATTCGTGTTCTTCGGAATATGGATGCGGATATGTATATACGGATGAGGGGCATTCTCGTAATTTGTCGGGAAAGCTTATAGAAGGTCAAACTTCATTAGGGTTTCTTTTCTTTATGATTAAAGATTAAACCCAAATGAAGTGAAGGAAATGAGGTGGACTTGATAAAAGATCAAGCATGACTCACTAGTTAGATATTTTTCTAGCATGCTTGATATTTTGAGGAGATGTTTTATCTCCTCAATAATTATCTAGCATGCTTAAATATTCTATTCTTGAGCCAAGGGTTTTCTTTGGTTTTTTTTTCACACCTTCATCTTCCTCAAGTGACATTCTTCTTCCTCTAAACCCTATTCCTCTCATGTGTTGAGAATCCTAGGGTTCCAAGAGACAAAACACTCCATCTTCACACTCTACACCATCTAGGACTTCTAGTTTAGCGAACTAGAAGCCGTAGTTATCTCGGATTTGAGGTAGGAGCTTGGACAATAGACTCTCGGATGGATCGTCTTTGACTCGAGGATGCCGTCGAGATTGCTACGATCCATTACGATGGACTTGTATCGTGAGGTATAAGTTCTATCTTTGTTGTTTACATCATACCCTAGTTAGCTAGTTAGGGTTTAGACACGATCCGTGAGCTCGAGTCCGTGTTGCGATGCTTCGAAAGATCGTTTTTCACATATTTCGCCTTCCCGCGAGCTCGTGGGGTGCGTGACACGGACTTACACCATGAACTATTCAAATTAAGGTAATTAACACTAAAATACCAAAATTCTTAAAATACATATCCATGTAAACCCTAAAGAATATAAATAACTTCTCGAGATTATTTTGAAACTATACATTAAAAATATTTTTCATAAAACCCCGTCGAGCTATATAAAACACTGTTAAGGACTTTAGTAAATATGGGTTTAAGCGGGATCAATTCTCTTGAGCCTTAGGGAGCCGGAGAAAGTGAGTGTTTGCCTATTTAAGGTAGAAAAATTTAACGGTGTTATCAATGGTAATCGTCTTGGAAAAAGACACAAATCCTGTCGTCCATATGCAGTAGTTACCGATAACTCCCGAATCTAATTCAGCATCCAAATCATTTTTAAGTGTCTAACTCAAGTCTGAGTCTAAGTCAAGCTTGAATTCAATCCAAACCAGAAATCAATTCAAACATGAATCCAAACTCATACAGGTTACTTGAACCTGAACCTGAATTCCAGAACAATATCAACATGCAAACATGACTTGACTTGACCGAACCATGACTATAACTTGACTTGATTACATGACTACTTGTTTACATCCTGAACCTGAATACATGAACAATTTGTATCCATGGTCTCAGCAAGTCTGATAATTATAATCTATACAACACATTACATGGTTAAAGGGGTAGATTGGTTAGGAATGTATTAAAAGTGGCACGATGATGGACACTAAAATACACCAACATAAACTCTCGTGCCGTTGTCCCGTGGGTTTTGACGGGGCCTTATACTTACATGTTACCATAGTCCACAGAATAGTTGGACTCCTCTCGAATACACTGATACCTTCTGTACCAAACTACAAATAATTACGTTAGAATAATAATCTGATACCTGTATAATTTAACAGTTTCCTTCCATAATATTTATGCTAGTCCTTTCTCTCTTTTAGGACTTACCGAGCGCTAGTTCGCTGACGACATTCTTGTTTATTTGTTTCCTTGGAATGTTCGTCAGGAGGACCGGACCTTCAGCAAATCGAGCCCAGCCAGGAGTACTTGAAGCAGATTGAGGCACAGCCAGACTACTGGTTTACTTGTACTTATTTTTCAGTTTATATGTCACTGTTTAGGCATTGCTTTTATCATTATACATTTTCTTTTCAGATCAGTTGTATTGTAAAGATGAATGTTAATAAAATTTGTTGTTTACATTATATCTCTTGTCATTTCTTGTGCATTTTATATATATTGCTTATTTACGCTTAATGTGTTTACTTCTGAGTAAATACGTAGCGTGCCTGCCACGTCTCCTTCCTCGTACACCGGGAAGCGGGGCGTGACAAGTATTGTCCCGTGTTTTGATCTCTCCCCATCGATCCCCAACATTAAGGACTAAGGAGCATTAATTTCCTAATTGACTAGGTATTCCAAAAAGAATCGTACAAACAATTTCATGTTTCAAGTAGAAAAGAACCACACGGCAATGCATGTATTTCTGCTAGTGGTGTAAATGAGCCGAACTTGAATGAGCTGGGATCGGTTCAAGATCGGCTCGTTTATTATCAGCTCGACTCGAGTTCATCTCAAATTCTGTCACGCCCCGCTTCCCGGTGTACGGCGAAGGGGACACGACTGGCCGCTACATATTTACTCTGAAGTAAATACGCTAAGCGTATCTAAGCAATATAAGTAAAAATGCGCAAGAGACAGAGACAATAGTTATAATTGAACAACAACTTTATTTATTAACATTTTTTTACAATACATCTGAAAAGTAAATACATGGAATGAAAAGCAATGCCTAAACAGTGGCATAACAGAAATGGAAAGTACTGAAATGAAATGTACAAGTAACTAGAGCTCCGGGTCGAAGACTAGTTGATCCAAGTCCTCGCTGGTGGGCTCGATCTCCTGAAGCTCCGATCCACCTGACAACATTCCAAAGAAGAAAGAGAAGGAATGTCGTCAGCGAACAATCGCTCGGTAAGTCCCAAAGATAAGGGAGAAGTAGAATAGACAGAGAGAGAGTGTAACTTTTAAAGTGGTATTATATTGTTATAATGTTGTATTTAGTGTTAACGCTGTTGTTTGTACCTTGGTACAGAAGATACCAGTGTATACGAGAGGAGTCTCAATAGACCAGAGACTAAGGTGGACGGAATACAAGGAACCGTTCAGCCACGGTACAACGGCAATTGAATTCAGGTTAGGTGTCTTAATAGTTGCAGTCTCGTGCCACTTCTAACACCTTACGTACCAATCTCTCTTTAAACCCCGCGATGTCTTGGTTGTATTGTTTGTATTGTTTTGTAAATTGTATTGTCTTGTATTATAGATTGTATAGATTGTTGACTTGCCGAAACCATGATATCAGTAAATGGATGTAACTGGAGAATTATATAGATGGATGTATATCCATGGTTCGGTTCAGTCAATACAGATTGAATATATTGAACAGATTGATTATATGGATTCATGGATTCATATTAAATTGGTATATATATATATACTTGAATATCATTCAAGTCAGATTGATTATATTGAGACTCAGTCTGAGTCCGACAATTTGAAAAGAAATTGAATCCTGAATTAGGTTTTGGTGTTATCGGTAACCGCTGCACATGGACGACAGAATTTGTGTCTTTTTTAAAGACGATTACCGTGTTGATAACACCGTTTGTTAAGTTTTCTATCTTAAATAGGAAAGCACCCATATCTCCATCTCCCTGAGGCTCAAGAGACTGGTCCCGCTTAAACCTATATTTACTAGGGTCCTTATTGTAATTTATAAAACTTGAGGGGGGTTTATATAAAAATAATTTTGTATAATTTTCAAAATACACCTCAAGTATTTTATTATCGTCTTTAAAGTTTTCATTGATGTATATTTTATCATTGTGACATTTCTAGTGAATAAAACCTATTTTTCATAACATATGGTATTTATTTGTAATATTGGAATTGTATGGTATTTTCTTGTAAATGAGATGTTTTTCTTGGATTTTGGAAATGTGGAATATTATAAATACTAAAAATAGATATTTTGATATTAATTACATATATATTTATTTATTAAAAATATAAGTTTTATTTATAACAGAAATTACATTTTCTAAAGAAAATTGTATTTTTAAATCTTTCGAGACCGTATGCTACTTGCGGAGGTCTGTATCTCGCACTACTGAGCACGAGGATGTGCGATAATTCGTACCATCCCAAACGGGTTCCCCAAAATGGGTTTTAGCGGCGCTTTGCAAAGATTTGTTAAAAATACACATCTTGTAGAAAAATGTTTTTATAAGTCGGAGGTAGTTGTATGTAAAATCGTATTTTCCGTATTCTTTGTTCCCAAAAGATATTGTGCTATGATATCGATGTATGTTTTGAGAAGGTAGGTCATTACCTCGTGAACTATCTAAAAGTATAGTAAGGGGTAATGATGTTTTATGTCGAAACTAAACTATATGGTATTTTTCTGTAAAAGTGCTATAAAAATTGAAATATAAATTCTTTTGATATGAAACTTGTTAATATGTTTTGTTAATGTTTAATAATCATGATGTAATAGTTTAGTATTATTATGTTTAAGAAAAATATGATTTTTAAGGAAAAAACGAATCGGAAGTCGGATTAACTCCACTTCCGTCGGATTTTAGAATTCTAAGTTTTTAGAATAGTAAAGAGAAGGGGGAGAAGGGACTTACGGGTTGATTGTGTAGAGGAGAGGAAAAGGAAGAAGCAGGAGGTGCCGGTGCGTCGTTTCATCACCGGAATCTCCTCGGATCGTCGTCGGAAGTTCGTCGGAGCTTCGCCCTTTGCTAACTCCACTTGCACAGAAAAAGTCTATGGAATTTTCTTGAGAGTTTGGACAAAGATTTGGAAGTGAGGAGGGGTGATTTGAGGGGTGGTATTTATAGCTAAAATTAGAGTTTAGGGATGTGAAAAGGTGTATTAAAAATTTGTATTAAAAATTGATTAATTGTGTGTTTTAAATTGCCCTGTAAATGTGCAGGGAAATGAATAGTTCAGGAGTTATGAGAAGTCCAAGAGTTGCCAGAAAAACAAAAGAAAATAAGGTTTCAGCCGAGTCAGGCCGGCGGCGCCGGCCAATTCGACCGAGTCGCTGGCCCGAGTCGGCCGAGTCGGGCCGGGTCTTGCCGCCACGTGTCCCCCGTCGCTTGGTTAACACAGTGGAGTCGTTTGTTTTATGTGTGACTCTTGGTTTTACGGGTTATGCATGTGTGGACTCTTGGGATTCTAAAAAGATTAAAAGAAATCAAATTAAAAAGATAATGTGGCTAATGGGATTTGAACTCTGGTGTTTTGATTCAGCAGTGCAAGGTCTTACCAATGAGCTACAAGCTCTTTCTTGCTGTTAAAAAAGCAAAACAAATTTATAACTTGTGCTCAGGCTCAAGTACCCCTTTCTGTATTTTTGAAAAAAATTTGTACTGAATGATTAGGGTGGTTACAAATTCGCTCCTAGCCGAGCTCTTCAAGCTCATGTTTGGTTCGACTAATTCACCGCAGTTTAAGTTGGACAATCTGAGCACATAAATAAGCAAGCAAGTTTCGCTCTTGTTAGTTTGTAAATTTATATTGATTCTAGCTCATTAACAAATATTATCGAAATATAGTTGATGATGCTTAGAAGTGGCATTTCCTCAGATTACGACACGTGGCAGATGACGTGTCCCGAAGGCTACCGAGGTGGAATAAATGAGTTGCATTAGGGGCATTCCTCGAGACCTCATCTCTAAGGACATATCCGACCTTTCAGGAGACCTCTCTGGGTACTTCCCACCTTCACCTAGGAAGCAACCAACAGCTCATCTCCGAGCTTCCTCGGCCTCTCTGCTCATCTCCGAGCCATCTGGCAGGCCGATCTTCCTCGGCCTCCCGCTCATTTCCGAGCTCCTGACGAACCGAGCTTCCTCGGTTTCCCCCGATCAATCAAGAGCGCGTAGCTCATGCACCACCGCAACGGCTCTACGTATCTCGCCGAAGCGAGATATCCGCCGCCTCACGGTCAACGCCCCTCGCTGGCACGTCCTTCAATTAATGAGCGTATCCCTCCATTAATGGACGGATCATGCCATCAACGCGGGTGTAACGAGGGAAGCGTAACTGACAGCGGCAATCTCACGCCGGCTCGCTCTATACGACCCTTATATAAACCCCTCTTCTAAGTGACTCAGGTGACTCGAACTCATTTCCAATACACCGTTACTCTGCACCTATTCCTCGACACTAACTTGATCGTCGGAGGGTCCTACGGTGGTCATCCATCCCGAGATTTCTTTTGCAGATAGCTCGGCATCAACACCAACCTATTGAGATCTACACGCTCAACAACTCCCAAATCAGATCTCAACCGTTAAAGACCGCCATCACGGGATCGACGGAGGACAACATCTGAAGGAGATCACAGCCTCTATATGTTGGAGTCATCTGTGGGAACGATTCAGAAGCTTCCACACATAAGTTCATCTTCCGCCATTAACCCGATGGCGAGCGACAACCGCGACGGTCCGAATACGAGCCGCCACAACGGAGGCGGGAGCGCCTCGTCTCCTCCTCCTAACGTCATCAACGCCTTATCCGCTCGGATAGACATGCTTACATCCCTGGTGGATGCCCTCTTTTGCGTTTAAGTGGCGGGCCCTACACACCAGACCGTGGTTCCCCTTTCCGGGATAATGAAGCCCGTAGAAGGACGGATGGGCACGCTCAAGCCCTTGATCTCACTCATGCTCATCTCAGCGCTACCGAGCGCCAGGGTGCCGACTTCAGCCACCGTGAACCACATATGACGATTGATTCCATGACCCGTTGGGCGCCGGACAGCTCCATGCCATGATCCCAGGGAAGACTGGGCCGTCGCTTCAATACCCGCCGTGCGTTCTCTCCCCTGAGGAGGTGTCGGTTAGCTCACCTACTTCCAGGCATGACCGACATCCCCACTCTTGCCGGGGCCACGTGAACGGCAAACGCAGGGACTACTCGAGAAGGGACTCGTCTGAGGATTTAAGAAACTTGATAGAGAGAAATCGAAGCCGCACCATTGCGCAGACCCGGAGCGGGGGTAGCCACCACTTCGACTGTGCAGAATCCTCAGGGTACCACCACTGACTTGAAGCCCTCGAAAAGAAAATCGAAGGCATACGACAGGATGGCCATGCATCCGGCGAAGGGGCCAGGTACTCCGCCGACTCACTAACAAAGCCCTTTAAAGAAGAGCTGCTGGCCGAGCACATCTCTTCTACGAACAAACTGCCAAAAGTGGCCCTCTTCGACTGGAAATCCGACCCGAAGGACCACCTAGACGCATTTACGGCGGGCATGAGCTTCCAAGATAACTCGGACGTGGCTCAATACCGAATTTTCCCCACCACCCTCATCCGGGCTAGCCGGGACTGGTTCCGAGGACTTACGCTACGCTCTATCTCGACCTTCGACGAGCTAGCCACCCAATTCCTCGGTCACTTCATCGGGAATCGACGACGGAAAAGGACGGTCGACTACCTGTTCACCGTCAAGAGCGGAGACAAAGAATCCTTCAAAGGATATGTCACCCGCTTCTATAATGCCCTCCTGGAGGTCCCCGAGCATCGCGATGAAACGTTTATAACCGCGCTGAGGTCGGGTTTTAGGCGTAAAGAGTGGCCCCGCTCTTTTGCATTAGCACAACCTAAGACCATGGCCGAAGTGAAAGCCTGGACCGAGCGAGAAATCTAACTCGGGTCTGAAGCGAACTCAAACCTGCCTCGAGCCGACCAGACGGATAGAAAGAAAAGGGACAGGGTGAAGAAAAAGAATTTGATCGTCCGAAGCCTTACTCCCCGAGGTTTCAGGAGTACACTCTTCTAAACATCTCTCAGACCGAGCAGCTGGAGGAAGCTAAGGGCGAGAGATTCTTTAAGCTCCCACCAGTCACCCAAAGGGCAGGCAAGCGTCTCCACGGCTCATACTGCGCCTTCCACAGGTCGCAGGGTCACCCAACTGAGAACTGCAAACAACTCCGTGACTACATCGAGAAGTTGATCCGCTCAGGCCACTTGGCGAAATACTTGCGGGACAAGCGGCAAGCGAAGCGGGAGCAAAAGGACCAAATCCCTTCCGGGGAATTAACGATTGGGAAGATCATGGTCATTACTGCGGATCCAGCTCGGGAAGCGGGGGGAACCGCTACATCCCCCCAGTCGAGGGTACAAGCGATATACCACACAAGAGGTGTAGGAGGGGCGAGCCAATCATTTTCACCGATGAAGACCTCCACGGCATATCGCTCCCTCATAATGACCCTCTCATGATAACGGCCAGAGTCCATCGTTACGAAGTCCAGAGGATATTGGTCGACTCAGGGAGCTCAGCGGATATCCTGTTCCACGATTGTTTCCAGCGTATGGGGTTAGGACCATTTGACCTTCTACCTACCATACATGTCCACTCTGGGTTCACCAATCATTCCATCCCTGCCGAGGGATTGGTCATTATCCTCCTCAACATTGGGGAAGCGGGCAATACACGAACTATACCAGTGGACTTACTCGTCGCCAAGGTCCCTTCATTCTACAAAATTCTCCTGGGACGTCCTACCTTAAACGCTTTCCGGAACCAGATCTTGACTTATCACCTTGCGATTAAATTTCCTTTGGATTTAGGGGGAATAAGCTGGGCCTATGGAGACCAGCAAACCGCTAAGATTTGCTTCGCCTCAACGTCCACCGTCGGAGAGCAGGGCGACGATTTTGAGGACATGCATGACTTCCAAGGGTCTTTAGATACACACGATGACCAAAAGGAGGTTAGAGGTGCCCCAGTAGAAGCATTGACGGAAGTCCCTCTCGCAGAAGGGGCCGATGGCCGGATAGTCCAGATCGGCTCTCTCCTGACTGGAGATCACCGTGAAGACCTGATCCAGTTCCTCCGAGATAACTCGGACGTATTCGCTTGGGCACCGACGGACATGCCCGGAATCGACCCTAGAGTGATCTCCTACAAGCTCAGGATCGACCAGAAAGCAAAGCTTGTCTGACAAAAGAAGAGAAGGTATGTGCCTGCCATGCAAAAAGTGATAGAAGACGAGGTGGATCGACTGCTCGCCGCTAACTTCATCAGAAACTTGGACTACTCAGATTGGCTGGCGAACGTGGTCATGGTCAAGAAGGCAAACGAGAAATGGCGCATGTGCGTCGATTTCATGGATTTGAACAAGGCCCGTCCCAAAGACAACTATCCACTTCCTCGGATAGACCAGCTGGTAGACAGTTTGGTCGGCCATGAACTATTGATCTTCATAGACACTTTCTCCGGTTACAATCAGATCAGGATGAACCAGGCCGACGAAAAACTTACCGCCTTCACCACTGATCGGGGGGTATATTGCTACAAATTGATGCACTTCGGACTCAAGAACGCCCGAGCCACATATCAGCGCCTGGTCAATAAGCTGTTCAAACCTCAGATTGGCAGAAATATGGAAGTCTACGTCGACGACATGCTCGTAAAATCCATCTCGTCAGCTGGGCATACTAAAGACCTCTGCGAGACATTCGACGTCCTGCGCAAGTACAAAATGAAGCTGAATCCAGCTAAGTGCGCGTTCGGAGTCACCAGTGGGAAGTTCCTCGGATTCATGGTAACCCATCGAGGAATCGAAGCAAACCCTGAAAAGATCATCTCCATTCTCAACATGGCAACACCCAAGAGCAATGTCGACATCATGCGGCTAACGAGAAGGGTCGCTACCCTGTGTCACTTTATATCCAGGTCCGGAGAGAAGTGCCTCCCATTTTTCAGGGCCCTAAGGAAAATCCCTAAGTTCGAATGGTCTGAGGAGTGCCAGAATATTTTTGAACAACTCAAGGCGCATTTAGCGACCCCACCGCTACTCTCCCGACCAGTCGAAGGTGATGAACTATTTCTATATCTGGCCATCTCCGACCAAGCTGCAGGCTCGGTGCTTGTCAGAGAATGCGAAAGCATACAGAGGTCGGTCTATTACGTGAGCCATGTTTTCAAGGACGCAGAAACGAGATACCCGGCTATAGAGAAAATAGTCCTGGCACCCGTCGTCGCCTCCAGAAAACTTCGGCACTATTTTCAAGCGCACACGATCCTTGTCCTCACCGAGTGCCCTTTAGGGTCGATTCTCACCTCCCCCAAGTCATCAGGACGTCTGGAGAAATGGAGGTGGGAACTGTCCCAATTCGATATCAAATACCGCCCCCGACAAGCCATCAAAGCACAGTTCTTGGCGGATTTTGTTGTCTAATGCACCATCCCCACTAAAGAAAAAATGCCGACACAGGGCCCCGAACCACGTCCCTCGGTTGAGGAGGTGTCCATCCCAGATTGGATGCTCTACGTGAACGGATCCTCTACCGAGGAGGGAAGCGGGGCTGGCGGAAGGGGAAATGGAATACTCCTTAAAGCTCGGGTTTAGAACGTCAAACAACGCCGCGGAATACGTGGCCTTGTTGGCAGGACTGCGAATCGCCACCGGGGTAGGACTGAAGACCATCAGAGTTCACAGAGACTCCGCACTGGTCGTCGGCCAAGTATCTGGGCGCTTCGAAGCCCGGGAACTGCTCATGATAAAATACGTAGCCAAGGTAAAAAGGCTCCGAAAAAATTTCGACGAAGTCCGAGTGGATCAAATCCCCAGGAACTTGAACACACGGGCCGACACTTTGAGCAAGCTCGCTTCTTCCTATTCATCCACCCGTAAAAGAAATATCATTTTCGAATTTTTGCCACAACACCGCGTGGAAGAGGGAGAGGTAATGCTTCTGATCTATGCAACCCAGGAAGAAGACCAAGATTGGAGGGAACCCCTCGTGGAGTCCCTAAAAGACGGTGTACTCCTCGAAGACCGAGAAGAAGCTCGCCGACTACGGGCCAAAGCACGCCATTTCGTCTAGAGCAATGGAAACCTGTACAAGAATTCATACACTCAGACTTTGCTCCGATGCATTGACCCCCACGAGGCCGATTACGTTCTACGAGAAATACATGAAGGGGTCGGGGAGCGCATTAAGGAGCCCGCACCTTGGTCCAGAAGACGCTGCTCCAAGGGTACTACTGGCCGAAATTAGACCGGGACGCCGAGAAGCTAATCAGAAGATGCGAGAACTGCCAACTCTTCGGCAGCATACATCGTCTTCCCACCACCGAACTAACACCACTCAGCTCCCTTTGGCCGTTTGCACAATGGAGGATGGATATGGTCGGTCAACTCCCTACCGGCATGGGCAGACATAGATACATCTTCGTCGCTGTGGACAACTTCACAAAATGAATAGAGGCCGTACCCATCAGAAAACTGGACGCCACTTCTACAATAAAGTTCCTGCATAACAACATAATTTCTCGATTTGGAATCCCAAGGTGTATAGTTACCGACCATGGGACCAACTTCGAAAACGATAAAGTCAAAGAGTTTTGCAGCGACTACCACATACTGATGAAGTTTGCCGCGGTTGCCCATCCTCAATGCAGCGGGTAGGCCGAGGTAGCGAATTGAGGCGTCATCCGCGGTTTCAGAGCCTGTTTGGAAGAAAGGCAAGACGGCTGGGTTGAGAAACTGCCGCGGGTGCTGTGGCGATTACGGACATCAAAGAAAACACCCACGGGAGAAACCCCATTCAGCCTCTGCTACGGTGCCGAGGCAATGGTCCCCGTGGAAATTGGACTGCCCAGTTACAGGGTAGAACATTTTGACGATGAAGCCAACACCTCGGCGCTCCGAAGCAACTTGGAAATCTTATTAGAAAAACCGGATCGAGCGCAAATCAGAGCGGCCGCCTACCAGCAGCAAACCGCACGCTACTACAATGCCCGAGTTAAACATCGGGCCTTCAAGATGGGAGACCTGGTCTTACGAAGAAACGAGTTAGTGGACCAAGGAAGACTGCACAAGTTCTCCCAAAAGTGGTACGGACCATTCCTCGTAACGGAAGCATTACCTGATGGAGCATACCGCCTGCAGGATGCCGGGGGGCATAATTTTCATCGGCCCTATAATGCTGAAAAGCTTAAATTGTATAAATGAACATGTAACGTCTTTCGGAATAATGTAATTCCCTTTTGCATTTAACTAAGTCTTCTGGGCTTGATCGCCTCTTTGTGTACCCCGTTGGGCCATAGCCCTTTGATTCTTTTCTCGGTTCTAAGACTCCGAAATTTTTTTTAGAAAACATAAAATATGTATCAAGGAGAGGAAAAGAGATGGTACACTGCAATCAAAGACATGTTTGTTTATTTATTTAAGAGGTATTATGGGCTCTCCAGCCTTACAATAATTACAGCAAAGGAGTTCAGGGGTTAAGGAAACATTGTCAGTGGTACACCAAAGAACGCTCCTTCAGCCGATCCCGAGCAGCTTCGACCCGCTCCCTACGACGGTACTCGCGGACCCTAGAAGCCACGGACTCCCCGGGATCCTCTTTCGCCGAGCAAGAAGCGATGACCAATCTTTGCTGGAAACTCTCAAGAAGAAGGTCCACCGAACGATCCCGCCTACTCTTCGAGATCATACCAAGCCCATGGACTGTGTGCATTTTGTCGAATGTCTCGTCCATCAACCGCGGGGATAGGGTATTGTGCAGACCCGGGGAAGTCCTCCATATCGCATAAATCAACACCTGAAAGGGAAGAGATCTCCAGGGAAGTAAGCGTCCACAGTGGCCCTCCAAGCGGCATCACCGCCTCGTATGTTTCCTCGGAACGATCAAGGTTATAAAATTATATATCATCACGGGAAACGATCTCCCTAATAGTTTACACGCGGCCGACCATCTGCAGGGAGTGCAAGGCTAGAAAGAAATCAATGTACCTTTAGTATTTATAGCCTCTACAAAAATCTTCTAACGGCCGAGATTTACTCGCATAGCGACGCAAATCACGGAATATCACACTTTCCCGATATGGTGCTGATTTATACGATTTCAGATTGTGTAGTATGAAAATTGTAAAGAAATCACAACCAAAAATTATTTGACCGCAATCAATAACGGTGTCGAATGTAGCGCGTTAGTAAGTGCGGATCGTCCACAGGGAAAGTGTAATCGTTCGTGTCTCGAATTAGATGAGTCGAAACTTTAAGGAAAAGAAAAGAAAACAATTCATGATTTATAAAATTGCATTTCAAGAAAGAGAAAAATCTAGATCTAAGAAAGCATTAAAATCAAGAAGTGATAATTTGGGATGATTTCCAACCAACAATCAAGATTCGAAGTGTAGCTCGTAAGAGTAGATCGGATCTATAGATGTGATGAGATCTAAAGATTTCATGTTCTTATCCTATTAACGAATTGATACTAGATCGATGATAATTCGTCGAGGTTAAGGATCTTGCGAAGAAGCTAGGGTTTCCTCGTCTTATCCTTTGTCCTTTCGATGAATCTCATTCAAATTCTAGCTTCTAGTTAATCAAATGATCAATCGTTGTTCTCTGGTTTTGAGTGAACACAATCAAGAATGGATCATCCCAAAACTAGGTCATCGATCATTTAATTCACAAGAATTTACAATCGTTATAAGATTTAAGAATTGTAAAAGAATCTAAATCATCATCATTCTATTGATCGTCACAACTCCTATACGAGCGGAGTTTACTCAAACATCATAATAACAAACGCAATCACAAATTGAGATCGAATCATAATGTTGAATCAAAAGATAAGCAAGATATAGCAATTTCACCTTTATTTATCGACAAATTTCGTTACAACTCTCTTGAATTTACAAAAGGAAGGAACTAGATCATCGATTTCGGCTTCGCTCGGCTCCTTGAGTCGCGGATCGGCTTGGATCTCTTGCTCCGTTGAAATCCGGCGTCGCTTCTAAAGGTTGAAGGCTCTCTTCCTTGAATGGTACTCGAGATCTTGATCTTGATTTTGAATTGGAATTAGGGTTAGGGTTTCACACAAGTCGTGTCACTCAACTTGTGGATGGAAGATGAAGAGAGAATGATGAGAAAATTCAACCCCCAATTTCTTGAACAACCTCAGTCCTAGATCTAGGCTCCTTTTTATAGATCTCAAAACCCTGGATCTAGAATTTCAAATTTGAATTTTCCGACCAAAAGTTTGTTAAGAGAGCCTTTTAGAAATAGTTTGTTAAGCCGAGCCTTCTAGATGAGACACGTGGCATTTCTACAATGTTCTGGAAGCTTGGGCAGTTACAAGAGACACGTGGAAGAAATCTGGAGGAGTGATGACGTCAGAAGGCCGTGGATCCGCGGCGCCAAGGGGGTTTGGGCCGCGGATCCGCGGTCCTTTAAGGGCCTTGGGGCTTGAGTTCTCTTCTGCTGCTTTGGGCTGACATTTGGGCTATTTTATGATATGTTAAATTCTCTTTGGCCTTCTGTATTACTACCAGATCTTACATCTTGAAGTTGGCGTATTTTTTAACAGCTCTTTTCCCAATTTTGGGCTTTGCTTCTGGAATTTTCCTGCATAGACTCCAAGACAAGAGTTGCGCTATACAAGAATGATGCGATGCCATGATAAACACACAATTTCCTTTAAAGTGCCGGTTTTTAAGTCTAATACATGAAATCTAGTATTTCAGAGATGATCTGGTAATATGTGCAATATGAATACCGAACACTTCTATTTGAGTTCAAATGATAGGGAAATTGCCGTGTTAAAAATGCAGTATTTTCGACTGATCAGGTGCCGCCACGCGTCATCCGCGACGATCGCCATTCCCGCATATGCTGGTCACGGAAGATTGAACGACGTCCCAAAGATATACTAGGGAGATAATAAAGCCCTCGTCACGAGGCCGTCGGGCATCTTCCTGCTCGGTCCATCCGCAGCGGGTAGCTTCCTGCCCAACAACGTTGTGGATCAAAAGCCCTCGTCACGAGGCCGCCGGGAAGCTTCCTGCTCGGTCAATCTGCAACGGGTAGCTTCTTGTCCAACTACGCTGTAGATCAAAAGCCCTCCTTAGAAGACCACCGAGTAGCTTCCTGCTCGGTCCATCCACAGCGGATAGCTTCCTGCCCAACACCGCTGTGGATCAAAAGCCCTCCTCACGAGGCAACCGAGTCGCTTCCTGCTCCGTCCATCCGCAGCGGGTAGCTTCCCGTCCGACCATGCTGTGGATCAAAAGCCCTCCTCACGAGGCCACCAAGTAGTTTCCTTCTCGGTCCATCCGTAGAGGGTAATTCCGGCCTAAAAACGCTGTGAATCAAAAGTCCTCCTCATAAGGCCACCGAGTAGCTTCCTGCTCGGTCCATCCGCAGTGGGTAGTTTTCTACCTAACAGCGCTGTGGATCCAAAGCCCTCACCATGAAGCAGCTGGGTAGAATCGTGTGATACCGACCTTCCTACACTTAGCTATCATTTGACTCGATGCGCGATCGCCACCTCGAATCCGGGGAAAAAGAAGATACCGACCTTCCTACACTTGGCTATCAATCGACTCATACTCGATGCGCGATCGCCACCTCGACTCCGGGAAAAAGGGGGTACCAACCTTTCTACACTTGGCTATTGTTCGAATATACTCGATGACGGTCTGTAAGTATGGGAAGGGTGGACACCGGCCTAACGCTTTCCAATAAAGATATTTACGTGCTAAAAGTACTTGCAAGATGAAAAGACCTACGGGCTAAAAATACTTGCAGAATGAAGATTCGAACAATGAAAAGTATATGAGCTAAAAGTACTTGGGCAGTGAGCAGACATTTGGGCAAAAGAAAAAGGTGTACTTTATTTATAATCAAAAATAAATACAAGGTATTCTGGGCTCCTCAGCCTTACAAAAATGCCTGGAGGCTTACAAAATTTTAAAAGAAAAAAATGGTCTTCCAGGGAGGAAAGCTCAAGCCGCCCGCTCGGCCGAGATCTCGCCCTTCTCGATGCTACATCAGGGACCAAAACTGTGACATCGGGGTCGGCGCTTCTGCCGACAGACTTGCCCCTAACAGCTGCCTCGACGACTTCCTCGACCACGGGGTACTTGGTATGGAGCTCGCAGTCGGCGAACCCCGGCATAGACTCCTTGACGGCGTCTAGGGCACCGTGCTACACGACGGCCGTGGATTCGGCGGGATTCAGTGAGATCGACGTAAAATTGATCGGACGCCTTGTATCCTTCCACGGCCTTCACCGCCCGGCTCTCGGCGAGCTCCACTCGTCTATAGCCACCCGGAAATCCCTCTTGAGGGCATCACTCGACTTCTTCATCGCGTGGTAGAGGCTGTTCACCTCCTCCAATTTGGCTTGGATAACCCAGTTGGACTCGTCCAGGAGCCGATGAGACTCCTTTAGCTTAGAGTTCGTCAGCCCTTCAGTGACCAATCGAGTGTCGATGAGAATCGCCTTCTCCTCCGCCTGCTGCAGTTGGAGGCGAAGTTCTTCCTCCCGCAAGGAGGATTCGCCCGTATTTTTCGTGGCCGGGGATACCTCCTCGAATTCCATGGCGACGAGAAAAGCGCAGTGATGAAGGACCTGAGGAAAGCAGCAAACGGGTTAGAAAGCTCAAACCGAGAAAATAAGACTTAAGAAATTTTAAGAAAAGTCAAGTACCGACCTGAACCTCCTCCTGCGCTATGGAGGCCACCTGGGCCTTCATGATCCCCCGGGGAATCTTGCCCCCGGCTACCTGCTCCATGTCCGAAAGTAAGCTGTCGGCGACGAAGAGCCCCGAGGGCACCTCAATGCAGAAGTCGCCCACTTGCACTGAGATCTCGGTACAAGGTGGCCGAGAGACCACCCGCTTCTGCCTTTTGAGGGGGATTTCGATGGGCTCAGCCTCCTCCTCCTCCTCCCTCTCCGGGGGCGCCAGGCCCTGCGCGTGCTTATGATCCCCACAACGTTCTTCTCGGACTTGGGGAGCGGTGGAAGCCTTAGTCGGTGGAGTTGGCCTCGGGGCCGAGCTCTGACCAGGTCGGGACGAGCTTGCGCCCCCGGCCTTCCTTCCTTGGGTCTTGGCGACCATGGCGGCTAGGATTTTTGATCGGTCCATGGGCTCTGCAAAAAAAAAGAACACACAAACAAAGGGGGTTAACGACACTGAAATAGCAAATGAAATTTAGTAAAGTCTAAACAGATCATTGAAAGCCCTAACTTACCCAAGAAACGCGCAAGACTGAGCCCAGCCCAGCTCAGTACCCGCTTGGATAGCAGGATATCCGCCGCTGGATCGGTTCCTACTGGGACACCACCCTTGCCTCAGGGAAAGTCGACTGCTTTTCCATCGGGCAGTCGATCATGTGCCACTATTTAGGCACAAGCCAATCCTCGCCTGTAACAACCCTAATTTTCCTATACAAAATTTTTTCAAATATTTTTTTCAAAAATCCACAAAGGGGTATTTTAGCATGAGCACAAGATATAGGTAATTATTTTGTTTTTAATTACAAGCTACAAGAATATAATAACTCAATTTTAGTGTACAAGAATTTACTTTAAATTTAATGTATACTAGGAGTATTTATTCTTGCTGCTATCAGTTTAAGTAATTAAATACCACAATAATTACAAGAAGGAGCTTGTAGCTCATTGGTAATACCTTACACTGCTGAACCAAGCCATCAGAGTTCGAATCCCATACCCCATATTATTTTTAATATTGATTTTTTAAAAACCTTTAGAATACCAAGAGTTTACACGTGCATATCTCACAAAAACCCCCACTGCACCCAAAGATGTAACACTTGCAGAGGGTAGATGAACCGTCGGGGGAGATCCAGGTCACCGGACTCGGTCGGGAATCGGCCAACTCGGCCTTGACTCGGCCGACTTAGTGATCCGACCGAGTCACAGCCGAGTCACCCCAGATTCGGCCGATTCCGGCGAGGGTCACAACATGAAAGTTGTGTCTTTTGGTATTCCCTACGCACCTGCAAAGTTTCAGCCTCATACCACTTCCAGAGCTCTTTAAAACCCCCAATTACTCCACTTTTAATACATTTTTATTACATTTTATCATATTTTTATTTTTAACTTTTCATCTACCCTAACCCTAGCCTAACCCTATAAATACCAACCCTACACACTACCCTCTCACCCCCCAAAATCTTGAGCCACTCTCTCAAAAGTTTCCACAAGAAGTGTGCTTCGAAATCGAGTTCCCGGCGAAGCTCTGACGGAATTCCGACGACGCGTTTTGGAGCAACCGGCGACGTAATCACCCCTCGGCCTTCCTCCCTAGTTCTCTTTACTCTTTAGAAGAGTTTAAACCTGTAAGTCCCACCTCTTCTTCCTTCCTTTTCTTTAATGTAAAAATATGAATTTCTGGAACCCGACGGAAATCGGACAAACCGATTTCCGATTCGATTTTTCTTTAAAATTCCACTTGTCACCTAATACATATTATCTACCCATATGCATGTTGACTATTAATCACCCTTAAACCAATTTAATCACACTTTTCCACATGAAATGATAAGTTCTTTACAAAACCGTATTTCTTTCATTAAAATACCATGAAGTTCATTTTTCTTAATGTAATCAAGTACCTCACTCCTAAACATGTTTATTGTAATAACTAAACTTGTTTCAATCAATTTGAATGAAATTTCACACATGAAATGATAACGTTTACGAATACCGTATTCTTGTACTTTAATACCTTTAGGTTTAACATAGCTTATTTCACCTTTAAACTTCACCAAAACCTAATATAAGTCACGGGGTAATGACCTACCCTTATACACACTCAATATAACCCTAAATGATAAATATCAAAAATACAGAATACGAAATTACAGGACTTTTCACTAAAATACCATAACCTTTATAACCTTTAGTTAAATCTTTAAATTGTAAACTTTTCTAAATAAAATCTTATATAAAATGAAAGCACGATTGGTCATGGACATCGATCGTTTATCTAAACTGTCTTGTGGGTCTAGGCAAGTGTGTCTAAGGCTAGTGGTTTTTAATTAGGCCCACGACTGTGGTTCCTTCTCACTTACCTGGCACTTATCTGGCCGCAATTGACGGTGAAGAGGCGATTTGAGGCTTCTAATGACTCATCGTTTAGACCCTAGAAATAGGCTAGTTGGCTTAGGAAACCCTAATAACTAAAATACGGAAACTATACTCTTTTGCAAATAAACACCCTATATTTATAAAACCGTTTTTCCTAAATGAAAAGTATTTATAAGACCTAAGCAAAGTGCCGCTACAACCCATCTTTGGGGAACCTGTTAGGGATAGTACGGTTCATCGTGCACCCGCAGGCTAGTAGTGCGAGATTCAGACCTCCGCAAGGAGCATTCGGTCTCGAAGGGTTTAAAATACTACTTTTAAGGAAAATGAGATTTTGGAAAATAAAATATTTATTTAAAATTATTCTTGTATTAATATATATTTAATTATCATTTAAACACCTATTTTATTATAATAACAAGTTTCCATTTTTTTTCTAAAATTACAAGATTAAAAGTTACATTAAAATACCATGAATTTCAAATAATCAATTAATATTTTTATTAGGATATATTCACTAGAATAACATAAATAAAATCCATACTCATTATAACTATAAAGACGAATAACAAATACTTGAGGTGTATTTTGCAAACTATACAATATTACTTTTTACAATAAACCCCCTCAAGTTTTATAAATTACAATAAGGCCCCTAACAAATGAAGAACTTCAAATGATCTACTCTAGTCTGACTCGGGTTAGAGTCTGACTATTTCTGACTTGAATATAATTCAAGTCAATCTATATTCTTTATATTTCAACTCAAGATGAATACATGAATCCCAGAATCCAGTTAACAATCTATATAACTTGACTGAACCGAACCATGGATATTCCTTTTACATGATTCCCAGTATTCCATTTACATGACTCTATGGTTATAGCCGTTTCCTGATATCATGGTTTCGGTCAGTCGGTTAATCACTCATACAATCAACACAATTTTACAAGATAACAATACAAACAAGACATCGCGGGGTTTAAGGGGTAGACTGGTACGGAATATGTTAAAGGTGGCACGAGGTGGTCACTTAAGACGTAATTACATCCATGCCGTTGTTCCGTGGTATTATCGACGGAGCCTTGTACTACAGTTACCAAAGTCCCCGGTGTAAGTGGGACTCCCCTCGTATACACTGGCATCTTCTGTACCAGGCTACAAACAACAGCGTTAATACAACATTACAATATTATAATACAACATTAAAAGCTACACTCTCCCTCTCTCCCTCTCTGTCTATTCCTCTCTTATCTTTGGGACTTACCGAGCGACCTGTTCGCTGACGACATTCTGTTTCTCTCTTCTTTGAATGTCGTCAGGTGATTTAGACCCGGCCGAGATTGAGCCATCGCAAGAAGACTTGGAGCAGTTTACTGAAGACCCTGCACTGTAGTTTCATTGTACACTTTTCCTTTCTGTACTTCTCATTTCCTGTTATGCCACTGTTTAGGCATCTTTTATTTCAGTTGTATTTCCTTTCATGTATTGTACAAAGAATGTTAATAAATAAAAGTTGCTGTTCTTTTTATACTCTTGTCTCTTGTGTAACATTTTATATTGCTTAGTTACGCTTAGCGTATGTACTTCTGAGTACATACGTAGCGGACCTCATCGCGTCCACTTCGCCGTACACTGGGAAGCGGGGCGTGACAGGTTTTGTTGGTGGCCCATGCAGGTCAGAGCTGTATGAATCCCTGTCATGCAGTTCTGGTCTGCGTGAACAACCTAAGCAATATAACACAAGAACCAGCAACTAAAACATTCTTTACAATTCATGTTCCTTGAATCTTGCAATTTCATCTTCCTTGAATCTTATCATTTCATGTACTTGAATCTGTCCTAACCCAAATTTTTCTTCAGGGTTATGGATTCCCCAAACAACACCAGCACCAACGTCAACAACACACCCTCAGCACTACCTCTCACACCGGCTGTTCCTGCACCACCCACTGAGCAAACAATGCTATTTGAGGCGATCCGCAGCCTTCTCGAGGGACAGCAACAACTTCTGAACCGTTCTGAGACTGATGCTCCGGGAGTGAAACAATTCAGGGCTTTACATCCGAAGCAGTTCTCAGGAAAAGGGAGCCCACTGGAAGCTGAGGAATGGGCTCAAAGTATCGAGGATGATCTGGCCGCAGCACAAGTTCCAGACGTCGCTTGGGTCCGTGTAGCGAAACTACAACTCACGGACAACGCTCGCAACTGGTGGAAGGCGGAAGAAAGCCGTCTTGTGCAGCCTATTGAATGGAAGACTTTTCGCTAGAAGTTCGACGCGAAATACTTTCCAGCGACTGCCAGGTTTGCAATGGAGCAGCAGTTCATTCATCTACAACAAGGATCGATGTGGGACAAATCAGTAGATGAATACGACGCTGAATTCACCATGTTAAGCCGATTCGCAGCACACTTGATACCGACGGACGATATCAGAGCCCGTCGCTTTCAACAAGGACTGGACACGGAGATTCAGGCTGCCTTAGCCACGGGAAAATTTCTGACTCATGAAGATGCTCTGGAAGCTGCCCGCAGCTATGAAGCAGTGATAAAGGCAAGGGGCAGACCTCAGTCTGCAGGAGTGAAACGTCCTGCCACTCAGATGGCAGGAGGGGCCTCTTCAAGGCCAGCTGTTGAACTCAGAAGACTGGAAGAAGTTAAGGATCGGTCAAGACCCGATTTTTGCTTTTATTGCAAGAGGGAAGGTCACTTGTGGAAGGACTGTAGACGCGCAAAAGGCCTATGTTTGGTTTGTGGCGCGTCCAATCACGGAATTGGAAACTGTCCTTATAGACGCAACTCAGCACACACACCCGCCAACTACCTGCAGCAGCCAGCTATCCAGGCTCCTGCAACTCGTCCTGCACTCCCAGCACCACCTCCACGTAGATTTCCTGCTCAGCCAAATCGTCAATATCATCAGGCACTGAGAAATATGCCTCGAGTACAGGGGAATATGCCTCCAGCTAGGAGGAACGTGCCACGGCGACAGGCTTTCACCTTAGCAGCCATAGAACCTGAAACTGTGAACCAAGGTAACCCAGGTAACCTCCTCACCACTTTGACTAAAACTTATTTACAACCTTTAATTTTGACACCAAACTGTTACACTTTCCTTTTACAAATTTCGAGGACGAAATTTTTATAAGGAGGGTAGAATGTAACAACCCTAATTTTCCTATACAAAATTTTTTCAAATATTTTTTTCAAAAATCCACAAAGGGGTATTTTAGCATGAGCACAAGATATAGGTAATTATTTTGTTTTTAATTACAAGCTACAAGAATATAATAACTCAATTTTAGTGTACAAGAATTTACTTTAAATTTAATGTATACTAGGAGTATTTATTCTTGCCGCTATCAGTTTAAGTAATTACATACCACAATAATTACAAGAAGGAGCTTGTAGCTCATTGGTAATACCTTGCACTGCTGAACCAAGCCATCAGAGTTCGAATCCCATACCCCACATTATTTTTAATATTGATTTTTTAAAAACCTTTAGAATACCAAGAGTTTACACGTGCATATCTCACAAAAACCCCCACCGCACCCAAAGATGTAACACTTGCAGAGGGTAGATGAACCGTCGGGGGAGATCCAGGTCACCGGACTCGGTCGGGAATCGGCCAACTCGGCCTTGACTCGGCCGACTTAGTGATCCGATCGAGTCACGGCCGAGTCACCCCAGATTCGGCCGATTCCGGCGAGGGTCACAACATGAAAGTTGTGTCTTTTGGTATTCCCTACGCATCTGCAAAGTTTCAGCCTCATACCACTTCCAGAGCTCTTTAAAACCCCCAATTACTCCACTTTTAATACATTTTTATTACATTTTATCATATTTTTATTTTTAACTTTTCATCTACCCTAACCCTAGCCTAACCCTATAAATACCAACCCTACACACTACCCTCTCACCCCCCAAAATCTTGAGCCACTCTCTCAAAAGTTTCCACAAGAAGTGTGCTTCGAAATCGAGTTCCCGGCGAAGCTCTGACGGAATTCCGACGACGCGTTTTGGAGCAACCGGCGACGTAATCACCCCTCGGCCTTCCTCCCTAGTTCTCTTTACTCTTTAGAAGAGTTTAAACCTGTAAGTCCCACCTCTTCTTCCTTCCTTTTCTTTAATGTAAAAATATGAATTTCTGGAACCCGACGGAAATCGGACAAACCGATTTCCGATTCGATTTTTCTTTAAAATTCCACTTGTCACCTAATACATATTATCTACCCATATGCATGTTGACTATTAATCACCCTTAAACCAATTTAATCACACTTTTCCACATGAAATGATAAGTTCTTTACAAAACCGTATTTCTTTCATTAAAATACCATGAAGTTCATTTTTCTTAATGTAATCAAGTACCTCACTCCTAAACATGTTTATTGTAATAACTAAACTTGTTTCAATCAATTTGAATGAAATTTCACATATGAAATGATAACGTTTACGAATACCGTATTCTTGCACTTTAATACCTTTAGGTTTAACATAGCTTATTTCACCTTTAAACTTCACCAAAACCTAATATAAGTCACGGGGTAATGACCTACCCTTATACACACTCAATATAACCCTAAATGATAAATATCAAAAATACAGAATACGAAATTACAGGACTTTTCACTAAAATACCATAACCTTTATAACCTTTAGTTAAATCTTTAAATTGTAAACTTTTCTAAATAAAATCTTATATAAAATGAAAGCACGATTGGTCATGGACATCGATCGTTTATCTAAACTGTCTTGTGGGTCTAGGCAAGTGTGTCTAAGGCTAGTGGTTTTTAATTAGGCCCACGACTGTGGTTCCTTCCCACTTACCTGGCACTTATCTGGCCGCAATTGACGGTGAAGAGGCGATTTGAGGCTTCTAATGACTCATCGTTTAGACCCTAGAAATAGGCTAGTTGGCTTAGGAAACCCTAATAACTAAAATACGGAAACTATACTCTTTTGCAAATAAACACCCTATATTTATAAAACCGTTTTTCCTAAATGAAAAGTATTTATAAGACCTAAGCAAAGTGCCGCTACAACCCATCTTTGGGGAACCTGTTAGGGATAGTACGGTTCATCGTGCACCCGCAGGCTAGTAGTGCGAGATTCAGACCTCCGCAAGGAGCATTCGGTCTCGAAGGGTTTAAAATACTACTTTTAAGGAAAATGAGATTTTGGAAAATAAAATATTTATTTAAAATTATTCTTGTATTAATATATATTTAATTATCATTTAAACACCTATTTTATTATAATAACAAGTTTCCATTTTTTTTCTAAAATTACAAGATTAAAAGTTACATTAAAATACCATGAATTTCAAATAATCAATTAATATTTTTATTAGGATATATTCACTAGAATAACATAAATAAAATCCATACTCATTATAACTATAAAGACGAATAACAAATACTTGAGGTGTATTTTGCAAACTATACAATATTACTTTTTACAATAAACCCCCTCAAGTTTTATAAATTACAATAAGGCCCCTAACAAATGAAGAACTTCAAATGATCTACTCTAGTCTGACTCGGGTTAGAGTCTGACTATTTCTGACTTGAATATAATTCAAGTCAATCTATATTCTTTATATTTCAACTCAAGATGAATACATGAATCCCAGAATCCAGTTAACAATCTATATAACTTGACTGAACCGAACCATGGATATTCCTTTTACATGATTCCCAGTATTCCATTTACATGACTCTATGGTTATAGCCGTTTCCTGATATCATGGTTTCGGTCAGTCGGTTAATCACTCATACAATCAACACAATTTTACAAGATAACAATACAAACAAGACATCGCGGGGTTTAAGGGGTAGACTGGTACGGAATATGTTAAAGGTGGCACGAGGTGGTCACTTAAGACGTAATTACATCCATGCCGTTGTTCCGTGGTATTATCGACGGAGCCTTGTACTACAGTTACCAAAGTCCCCGGTGTAAGTGGGACTCCCCTCGTATACACTGGCATCTTCTGTACCAGGCTACAAACAACAGCGTTAATACAACATTACAATATTATAATACAACATTAAAAGCTACACTCTCCCTCTCTCCCTCTCTGTCTATTCCTCTCTTATCTTTGGGACTTACCGAGCGACCTGTTCGCTGACGACATTCTGTTTCTCTCTTCTTTGAATGTCGTCAGGTGATTTAGACCCGGCCGAGATTGAGCCATCGCAAGAAGACTTGGAGCAGTTTACTGAAGACCCTGCACTGTAGTTTCATTGTACACTTTTCCTTTCTGTACTTCTCATTTCCTGTTATGCCACTGTTTAGGCATCTTTTATTTCAGTTGTATTTCCTTTCATGTATTGTACAAAGAATGTTAATAAATAAAAGTTGCTGTTCTTTTTATACTCTTGTCTCTTGTGTAACATTTTATATTGCTTAGTTACGCTTAGCGTATGTACTTCTGAGTACATACGTAGCGGACCTCGTCGCGTCCACTTCGCCGTACACTGGGAAGCGGGGCGTGACATCGCCCTCCGGTGGCCCGATGAATACATACTTCTCCTTCCATTCATGGATGGAAGAAGGGACAATCACTACCCCCGACCCGGCCGCCTCACCTTTACGTTTTTGAAACGAAAAGTATACCCTGCTCGGCTTCTCCTTACTTGTACCGGGGTGATTTTTGTAACAATGAAAGGACACGAGGAAGGTCAAACTGAAGGGGATCTGATCTAATTTCAACCAAACCAGAAACCCGAGAAGGATCCTCCATGAGTTCGGCACTAGCTGGCCCGAGGCAAGATTGAAGCAACGGAGTACAACACTAGCCTCGGGTGAGAAGGATAGACGCATTCCTACCCGGAATATTTCTAGATACAGGGCAACCTCCTTGCCCTGCACCTGATCTGCCCGCTCATCCTCCCTAGCAAAACGAAGGGAATAATTAGAGGGAACATGGAATCAAGTCCGGATATCGGAAAGCTCGACCATGCGATCCAAGACAGAGGGCGCATAGCGGGTGTTCCAGATGCGCACCTTGGGAGCCCTTGTCGTCGTCCGATGGCGAGTAATATGGGCGGCCCTGACTCTAGGGGCGAATCCGACACAGAAGACGAAGAAGAAGAAGAACCCTCTTGGCTATCTGAAGCCGAAGAGGAGGAAGACCCACTAGACTCAGCCCCGACAACTGGAGCCTCATCATCCGACTCTACCCTTACAACATCTACAGACTCCTCGGAGGAAGACATCTGACCTGATTCTAAGAAAGGGACTCACCGAGGAAAGATCAATAGAAGATCCGATCTATGTGGAGTGTTGGGGTCAAAATTTGCACCCCAGTTGACTGGGTCAAGGTCAAGGTCAACCCCAAGCCAGGTGGGCCCAAGCCCAGATCAAGTGGGCTCATGCCCGAGTCGAGCCCGAACATGAAGCGGCCGGCCTCCCCATGCTGATATAAAAAATCATGTAATAAATAAATTTTAATGTAAATTTTTATGCATGAATGGACATAAAGCCAAATTTTTATAAAGCCCATGGTTTATGTGCAAAAAGAAATAGCACATGAGACATGGGATGGGCAAAATGCCATTTTGTAAAGCCCAAGGGACTATATGTAAATGTGTAAGCCTATATAAGGCAACATGATGATGAATAAAGTGTAGGGTGTTTTTCGTCACCCCATTGAGATGGGAATATGCGCGCGCTTGTCAGGCGTACTACAGATTCCCCCTGCCTGGGGTAGGCCGGGGTTTAATTATTATGGGGATCCGAATCTCCGGCAGCCGCGGACTAAGCTGCCGTTAATTACCCCTCGCCTTTGGGGCGAGAGAACCTCCGATTAACGGGTTAAACTGGTCATGCGAACTCAATGTGCGGTGTGCGTGTGTTGTGTTTTGAAAGGGGGTTTTGGCTATATCGGGAGCTACGCAGAGTTTTTACGGGGGTCCCGCTGCCCGGATAGCGGGCTGAGGGTCAAGGGGGCTAGCAGCCCCCTTGCGGGGTACGGGGCAGCGTCCCGTTAGAAATTTTTTTTCTAACAGGGACAGTGTTGTGGAGCACGTGTGTGTGTGTGTGTGTGAATATGTATACATATGTATATGTATATGTATGTACATAAAAAGAGGGGGAAAAGGCATCCAAGGGATGCGTGGGGGGCAGCACCTTGGGCGCTGTGCGCCTAGGTGCTGTGTGCTCAGGCGCTAGAGTGCCACGTGTCGGCACGTGGGCGCTCTGCGCTTGAGCGCTGGGCGCTTGAGCGCAAGCGCGCCACGTGTCGGTATGTGGGCGCTTTGCGCTTCAGTGCCTGACGCTCGAGCGCAAGTGCGCCACGTGTCGGCACGGGAGCGACTTAGGCTTGAGCACTGGACGCTAGAGCGCAAGCGCGCCACGTGTCGGCACGGGAGCGACTTTCGCCTGAGTGCTTGCGCTTGAGCGCCGGCGCGCCACGTGTCGGCACGGGGGCGACTTGCGCTCGAGCGCTTGCGCTTGAGCGCCGGCGCGCCACGTGTCGGCACAGGGGCGACTTGCGCTCGAGCGCTTGCGCTTGAGCGCCGGCGCGCCACGTGTCGGCACCGGGACGACTTGCGCTCAAGCGTTCCACGTGTCGGCATGTGGGCGCTTTGCGCTTGAGCGCAGGGCGCTGAAGTGCAAACACGCCACGTGTCGGCACGTGGGCGCTTTGCGCTCGAGCGCTGAGCGCAAGCGCGCCACGTGTCGACACGCGGGCGCTCTGCGCTTGAGCGCCAGCGAGAAAAGGAGACTTTTAGCCTAAGAAACAGAAGCTATGCTTCAGAAAGGAAATATTTGTTGTTATATATATATATATATATATGGAGTTAAAACTCCTCGGATGTTTTGAAGCTGATGAAGGGGGTTCTTCTTCTTCCTCCTGTTGTTTAGCCGGATCTTGAAGATCAAGAAGTAGGAGATTTTAAAAATCACTCCTTTTTGAGATCTGATGGGAGATCTGAGTTCCCCTTTGTGGGTTTTGTGGTGGAAAACTACTTAGTTTTGGAAAAGAAAGGGTAAAACTCTTGATTTAATTCAAAAGAAATGAGAAGGTTTAGAACCTTGGAGAAGGAGCAGGAGGCACAAAAACCTAGTTTTTGGGGGAATGAAATGTGTATTATTTTATTCATCATCATCGTGCCTTATATAGGCTTACATACTTACATACAGCCCCTTGGGTATTTGCAAAATGGCGTTTTGCCCATCCCATAGCTCATGTGCCATTTCTTTTTGCACATAAGCCATGGGCTTACAAGAATTTGGCTTTATGCCCATTTTGTTTACATTCATGCATAAAAAAATTACATAATAATTATTTATGACATGATTTCGTTGTTGGCATGGGGAGGCTGGCTGCGGGCTCGACTTGGATATGGGCCCGCTTGACCTGGGTTTGGGCCCACCTAGCTTGGGGGTTGACCTTGACTTTGACTCGGTCAACCGGGGTGTAAATTTTTACCCCAACATAAAGGAGACAACTTTTTCATTCTCAAAAAAATCTAGGGCCTGTGCCTCTTTCTCCTTCCTCAAGGTTCTAAAACCTTCTTCTTTCTTTTGAATTAAATCAAGAGGTTTTACTCTTCCTTTTCAAAAACTAAATAGTTTTTCACCACAAAACCCACAGAGGGGAATTTGGATCTGCCATTAGATCTCAAAAAGGAGAGATTTTTAAGCCTCACCCCCTTTTTCCAAGATCCGGCCAAACGACAGGAAGAAGAAGGAGACCCATCTCCAGAAACCCCACTTTGGGGAAGATCCAGGGCTCAAGAGGAGAAGCCCCTTCATCAGCCTCAAAATATTCTAGGGGTTTAACTCCTCATATATATATATATATATATATATATATATATATATATATATATATATATATATATATATATATATATATATATTTCAAAATAATAAGTGTTCCTTCCTGGTAGTACAACTCCCATTGCAGGGACCAAGTCCCTTTTGCCTCCCGAGTGCCCACGTGCCTAGCACGTGAGGCGCTAGCGCCCGAGAGCCCGCGTTCCTGGCACGTGGGGCGCTAGCGCCTTTGCGCTCAAATCGTTAGCACCCAAAGCGCTGGCGCTTTTTCCCACGCATCCTTTGGATGCCCTTTCCCTTTCTTTTATACACACACACACACACACACATATACACATACACACACAAACTCCACGACACTGTCCCTTTTGGAAAAAAATTTCTAATGGGGCACTGCCTCGCTCCCCGTAAGGGGGCTGCTAGCCCCCTTGACCCCCAGCCCGCTATCCCGGTAGCGGGACCCCCGTAAAAACTCTACGGGACCCCCGATATATCCAAAAACCCTTCAAAACATAACACTGCACATTGAGTTCGCATGATCAGTTTAACCCGTTAATCGGAGGTTCCCTCGCTCCAAAGGCGAGGGGTAATTAACGGCAGCTTAGTCAGCGGCTGCCGGAGATTCGAATATCCACAATCAATAAAGCCCAGAATACCCTAGGCAGGGGGAATCTGTAATGCGCTTGACAAGCGCGCGCGTATTCCCATCTCAATGGGGTGACGAAAAACACCCTACAGATTCTGACACGCCCGGTGGGACCTTTCTATCCTCCCATATTTCGGGTTAAACGTTCATGCGAACTCAATCAATATACATATCGACTTCCTGTACTGAAATCATGCTTCTTTGTGCAGGTTAACATATTTCAAATTGCAATCTTCGGTCGCAGCAAAAATGTCTCCAAGGACAAGCTCAGCTCTCGACACAGCTCCCATCTCCTACACGATGAAGATGGACGCCAGGATGGTCCTTTCGGCCAGTCTCAGGCGACAATGGGAAGAGCCGCCGCTACCATTCGGCTCTATCCTGTTCGTGTCAGCTAACGCCATCCCAACTCCTCAAGCCCCGGTGACAGACAAACCGGTCTCGAAAGGCAAGAGGCCAAATATGGTGGTCTCGAAGGCACCCCAACTCAAACCCAAGTCGGTGTTTGAACGACTCTCCTTGGCCCCAGCTGGGGGCAAGGCCATCAACACCAACAAAGCAACAAGGTGTCTCGAGCAAGCTCCGGCGGTGCCCCTGACAACTGCTCGATCGGGTGTCTTCTCTAAGCTCCCCGATAATCGACTCATGGTGGCTTCCCAGGAAACAGATGCCCGCCAAGCCCTTAAAATTGAGAAGCTAAGGCAGAAAAGGCTCAGATATAGAGCCAACCAAAGGGCTAGGGCTCCTGCTAGGCTGAACCTCATGAGGTTCGAAAAACAGGGTTACCCCGCCGAAGATGAGGAAATGGCTGGATATGTGGTCCACACTGTCTACATGGTGGGCACGCGCAGCAAGAGCAAGGACGGGGCCACCACATCTCAAATCCAATCTGGCTTGAATGTGGTTGCCGCTTCCCAAGAATAGCCGCCTCCGCTGGATGATGAAAACCCTCTCGATGAGGATGATAGGCATAAAGACCCCTCAGTCCATGTAGAGTCAAGCTCGGACAACGAGGAAGAGCCGACTTTCCGCCCCAAGACCACGGAGCAAGAGCTGCTTCAAGAGCTCCGAAAACAGCTCAAAAACAAAGACAAGGAGATGACCAAACTCTACTCCAAAATTGACGACTTGACGAGTGTCGTCTTGCAGCTCACGGCCCGACTTGTCTCTCAACCATCCAATCAAGGGCAGGGCTCAGCTCATGAACCAGGAAACGGTGTCCCAGGGCAACCGATGCCAATTCCCTCAAATCCAAAAGTGGGCGGACCGCATGAAAATCAGTCGCATCGTGTCTCGGGAAATGTCTTGGCTACCGATGACAGTAGCCCTCTAACTCAAGATCAAATCATGGATTTGGTTACCAACAAAGTCAAAATATTGGTGGCCGAAGCCGAAGCGCAAAAGGATATCAGCAGTAGAGGAAGACCATATCCTGCTCAGTATGATCTGGTAGAATTTCCTAGCGGCTATGTCATCCCCAAATTCGGAAGATTCGATGGGATGGGAAATGCGAATCAGTACATCGCCCACTTTAAAACCTCATGTAGGAATACTGGGGGCAATGATGCGCTTCTCCTCCACCAGTTCGTTAATAGCTTGGCCGACATTGCTTTCGACTGGTATGCGAGCATACCGGATGGCCCTGTCACAACTTTCGTCCAAATGGAGTCTCTGTTTCGGCAGAGGTGCATGAGCGTTAGTGATAAGATCACCATTGCCGAGCTTGTAAGGACCAAGCCAAAGAACAACGAAAGCAGCACGGATTTTATAACCCGATGGCGCAATCTCTCCGTCAAATATGAACCGCCGATAGAGCAGGACCAATCTGTCGGTCTCCTTGTCGGAAATCTCAACAATTGGATGGCCCCGTTTCTATGCACCGCGGGTCTCAAAACATTCCAAGAGCTGACCAGGAAAGTTCTGATGCTGGAGCGCTCAAAGCAAGAGTCCTCCTCGGATTCCAAAAATAACAATAGGTCCTGGAGAAACCGAAAGGACGATAATCGCAAAGGCGGAAATTCCGACGATTCTGAATCATTCAACACCTCAGCTGACTGAAATAAGCAAGGGATGAGCGGGCCTAATGTCAACCGGCCTCGGAAGCCAGTGTTCGGAGAGGGAGGAGAATCTCCACTGAAAGAGAAGCTGGATAAGGTCTATTCCTTCAGAAGAGACAAAATCCGTAAAATATTCAAAGACGCCCTGAGGAACAGTCTACAATTTCCAGAGTCAAAAAGACCGCAGGAAGCGAATATGACCGACGACCCCAAATACTGCCCCTATCACAGAGTGATAGGTCATGCCATTGAGGACTGCTTCGTCTTCAAAGATTGGGCCGAAAAGCAATATAACGCAGGAGAGATAGAACTGTCTAAAGGCGTGTTAACAAACAGCTCAACTGGGACCGCCAATTTCATACAAACGGAGACCGAAGTTTTTCGTGAAACTGATTCTCTCAGATATCGGCTTTTCTCTGAAAACAATCGACCACCACGTCATTAAACTGGGAACAGTCGACCTCTAAGTCGTTAAACTGGTAATGTAAAAAATATATATATATGTAAATAAACAAAAAATTGTGTAAATAAAAAAAAGCCGAAATGATGAGGCAACTCGCAATAAAATTCAGCGAGTAAAATAAAGATGAAAATAAAGCCGAAATGATAGGGCAATCGCGATTTTCGCGATAAGAAAAGCTGAAATGATAGAGCAATCGCGGTAAAACAAAAAAAAACAAAAACAAAAACAAAACAATAAAAAAAAAACAACGGCGAATGATGAGTCGCTCCTGCTACCATATTCCAGTGCAGCGACGCAGACGCCAATCAAAATCCAATTTCCCAAAGTTCTTCCAGCCCTACGGTTGGTCCCCAAGTTGACTTCCGTATACAATCCACGGGCTCAAATAATTCTCACCATGCCCATGCCCCACCACAATCACTAGTTACGCGGCTGGTCTCCGCCCTCGGAATTATGCTCCATTGAGAAGACCCACTTATGTGTCTTCACGATACATAAGGAGAACAAACCTTCGTGAGATCCTTACGACTCACAAAGGAAAAACACACTTGGGGGTCCTCACGACTCCTAAGGAGAACATGCACCTACGGGATCCTTACGACTCGTAGGGAGAAAATGCTTTTATGGGACCCTTACGGCCCATAAAATTGAAAAGCCTTAGGTGATAGAGATCTAAACCTGTCTCCTAAGCTATCGTTCCCCAATCCCCAAGTGGCGAATGATGAGTCGCTCCTGGTACCATATTCCAGTGCCGCGATACAGACACCAACGAAATTCCAAATCCCATACTCCAACGGCGAGTGATGAGTCGCTCCTGGTACCATATTCTAGTGTAGCGATGCAGACGCCAACAAAGCCCCGAAATTCTTACGGCCCTACGGTCTAGATCATACATCCTGCAAAACCGTATACAATCCACGGGCGTAAAACAATCCCAATCTCTCTCAAGTCCTCCCGGTGAGACCACATTCAAAGTCCCACCAAAAATTGAAAAAATAAAAAAATAAAATAAAAAAATAAAAAAATGGTATGTCCGGAAGCAAAATGGGCACGGATGAAAACCCGAAATGGCTCCGTGAGTAAAAATAGCAGGACTGCCGGCGAGTTTGTGAAAACCCGAAAGGGCGCAAACTCGTAAAAAAAAGAGATGAAATGCACTCGCAAAGTTCTCTCGACTTTGTGAGGAGAAAATTCCTGCGTGAGATCCTTACGACTCACAAAGGAGCAACACACTTAGGAGTCCCCACGACTCCTGAGGAGAAAATACACCTGCGAGATCCTTCCAACTCGTAGGGAGAAAATGTGTTTATGGGACCCTTACGGCTCATAAAATTGAAAAGCCTTAGGGGATAGGGATCTAAAACTGTCTCTTAAGCCACCAATTCCCAAATACTCCTGGGAAATATGATGAGTTGCTCCTGGCATTATTCCAGTGCAGCAATGCAGATGCCGACAGAAAAATCTCTAAATCCACTCATGGCAAATGATAATTCGCTTCTGGTACCATATTCCAGTGTAGCGATACTGATGTCAACTCAAATCAAATCAAACCGACAACCTCTGCGGCGGAATCATGCTTCGTCCCAGAATTTACCCCGTGTCGAAATCATGCTTCGCCTCGGGATATCTACCTTCCCTGTCGGAATTATGCTTCGACTCGGAATTAACCAACGACCTCCTCGTCGAAATTATGCTCCGTCTCGGAATCAAGTCAACCAGCAAGCTCTGCGTCGGAATCATGCTTCATCTCAGAATGTGCACCCCGTGTCGAAATCATGCTTCGCCTCGGTGTACCTGCCTTCCCTGCCGGAATTAAGCTCCACCTCGGAATCAAGTCGATCAGCAAGCTCTGCGTCGAAATCATGCTTCATCTCAGAATGTACCCTGTGTCGAAATCATGCTTCGCCTCGGAGTATCTGCTTTCCCTGTCAGAATTATGCTTCGCCTGGGAATCAACCTCTGCATTGAAATTATGCTTCGGTCAGAATATCTGCCGCTCTTCGGAATGATTCTCCGATCCCTGGAATCATGCTCCGATCCCTGGAATCATGCTCCGCTCTTCGGAATTATGCTCTGATCCCCTGGAATCATGCTCCACTCTTCGGAATGATGCTCCGACCCCTGGAATCATGCTCCGCTCTTCGGAATGATCCTCCGATCCCTGGAATCATGATCCGCTCTTCAGAATTATGCTCCGACCTACAGAATTATGTTCCGACTCTTCGGAATGATACTCCGACTCTGGAATTATGCTCCGCAAATCAGAATGATGCTCCGATCCCCGGGAATCATGCTCCCCGAGGGATGCTCCGTCCCCAGAATGATGTTCCACCTCGAAGTCCAGCTTCAAGATCCATCAATTTCATGCACACAACTCAAATGTGCGGTGTGCATTTATTGATGTGGGGCACTTTGTTGGGATCAAAATCTGCACCCCAGTTAACCGGGTCAAAGTCAAGGTCAACCCCAAGCCAGGTGGGCCCAAGCCAAGATCAAGTGGGCTCATGTCCGAGTAGATAAACCCCAGCTTACCCTAGGCAGGGGGAATCTGTAATGCGCCTGACAAGCGCGTGCGTATTCCCATCTCAATGGGGTGACGAAAAACACCCTACATGGAGGAGCTCTGAGCAATCTTTAAGCAACCAAAGAAAATTAAGGCAAAGTGTTGGCTCCAGGGTGGTCCCCACCTATTTATACACCCCAAAAGAGAACATCCTGTAATACCCCGTATCTTGTATATAAAAAAAAATAAAATTTGTATATTAAAAAAAAACTTTATTTCCTATATTTTTCCAAGTATTTACCCTATATTTCTCCTATTTCATTTTCCATTAAATCCTATTTTCCCTAATTATTTTCCCACTCTTATTTTAATTTCCTAAATAAATTTTCATCTAATTTTTCTAAACCCTAACCTTTAATTTATTTCTTTTAACTCTTCAAACCCAGCCCAAACCCCAACTCTCCTCTCCCTTTTTTCTTCTCCCCGAGCCCGGCCTAACACCCCCGAACCCGAACCTGACCATACCCAAACTCCCCTCTCCCCCCTTCTTCTCCCTCACCTCCTTTTCCCGCCACTCCCCCAGGAACCACACAGCTCCCACGAACCGCGACCCGCTCGTTCCCACACCTACTCCTCCATCTCCCTCACGCTACCCCATGACTCGCTCCCCTCAACAACCCGCGATCCCCTCACCTGCTCTCTCTCTCCTCACAACTCAACCCCACAACACCACCTCCAACTGCATCTCCTCTTCCTCCTCGACCTCACTGCCCCCTGCATCGCCCCGTCGCCGACCTCGTCTCCTCCTCCCCTCACCGCAACCAAACACTGTCCTCCACTTCGCAAACCCATCCCCGAGCTCCAAAACCCATCACCACCGGAACCCGACCTTGTCGCCCTCGCTTCATCGCCGTCGACGTCTCCCTCATGCCCTTGCAACCATCTCTCTCCCCGCCCTTTCCTGAACTCATCTCCATTCCTGTGCAAACCAACCAACCCAAGAACCGCCACCTGCAACCGACGAACCCACGACTTGTCGCCTCACCCGACCTCACCGCTGACGACATTGTCGTCGCCTCCTCCGCTCATCCCCATGACCCCCTGCACCAGGCACGAGCACCGCAACGCTGCCACCATCGAACCCAATTGCCATCGCCATCTCGCCAGCACTGTTGACGAAGATGAGCACATTTGAGCCGAGCCCTACATCACCTTGAACCCTATCCAACCGCCCGAGCCCCCTGCGCCGTCGACCATCGTCGGGACTCCTAGCCGCCGAGTCTCCAAGCATCAAGGACGAGCCAAACTCCCAACTCCAGCAGCCGATCCTCATCCCACTTTCTCCAAACCGCCTGCCATTTCATCGAACACCTGCTTGCAGTCACCAGAGCAGCCATCGTTATCGCCGATGCCATCTCCATCGCCGCCACCAACAAGCTCCAACTAGCCACCGTCATCTCCATCATAACTGCAGCCACCCCGTCACAATTCATCGAGGCCAAACTCAAGCCCATAGCCGAGGCCGCGCCACGAGCACGGGCTATAGCCGAGTCCAAGATTGCTGTTGCTTTTACTGATGGCGTTGTGTTCGTTGCGCCGTGATCGTGCCGTTGTTGTCGTCGTCATCATCACGGTTGTGTCTCTGGCCATCTTCAGGCAAGTTCATACTTGCTTTACATGGTACTCTATTCATATTGATAATTATACAGAATATCGAAAAATACAACAGCAATTTTACTAATAACTCTTGATAAATTTGACAATACTGGTTGGGACACATTTGAGCTTATTATGTTATGACTAATGGCATATTGAAACCCGTGAATTAAATTTCGTATAGGCCAAATAATTGAATCGACCTTTTAACCGTTAATCGGTTGCTAAACCTATGTGTTCAATACGGAATCCGTTGTGTACTCTTAATCAAACATGGCAGAACTCATGATATTTAGACCCTAATACTATTAACTAACATTCTATAGAAAGTTTGTGGCAAATCGATATCGTTTCACCCATAAAGGGACGCCCTAACTTCAATACCGAAACTTACGTTTTATCGAACACTTGACACTGTTAAATTCACAATTAATTCCAGAAAAATCCAATCGCAGCGTACCTGAGTTCATTAAGAAAGGTACTGCATAATATTTAACTTTACGTGTATACTTACTGTTAGATGTGTCCTCTGGATATCGAGAACAAAGAACTTACCTGACCTTGGACCGCAGTCCAGTGCAGGAACTTACTCCTTGACTTGCATTCGTACCCCTGAAACCTTGATATTTAATTGTGATAGTGCGCGGTATCAATTACCCCTATGTAGAAAATCGTTTTAGCTTTCCAATGGTGATGGTTTCATTCGTTTTTATCATCGTTTGCTAATTTAATCACATTTTAAACCATCAGTACGTATTGCTGTCCCAAGAAGGGACAGAACGCATATCCCGATATTAAACATTGCATAACTCCCAGTAAACAGCAGATACTATTGATCCGTCTGATGTGTTGGAAATATGACTGATAAAACTAAATATTATCCGACTGTAGCGTCGCCTAATTGGGCTCCCAACTAGGAGTAAAACGTGTTACGAAACGGACTTCCAGTTCAGAAATTGGATTTCCAGCTGTGAACACTTAAAAAGAAATGACCACAACTAGCGAACCTGAAACCCGATTGACATGAAACAAATTTTTATGGACAGATAATTAAACATACTGCATACCCCTTTTATATTGTTTTGCTTAATTCTGCACGTATGATTTATAGTAAATTTTGCAAGTGGTATGACACTGACTGCTTTATTTTATTCGCATTATAATTACTTGCATTCTCATCATATCATATAGCGGTTATACCCCCATTGAGTAGTTGCCATATACATTGATAACCTAGTGACTGTGTTGCATTACCCAGTGATAAATATTAGTGATTGAATTGTGGCAAGTACGTTAGTGTATAAGCGTGATTGAATAGTGAAAGTGACACGTACTTGTACACAATAAGCGGACCCAGTTAATTTATTGCATTGTCGACATCTATGGGACATATATAAGTGTAATTATAACTGGAATGTGACGGTTATGGAAGCACTTATATTAGTGTAACAGGTAAGGCGTCAAATACTGTCCATTTATCTTGGATACCAGTCGAGACATGCTTGATGGAGATCCTGTCTCCAGTTCTCGCTTAGACTTGTCATAGAGCGACTATTATTTAGGTTCATGGTCGGTGTTTGATGTAGACCATGGGGTGTGGGGTAGTTTGAGTGTGAGATCAACGGAATCTCGGGAGTCCCACTGTCGGCATATACAGCGATTCTGGGAGTCATATGGGTGGTATTACTGATTATTAGTGAGCGTGTTTCGGGCCCATGTTCCCTTGCCTCTGGGGCCTACCCTTGGGTTGGGGATACTCCTGCGTGGTTGGCGCTCACACTTGGACTGACGATAGATTTAGCGACCTGAACAGTGAGACTTAGAGACTGATAGGTTTAGTGACATAATCAAGCATTGTTTACTGATTCGATATACCTGCTTTACTATTTACCTGTACCGGTTACTTCATGCTCATGTCATCACTACATGCTTACTGTTTCATATTCATCATCATTGCATGTGTTTACATATGTATTTATATTTATTGCTATTGTGTCGCTCTGACGACCTGAGTATGCATGATCAGTTTGAGAAGTGGACTTAGCTTGGATCAGTACCTGTCGTACCTTGAGGATATTGCAGACATCTAGATCAGCGACGTCAGCGCAATCTTTCTTTTGACCCTATCTGGTTAGTTTTATATCTGTTTTGATTTAGTGACTGCATTTCTCATTACCTGTGCATTGATTACTGATTACCACGTAATGTTAGAAGCCGAAGTGTGACTACGGCAGGATATTTCCTTGACCGTAGGAGCATGGCTGGCCTTATCAACCCCTTGTATTCCGTATTTTGGGAAGCGGGGCGTGACACATCCTATGGCCCAGATTGATTCCCGCCAAAACGAAACATCGTGCCCAAGCGGCAGTCGAAGCTCCATGTAGCGGTCGACCATTGGGGACGTCTCTTCAGTTCCAGAGGTCAATGACAACCTGTCTCGCCCGCTAACCGACGTCCGACACGTAGCCCGTACCCCAAATGACGAATCGACTGAAATGGCGCCCTCTCTTTAAAGCGCAATCATTTCACCGATCCGCTGACGCCATCGGGGATACGAGCGAAAATTCAGGCGCATGACGAAACGACACATCGGCCCAAAGATCGAAACGACACAACCGCCAAACGCCATGTCGTTCCCGGACGATCCACATTATGATTCTCGACGCCAAATTGAGCAGAAGAAATACCGAGCAGGCTACTCTCGACTCGACCCATGAATAGGTCAGAACGAAAGTGTGGGGCTAATGATGATGCTCAGAAGTGGCATTTCCTCAGATTACGACACGTGGCAGATAACGTATACCGAAGGCTACTGAGGTGGAATAAATGAGTTGCATTAGGGGCATTTCTCGGGACCTCGTCTCCAAGGACGTATCCGACCTTTCAGGAGACCTCCCTGGGTACTTCCCACCTTCACCTAGTAAGCAACCGACAGCTCGTCTTCGAGCTTACTCAGTCTCCCTACTTGTCTCCGAGCCATTTGACAGGCCAAGCTTACTCGGCCTCCCGCTCGTTTCCGAGCTCCTGACGGACCGAGCTTCCTCGGTTTCCCCCGATCAATCAAGCGCGCGGAGCTCATGCACCCCGCAACGGCTACGCGTATCTCGCCGAAGCGAGATATCCGCCGCCCCACGGTTAACGTCTCCCGCTGGCGCATCCCTCCATTAATGAGCGTATTCCGCCATTATTGGACGGATCCCGCCATCAACACAGGCGTAACAAGGGAAGCGTAACTGACGGCGGCAATTTTGCGCTGGCCCGCTCCATGCGACCCCTATATAAACCCCTCTTCAAGATGACTCAGGTGACTCGAACTCATTTTCAATACGCCGTTACTCTGCATCTATTCCTCGGCAAAGGTCCTACTGTGGTCACCCTCCCCAGAATTTCTTTTGTAGATAGTTGGGCGTCAACGTCAACCCATTGAGATCCACACGCTCAACAACTCCCAAAACAGAGCTCAACCGTTAAAGACCGCCGTCACGGGATCGACAGAGGACAACATCTGAAGGAGATTACAACCTCCATCAACCGTCAACACAAAAGGAAAAAAAAAAACTCCTTACATTTAAGTATGATTTCTCTAAACGTGTGATTTTCTCCCAATTGATATTTATATATATATACTTAAAAATTGACTAAGGTTTCAAAAATATGTAAACCAGCCAAATTCAAACCAGAACGGGCTGGAGCTCGGTTCATTCACTGAATTAGCCTAATTTTCGGCTCATGTTCGGTTTCTTTAAAGAAATTGAACTTCCGTAATGAAAGAGTTAAAAATATACTTGTAAACAATTTTGATTTTATTCTTTTTCTCATATGCGATACATGCTAGTTTGCATATCTTAGGCAAAGAAGAAGCATATCTGACCAAAACAGCAACCAATTCCCCACTCAAATAGCAGAGACCAGAAACGAAGAAAACCAAGCCTGACATATCGCGATAGGTCGTCAGAATCGGTCGGTGTGCGCCCTGTTGGTGGACGAGAAAACGAATCGCTACGCCCCAAACACCACGCGCAGCCGTCGTCGTCGTCTCAGGTCGCGTTTCGCCGACACGGTCGATAAATCGGGAACCGCCACGTGGGCGTCTGTAGTGCGGATCACGTGAGGGGGTTTGGTGAGGAATCGATCCTTTGCTTGCGATGAGAGAGAAGGAGGCGAAGAAAGAGAAAAAGTGGAGGAAAGTGGCGCCCAGCTGGGCTTTCTGTTTGGTGCCGTCTTTTTCCCGAGCCTCAAGGTATGCCACCCGTACCGCTACGGATCTGCTGACACGTGTCGGTTCTCCCTTCTAAAAATCAAAATGGCGGGCCCACGACACGAGCAAAGGTGTCGAGAACGGACCGCAAAACGCGGCCAGTTGTTTACATTCGGTTTTAAAATTATTCGTATCCGACATGTTCGTTCCATGATATCATCAGGAGAACTCAACATACGAGATCATAAGTTTTATCTGGTTTGCTGAGAAAAAACCAAGTGAATTCTCATTCATTTTGTGTGTGATTCAAACGAAGCCAATACGTCCTCGCGTTCCATTAAATGACGATTTAACGGAACATGTCATCTAACATTTATTTCAAGTGAAGACTTCCTGGTGGAATTTATTGAATTTAGCTATCGAGTTTTGTTATGCCTTTATGTTTCTATTTTGCGCGTTTTTTATTTTATTTTTTTGCATTAATATGATGCCTATATTTTAACAGATTGGTTTGACTTTAATTAGTACCGACTATATATCATACAAGCATAGTAACAAATTCGTGATTTGGCAATAATTCGGCGAGGTCGAAAATTCGGATTCGGAGAACTATTCGGAAAAAATCGGCAGGTATTCGGGAAAGATTCGGTAAGTGTTCAGGAAATGTTCGGGAAGGATTTCGAGCAAAAAATTAATATATGAGACGCTAGATTTTGATATCGTGAATTATTTGCTGTTTTTTGAATAATTCGTTTTTTTTAATAATTCGCGAATAATTCGACAATAATGCGGCACGTTCGGTGATAACGAATAATTCGCAGATTTAATCGGCAGTCGCATAATTCGCATAATTCGCGAATTATGTTACTATGCATATAAGCAATTAACTAACTTGCTCAAAGATGATCTGTTATCCATTCGTACGCTAGACGCACGGTTACGTGACATGTGTAGATGGACACAAAAATTTAACTTTAATTCCATCATGTTTTATACTCTCTATCTGCTATCCGTTATGATCGGCATGGTAGTTAGACTAGTTTGACACTTAGAGCCATACTCATAAATTCGTGATTCGGCAATAATTCGGCGAGGTCAAAAATTCGGATTCGGAGAACTATTCGGAAAAAATCGGCAGGTATTCGGAAAAGATTCGGTAAGTGTTCGGGAAATGTTCGGGAAGGATTTCGAGCAAAAAATTAATATAAAATTAATAAATGAGACACTGGATTTTGATATCGTGAATTATTTGCTGTTTTTTGAATAATTCGTTTTTTTTTTAATAATTCGCGAATAATTCGGCAATAATTCGATTCGTTCGGTGATGACGAATAATTCGCAGATTTAATCGGCAGTCACATAATTCACAAATTATTCTCGAATTCGCCGAATAATTCGTGAATTATGTGGCTATGCCTAGAGCCACCTCTAGCCACGTTTAGCCTAATTCTTGGATTTTTTATTAAAAAAAATTTATGCAATAATCATAACATGCACAATCATAATAATGTATGGATTCCCGATATATAGAACTCTAGGCGGTTTATATGATTGATTCTAGTTGGGATCATGAAGTGTTTCGACATGAAAAGCTTTAGTTAGGGAAAATCATTGGTCTACTTGTTTGGCACTAGCACCTAGGTTTTGTAGGTATCACCGTTTTATCTCTTGGATAAACCGTGGTAGCATTTCAACCCAACAGGTAAAGTATAACTCCAGAATAAAACCAAACATTTTATTTCCCAGGATCTATATAATATGGAATAATATTTTAAATTATGAGTGAGTAAATTACTCACAAGCGGAATGGGAACTCTTTGAAGCATGTCGATCAATACTTTTCATACCGGCAATTTGTCTGCTCAAAAGTTTATACAGAGACAAACCGGTTGGACCCGCGACATCATGGTAATAGTGACAACCAGTTGGGCCCATTGTATCTGTCTCTTGGGTAAACTTTTGGGTAGACAAACTGCGGCAGAAAAAGGTATTTTTGTGTGCACTTCCCGTTTGCCGACACTCTATCCGACAGTGTGGGCCCCACAAGAGGGGCTAGAGAATGAGACACACCAGTCTCTCCCTCGATTCTCTCCACCAACTTTATCTCCCTTCTTATTCACATATCCATCCTTAAATTTACATGATGACAGAGGCATAGAGCCAATCAATTTCACATTTCTCATCAATTCCTCTATAAGTTTCTTCTTCTTCTTCTTCTTGTTCCCCTTCAAAAAACTCATCATATATAATATGGCATCCGCTTAAGGGATTATAATTAAGTTTATTTATCTTCCTTCTTCTTCTTCTTCTTCTTCTTCTTCTTCAATTATATTTTTGGTTGATGAAATGGCAAGTACCACTCCTTTAATGCATGTGTGCATGGATACCTCAGACTGGCTCAAGGTAACTAAACTCTATGTTTAATTATTGTTCAGTTTTTCTTTCTTTCTTGAAGAATAATCATTGTTCATTAAATTACTTATATATCATGTTAATTAATGTTTGAAGAAAATGTATAGTAGATGATTGATTACAGTTTATATAAATATGTATAGAAGAATTTAGTTCACGTATATATGAGAGAGGTTATAGAAAGGTTGATACTGAGATGTTTGCATGTGCCTTCTTTTATTTTCTACCATATATTTTATGATACATATATATTAATCAATTTTCTAAGAGACCATAAAAGAAAGATGATATAAGTTGTTTCAAGGTATTTGCAAACGTATATATGGAACCATCGCATCTTCTTCTTATTTTCTAAATATTTATTTAAAGAATTAAGAGAAGTTACAGTTGGTAACATTGGAGATGCTACAGTTGTAACACATAAGTCATGATGCATAAGAGGTTGCATATATGCCTGATCTCTTTATTTAAAAATCGTGTGCATTTTCACCATGTTAATTAATTTGTATCAAACGCATTATATATTTTTTCATGAAGAAAAAAATTAAACATGTTAGAAGTGGAATTGCATTACCCTGTTTATTGAAACCCCAGACATCATTAACACTAAAAATAATTCTATAATAATTGGATTAACACAAATCATTAATCATATTGAATTATTGATTCACAAGCTAATTAAATTTAATTATGCTTTCATAGGGGAAAAAGATGAAGCTATGAAAAGCTAACACTACACTCTAGAGAAACTAGGCCCCTCTACTTCATCAAATATAGATGAAATCATTAAAATCATAAGAAAATTGCTCTCCTCCTCTACTTTTTAATAACTAATGGAAAAACATTCGTTACTTTTGTACTCCAAATTAAATTGATTAAAGATGTTGCAGTATTCACAGTAATTCAAACACGAGTCTTACAACTTTGGTACATGCTTCACGTTTTTCCATGCGAGCCTATACTTCAAAATTACAGGTTCATCCAGTTACCCACTAAAAAATCTCACCTTAGAATGCGGAACATGTCCCCCATGAGATAAACAACATCATAACCAAGGAACGTTTCTTGTTTGGCTCTTCCATTTAAATTATTTTTTTATTGATTTGTTTTCTGCTTTCCAACGGTTAATTCACTTTGTTGTGATTATAGATTATAAATAGGCAGTAATTTTACAGTTGCGGTACCCGTGCGTGTATATATATCGGATTTCAACAACTTTATTTTTTCATAAAAACTGTAATAATACAGCTCTAGTTACCATGCATGTGGCGGGCTTAGTTTTTGCTATAATAAACGATGGGGTTAATTAGTTGGGTTATGAATCTTGGTTAGATTTTTTATGGTTTTTTCTTGAAGAATAAGAATGCCACGTCAGCAATCAATTTCAAAATTGAAAAGTCCCTTCTATTAACACTATAATAGTAGAGAAAAGATGTGTCGGTTGTTTTGTTTTAATACTCCATCTCTTGCTACTATCCTCATCTCTCATTCTTGTGTTTTTGCTTTTAAAACTCTCAAATTAAGTGTTTTCTAATTATTTCAAAGTATTTCCCCTGCAATTTCTTAACTTTTTTTTTTCTTCTGGCACTGCTTAACTTGTTTTGTTATTTTGAAATAATTTGTTTATTTTATATATTTTTTATAATTATAAAAAGGGAAAATTTCATTGCTATGGATGTTGGGTATTCTTCATCTAAGAGTAAAGTTCCAATTAATCCTAAAGATGGTTAGGATTATGGGTAGGACAATCCAAATGATGTTGATTTTTTTCCAATGGATCCAACATCACAAAATTAATTTGGGTCTTGCATGCATGCTTAAAGAAATTAAATTTTGCTATCCCCGCCATCATTTACTCTGCATATATAGTCCCTAGAACCCTTATGTCAACAACAGGATCTAGCAAGGCCACCGGCACGTGGCATTGTTTCATTGGATAGTCCTACCACTTTGCCCGCCCAAGGCTTCAAAAAGCAGCCTGCACCGAAGAAAACCTCTTCAAACATGTACAATTCCCTCCAAAAAGCTTACTACTATAGAAGACATCAGTCATAAGATGTCCCCTCTTGTGTTGTTCGATGCTAAATCCAAGGGAAAAAGAAAAAGGTTGCTGTATAAAAAGCACCATACAATGATAAGAAGCTGCATCTCTTTCTACTTTAGCATCCAAAATTCTTTCAAAATTTATAAAAATATATATTGAATTAATGAAAGCACAATGCATAACTAAAATAAACTCCCTCCAACTTTATATGTTAGAATAGGATATAAAAAATATTTTTCTCAAATTCTCACAAATTCTAAGTTTTGATGCAGGGGGGAGACTCAAAATCCTGACTCTTTTGTCCAAATATTGCAGGGAATTGTGAACCCGGACCCTGTCAGCCAGGACAACTCAAGCACCTCCTCTCCCATCGCGACCGATCTCCTCTCCTACGCAAAACCCTCTCAGCCGCTCCTCGAACGCCGTCTCCGCCCGCCCCACGACCACGCCCTCAAATGCCCGCGCTGCGACTCTACCCACACGAAATTCTGCTACTACAACAACTACAGCCTGTCGCAGCCGCGCTACTTCTGCAAGACCTGCCGCCGCTACTGGACCAAGGGCGGCTCCCTCCGCAACGTCCCCGTTGGCGGCGGCTGCCGCAGGAACAAACGTTCGTCCGCTGTCAAGAAACCCAGTGAGCTACAGCCGACCATGAGCAATTGCATCAGCGTACATCATCAGCCATTGATTGATCTGCAGTTGTTTAGTAGCTGTGAGACCGGGATCGGAGAAAGCAGTTATAACGGAATGATGATGAATCCGTTGGGCTTTTCGATTGTTGAGGAGATGAACGAAGTTGAGGCGAAGCCCGGGAACAGGATGATCTCGCTTGAGTGGCCGGAGCAGGGCTGCGGCGATATGTACGGGTGCGGCGCGTTGTGGACGGGGATGATGAACGGGAACGTGCACGGGCACGGGCCTTCGTCCGCTGCTATGTGATTCATTGATGTTGAACCTGATCTACATTTTACTAATGTCAGGTAAAGATTAATGTGTGTGGGGGGTAACTTTTTCGTAAGGAGGTTTGAATGGGAAAATGAAGGTAAGTGTGACTCATGTGTAATGATATTACGGCCTTTCTTTTTCTTTCTTTTGTTGCTTTTGGTATTGGGTGGTAAGATGTTTGAAGTGAAGATATATCTGAGCTTTTGTTGGGAAGGAATGTTTGTTTGCTTTGTAGAAGAATAATTTCAATTTGTATTAGCTATATATATATGTTATGTTATAAGATTTTCGAAAATTTTGTCAAGAGTACTATCATTGATAATGATTTATACAGATATCGGTTCGAACGAACGTTTGATCCCCTTGTTGGGATTGAAAATTACATCTCTTTGCCAATATCAAAAATCAAATTCAAGTTCAAAGTAAAGCCAAAATCAAAGTAAAAAATTCAAAGGGGACCCAAACCTAAAACCGAGTCAAGTGGGTCCGAGCCAAGGTTAAGCCCAAGCATGAAGAGAGGCAGGTAAAATTAAAGAGAGGAGGAGAAAAGGAAAAGATTAAATGTAATTCTTTTTTAAATTAAATAGGCAAAAATCAATTTTGTAAAAGCCATGGGTTATATATAAAGATGTAGGTTTATAAAAGGCCCCCATGGTGACTCAACGATGATAACAATTGATTATTCCCCAAAATAAATCTAAGATTTTGTGCTGCTCTTTCTCTCAAGGTCTCCTTCTTCGTTATTGCTTTTCAATTAACTCCAAGACAAATTCCCTTTTTTTTGATTTTGACCACCAATCCATTGAGAGGAACACGAATTTCCCGTTAGGATCAACAAAGGAGCAATTTTTTCTCTGTCCGTCTTTTTCTTCACGATCTAACAGAGCAGTGAAGGAAGAAGAGAAAACGCACGTCAAAACCCATCTGCGCACATCCTGAAGCCTAGTAAAAGAGGAAAAGAGCCCCCTTTTTTTTTATCTTCCGGGATCAATTTTTTTTTATTTGGGGTTGTAGCTCCATTAGGTTTCGACCCTTACATGCACCGTGCAAGGTGCGCATCTCGCTAAGTGCCCAAATGGCCATATGCACACCTTGTTGGATGCACATCCTGCCAAGTACGCGCTGGCCCAGGTGCGCACTTCCTTAAGTGCGCACCTTACTGGATCCTTTAGCCCATTTGGGATCCTTCGGCCCATAACTCTTGCACCATACTACTCACCTTTCCAAGTGCATACCCTGCCAAGTGCGCATCTTGCTAGGTGCACATCCTGACATGTGCGCACCTCGACATGTGCGCACCTTTCCACATGCTCACTTTACTAAGTGCGCACCTGGCACACGCGCATCCCTCACTTATGTATTTATTGTAAATATTCTATAAAATAAAAAAAATAATAAAATAGATATACCCGACACTCAAAAGCCTTCGCGCTTTAGAAAAAAATTCTAATAGGACGCTCCCCCGCATCCCCGTAAGGAGGCTGCTAGCCCTTTGACCCCAGCCAGCTATCCGGATAGCAGAACCCCCATAAACTCTGCGAGACCTCCGATATTCTCAAAACATCCTCAAGACACACACATACGCATACTGCACGTTGAGTTCGCATGATCTGTTTGACCTGTTAATCGGAGTTTCTCTCGCTCCAAAAGCGAGAGGTAATTAACAGTAGCTTAGTCCGCGGATGCCGGAGATTTAGATCCCCACGATCAATAAACTCCTACCTACCCCAGGCTGGAGGAGGCATCTATAAGCGACGCGCATTCATACTTCAATAGAATGACGAAAAACACTCTACAACCCTCAAACCATCAAGCACACAAAATGACCACCATCACCAAACAGCTGGCTAGTTCAAATTGGATTTTACTCTACAAGACACTACATGAATGAGATTTAACTATAACATAGAAGAATTCAACACAAGATAATTCACATGCTCCAATTTTACATGGTTATAGGTCTATTGTTGTCACCTCACCAAATAAATGATGCCATTAGCTATAAGGAAAAATAGAGCATGGTTGCATGCTATCTCACACTTGCGGCCAAAATTGAGAATAAAAAATCAACTCCTATGCTCCTATCAATTATCATGGCAGGCAAATCTAAGTGTAGAGATTTGTACTGTTGTTAAGGGTCCTACAAATACATCCTATCTTGTGATATTGTCAATGGAAAACCAAATCCATTGTCTAATTTTTCCTCAAATATGTTGCAAACAGCTGTCTACTGATTGCATATTCTGCTTCTATTTGTTTTTCTTGAGTTGCTTCTCTGTTGCAGAAACGTGCTATATGCCACTCTAAATTTGATGGAAAATGGTTTAGATATGATTGGCACAATACTCCTATTGAAAACACGGGGCACACGTAGCTTTAGGATACTTTTAAAAACTTGAAGCAGATTGAAGGGACATCATTTGAAGACGAGAAATTGAAGAAGAAATAATATCACAAAAGAAGAAAAATAACAGTAGAATAAGATAATGAAGAAAGCACCGTGATAACTAATTCACATGCGGAAAATGTACTCATATAATCATCCCCAAAATTGGCTACGAAGCTTTGTAGATGTTGCCTAGAGGATTCTTTTAGCGCACTATTTCAATAAAAAGATCAAAGATGAAAGGTCTTCAGCACTAAGTTCATGGACTTAAATGGCCAAAGGCAGAAAGTTTGTGGTATTTATTCACAACCTGCTAAGCTCGTGGAATTTACATCCGATTCTGTAAAGTGCATTGCATTTATCTAATGTACTGATAGTTCATGGTAATATACTGAACTTTTGAAGGTTAAAAAGGAATAATTGCAAGCTGCTAGTAAGTTAAATGTTGAATCAATTATATGTTAATTCAAACACTGAAACAGAGTAAAACAGCTAATGTGATTTCATGATAAATCCAACAAAACGTTTAAGGTATTTCTAACAGACAGATCTATGAACGATCTGATACTACCGTGAACAATGAATAGATGAGACGACGGATAATTCATTCATAAATCTAAACACCACATAATATTATTTGATCCGACATAATAAAAGTTCTGATATAAATGACTATCGAATTTGATGTAAAACAATTTTACCCCTTTTGCAACAAATATAGCCGCTGAACATATATGCCATCAGATAATATGTTGAGAATATAATTTCATTTACATGTAATTTTAGCTAGGACTAGGAACCCAGCTTCTGATATCTCTGAACCAATGAAACAGAGTCCCTCGTACCCTTATGATAATGAGTTTATAAAGTCTTTCAGGGGAAAAGAAGCCGCCTATTAAAATCGGAAGAAAATGGACAATCTTCTATATAAAGTTCCATTACTTAGGGTTTCATATGTTACAGACTGCACAAACAATAAAACAGATACAAAGTTGAGGCCATGGTCAGTTGTCGGGAAAAATCGACGGATAGTTGGCTTTTAGAGACGCCAATGTAGGAAATATACTCTTTACCTTCGTACATAAATTGTATAATAATGATCATGTTATGTGTTGACAATAGATACCATGTCAGCAAAATATATCGTCTAGACAGCTAACATCAGCATTTTCAGGTTAGAATCTGCATTGATCACAATGTATGGCAACAAATATTATTAAATCCTTGCAAAAACTTTATATGTTTTAACACTAAAAATTTTAAAGTTACAGCACAAAGTTACAAAACAAACTAAGTTCATATGGAAAATGTGAATCAAACATGTAGTGGATAAACTAGGCAGGACCAAACCCAATTGCAATTGATATTGGAGTTAATTTTGAATATAACATGGAGCTGAGCCTGAAAGCACTAGAAAGTACAAAATTGGCCAAGACAGCCTCAGCTAGCATTCAATATAGAGCAACCTCAAAGATAAAGTTAAGAGGAAAAGTCAATATAATAGATTTGAGTACAAACACATAAGACAACAAACATATTGAGCTACAGATCTACACACATAAAGAATGGAACGTGTGCTATAACAACTCTCAGGAGTGATGGTCCAATCAAGTATGGTCTTCAGATGATTACACCAACCAGATAACTTGATTGGAAAAATTAGAAATCAGCCAAATCCAAAGAAATAAAATATAGGTCAAAAACTAAATAAGATGAAGTTTTAAACCTGTATCAGTAATACTGTAATAGGTATTTTTGTATTTTTTGTAACTTGTCAGATTTTTTAATAATATGATCATGGGACAAACTCTTTGAATCTTGCTCTTAATTCCCACAAAAAAACAAACAAACAAACTATAATAAGGATAAATGGAGCGAGCATTGTTTACCCTCTTTATGATCTCTAGCGATTGAACGTTAAGATAAAAGTAGAGTTTAAACAAAACAAAGTTTATAGTTTTAAAATTTGACCAGAAGCTCATGGGTTTGAGACTTCCAATAAGCGCAAGAACTTATCATTAATTATACCCTGTTGTGTCAGGTCTTAACTTAGACGGGATACCTTGTTAGGTTATTTTAAATCACATCACTTAAAATAAAGATCACATAACATATATAAATAGTTGCAAAAGAAAGACAACATAAAATAATCATCATAGGAGATTTCATTATTAGTTTGTTTACAATAAAGGTACATATGCATTTCTTTATATCTCAAGACTTATACAAACGAATTACAAGAGATATAAATGCATTTTGAAAAGAGGGGATATCGAAGTTGATATCATTTTTAATGACAAAGTGGACACTTCCATGTGTGGGTTCCAAACTTAGCCAATATGAGCATGAGCAAATACGAGATCCTTTATGTGGGACCCACAACATAAGTTACTTGAAAGATGGATGGATAACTCTAAATGAGACCCAAATCCTATTTACAAGAGATGCGGATATCTTTAAAGGGGACATCCGACCAAACATGATATATGCGGGTATCTTTTAAAAGATACCCAATGTGCAAGTATTTTTAGATAGGATACCGGACCCGAACTGAAATTTGCGGATATCTTTGGGAAATACCCGACCCAATTCAATATTTGCGGATATATTTGGGGAAAATATCCGACCCAATTCAATATTTGCGGGTATCTTTGAATTACCCGACAAGGACATGGATACTCAAAATGGAGATATCCAAAATGAGATAGCCGACAAAAACAGGATACCCGAAATGGAGATGTCCGAAATGAGATACCCGGAAGGAACATGATATCCGAAATAAAGATATTCGAAAATCTGCGGATACTCTCAGAATAGAGTTATGGCCGTTTTGCTAACATGTGTAGGAGCAGACATATTCGACCTGCGAATCTGTGGATATCTTTTAAGATATCAGAAACTCCATTATTTCATAACTAATTATCTTCATATATGGCCTCGTTTCAAAGCTTTTCGAATTAGCTTTTATATGCTTCGAACGGATCGTGATTTGATACTCTCGAGTGAGAGAGAGTTGTGGTTGTTTTGCTCAAATGTGTTAGAACAGATAGATTCAACCCGAAAATCTGTATTGAATTTATTAAAATTTAGGCAGATTCTCCTCTTGTATTTTCAAGTTTTATGAGGAATATGAATTTATGGTCCATAATCTTATGTATAAAAAACATAAAGTTTCCCTTATATTCTAAAGAGGACATAAGGTTTCCCCTATATGCTAAAGAGACTATTTTCATAATCTCTATAATTATCAAAGCAGCATGAATTTAATCATGTTTTTAGTTTCATTGAGGAGTTTTTAATTCATGGAATTGGTGAAAGTTCCTTTAAGCCTTGAACTCTAAATGTTTTCTGTCAAAATTCAAAAGAGAAGTATGAATCCCAAAATAAAGCCTTCCTTCGATTTTCACCTTCTCTTTTCTTCTTCTTCTTGACAAAGAGTCAATAAATCTTCAAGTCTTGAAAACCTGTAAAAATAAGAATTCTCCTTTGTGTTGAATATTGAGGGACCTCTTCTTTCTCTCAAAGCCTTGAGAAAAATAAATCTTCGAGTCTTCAAAACCTGTATAATAAGAGTTCTATCTCTTTCTCTTCTTATTCTTCTTGATTTTTCAAGAGAGATAAAATGAGAATGATGAGAGAGTTTGATAGAAAAAATGTGAAATCCTTTTTCTTTTTATGAGGCATATATATCTCTACTCTTTTAATTAGAGTGGGGGTAGTTATTAAAACTCCTTCCCTTTTTTTTTTGAAAAGGAAATGGGGGGAAGAAAATAACCTCCCTCTGTCTTCTCATCTTACGAAGACTTAAATGGGTTGTTGGATGCCTCATTTGACATACCCACTTCTATCTTTGACGTAGGGGAATGTTTAACTTTGGGATACCCGATTCAGAGTATCCCAAATTCTGAACTGCACGTGCAAGGTTCAATGAACCGGCCATGACTTTCTTTCGGAAAGTCCAAACGAATCGTTGTTTGATTTTCTAAAAACGAGACTCAATGAGCTTTCAAATGAATCCTCAATTTTCCCAATTGGCCAAGTGTACTGGACTTTTTAGGTATTTGAATCCAACCTATATGCAAGTTTATAAATACCCCGATTTGACTACTTTTGTGAGTTAATATCTTTGACTCAAACAAATACCCGATCATCAAATGGATACATACAACTTATATATAAGCTTGACGCATGAGATTCAAATTTTTTTTGGGGGTGTTATATGTATTGCTATATTTGTCTTTGTTTTCTTCTTATGGATACAGATAAAGATAAATAGTGAAATCACCATCACTATTTGATAATAAAGAATATGGACTAGGATGGGGAATGAGTTCAAAATTCATTCCACCCCACCCCACTCCACCCCCTTCCCACCCAAGAATAAGCATCCATAAAAAATCATATCTTGTTGATCATGGTGCAAAATAATGTAAATTATATAGACTCTGTATGAATTAAATCGTTTAAATTTATGTTCTGGTAAGTATTTCATTATTCAAATATCCATTTATATATTTTGGCTAGCTTTCCTTCCTTAAATCCAATATCCACATTTTAAACAGATGTTTCAGAGTTACCTAAATCGTGAAACGTGATGATACGTGAAATGAAAAACGGAACATGGTGTTAATTGGTACAAAACGAGGAATGATAGAGGCAGACTTCTTCAGGAACGATATGTGATGGAACAAAACGGTTATTTTCAAAGACTAAGATATTACTAGCTATATTCAAATACTTAAACAACTAAGAATATGTGCATGAAGTAATTGCTGGCTGTGAAGTTGCTGTTTAGGAAATTAAAGAGCTATCTTTAAATTTAATATGCACTAGAAATATGTCCATGTTGAAATTGTTATTGGAATATCAAATTTGTAGTTTTGGAACGAAACAATTCCACAGTGTAAATCAATAGTTTCAAAATGCAAAACGTAGGGTGGTTTGATAGTTCTATGGTAAGTCAGGGATGTATATAGTATATCAATATTTTTCAAAATACCGGTACTGAATCCGATGGTTTATTTTATGTTTGGATTCTTTATTAGCAGATATTTTGTGCTACCATATATGATGTGTTTATAAAATCAAAATCTTTAAAGCTGTGATAGCCAACAGAAGTCAAAAACTGGAATTTGTGCACATGATATATCATTAGTTCATATGAAGGTAGAAACCATCAGCAATTATAAGATGAGACAAAAATGTGGTAGTTATGTACTGACTCATGAAACACCCTCTTCTCCTTTTTCCAATGATTAAATTCCTTTTTCCAAACTCGACTTTAAATATAATGAATTGTCATTAAAACATAATTTTTGGAAGCATGCAAGCTAAATAAAATAGTTAAGTTACTGATAAGATACAAACAGTGAGAACACGAACAAAATAGGGGAACATATAACAATGGCTCCAACGAAAGAAGACAACAATCATTCAGATGACTTAATTCCAACTCATTACAAACAAAAAAAGGGGAATAATGATAATCCATAACCGTAAGCTTTCTAAGAGCATAAATGGTTTTAAAAATGTTACCAGAGAGTAATCATCGAAGGTGTGCCATGAACTTTCAAAGATAGGTGGCAGTATAGCTGGATAAGAGTTTATTCCATGAGACGGTCGCTGCTTCCACTCTAGTTGAAGCAGACAATAAGATATGTAGTAGTAAGCAATTTAGATCCATGGTATGTGGCAAACAAATTAATAATCCATGTCCTTAAAAACGAAGGTCTCTTATACAGTTATACACCATTTTTGGTGGAATCAAAAAACCCTATTCTTGTTTTCCCCGTCATAGTGCCTATCTGATCCGCTCTAAAAAACTGTAGATTACTAGTGTTTCTAGGCATACTATAGGATGGAGATCAACTCAAACGGTGTGAATTTTCAATTTTGAGGGCCAATAATTTTGGAACGACTTACAATTTGTATCCGAGTCCACGGTTGGAACCAGTAAAAATAGATAGCAGCTGACAGCACCCAAAATGTCACATAGCAAATATGGACCAAACTAGAAGATGAGAACTAAGTGGATCACCAATCCAAGTGAAAACATTTGAGACAAAAATATTCATATCCACAATGATCTGCTCCCAATATTGTGTATATTTTATGATTATTTCATTAGAATTTCTATAAATGGTCTAATGAGCAATGGCCTTGACATAGCTGCAAAGCTAAGAAAAGTAAAACCCCCGCATCAATTTAAGCATGTCAATTGTCAAATAAGAGGAAACACATTACACAACCAATGTATTGCATTACTATAGCCAATTTCTAACGACTAAACCTAAAGAAATATTCAAAGAGAAAAAATGGACAAACATAAGGAAATAGCAGCGACTCAAACAAGGAAGCAGGAGCCTCTGAAAAATATATCATACAATGCACATGAACCAACCTCTATATGAGATATCAATATCAAGACAATAACAAGCCTAAACACAAAGCACATATTATATAAAACAGTAAACAGAAGCAGCTGCTCTAAAGCTAATAGATCTAATAACCATATCTTTTATGTAAAAAAAAGGGTTAATATATCAAACTAATTGGATGTACCAGGGGTGGTTGGCTCAGTCAGCATCTTGTCTACCTTCGTCAAAAGCCCCTGCATGTCACCAACAAGATTGTCCCTTGTCTCTGGTGCCGAGCCACTTAAACTCGATATCATTTTCTCGAGGCTTTTCCTAATATAAGGAAGCGGACGCTTCCTAATATAAGGCGAGCTTAATTTTTCTGTAAGATATCGGAGTTGATAGCTAGCAGCTGGCAAGCCCAGGGCAACACTTCTATCATTGAATGCCTTTTCTGCATCTGAAATTTTCCCGAACACAATTTTCGCAGTACCGGATACTTTTAGCAATTCGGATTCTGATTGGATTATGGGGCCATATTTACCGAAAGCACAAATGAGATTTTCTTTGGAAGGCAGAGTGGCTCCGGGCGAAAATGTCAATAGAATAGCTGCTGGTTCCTCATGATTAGTAGGATTCTTGCTGTTCTTCTTCTTCTTGGATTTACCCTCTTCAGACCCATTGGTAATTTTGCTTTCCAAATTTACAGGAACATCAATGATAGGCTCATCTTTACTGTTCATAGTCTCACAGTTCAAATTCCCATTGATATTCTGATTAGCGTCAACCTTTCTCCTTCCTCTTTTGCCCCCTTCTTTCATTGAATTCATCTTTGAAGCAGCTTTATCTTTTTCTTCTGAATGCTCAGCTGTCTGCTGACTTAATTCTACTGGAATTTCTCCCTCTGTATTTACTTCATCTTGCTTCTTTCTTCCTCTTTTCCCCTCAGTTTTCTTACCTTCTATAGACTTATCAATCAGAGCTTCCGCTTCAACATTAACTATACCCTTCCTCTTTCTTCCTCTTTTCCCCTCGGTTTTCTTACTTTCTCCAGACTTATCGATCGGAGTTTCTCCTTCAACATTTACTATATCCTTCCTCTTTCTTCCTCTTTTCCCCTCGGTTTTCCTACTTTCTCCAGAATTATCGATCGGAGTTTCTCCTTCAACATTAACTATATCCTTCTTCTTTCTGCCCCTTTTCACCTCAGTTTTCTTACTGTCACCAGAACTATCGACCGGAATCACTCCTTCACCATTCAACAGATCCTTCTTCTTTCTTCCCCTTTTCCCTTCGGTTTTCTTACCATCTCCAGACTTATCAGCCAAAGTTTCTCCTTCATTGTAATCTATATCCTTCCTCTTTCTTCCCTTCTTCCCCTCGATTTTCTTGCCATCTTCAGACTTGCCGCCGCCGCCCTTTTCAGCAACAAAATCCGCATCCTTGGCACATATTGAGCTTCTAAATTCATTAAAGAATTCTACAACTGTCTTGCCTAAATGATTCCGTTTCAAACGAAGAGGGTTCACAGCCGATGCAAGAAACTCAAAGAGCACCTCCCTGACATCAAGCCCATCAAATTGGAACAAAGGACTACTGCTCTTTTCATCCTCTTCTTTATGCAACTCCTCAGTATCACACTTCACAACTGTTGATGAAGGCCTAAAAGGCAAAGCCCGCGGACTCTTCGGGCTCTTGGGTGAAACCAAACTCTTGGAAAACGGAAAGGCGTAAGGCGGCGAAAGATACTTGCTCTTCTTCCTCTCTCTTCTACTCGAACCAACCTCGTCTTCTTCAACTCCATCATCAACTTTTTCCTTCTCAACATCCAAAACTTTCTCAATCTCCTCCTTCTCCTTGTCATCATCGCTCACCTCGACCGAATCCAAATCCATTTGGGCAATGAGCACCGCTATGCTCTTCTTCTTCCTACCTCTATCGCTCTTCTCCGATGAAATCTCCGGGCCTCTCAGAATTCTTCTCCTACCAACCAAACCCTCCTCATTTCCCTCTTCTTTTCCTTCCACTATTTCAACCGAAACATCGGGATCGATCTCATCCACCAACTCCTCAATTGTCATTCTCATATAACCTGCATTCGATCCTCTCTCAAAAGCTACAACCCAATTCCGTAGCTTCGCAACCTCAAGAGCATTAACAAGCGATGCATCGACAGCCACAGCTCTAACCAACCCAAGAAATTCTTCGACCGAGTAATTACTAATCTTTGCATTCCTCCCTAAATACTTACAAATCTCACTCCTTTCCTCTTGGGGCAAACAATTACAACTCAATTGCGCCTCCAAACACTTACCAATCTCACCAAGAGCAGGAGCTAAAGCAGCTCTAAAGCTCTTCGAGCTGTTCAATCTCACAATCTGATCAAAACTCTCTACAAAAGGCTTCAATCGAGAAGAATCGCACCAAGCAAAGCCATCATTCCCCAGCAAACCCACAAGAATCGAGCTCAGATCCTTTCGATTGATATTTTTGGCGCCATCGGGAGCTTCTGATGGGTCGCAGACGATCCCAGGCCGCTGACGGCTCTTGATCTCCACCCAAACGAGATCGCCGGCGACGAGCTCGAACCCTAACCCTAGGGTTTGGGTTTGGGTTTGGGGCTCGGTTGTTCCTAGGGTTTGCATAGTAAAGGGGGGTAAAGATGATACCTTGAGGGGGTTTATTGAAAAAGCTCAGCTTCTTCGTCTTCGCTAGAGAGAGAAAGAGGAGAGAGAGTGGCAGTGGGCTGTGGAATGAAGAGAGAGAGAGATAGCGCACGTAGGGATCGGGGTGAGTGGTGGGGCCCATTTCAGAGGATTCGGAGCAGGACAAGTGACTGCTAACAGGGTGATGTCAGGACAGAACAGGCTGCAGAAAATTCAGCGAGTGATCTTCTAACACCAGTCAAGGCTTGTCTTATTATCATTTCTTTTGGAAAAATTGGTCCAACTGTACTCGAAAACCAATAGGAAAGTCCATTAAAAAAAATGACCATGAAAAACTCCCCAAACCTAAAAGGTTATAAGTTTAAGTTGCTATGTTACAATTAATCACATTTTGCATTTTAATATTCTCATATTATCTATTACCCTACACTTACATTTATCAGATGTGGTAACTTATTTGCCAAATACACCAATTATCTGCCAGAAGTTGATAAGAGTAATATTAGAATATTAAAAAGTAAAAAGTGGTTGGTTGTACTATAGAGACCTAAACCTGTAACTTTTTGAATCTAGGAAGTTTTTCACTAGATTTGTTTTGCCGTGGACGTTTTTCCTATTGGTTTCTGGACCATTATATTAAACCTGTTTTCCGCTATATTTTTTTGCCCTTTTTTGGGGATTTTCTTTCCATTTTTCTTCTTTTTTGAAAATGGGTTAGAAATGTATGGATATTGATGGAGATGGAAATCTTCCTCAGACATTATCCTGCGTCGATCTGGCTGCGAGTGGTTTTGGACGGTGGAGATTGAGTATGGGAATGGTTGTGTGGATCTCAATAGGTTGTAGGATGTTGTTGACTCCGAGCTACCTGCAAGGGAAGTCCTGGGATGGAAAGCCACTGTAGGACCCTCCGACGATCAAATTAGTATCGAGGTATAAAGGCAAGATAGCGGCGTATTAGAATGAGTTCGAGTTACCTCAGTCGTCTGAAAAAAGAGTTTATATAGTGGTCACATGGAGCGAGCCGGCGCAAGATTCTTGCCGTCCGTTACGCTCCCTTGTTACGTCCGCGTTGATGGCGGGATCCGCTCATTAATGGGGGAACGCGCACGCGTGGGATGCGGAACGTGGGGTCGTGGATATCTCGCTTTGGCGAGATATACGGAGCCGTTGCGGGGACGCTTGGGCTCCGTGCTCTCGGTTGATCGGGGAAGCCGAGAAAGCTCAGCCCGTCGGGTGGCTCGGAGACGAGCTAGGAGGCCGAGGAAGCTCAGCCTGTCGGATGGCTTGGAGACGAGCCGGGAGGCCGAGAAAGCTTAGCCCTTGCAACAGCTCGGAGACGAGCGAAGGGGATGTAAGTTCGGCTGCTAAATGGCTCGGGGGCGAGAGATGGGGGCGTAAGCCCGGAGATGAGGCCTCGAGGAAAGTCCCCGGGGAGCCATGTTGATTCCACCTCCACAGCCCCCAGGAGCTTAGTGGGTTTATGTGGACGACACGTTATCTGCTATATGTCGTAATCTGGGGAATTCCCGTTCATGAGCCTTATCACTGCCCCCCCCACTCTCACCCTGACATATTTGTCGGTCAGGGTCGAGAGTGGTAAGCCCAGTTTTTAACAGTTCAGCCTAGGATTCCCGGGCTTCCTGACGACGGCGGGACATTTGGCGGCTACTCCCCTCGGATAACTAGGCCCATGTGGCAGGTCACGGAACACCTTGATCACCGCGCGTATGTTTAGTGATGTCAGCGGACCGGTGAAATGATTGCGCTTTTAAAGAGGGTGCGTCGTTTCGCTCGACCGTCGGTTAGGCTACGTGCTACGTGCCCATCATTGGTTGGCGCAACGCGAGAGGTTGTCTCCGACTTCCGCTACGAAAGGGTGTTTCCAATAGCCGATCGCCGCGTGGAGCCCCGACGACTGCTAGGTGCGACGCTTCGTTTTGGCGAGAGTCGATTTGGACCGTAGGATGTCCTCTTTGGAGTGTATAAATAGGAGGGGGCCATCCCAGGGCCGACACTTTGCCTTAGTTGTCTCTCGTTGTTTGAAGATTGTTCGGCGCACTTCCTTTTAGGTCAGATCTTCCGCTGAATTTTTCTTGGCGAACCTTTTTCTTGAATCGGATTAGAAATCTTCCTCTGAGGTATCTGTGGATGTAGTAAGGGTTGAGTCGGGCGATGAGGCCTCAGTTTCTGGGGCCGAGCCCAGCAGGTCTTCCTCCTCCTCAGCTTCAGATAGCCGAGAGAGCTCTTCCTCTTCTTCATCTACGTCCTTTGTGTCGGGCTCGCCCCCCAGGACTAGTGTCGCCCTTTTCTCTCACCGTCGGGCGGCGACAAGGGCTCCCAAGGTGCGTATCGGGAATACCCGTGATGCGCCCTCAGTCTTGAATCGTCTGGACGAGCTTTCCGACATCCGGGCTCGATTCCATATCTCCTCGGGCTATTCACTTCGTCTGGCCATAAAGGGTGAGCGGGAAGACCAGGTGCAGGGCAAAGAGATTGCTCTATATCTAGAAGCATTCCGGGAAAGGATGCGTTTGTCCTTCTCATCTGAGGTTTGTGCCGTACTGTAATAACTCCATTTTTAATGTACAAAGAATTGATTTAAATTCAATGTATACTTGGAGTATTTATTGCGACTGATATCTCTTTAAGTATTTATTTCACTCCATAATTACAAGAAGGAGTTTGTAGCTCATTGGTAACACCTTGCACTGCTGAACCAAGCCACCAGAGTTCAAATCCCATGCCCCACATTATTTTTGTATTTATTTTGTTTTAATTTCTTTTGGAAGTCAACAGTCAAAAGGCCATAACTCCCAAAATATGTACTGGATAAAAAAAAGTAAATATACCAAATTGTACCCCCGAAGTTTCCCCGGCCATTGGGACCTTGACTCGGCCCGACTCGGCGCCGCCGGCCGGCGAACCGGCCGACTCGGTTCGGCGCCGCCGGCCGGACTTGGCCGGACGACCGAGTCACCAACTGAGAAAAGTTGGGCCTTGACTTGGTCAACCCTCCTGCACACTTATTATACCTGGATCGGTTTTAAATTGCCCAATAAATCTCTTTTAATCCTAGGTTTAAGGAGTTTTAATGAATTTTTATATTTTTTTATTAAAAACCCTAACCCTAGCCTAACCCTATATAAACCCTCCATACCCTCTACCCTCTCATCACTTTTCCTAAGTCCACTCTCCCAAAATTCTAAGAGAACTTGGTACGTGAGAAAACGAGCGAAAGACGAAGCGCTGACGAAATCGACGGCGGAATCCCGGCGATCGTACTAGGACCTCTTCACGACATTTCGACGCACCGGCAAACCCACTACCTTCCTCTCACTTCAAGCGTTGTCCAAACCCGTAAGTCCCTCTTTTCTACCTTTCTTTTCTTCCATTAAAATACGACTTTTCAAACCCGACGGAAATCAGAACAAACCGATTTCCGATTCGGTTTTCTATCAAAGCTCACTTATCATCAATTCCATAATGCTTAAACATCTTCATGTTGACTATTAATCACTTAAAAAATTAATTTGAACAAGTTTCCACACATGAAATGATAGCTTTTGCAATATACCGTATTTTTGCACTTAAATACCACCATGTTTAGTTTATCACATCTAACCCTTTAACTTTGTTATACCTTAAAGTAGATCACGAGGTAATGACCTACCTCCACACACACGCAAATACAACCCTAATTGATATCATAAAAACTTAGAATACGATAATACAAGATTTTACATTTAAATATCCTTTTCTTAATAAAACCTTTTCTAAAAGTTCTAAGTTTTAAACAATTTTAAAACAATATCTTTTAATAGGAAAATACGATATGTCGTGGACATCGATCGTTTATCTAAACCTGACTTTGTGGTGTCTAGGCAAGTGTGTCTAAGACGAGTGGTTACTTAATTAGGACCACTACTTGTAGTGGAGAGCCTCTCACTCACCTAGCACTTACCTGGCCGCAATTGGCGGTGAAGAGGCGATTTGAGGCTTCTAATGACTTATAGTTTAGACCATTTAGAAATAGGTTAGTTGGCTTAGGAAACCCTAGAATCTAAAATACGGAAATTTACACCCTTCTACAAATAAATACCTTATCTTTATAAAACCGTTTTCTAAATGATTAGTATTTATTAAATCTTAGCAAAGCGCCACTACAACCTACCTTTGGGGACCTCGTTAGGGATAGTATGGTTTATCGTGCACCCTCGGGCTTAGTAGTGTGGGATTCAGACATCCGCAAGGAGCATTCGGTCTCGAAAGGTTTAAAATACGACATTTAAGAAAAATGAGATTTTTGGAAAATAAAATATTTATTAAAAATTATTCTTGTATAAACATATGTATATTTATCATTTAAACACCTATTTTATTATAAGATAAAGTTTCCACCTTTTTCTAAAAATTACAAGATTAAAAGTTACATTAAAATACCATGAATTTCAATTAAATCAATATTATAAATTAATACCTTTATTTATGTAATTAGGATATTTTCACTAGAAATAAGACAAAATAAAATCACACTCATTATAACCATAAAGACGAATAATAAATACTTGAGGTGTATCTTGAAAACTATACAAAAGTATTTTTATATAAAACCCTTTCAAGTTTTATAAATTACAATAAGGACCCTAACAATTATAGAACTTCGACTTACATTTCTTTTAGTCTGACTCGGGTTTGAGTTTGATTATTTCTGATTTGAATATGATTCATGTCAATCTATATTCTTTAATATTCCAACTCAATATAAATACATGAATCCCAGATCCAGTTAACAATCTATTCAACTTGACTGAATCAAACCATGGATATACATCCATTATTCCGTTATTCCATTTACCTGATTATGCAGTTAGAATCTGTTTAATGATATCATGGTTTTGGTCAGTCATCCAACTTACACAATACAATACAACAATACTAACAAAACACTACGGGGTTTAAGGGGTAGATTGGTACGAAAGGTGTTAAAGGTGGCACGAGATGGTCAGATTAAGACACCTAACCTATATTCCGTTGCTGTTTTACCGTGGCTTAACGGTTCCTTGTACTTTCCGTTTGCCCTGGTCTCTAGCATATAGAGACTCCTCTCGTATACACTGGTATCCTTCTGTACCAAGCTACAAACAACAGCGTTAACCCAATATTCTACAATATTATACAATTTCTTTAGAAGTTACCTCTTATTCTGTCTTTTCTAATTCTTCATTATCTTTAGGACTTACCGAGCGATCTGTTCGCTGACGACATTCTATTTCTTCTTCTTTGAATGTCGTCAGGTGCTTTGGACCCAGCAGAGATCGAGCCCACCGGTGAAGACTTGGAGCAGTTTCACGAAGACCCTGAGCTCTAGACATTGTACCTTGTTCTATTCAGTATTTTCATTTCCTGTTATGCAATTGTTTAGGCACCGCTTTTCATTTCAGCTGTATTTACTTTTCATGCATTGTACAAAAGAATATTATTAATAAAGTTGCTGTTATTTCTATATCTCTTGTGATTTACTTTTATACTGCTTAGATACGCTTAGCGTATGTACTTCTAAGTAGATACGTAGCGGACCTCGTCGCGTCCTTTTCGCCGTACACCGGGAAGCGGGGCATGACAGGTTTTGTTGGTGGCCCATGCAGGTCAGAGCTGTATGAATCCCTATCATGCAATTCTGGTCTGCGTGAACAACCTAAGCAATATAACACAAGAACCAGCAACTAAAACATTCTTTACAATTCATGTTTCTTGAATCTTACAAATTTCTATTCCTTGAATCTTATCATTTCATGTATTTGAATCTGTCCTAACCCAAATTTTTCTTCAAGGTTATGGATTCCCCGAACAACATCAGCACTACCTCTCACACCAGCTGTTCCTGCACCACCCACCGAGCAAACAGTGCTACTTGAAGCGATCCGCAGCCTTCTTGAGGGACAGCAACAACTCCTGAACCGTCCTGAGACCGACGCACCAGGGGTAAAGCAATTCAGCGCTTTGCACCCCAAGCAGTTCTCTGGTAAAGGAAGCCCTCTTGAAGCTGAAGAATGGGCACAAAGCATCGAAGACGATCTGGCAGCAGCTCAAGTGCCAGACATCGCTTGGGTCCGTGTGGCGAAACTACAACTCACGGATAATGCTCGCAACTGTGTGTGTGTGTGTGTGTGTGTATAAATTAGAAATGTATCATGGTTGATGATACATGGAATATGGGTGTATGAGAGTTATACTAGAGCAAAAGATAATTGGGATGATTTAAGTTAAAAAGCAAAACATAAAGGCTAGAAACGAGTCATGGCTTGGATGCTTGGAGAAGCATTGAGAAGCCATGGCTCATCTCTTGTTTTTGTTTTACTCTTAGATATTTATTCATCTCAATTATTATCTCAATTATTATCTTGTGCTTATGGTTCATTCTCTCATTCAACCTCACACACCCAAGTTCATCTTCTTCCTCTTGAGAGCTTTTTAGGGTTTTTCTTGAGTTGGAAAAATAAAGAGAAAATTATTTCTAAAGTGAGCAAAATTCCTACTTCATCAACCTAAACTATCCTAGCACTTTAGTATAGGTTATTTTCTTCACTAATACTTTGATTGGTGAAGAGTTAGCTTAACCTAGAGAGACTTCAAGGTGGATCATCTTTGGCTTCGAAGATCACATAGCAAACTCGATCCTTTCTTCAAGTGGAGCCAAGAAGAGTTCTAGGGACTACTACTTGGAGCTTTAGAAGTGAATGACTTGGTCTACAAAGGTTATAATGCTCTTCACTTAGTTTAGAACTTGCTTAAATGCTTATAAACCCTAATTCTCTAGTTCGATTCTAGGTTAGTGTAGCTTAGACCTCTAGATTTTTAAAATTGCATACTTGATGCATGTGGAAACCTAGTAGAGGTGCTAAGACACACTTTCAGAAGTAAAAAGGAAATACATCACTAATTTATTACATCAAATTTCATTGTTCACAGTTTACAATAGTTCGAAAGAAAGGAAAACTACTAACCAAGTACGAATGCAAGGTTAATTTATGGAAAGCGGTAAAAGTACTGATGGTATGACCGTCTAGATCTCTGTGAGCTCGAATGGTAGATCTGACTCCTGGACCGGTTCCTCCCCAAGCTCTGAGCATGAATACCAGGTCGTCAGGGCAACGCAATATCAATATTATGATAATAATAATAAGGCAAGAAAATAAAAGTATTAACAGTGGAGACAATAAATGCAGGCAATCGATATGTCAATAATCAATGCATGTATGACCTGTGTTCCTACTGGTCTCTAGTCAATTTTGAAATCGAGTTTGCGGAAAGGAGTGATCATGTTTAACGAGGTTCTCGTGTGTACCCGAGACTATGGCCCACTTTGCTCGGGATATAATCCTATCAGCTGGACCGCTAAGTCCAAACCTAATATATATAAGAGTCGCCGTTCGAATGATCATCCTCTAAATCGCTAATCTCGCTAAATATAGGTTCCTTTCCACTTCTATTTCCCCCTTTTCCCAGGTTTCACTATCTATAAGTATGGGCTAGTTGTGTATAAACACGCACCAATAACACTGCTTTATTCACTATTCACTGTGCTGTTCACTATCACGAACCGTTCACCTTTTTACTGCCGTACTCGACACAACTAAACCGATTCCGTTCATGTTCAACAATGCATTATATACTGAGAATTAATAAGGACACTCTCTATTGCTAACGGTATCGCAGTCAGGTAAATATGTGAATTATGCCGCTAAATAAATCATATGCAATACGAGTCATTATGCGTTCTAGGAACTTAGTAAAATCATGTTAAATCATACGATTAGAATTAAGCAAAATGATACAAAAGGGATAAAGTAAACGTAATTAGCAATTCAGCGAAATTGGTTTCAAATTAATCGGGTTTCGGGTTCGCGAATTACGGTCGTTTATTTTTAAGTGTCCTCCGATGGAAATTTAGTTCCTGAACTGAAAGTCCGTTTTGCAATATTGTTTTCACCCTGTTGGGATCATATTTAGATGACGCTACAGTTGGGTAAAGTTTAGGTCTATAAACTAGGTTTCCAACGCACCAGACGGATCGACAACATCCACTGTGTGCTGAAAGATATGGATTGTTTAAGATCAGGATAGTACGTATCGATGATTTAAAATATAATTAAAATAGCAAACGATGGTAAAAATGAATGGAACCACCACCACTAGTTAACTAATAGAAAAATCCTTCGCAGCGGTATAGAGTTCTGCATAGAACCATTTCCATACAGAGTTGTAAAAGCGTTTTAAACTAGGTGTTGACAAACAGTGTTGCTCTGGACTGCAGTCCAAAGCCGCACCCCCAAATATTTTTCATCGTTGTTTCTAAACAGGAGCGAAATATGAATTACAGGGAGCTCTAAGGTGTCGAGTCGGTTTCGATATGAGCCTTCGAACACACCGTTCCAGTATGTATCCATATTACTGTGATTTTTTACAAGTTAGGTGTACGGAAAAATTCCAGATTTGGTGAGACTGATTAGGGGTGACATTTCTCGGTGTTAGAGTCCATATTTTCATTCTAACATTTTACATATCATTCATCATCACTAAAGCAATCTAATAGACCTATGTTCCGCCATATTCGATTTATTTTTCCATCGAGTACTTAGCTGGTGTATGCCAGTGGCGAACGAACCCGGTTAATTCATGAAAACCCTAAATGATATTTATACAATCAATAAACCCAATGTGGGTTCGATCCAATACGACTAAGCACGACGACTCAAGGTATATGTGTCGATTAAACTTAATGCTATAACGGTATCAATATATCCATGTACGATAACACCCATACATATGTACCTAAAATTATTTAATAATATGATATAATTTATATAAGTTTTAGTAGCATGATTTGCAAGGGAAGGGAGTTTCCACTTGCCTTAAGTCGAATTGGCGCTCACGACAGTGACGGTGGCACGGTGATTGTTACGAGATTTTTGCATGCATGCGCTTTTTAAAGATGAATCAAAGAATATTAACCGCATTCAAGAACAGTGTCGCTTGGTAGCTAGCCGGTTGAGTACGGGTCGGTCCACAGGGATTTTGTGTATTTTCTATTTGTTCTAACGAGTTAATTCCAATTGGGGTTGGATTGATTATCACTAAAAACTGAAATGAGTTTGATTAGGATTAAAATCTTGCTAGGGTTAGGTTTAGGTTAAGTTTGGAAAGTCAATATTCCTCACCGCTTTTTATGCCTTAATTAAGAACTATTTAGGTGTTAAGGTAATAATTAACAAAATGGATTAGTACCATCGGGAAGAAACTAGGTTTCTTCCTCTAGGTCCTTGTCCGTCCTTTCTTAACTCTTATCCTAACCTCCATGGAAAACATACACAACCGGTCTTTTAAACTACGGTATCACCGCTACCTCTTGGGATAGGGTGCCGTAGTGAGCGGTGTGTGTATGTATGCATGGAGTCCTATTTAAAATGTATGATGGGCAAGAAAGGGGTGGGAGATTTTCATCTCTCAAACCTTTCCTATTTCTAACCCTAACAAGTGAGGAACTACTCACTCATTAGGGAATTGATAAAAAAAGAGACATTTTTATGATTTTAATTCAATGACCTAATTAACTAAACTACGGCAGATAAATAAAAGTGCTATCTAATTAACTAGGGCGGATAAATAAAATTTATACTAGGATAAAAAAGAAATTAAACTAAGGCATAGAAAAGAAAACTTACTTTTTATTTGATTCACTCTTCAAACATTACAGCGAATAAAAATTCTGAATTTGGAATTAGAAAGAGGCATAGGAAGAGGCATGCTCCACAAAGAGTTTTAGAGTTCCTATTTATAGATTATAGAAACCCTAGGGTTTACATCTGATCCCTATCTACATTTACAAAACTACCCTGAGAAGCTTGGTCAACGCACCGCCGCCGCCGTCAAAAAATGCACCGACACGTACTTAGCATGGCCGCGGATCCACGGCCATATGCCCTGTTTGGCCGCGGATCCGCGGCCCTATGGTGGGTTCTCTGGCTGGAATCTTCTGGGGTTCTTTCTGTTACTTTTTACTTGGCTTTTCCTCACTTGGTTTTTCAGAATGTCTTCTAGTTTCTTCCAGATTTCCACAGTGCATAATGTCGTGGACTTTTACCGTTTGCTTCGTGTCGAAGTCTTGAACCGTGCGCTGCCTTTGTACTTTGTGAAATTGTTCATTGATCTTCATTTGTCCCTCATACTGTAGGCATGATCAAGATTCTTCTATTTGTTGGTCGTAGTCTTACTTTTGTATCGTCTTTTCATCATTTTCACTGTTTTGTTCCGAAAACCTGTAACCTGCAACTATGTAGCAGATATAGATCAAAAGCACCTGTTTATTTGTAAAATGAATAAGAATGGGGAATATAATAATGCAAAATTATGATATGAACAAATACCCCCAATCTTATCTTTTGCTCGTCCTCGAGCAAAACTAGTTTTATTCTCGAAAAAGACCTAACATCACTTTCGCGGGAAAACGCGATTGCACTGAGCTCGTGCAACAAGCCGTTAAACCTCTAGGTGTCCCTAGTAGGAGGAGTGTTGTCTCCTGAGGGTTTTCAGCGGATACTACCCACAAAATCCTATCAATTTGGCCTATTGACTTTTATTCTCCAATTCGGTTTTCTAGCAAGAAATTCTATTATTTTCAACTAAGAAATTATCAACCCGTATTTTTCACGCTTTCTTATCATTTAACTTAAGATTGTATATGTTTTGTAAATTTACTTAGCTTTTAGCATCTTTTGAATTTTCCTTCTAATGTTCTATCTCAACTTAGGAATCTTTATCATCTCTACTAAATATATAAGTCATATTTTTCATTCATATCTCTCATCCAAACCCCAATCACATACCCCTACGTGTGTGTATGTATCACCCCTACACTTGGAAATTCAATTCAAGCTCTTATACTCTTGTTCATCGTCCAAAGTACTTTTAGTTGGTGAATTTTTAGATGAAATTGCCCACACATCCTTTATACGACCGTTAATACTTCTTGAGGTACTGACGACCGATTACAAAATGTGTTTGCGCATTAAGGCGTAATTTCTCATCTTGTAATACCTAAGGCTTTTAGCAGTGACTCCCAAACCAGTTGGTCTAAGGCACTAGGTGATAAAGCACCCTCGCTATATATATATATATATTTTACGCAGCCTTAAGTAATCACAAAACCAGTGTTCATTTTTTTTATATATCTTTATTCACACTTATAATTTTATTTTTCTTCATACTAAGGATTTTAGACAAGAGCATTTCAAGGTCTCCTCTACTATTCCAAGTTTCAAGGTTCGTGTTTGTGCAAGTTGTAGGGTATATATTTTCATAATTTAGATTCAAGCTTAGGAATTATTTTTTCAGACTTATATTTTAATAAAAATATCAATACTCTTCCCTTATTTTGACTTAGACCAAGAAGTGAACTCAAAATTTTCCTATTTCTAAGTAAACTACAAAGACATATATTTTCTAGCGTTAAATTTTAAGAAAGGTTATTTTTAGGGTTTTTAATTTACTAAGTCTAGGATCTAGTTTTCCTAGCTAGTTAGCCGTCTTATCAAACTTAAGTCAATTATGGCTAAAATTGAACTTTTCAATTTTTATAATTTTTAAAATTTTTCAGTTTTTATTTGATTTTTATGGGTTTTAAAAATAAGTATGCAAATGCAAAAATATACACATGAATGCAAAGGAAGAAACCTTACCAAGCACACCCCCAAACTTAAACTTGACAGTGTCCTCACTGTCAGGCTACACCAAGAGGGTCAAAATTGTCGGCACTCCCCTGTTTATTTTTTATTTTTATTTTATTAAAACTGGAAATATACAAAAAATACCAAAAAATATTTTTTTTATATTTATATTTACAGGTGGTAAACGTACCCCCAATCATACGGTTGGCTAAAAATCACTTTCTTTCTAGAGCCAACAAAATCTTCCCCAAACTTGAATTAAATAATGTTACAAGTCAATGCCTAGCTTTGCAAAGGCCAAAAGTCAACACCAACCATTTGAAGAATTTATCAGTGAAGCACAGCGGTCGGTGGAAGAATATGTTACATAGAGCCAAGAAGAAGTGGGGAAGAGATACGTGGTGGTAAGGAAAGAGTTTGCGTGAACGTGAATGTGAGGAGATAAGAGGTGATGATAAATAAAAACGAGAATGTGAATGATCAAAAATGAGTGGAATATTGGCATTCTCGTATTTTATTAGAAGAAAAGGTGGTGGTTCAACTTCTATAGGTGGAGGTTGATTAACCACAAAATTCTCGATGTGTTTCTGTGGATCTTTTACTGGCATGGCATCATCCATCATATGTATATGATGTTCAATTATGAAGGGACTAATATCCTTGATGTCCGCCATAGTCCAGCCAAAAACTTGCCGGTTGTTTTGTAAGACCATTAACGGGGCTTTCTCTTGCTCGAGAGCTAGAGATGCCGAGATGATAACAGGAAGGGTCTCATTCTCACCGAAGTAAGCATATTTAAGGTGAGACGGCAACAGCTTGAGTTCGAGTTTTGGAGGTGAAACAATTGAAGGTAAAATTGGTGAAACTGTCTCGAACTCGAAGGATTCCATCAATACTTCGAAATGACTGTAAGCAACCGAGTCGGATGGTTCAACTAACTCATCCGAAAATTCAAAGGACTCAAGCTCGGGTAGTGAATCTTCAAAATCGTCCGAAAAAGTGAAACACTTGTAATCGTTATCGGTTGTGCAAAATGTGTCAGATTCAAGGAGGAACGCACTAGAGGCGTCAAAACTGCTGTAATCGAACAGAAATTTTTCAAGCTCACAGTCCTCCGGCGTGATTTCGTGGATTGAGCAAACATCAAGTATACTAGCTTTAGGCTCGGAGGGCAGACTTCCTATCTTGTAAATGTTGAACTCACTTGACATCTTCCCGAAGGATAGAATCATAAAGCCGTTATGACAGTTGATTACAGCATTGGAAGTGGCCAAAAATGATCGACCGAGGATCACCGGAATTTGGTTCCGTGGGTTAGCCAAAGGCTGTGTGTCTATAACAATGAAATCAACGGGGAATATGAAATCCCCTACTTTGATCAACACATCCTCTAACTCACCCCTAGGATGGGTGATGGATCGATCAGCCATTTGGAGAGTACAATGAGTGGGTTTCAACTCTCCAACACCTAATTGCTCATAAACGGAATAGGGAAGCAGGCTAACACTGGAACCAAGATCTAAAAGTGCTCGATTGATATTCTTATTCCCAATTGTTATTGAAATTGTAGGATAACCACGTCCTTTCGTTTTTGGGGCAAAGGTTGAAGTTGGGTTATAGTATTGCTCACGGCACTAGCTACGAGCACTTTCTTGGGTACCTGAGACTTTCTCTTCGTAGTGCATAAGCCCTTCAAGATTTTAGCGTAAGAAGAGACTTGTTGGATTACATCCAAGAGAGCTATGTTAATGCTAACCTGTTTGAATAACTCCACAATCTTCTCCGTTTGGGGAGTTGTTTATTGGATCTCAACCTGTTTGGAAATGGAATATTTTGAAAATTTGTTGAGTCAAATGTTTGAGGAGTAGATTGCGGAGTTAGAACGGATCCTAGTGTTGGTGTGTTCATGAAGTGAGATGTGTGTCCGTTCGAATTAGAAGAAGTAGAGCCTTGTGAAGAATGAAGAACAGGCTCTGACGAAAAAGATGAAGAAGAAGGAGAAGAAGAAGGAGATGAAGAAGAAGCACCGGCAGAGGTGTCATCATTAATGCCCACATTGTTGTGCAAAACTCTTCCAGATCTCAACGTGGTCACAGCATTTACATTATGATTTTGTTGTTCATAAGCAACATGTGCGTTGTAACACCCGAGTTCACTTATACCAATTCCAGTTCCCGTATTTACTTATCTTTGGTATTTTCTTGAGTTAACGGGTTTTGGGTGCGAATGGTATTTTATAAAAAAAATTTACTTTGCATTCGACCCGACCCGCTTGCTTGAACCTGTTTGATTCACATTTATAGATTACCCTGACTTGTTACATAGACACGTGCATCTCATGTATACTGCATACTGGCATTTTATCTGGCATTGCATCTTTTACCATATAACATTTTAAGTCATGTAAAGTAATTTAAAATTTTATTTCATATCCTGCATGATACCCCTAACTCCGTGGTAGCATCCGCGCATCTTGTTCTTGTCCCGTTCAGTGAAACGGACGCGTTTGGATGGTTACGTGCACGTACGTGCATCCGTTCTTGGGGGTATGCATTTTCTTTAACTGAGCATCCATTTTGAAATTTGGAAGTTACATATATTTTTAATATTTTAAATCTGGATTTTTGGAACCGACCCGGACTTGTTTTGGAGTAAATTTGTATTTGCCAAATTCTCAATCGGACTAATATTATATTCTAATATTCTTTTCTCACTATTAATAATCTTTACACACTAACTATATATATATTCCAATCTCAACTTCTCTCTCTCCCTGCGCCTGACACAATTTCTCTCACTATTAATAATCTTTACACACCAACTATATATATATTCCAATCTCAACTTCTCTCTCTCCCTGCGCCTGACACAATCTCTCTTTCTCTCTCTCTCTCTCTCTCTCTCTCTCGCGGATTATATCTAAATCTTTTTAAATATTTTTTTTTATAACTTACCTCTCTTCTTCCTTCATCTTTCGGGTTCCCGCCTCCTCGTTTTCACCCTCGCCTTCGCCGTCGACCTCGACCTCCTCACCCTACATCTCAACCCAGCAGCCTCCTCCTACCTCCGCAGCCACCTACACGATCTCGACTCCACTACTGGTGTCTCACCTTCACCGCAGCCCCATCCTCCTTCAAATGCCATCGGCCTCGTTTTCAACGCCGCTCCACCAACACCCCATAGCTGTCATTTTCTTCTTGCCTGCACACCATGAACCCGAGCAACCCATCACCCTAGCCGTCGCACCAAGCATCGCAACCTCCTCCTTCAAAGACCAACCCCATCGCCATCTTCCTCTCTCTGATCAAACCGCAACATCCATCTCCAACGACTTAACCCCGGCACCATCACCGACTCCCTGCAACCCTCGACTCCACCATTTCCATCTAGCAACATCCAACCCAAGGCAGCTACCCAGATCCCCAGCCGAGATCATCATCGTTGTTGTCCATCGCCTGCACTTGATCCAAACCCGAGCATGACTGTCGCCTAGTTGAAACATATCCAAGCCGAGATCAAAGTCTATACCTTGCAATGTGTCATGTCTTTGGATCGCGTCCAGATCGCGCACCAGATCGCGTCCAGATCATGCCCAGACCGCGCACCAGATCGCGACCAGACCGCGCACTAGATCGCGACTAGACCCAGTACCGTGTCGTACCGTTTCACACACCGTATCGTGACATGTCGCACCAGGCTGCCTGCATCTCGACCTTTGTTCTGAAGCAAGTAAAACTTGCTACATGCTACTTAATATATTATATATACATTTGATGGCACATTAACCTGTAGTTTAACTTTAATACCATGATTTTCCTTTTACATGTTCGATGTCACGTTATATCATTTTTTTAGTTTCAAAACTTGAAACCTACCCGTTGCATCTACTTTATTAAACCTATTAACCACGTTTATATTTTAATCACATAATAAATAATTACCTAGTTTATGGTACCCTTTCTATAGTTTACTCTATTGGACACCCGTGTGCATCCTTGACTTGTTTTAGTTATAATGGCATCTATTGAACCTATTTTACATATCATTGCAGCTCTAGATTATGTAATGCATGTTAACATGATTCTAATATCCATATTTGTATACTGTAGTTAAGTAATGATAACCGTGCATCGATATAATTTAGTCTGTACCTATTTGCTTACCATATTACCTGATCTAGTTTGTTGTTCTGATAGTACTCAGGCTTGTTCATTTATAATCTTGTTTATGTTAGTTGATTATGAGCACCCACATGATATCTTGTACACCCTGACATGACTTGCTAAACATACTACTTGACCCGACATGGTACCGTACACTACTTGACTTGATCTGATGTACCATGGCTTGACCTGTTACCTGATTTTGTGTCTAATGCCAACAAACCTGACATATAGTCCTTACGGACCGTTCCTGTTGTCTGTCCAGACAAACCTGTACCTACCTGCTCCTGCGTTGGCATTAGTTCTTGATTACTTAAATACCTGACTTGAACACATATAACTTGGGGGTATGGGAAAATCAATGATGAAATCCTGACTTGTAACTCGACAGTTGCTTGCTTATACTGATCAGTTTTTTTGAGGCTAGGCCCGCCTCGTGACGATGCTGCTGACATCGTTGGTCTGTACCCTTTTCCTGTTAGTGCCTAGCGGCACGTATCGGTTTCAGCCCGAGAATCTTAGACCGTGGTCCCGGGCATGCACGGGATACTATTGAGTTACATCGATGATTCATCATATTGATTTCAAAGACTTGAGAGTAGTTAACCCAATATACAAGTTAGATAGCTCACTACACATTACCCCATTATCCTTACTTATATTACTGTTATGCTTGTTTTACCATTTATACTTATACTTGCATGTATTGCTACCCCTGTTTTATTATTGCTTGATGTTATGACGCGCTGACGTCTGGGTTTTGCATGGCCCAGATTCTTCTACCTTTGTTGCAGACTGATCAGGAGTATTGCCGTTGTTAGACCGAGCGGTGAAGTTCCTGTCGGTATGTAGTTTTACTTTCCAGGTGTTCATTTATTGTATCTTGTGCTTCCGCATATCATTATTTTTTGACGCATTCATTCTGGTTCATGGACATGTACTAGATAGTTTAGTTTACTTTCCTGTTTTTGATATCACTACAGCCGTAATGTGACTGTGGAGGGATTTTTCCTATCCACAGGTAGCATGGTTGGCTATGTCACGTGCCCATTTGAGCGTACTCTGGGAAGCGGGGCGTGACAAGGTTCTTTTGGTATCAGATCCATAGGATATAGGTTAATCGAGTGTGATTCTTTTGTAGTTGGGTATTGGACCCAATACACGAATCAGAATACTCGTGATTATGAACATGTCCTGCCACCTTATTATCGTGATTCTTGAATCATATCTTTCTTTTATCCTTCGTCCTTGACGATATGCAAACAACTTTGCATCTCGGCTGGAAACCTTTTGGTTCTCTATTGTTTCTCCATGTTCTTTGATTCTGATACTAGGATTTGGGCGACTTGAGTGGAGTTATGTAATTGTACCCATGAACTGCAGCATGGTTACAATGTGGTACTCTATTTGAGTAACTTGGAGTCCTGGTCTTGTTCCACTTCCTTATTCCATGATCATTATATTACCTTACTTCTCTCGGTTTCATTGCTTATCAGTTATTGTTCCATCGCCAGCTTGAATCATATTTACCGTGCTTAATTCTCTTTGGTATCTTGACTTTGGATGAAGTCATCTTGATATCTTATTTGTTCTTCTTTCCCACATTAGAATTATTCAATTCTGGTGCACCCCTTTGTTTGTTGTTGTCTTGGGAATGGATTTTTCGCGGCACTTTCCACGCTCATATTGATTATAAGGAAAGGAAAGTGATTCTCCAGATTCCCGGACATCCGGAGTTTGTTTTGCTGGAGGAAGCAGTTCTGTCAGGCCAGTCGAGTTCAGGGCTAGGCCGACAAACAATGTTCTTTCATCGATGGAAGTGATAAGGAAGAAGCGTCGGCTATATTTCGAGAATTCAAGGACGTGTTCAAGGACATCTCGGGTTTACTGCAAAACGAGATGTGGAGTTCGTGATTGATCTTGTTTCTGGTACATCACCAATCTTATAGGCGTATTATCCAATGGCACCAGTGAAGTTGGAAGAAGTCAGGAAGCAGGTTGCCGAATTACTTGAGAAGGGTTGGATTTGCAGCAGCAACTCACTTTGGAGAGCTCCAGTTCTTCTACTAAAGAAGATGATGTCACAAGGAGGATGTGCATCGATTATCGAGAATTAAACCGGGAGACTATTAAGAACAAGTAACCGATCCCTCGCATTGGTGAATTAATTGAACAACTTTGTGGCGCGAGGGTATTCTCGAAGTTGGATTTGCGATCTGGATATTATCAAGCCCGAGTTAAATCAGAAGATATTTGTAAGACTGCGTTCCGACCTCAGTATGGACATTGCGAGTATTTAGTGATGCCCTTCGGAGTAACGAATGCACCGGCGATATTTATGGACTTGATGAACCGAATCTTTCACCGTTCTTGGAACAGTTTATAGTGGTGATCATCGATGATATTCTGGTCTACTTAGGGAGGAAGGAAGAGCATGCAGAATACTTGAAGATCGCACTGCAGACATTGAGGCAAGGAAGATTGTATGCTAAGATGAGCAAGTGCGAGTTTTAGCTTGAAGAAGTAAAGTTTTGGGGCACATCGTAGCTGGAGATGGAATTGTCGTTTACTCAAGGAAGATTGCAGCAGTTCGTGAGTGGCCGATTCCGAAAAACGCTGTAGAGATCAGAAGTTTTCTTGGACTTGCAGGATACATAGAAGGTGGGTGGAGAATTTTGCTCGTTTGGCTGAGCCTCGGCCAAGCTTACGTGCAAGGAAGTACCATTGGTGTGGACGGATAAGTGTGTGTCAGCCCTTGAGGCGTTGAGGCAAGGATGGATAATCGCTCTTATTTTGACCGTACTAGATGGTTCCGGAGAATTGGTGTTTCATAGCGACGTATCTGGGAAAAGGATTTGGATGTGTTTGATGCAGCATGGGAAGGTTGTAGCTTATGCGTCGAGACAGCGGAAGACCCATGAGAAGAATTACCCAATTATATGGATTGGAAGCTAGCAGCGGTGTTTTTCGCTTTGAAAACTTGGAGACACTACTTTTGGGCGAAAGGGGTCGAAGTTTTCACTGATCATAAAAGCCTACAGTACGTGTTCACTTAGAAGGAGCTTAATACGAGGCATAGATGGATGGAGCTGATGGCTGACTACGATCTTGATCTTGAGTACCATCCGGAGAGAGTTAGTGTTGTGCCGGATGCGCTTAGTCGGTTGCCAGCAATTCAGATGTTGACTGTACAGAAGGAATTTATTGAAGATTTTTGAGATCCGAGTTGGAGATCGTGCTAACGCATTCTTCAGGACAGTTGATGCAGCTACAAGTAAAGTCGTCGTTGATCGAGGATATTACAGCAGCGCAATTGGAGGACCCAAGGTTGCGGAAGTTTCAAGAACAGGTTGAAGCTGAACTTCGAATGGACTTAATGATCCATGAAGATGGTTCGTTGAGATGGTAGCCGTTTGTGTGTGCCAAAGGGGGATATTCGCAAAGAAATTATGAAGGAGGCACTGTTCCCCTCCGAACGGCGGCCGAGACGCGGGGACGTCTATGCCTGAGGTTCGGGGCAGATGCTAATAGGTGCTATCCGTCCACCTCTCCAAAGATGCCAAGTTGATTTATGGCACCATGTATCGAAGGTTTAAACGGATGCGTCCGATGTAGCAGACTTCGTCAGATTCCCCCTCGCTTGAGGGGTTTTTGATTGTGGGGACGCTCTTCCCTGCAGGCGCAAGCCCCTGCAGTTAATTACGCTACCGCATCGCGGTAACAACTTTCTCCTTCTCCAGCTGGTCACTTCGTGTCGTGGGTGTTTGTTTTGTTTGTGGTTGCCCGTGGATTGTTTACGGAGACCGAGTTATGTCGTCGTCCGTAGGGCGTGGACTAGTCCAAATCCATATTATCTTAGATTTGGGTTTGGGGGTTTGGTTTGAGGATACGTTAGCCATATTTGAGGCCGAGATCAACTCAAACGTTTGTTAAGGATATGTTAGTCTAGTTTGAGACTAAGATCAACTTAACGAGATCGTTTAGATCCGACAAAAGAGCGTTCGGGCTCTATTGTTCCAGTTTAGGGACATAGCGGTCCATCGTATGTATGGCCGTCGGGACCCGTCACCTCTCTGACGACGTTGAAGGATTACAACGACAGATGTCAGAGGAGTTCAGAGATGTACCCTCAAACCAGGGTTAATTGGGGGAGATTCATAGTCCAGTCTGTTTGAAGGTTTAAGGATACGTTAGCCATCTTTGAAGCTAAGATCAACTTAAACGGGATCGTTTAGATCCGACAAAAGAGCATGCGGGGCTCTATTGTCCCGGTTTTAGGGACATGGTGGTCCACTGCTAGTTTAAGGATATTGCGGTCCATGGGTAGTTTAAGGACATTGCGGTCCATTGTTAGTTTTAAGACATCTCGGTCGAAGGACGTCGTAGTCCATGGGTTTAAGGACCCCACAGTCCACATCAATGCGTGGTCACCGGGACCCGTCACCTCTTTGAAGACGTTGAGGGATTACAACGCCAAGTATCAAAGGAATGAAGAGATGTACCCTGGAACCGGAGTGGATTAAATAGTCTTCGGCCCAATTTGGGATCAAGACCAATCAATTATGTTATGAGCCCATTAGCCCATTCAATTACGAATTGAGGACTTATGGCCATCTTGGGCTAAGTCCACTTATGTCTGGAATATTGGCTTCCTGTTGGTCCCTTGAAGGAGAGGTTTTGCCTCTATGCATTCGGCCAATTGGGCCGGTGTCTAGTGTTAAACACTCAAGGCGAATCAGTGTTGAACACTGGGAATAAGATTGATAAGTTAGTGTTTCAACACTAAAAGAGACCGGTGTTAAACACTGTCAACAGGAGTCCGAAACTAGTGTTGAACACTACGGTAATCAGTGTTGAACACTGCAAATATAGTTCTGTGCTTAGCGTTACACTAAGGCCAAACAATGTTTTATCATTGAATTCAGGGGTTCCGTTTTAGTGTTAAACACTAAGGCAAGAGGGGTCACGTGGCAACACGTGAGAGCGCCCTCCCTTCACTTGTTCTTCTGAGACTATGCATCTTTTTAGAGCATCACGTGCCATCACGTGACGGGGATTCAAGCGCTTGTGTGTTAAAGCTTCTGTCAAGGGTCACGTGAGTCACGTGAGGCACTGCCTCCAGAGGGCTTTCTGTAGATCTTTTGGGGGGGGAGGGTCACGTGGTGGCACGTGACCCTGCCTCTATGTATGTTGTTTAGAAGATCTGTTAATCTTTTTCCTCGTAGGGTTCAACCCTAATAAAAGCTTTAAATTCCAGAGGAATTAAATTCCTACTTCTTTTTGAAGATTTATATTCTGGAATAGAGTTGAACTCTGAATTTTCTGTAGGAATTAAATTCCTCATATACATGAAGAACCGAATAGGGTTAAACCCTAATGAAGGCTTTAAGGAACTAAACTCCCATTCTCTGTTAAAGAATTATGATTAAGGGAATTAAACTCCCGTTGTTTCAACAGAACTAAGTTCTTAATCAGGGTTAAACCCTGTTTCCTTTTGTTCTGAAGGAATTAAACTCCCCTAACACAGGGTCAAGCCCTAATTTTATTTTAAAGGAATTAAATTCCTATAGTTCTGTGAGAATTAAATTCTCTTGCTTCCATTCCCTCTCTATGCTTTGGATCTGCATGGCAGGATCTCAACCCATTGAGAATTAAATTCTCAACTTCAAGGGGAGATGTGCACTTTACAGATCTTCTATCAAAGAGAGAAGAAATATGTTTTTTCCGTTTTATATCAGAATTAAACTCTGTTGAGAATTAAATTCTCTTTTCTTTCAAGAAGCCTTCCCTTTCTTACCTAGGGTTTTCTTTTGCAGAAGATCCAAATTCCTCAAAGTATCAAGGCTCTCTCCTTTTTCTTCTTTCTGCCCCCCTCTTTTTGTGTCTCTTGGCTCCTATTTATAGGAGAAGCAGCCGAGTCAATTAGTTTTTTGACGAATCTTCGTTGAGAGATTTGATTTGCATCCATCATTCGTTTTGGACCTTTGGATTATTAGGTGAATTTTATTCACCATTGGATTTCAAATCCAGGGATTCTCCTTTGTTATTTCTGTTAGATTTAAAGGGGAAATCTTTCCAAATTTCGAGATTTTCCCATAGATAGATGATATTTAATCACCTCTAAATCTTTAATTCAGTCGGTTGCTTTTGGAAAGATTTGAGAGTTCTTTTCTCAGAATTCAATTCTGTTAACAAATGGGCTTTGAAGTCGGTCACGTGTGGCCACGTGACCCTTGGTCACGTGTGGGCACGTGACCCCCTTGGAACGAGCTTTCTTCTTTCTTTCTGCGCTTTGCTTTCTGTTCTCTGTTTAGCTGTCACGTGCCACCACGTGACAACTGGTCACGTGTGAGCACGTGACCCTGGCATGGAGCCTTCTTCTCGATTTAACCGGAGAATGAGTCTGATGTTTTGAGTGTCACGTGCCAACACGTGACCCTGGTCACGTGGGAGCACGTGACCTCTTCTGAAGCCTTTTTCTTGATTTGATCAGGGAACCGTTGTGCCTTTGCCGCTGCTTTTAGATGTCACGTGCCGACACGTGACCCACGTCACGTGGGAGCACGTGACCCTTTCTGAAGCCCTTTTCTCTGATGCAGTCGGGAAGCTGAATTTGTCTTGCTGATGCTTTTAGATGTCACGTGCCAACACGTGACTGCCGGTCACGTGTAAGCGCGTGACTCTTTTCTGAAGCCTTTTCCGTAAGCTTTCCTGATTTTAAATCAGGAAACAAATGCCCCCACAGCGTTGTTCTCACGTGTCCGCACGTGACTGCAACGCTGTCACCTTTTGTGACCGTTGGATTCCTTTAGGGATTTGAGGAGATGAAGCGTCTCCATCACATCCTATAAATGTTCATGTCCCTTCCGAAGAGCCTTCACTTTGCTCATCTCCTTCTTTCGAGAACTTTTTCTGAGAATTTAATTCTCTTCTTCCAGAGCTTAGTTCTCTGTCTTGAAATATTTTTCAGAGTTTAACTCTGTTTGAAAGGACTTCTTTCCCTCAGGTAATGTTCTTGGGCAAACGATGGACTTTCACTTTCTTCTGGATTTTAAATTCAAAACAAGAGTTTTACTCTTTTAATATGAACCCATTTTCTTCAAATTCATCAACAGGAACAGGAAGCCATTTAATCTTCAAACTGTAGCTCTCTTAGGGCTTAAGCGGTCTTTAGGGAAATGATGATGACAATCTATGGAATTTAATTCCTTCCCAAAAATGTCTTATGGGAATTTAATTCCCTTTTCTAAAAGGAATTTAATTCCTATGAAGAACTTAGTTTCTTCACATTGAGCCTTCTTGGGGACTCTTGGCCCGAGGTTGTCCTTCTGCCATTAATGAAACAAGAGCTTTCTAATGATTCTCATGACCTGTATTTCAGGTATCATGGATGCCCATCTGTATGGTCTTGACGAGATTATTTCCTATGGGAATATTCGTGCACTGGGCCGCAGTCAGAACCAGGAGTTCACCGATGCTCAGTGTGCCGAGATCATGAGCCGCTTTGACGAGTACAACCATCGGCTACTCCCCCGTCGCTCTTCTCTTCTGAGGCTGATCGTGCTGGCGATCCGGGAGGCACTTCCTCTCTTTTGCACCGGCATACCGCTCAGAGTTTTGGACACTGCTGAGGATAAGGTACATTCGGTGTACCTAATGGGCTTGATCTCAAAGAGGAGGCGAGATCACCTTATTGATCTCTTGCACCAAGCCTTTCAGCAGTCAGCCATACTTGCCGCCTATCGGAGGGTGGAGGATATTCGTGAGGACCCCGACGCTTGCGATCGCGAGAGGAAGCATACTCGGGAGGTTCAAAATGCTTGGAGAATCTTGGACAAAGTTAATCTTGAGTTTCTCAACCCGTGCCCCGCGTCCGAAGTCTTACCATTGTAAACGTGTCCTCTTTATTTTGTATGAACTTCTTGAAGTATGAGTGACAAGTTTTATTATGTCTTTCCTTGCTTGCATGCCTTTCTCTGGGATTTCATCATTTCTCTACTGTTGTTGTTGATGCTTTTAATATGCAGGGTGCTACTCCATCCATTTTTTTTACATCAAGTTTGGGCCTCATGTGTTCTGCACGTGGGGTCCCTCGATGAGGCTGTTCAAAAAAATTTTCCATGCCATATTTTCAGTGCACAATATCAGATGCAGAAAGAGGGCCTTGGAAATAGTTCCATCCCCTTGATTTTCGATGCCCCTCCTTTTTTGGCTTTGGAAATAGCTTTACCATGCAAGATTTTCCGTGCACAGCACTTAATGCTCCCCTTTATATCTGAGGCAATGGTTTTCCTTTTCTCTTCACAGAGAGATTTATATATTTTTTTTATTTTGGTGTAACTTGTCTTGAGAAACAAACGAGCGCCATGGCCTGCAATCGCCCTCATGCTCGTCGACAGCCATGGGAAGTTCCTATCGAGGAGATGATCCCCCGCTTTGCTGCTCGGTTGGTGGATCCACTCCTTACCGACGACGAATGCGACTCAGCAATGTATGAACTCTCGATCCGTAGGGGGTCCCCCCTCCCGATGGGTTCCCTCTGGCTTCGGATGATTCTCACGGCCGTGCTTGCCGACATCCCTCCTCACCCGGCAGAGATGACCCTGGCGATGCTTGACGCGGCTGAAGAAAAGCTTGAGGACTTTCATGAGGCGTGCCTGATTACTCAGGCTTTGAAGGATTGCTCAATTCATCTGCTGAGCCAGATAAAGGCCCGGCGAGCTATTATGTCTGCTTTTGCGGACGAACATGGCGCCAATCGATGGGGAGCGACTCCTCGTGAGAACCGTCGCTTTGATGTGCTGGAGAAAGCAGAAAGAGAGATGGAGAATTTTGTCCTCTGCTTCATTAACCCCTGTGCCATTGATCCCGTGTTTGGTGACCTTTTCCCGTTAGCGTAGCATTTTTAAATTAGTCCTTTTTTTATATGCTTTATGTTGAACTTCCATGTAGGCTCGGCACTCGTATGCATGTTTTTCGCTTGCATGAATAAATTTTGTGTTCCTTTTATGAAAACTTCCTTCAGTTATCAACACTGTTGTCATGTCGCATGCGCATTAAAGCTTCGAATTTTATTCCTTTTTCGGATGCTCATATGATTGCGAACACATGCCCGATAGGATAATCATCGGAAAGTTTCTCGTTGCTTTTCATACCAGGTTATGTGAGCGCGTTTTTAGATCGACTATTGCCGTCGACCGGAAGCCCATTTATATGGTCTTGAGCGTGTATGTCCCGTTTCCAAGGTTGCGGTCGCAAAAGTGAGCTTACATGGCCTGATAGGGCGATGCGTGGCGAACATATTGTCCCGCGAGAAAAGGGGTTCGGCCGTAAATTCTCGGAGAGGGAGCTGGCTTCTAAGGCGCTGAGCGAGCTTCAGGCGAGTCTTAGGCCAACAAAGCGTACGAACTCTGGCGGGTGCTTCAGGAGTCCATAAAAGAGGTGGTGGCTCTCGATAAAGCTGCCACGTTCACTCGTGAGAGGGTTAAGGCTCATAAAGCCACCGAGAAAGAGCTCGAGGCTCGGCTTGCTTCGTATCAGGCTCAGCAAGCTCAGGCGGAGGCTCGTCTTTTGGAGATCTTGCGTCATGAAGCCGTTGCTCAGCAACAGAACGATGAGCTGGTAAAATTACTGCACCGCCCGCCGGCTTGAGGACTTGTATCTTTTCTCCCCACCCCTTTTTTTTACATACTCATGAATGAGAGTATCTTTCTTTTTTGTTTCTTTCATGAATTGTACTTTGTATCCATTTTGGTTTATGAATAAAAGATACATTTTTCTTCTTAACGAGGTGTCCCCTTTCATTAAATGCATTTGTGGACAATTTATCTTGATCTCCTCGCAGGGCAGCGATAGCTTAGGACTCAGGGTTAAGATCTGCTTCCTAAGACTTTTGCATTTTAAGAGCCACAAGGGTCTCATAAAGAGCTTTTCTCCCTACAGGTCGAGAGGATCCCATAGGTGTAAGTCCTTCTTAAGAATCGTGAAGGTTCTTAAGTGGGTTTTCCCTTGAAAGTCGTAAGGATCTCACAAGAGAGTTTTTCTTCCTCGCAGGTCGTAAGGACCTGCAAGTGTTGGATGTGGTCGCCCTTATCCGTGTTTCACGGGGTCAGGGGTCGCACAAGGTATTGTAGTTTAAAGACATCACGGTCAAGGTTAAGGACCTCATAGTCTGTGGATTTAAGGACTCCACAGTCCGATGTTAGTTTTAAGACATCACGGTCAAGGTTAAGGACCTGATAGTCCGTGGATTTAGGGACTCCACAGTCCGATGTTTGGTCGCAGGGACCCGTCACCTCTTTGAAGACGTTGAGGAATTACAACGCCGAGTATCAAAGGAGTGAAGAGATGTACCCTTTAACCAAGGGAGAATCCGTAGGGAATCGGGGTGGTTGATCGTTAGTTTTAAGACATTGCGGTCGAGGTTAAGGACGTCATAGTCTGTAGATTTTAAGGACTCCATAGTCCGGTATTTGCTCTGGATGTTTCACATGGGTTCACTGCCGTGCTTGGCGAGGACCAGGCTCCGCTCTGGACGTTTTCCATGGGGTCAAAGAGTGACATTATCCGCGTTCTACGTGACCAGGAATTTTGCACTAGATGCTTTACACGGGTTCACTGCCGTGCTCGGCGAGGACTAGGCTCCGCTCTGGATGCTTCACACGGGTTCACTGCCGTGCTCTGCGAGGACTAGGATCCGCTCTGGACGTTTTCCACGGGGTCAAAGAGTGACGTTATCCGCGTTCCACGTAACCAGGAATTTTGCACTAGATGCTTTACACAGGTTCGCTGCCGTGCTCGGCGAGGACTAGGCTCCGCTCTGGATGCTTCACACGGGGTCAAAGAGTGACATTATCCGCGTTCCACGTAAACAGAAATTTTGCACTAGATGCTTCACACGGGTTCACTGCCGCGCTCGGCGAGGACTAGGCTCCGCTCTGGATGCTTCACACGGGTTCACTGCCGTGCTCTGCGAGGACCAGGATCCGCTCTGGACTTTTTCCACGGGGTCAAAGAGTGACGTTATCCGCGTTCCACGTAACCAGGAATTTTGCACTAGATGCTTCACACGGGTTCACTGCCGTGCTCAGCGAGGACTAGGCTCCGCTCTGGATGCTTCGCACGGGTTCACTGCCGTGCTCTGCGAGGACCAGGATCCGCTCTGGACGTTTTCCACGGGGTCAAAGAGTGACGTTATCCGCGTTCCACGTGACCAGGAATCTTGCACTAGATGCTTCACACGGGTTCACTGCCGTGTTAGGCGAGGACTAGGCTCCGCTCTGGATGCTTCGCACGGGTTCACTGCCGTGCTCTGCGAGGACCAGAATCCGCTCTGGACGTTTTCCACGGGGTCAAAGAGTGACGTTATCCGCGTTCCACGTGACCAGGAATCTTGCACTAGATGCTTCACACGGGTTCACTGCCGTGCTCGGTGAGGACTAGGCTCCGCTCTGGATGCTTCGCACGGGTTCACTGCCGTGCTCTGCGAGGACCAGGATCCGCTCTGGATGTTTTCCACGGGGTCAAAGAGTGACGTTATCCGCGTTCCACGTGACCAGGAATCTTGCACTAGATGCTTCACACGGGTTCACTGCCGCGTTAGGCGAGGACTAGGCTCCGCTCTGGATGCTTCGCACGGGTTCACTGCCGTGCTCTGCGAGGACCAGGATCCGCTCTGGACGTTTTCCACGGGGTCAAAGAGTGACGTTATCCGCGTTCCACATGACCAGGAATCTTGCACTAGATGCTTCACACGGGTTCACTGCCGCGTTAGGCGAGGACTAGGCTCCGCTCTGGATGCTTCGCACAGGTTCACTGCCGTGCTCTGCGAGGACCAGGATCCGCTCTGGACGTTTTCCACGGGGTCAAAGAGTGACGTTATCCGCGTTCTACGTGACCAGGAATCTTGCACTAGATGCTTCACACGGGTTCACTGCCGCGTTAGGCGAGGACTAGGCTCCGCTCTGGATGCTTCGCACAGGTTCACTGCCGTGCTCTGCGAGGACCAGGATCCGCTCTGGATGTTTTCCACGGGGTCAAAGAGTGACGTTATCCGCGTTCCACGTGACCAGGAATCTTGCACTAGATGCTTCACACGGGTTCACTGCCGCGTTAGGCGAGGACTAGGCTCCGCTCTGGATGCTTCGCACGGGTTCACTGCCGTGCTCTGCGAGGACCAGGATCCGCTCTGGACGTTTTCCACGGGGTCAAAGAGTGACGTTATCCGCGTTCCACGTGACCAGGAATTTTGCTGATTGTATCCGCATTTCACGGGATGGAGGTTTGACTGTTGGCGATATGTATACCACCGAGCCATGGAACTGGGAGTTGCCGCTATTCCGCTTAGCTTGAAGTTGTATCCGTCGTTACGGGACGAATGTTGGGATGATCTCTAGGTCGCTCGTGGCCCGTCGAGATTTAGCTTCTTTCTTTGGTGAAACCTGGGGGGGAGGTATGTTCCCTTTTTGTTTACGTCCTTGGATTGTGTACAGGGTGTGATGGAACATCACCTGTAGGGCATAAATTGAAACTTTTTATTATATTTTATTTCATTTTCCGCGATGCTCTATCATTTCAGCTTTTATATCGCGGAGGTCGCGATTGCCCCATCATTTCGGCTATTTTTCGCGGTGCCCAATCATTTCGGCTATTTATTTATTCTCTGCTCGCTGCTTTTTTATTGCGAGTTGCCCCATCATTTCGGCTATTTTTTATGCATACATTTTTACTTGCTGTTTTTTTTTATTGCAAGCTGCCCCATCATTTCGGCTATTTCATATGCATTTTTGGCTCGCTGATTTTTTTATATATCGCGAGTGTGGAACTTGGGATCTGATACAAATCTTAGCATTAGCATCACTGCGACTGGAATATTGCCAGGAGCGAATCATCATTTGCCATGAAAGAACTTGGGATTTGATACCGGTTTAGGCATCAGCATCGCTGCAACTGGAATATTGCCAGGAGCGAATCATCATTTGCCTCTGTCGATGTTGAACAAAGGTGGCTTAGCAAACAGGGTTAAGGTCCTGTCGACTAAGGCTTTTGACTTCATGAGCCGTAAGGGTCTCACAAAGGTATTTCTCCCTACAAGTCGTGAGGATCTTATAGGTGTATTTTCTCCTTAGGAATCGTGAGGGTTCCTAAGTGTATTGTTCCTCTGTAAGTCGTAAGGATCCTACAGGAGGGTTTTCTCCTTGTAAGTCGAGAGGATTTACAAGGGTTGTTTACCATGCAAACATATCCCTAGTCTCGGATGGGACTTAGTTTGGGAAATGTTTATTCGCGCCCGTGGATTGTATACAAGGGTCAGTATTGAGCCCCTTGTAGGGCAGTATCGAAGGTTGTGGAGGACTTGCTTAAGAACAGGTTTAGGTTTCTGTAACTTAAGACTTTCAAATCTCATGAGCCGTGAGGGTCCCATGAGAGAGTTCTCCTTGCGAGTCGTGAGGATATCGTAAGTGTATTTTCTTCTTAGGAATCGTGAGGATCCCTAAGTGTGTTGCTCCTTTGTGAGTCGTAAGGATCTCAAGCAGGTGGTTTCTCCTTACAAGGTCGAGAGGACCCTATAAGTGTCTTTTAACGAGGTTGCGCCCTTTCGGGTTTTCACAAACACTCGCCGGTAGTCCTGCTGTTTTTACTCACGGAGCCCTTTTGGGTTTTCATCCGTGCCCATTTTGCTCATGGACATACCGTTTTTTTATTCTTTTTCTCTTTTTTTTTACAAGGTCGCACCCTTTCGGGTTTTCACGAACACTCGCCGATAGCCCTGCTGTTTTTACTCACGGAGCCCTTTTGGGTTTTCATCCGTGCCCATTTTGCTCATGGACATACCGTTTTTTCATCATTTTTTTTTATATTTTTCTTTTTCTCCTTTTTTTTTTATCTCGTCAGCCTAAGGATGCTGCGGTAGTAGTTTAGGGACGTTTCGGTCCGTCGTTAGTTTAAGGACATTTCGGTCCGTCGTTAGTTTAAGGACGTTTCGGTCCTTCGTTAGTTTAAGGACGTATCGGTCCGTCGATAGTTTAAGGACGTTTCGGTCCGTCGATAGTTTAAGGACGTTTCGGTCCGTCGTTAGTTTAAGGACGCTTCGGTCCATCGTTAGTTTAAGGACGTTTCGGTCCGTTGTTAGTTTAAGGACATTTCGGTCCGTTGTTAGTTTAAGGACATTTCGGTCCGTTGTTCAGGGGAGGGCCGGCTACTGCTTGTAAAGTCTGAGCTTAGGAAGATAGCGAGCGGACATAGTCGTCGTCATCTATCATTGACCCAGGCTGTGGTTCATTAAGCATAGTACTTCTTTAAGAAGCGGCCGTTTATTGGCCTGAAAGGCCTTTCACCGTGCATGTCCATGAGTAGATAGGCTCCACCCTGGTAGACCTTGTCTATAATGTACGGGCCTTCATAGTTTGGCTCAAATTTTCCCCGCTTGGCACGATTGGGGATCATAGGTCTTTTGACCACTAGTACGAGTTCGCCTTGGCGGAATGTCCTCGGCCTGGTCAATCCTTCATAGGAGCGCGTCATCTTTGCTTTGTAGGCTTCTAGATGTTGTTGCGCTATGAGCCGGGTTTCATCGAGGGCATCAAGCTCCTCAAGCCGAAGGTGAGCATTTTCTTCGTCCGTCAGCTCGTAGTGGACTGCCACTCGTAGAGAGGGTAACTCTATCTCGAGGGAGAGCACTGCTTCCGTCCCAAATACCAACGCGTACGGCGTTGTGTTTGTGGCCGTCTTGAATGTAGTTCGATAGGCCCAAAGGGCCTCTTGCAGCCTCTCGTGCCAGTCTCTCTTATTCCGGGAAACGGTCTTTTTTATGATCTTCGTCAAGGTCTTATTGAAGGCCTCGGCCAGACCGTTAGCTCGTGGGTTGTAAACTAAAGAATATCTCCAGTCTATATTGTGCTGCTGCGCGAAGCGACTAATCTTATGGCTTCTGTAGGCTGGCCCGTTATCGGAGATAATCCGCCGTGGGGTTCCAAACCGATAGATGACGTGCGTCTTGAAGAAGTGGAGGATGTTCTCCGTCTTCACTTCCCTCAGCGGTACTGCCTCTGCCCATTTGGAGAAGTAATCAGTTGTCGCTAGGATGAAACGATGTCCCCGGGACGATGCTGGCTCGATGGGGCCGACTATGTCAGTCCCCCCCATTTCGAATGGCCAACTAGCCACCGTTGGGTGTAGTGGATTCGGATGTTGGTGGATAAAGTCTCCATGAATCTGGCACGAGTGGCATTGCTTCGCATACTCGAGGCAGTCCTGGGTCATCCTGGGCCAATAGTAACCCATCCGTTTAATTTTTAACTTCATCTTTGGGCCTGCTTGGTGAGAACCGCAAAGTCCATCGTGAACTTCCTGAACGACTCTTCCTGCCTCGTCAGGTCCTAAGAATCTCAGCCATAGAGAATCAAACGATCTCTTGTATAGGGTATCGTTGACGAAAGCGAAAGACAGAGCTCGTTTCATGAGCTGATGTCTTGAGGATGCTTCTTCGGGCATTCGGTGGAACTTAAAGTAGTCTATGAAGACTTCCCTCCAGTCCTCGGCCTCCTCATGGTCTTTTATTTGTAGATTCTCCTGCTCAGTCGCTCCCTTCTCCTCATATGATTTCGGAGGTATTTCCGTTGGGGCGAGCACCCGACGGCTTTGTACCACGATTCTTACATCATCGAGGTTTTCGTCAGCCAGCTCTTTAGCAAGTTTGGCCAACGCGTCTGCCTTGCTGTTTTCCGCGCGCGGTATGTTCTCCAAAGTATAGGAGGGAATTTGGGTCAATAGTCGTTGCACCTTTTCGCCGTACTTCACCAACTCCGGTTTACACGTTTGGTAGTCACCATTTACTTGACTAATGACCAATTGAGAATCCCCGTATATAAGGAGGTCTTCAATTCCCATGTCGATGGCGATCTCGAGGCCTGCTATCAGAGCTTCGTATTCAGCTTCATTGTTCGTCCTCGGCTCTGTTAAGGAGAAGGCGAAGTGCATTATCCCTCCTTGTGGAGTCACGAAGATGAGGCCTACCCCCGATTTGATCATTGGGATACCTTGTTTCCGTTTCTTTATGGAGGACGCTCCATCGAAATAGAGTTCCCATCGGGTACTACCGCCGCCAATCGCATCAAATGCATGCTCGTCCGGCAAATCGCAGTTCAGAGGAGAATCGGCCGGTATCGGGTGCTCAGCGAGGAAATCGGCAATGGCCTGGCCTTTCACCGCCTTGAGAGGTTGATACGTTATCGAGAACTCCATCAAGAGCATGGCCCATTTAGCGAGTCGTCCCGTCAATATGGCTTTTGACATCAAGTATTTAAGGGGGTCCACCTTCGAGATGAGACGGACTTCGTGTGCCAACGCATAGTGCCTGAGCTTTGTTATCGCGAAGATTAACGCCAAGCAATGTTTTTCAATGGGAGAGTAGTTGCTTTCCGCCCCCAGTAGAACTCGACTTAAGTAGTAGAGTGCTCTCTCTTTCCCTTGATCGTTCTCTTGTATCCATAATGCGCCTAAGGAACCTTCGAGGGCGGTTGTATAAAGAATGAGGGGTTTTCCCTTGACCGGCGCAGCCAACACCGGAGGGTTCTGCAGGTACTCCTTGATCTCGTCTAGTGCACCTTGGCATTTGTGATCCCAAACGAATGGAGTTCCCTTTTTCATCAGGTGGCTGTAGGGACGGCATTTGCCTGAAAGATTGGCGATAAACCGCCGGATGTATGCGAGTTTCCCTTGGAGAGACCGCAACTGTTTGAGGGTTCTTGGCGGAGGCATTTCCATGATCGCTTTAATCTTTGACGGATCTATTTCAATACCTCGGTGTCAAACGATGAATCCCAGGAATTTGCCCGAGGAGACTCCAAACGCGCATTTGAGGGGATTCATTTTCAAATTATATTGCCGAAGGCGTTGAAATACAGTCTCCAGATGCTTTAAATGCTCTTCGTATGACATGCTCTTCATTACAAGGTCATCGATATAGCACTCGACGATATCATGTATGAGATCGTCGAAGATCTTTGTCATGGCCCTTTGATAGGTAGTGCCGGCGTTCTTTAGACCAAAGGGCATAACCCTGGAGCAGAATAGACCCAAAGGGGTCCGGAAAGCGGTGTGCTTCTGGTCTTCGGGATGCATCTTTATCTGATTGTATCCTGATGAACCGTCCATAAAAGAGAAAACCTCGTGAGTGGACGTGTTATCTATCATTAGCTCGGTTACCGGTACCGGAAAATCGTCCTTTGGACAGGCTTTATTGAGATCCCTGAAATCCACGCATATGCGTACCGTCCCATTCTTCTTCATTACCGGGACGATGTTGGCGATCCAGTCGGGATATTGGACTTCTTGGATAAATCCAGAATCGATCAGCTTCTTGACTTCGGCGTTGATGCTCATCTCAAGATCGAGCCGCATCCTTCTTGGCGCCTGCTTGACCGGCTTGATATCCGGGGATATTGTTAATTTATGCACAGCAATCTCCGGATCTAATCCCGGCATCTTGGAATAGTTCCACGCGAAGCAGTCTTTATGTCGTAGAAGCACTTTCTTTAACGCAGCCACCCTTTCTTCAGATAGCAGCTCGCTGACAAATGTCGGTCGCGGGTCATCTGCCGATCCCAACTCAATCTTCTTGAGGTTATCTGCAGTAGTATGTATACCATCTTCTAGTTCTTTCGGAGCTGGCAGAAATTCTGAGATCACCTCATCATCGCTGTTCTCAAAGCACCGGGGAAGGTCATCCATGTTCTCGGGCTCTTCTTTTAATATTGTAATCGTATAACAGGTGCGAATCCACTCCCAGGACTGAGATGGATTCGGTTCTGCTCTTGCAGCCTTGGGTTCGTGCTTTTGTGGCGGCGTTACCCTCCAGCCGTCGGATAAAGCGAATCTGCCCCGTTGGTACTGTCCTCGACCCAGTTCTTGAAGGTGAAGCAGTCTTCGGTAGGATGTCCTATGGCTCGGTGATAAGAGCGATAGTTCAGATGAGACGCCTTGTTAGCTTGCTCAGGGCGTCTAGACTCTGGAAGCGTGATCATTTGATGTTTTAAAGCGAGCTTGAGTAACCTCTCCGTCTTGTCTCGGGGGAAGGAGTACGCTCGACTCATCTTCTTCATGAGGGAAAAATCCGAGCCGTACAGTACCCGATCACGTAACTCTGTAATCCTGCGTCGTTGTTGTCGGCTCCTTTTTCCGCTTCTTGATTTATTTCTGTCTCTGCGTCGGGCCTTTCGTACAACGGGTTGACAAATACGAACATCTTTGTCTTTTGTAGCCTGTTGAAATAGACGTTGCGTCCTGGCCTTCTCGTAGATGGCCATCTCGCGATTGTGGTCTTCCCGAGCTTTCTGACCCACTTTCCTGATAGGGTTGTCCACTCGTTGTTCAAACGACGGACTCGGCACTTCAGTCGCGGGGTCTAGTTTTGATGAGGGGTTGGCACTTCCTGACAGGGCGTCCTCTTCTTCATCAAAGGTATATATGGCGTAATTACTGTGGGCCCGTCCCCGTTTTCTGGTTCTCGCGTATCCAAGCCCAAGTGTTTCCATTTTCCCGTTGGGCAATTTGCGTTGAGTCCCAGGGACATCCCAAATCTTGTTGTAGAACCGAGCCTACCGAACAGTCTGTTTTAAGGGTACTCCCTGGCGCTTCAATAGCTTCTTTAATCCATTTGTATAGTATCTGGGCAGACGGATGGGTTGGAGCCTGTCGAGTGTAGCATCCGCGCCATGCCAGATCTCTTTCTCTACTTTCGACTCTGAGGATCGGTAGAATAGGATCACCTTCTCACCCCTTTGCCTGGGAGGGACGTAAAATGTTCGCAGGTCCTGTACATTGTGAGCTTGAAGTGTGTCGAGATCCTTGTAGTGTTCTCGCGGTACCATGGCGATTTGCAAACTATAGTCATCGCCAGGGGGTGCTTGTATTGACAGCCGATTGGAGAACACGGCATTAACTTCATCTTCTGAATCACTTCCAAAGACCAACATGGGGGTGGACGTCCCCAGGTTGTTGCGTTGAGATGGCCCGGCATAAACTATCTCTTCCTCTTCTTCGGTATCGCTCCCGAAAACAGGGATGGTGGCGGCGGTTTTGTTCTCTGGGTTGCGACACCTTTCTGTATCCTCGCAATCTGGCAAAAAGTACTTCGCATCTTCGTATTTGCGGACTTCGTTCACGGAAAATGGGTTCAACTCACCTGTTACGGTATACTCGAAACCATCCTTAAAGTACTTCATACACTGATGTTGCGTAGAAGGGATGATGTTGTACTCGTGTAGCCAAGGACGGCCGAGCAAGGCATTGTAGCAGGTCTTGGCGTCAATGACATGGAATTTGATGTCTGTGACGAGAAGTCCAAAGCGTAATGTTAGTATCACGTATCCGAGAGTCCGTGACGATTGTGAATCGAAACCGGAGATGGTAATCTTGTCACGAGCGAAGTGTTGCACACTCATGCAGATTTCCTTTAACAACTGAACGTTAAGGAGATTGACGGAGGATCCATTATCCACTAGGATCTTGCCTATCTTGATATCATGGCAGTATCCAGAGACATATAGGGGACGGTTGTGGTCGCACGTCCCGAGAAGGAGGTCTTCGTCACCGAAAGTGATGTCGGCCGTGTGCACTTCCTCCGGTTCATCCTTCATCCTTTCAGTGGCGAGGAAGGCTTGGAATTGCTCAGGTTGTTGTAACGCTTTAATCAGTGACTCTCGCGCTTCTTTTGATAGTAGGAGGGCATCGAGAATGCTAAGCTGAGAAGGTAGCTTCCTTAGGTGTGCCAGGATATTGTAGTCCACCTTACCCTTCCTGGGGGGGTCTTTGGTAGTCAGCTCTTTCATGACTTGTTCATCTAAAGTGATATCCTCAGTGACCTTTTCCTTTCCCTTATCTTTTCTATTCGCAGGCCCGAGATTCTTTTCTGGGAGTGTGCGATTGCGCAGCTGAATGTTCTCGCAGGCCTTTGATCTTTCCTCTTTCCCTAAAACGGATTCTTTAAAGAGAGGGCCCAGAGCCATTTCTTCATCAGAGTCGCTCCCAAAAGTGAGAACTTGTGACCCCCCGGCGTTAACCATGCAACAGTTGCCAGTAGTTCTGTTGTGCCCATCGACAGTACTTCTTCGTTCCCGACGGATCTTGCGTTTCACGCGCTTAAAATGTTGCCGACGAGCAACATATCCTTGCCACCATATCTTAAAGGCGTCGCACTTCTCCGTAGGGTGTGAAATTTTCCGATGATATGCGCAATAATCATGGCGCCTCTCCACCCCATCGTGTGTGTTTCCTTCCGAGGGCGGTAGCTTCATTCCCATTGATATGGCTTTGGCAAATCTTTTCCTCGTCTTGAATATCTTCTTGTCTACTTCGGATGCCTTTCGCTCTGGCAGGGGTAGTTCAACTCTTTCGTTCAGTCGCCCGCATTTGGTTCCTTCTGACGCTGCCATCTCATGCTCCTGATCCGCTTTACTCTTTAGACGAATCTCGTCTAGAAAGGCATTGATCATCTCATTTGTTGGCCATGCACGCTTTGGTTTAGGCTCCGTCTCCAGCTTCTTAGTGCCAAGAGTTTTCCCATCATCGGTAAACGAGTGGGAGATTACGTTACAACTCGCCACATATCCTTCGGATTCATCCGACGAGCTCTCTCCGTCATCTCCCTCTTGAAAGATGTGGTTGAGGAACTCTTGCAGTGTGACAGGAGTTCGCGCCTTTTGATTGTACTCTTCCAGTGCGTCGATTTGCTTCTGCAAGTTCGTGTGCTCGTCTCCAAGCTTCACGGGCTTCTTGGATTTCTTCTTCTTTTTCTTTGAAGATTTTGACGGCTGGGCGTGAGTATGTGGGCCATTATCGCGAGTCTTCGTAGTTGGGCGGGGCTTCAACATCCCTTCGATAATTTGAGGTTCAAGAGGGTCCTTCCATTCGATCGTAGGGCACGCATGAAGGTCTCTCAGCATTCTTTTGGTTTTAGTTGATAGCACGACCTCCCATGGAGCTTCTTCAATAAAGGAACAGGTTGCCCCCGGTGTATCTGCTTTCTTAGGAGTATGTGGCTGTGGTGGGTTCACCTTCCACTTTTCGGACAGTATAAACTTCCCCTGGAGGTACTGATCTTCAATCCATCCTTTGAAGACGAAGCAATCTTCGATCGGATGACTTACCGTTTGATGGTAAGGGCAATAATTAGGGTTATTCACCTCGGTGGGTTGCGGCGGTTGCCTTGGATTTGGTAGGTTTATAAGTCTGTTGCATACTGCCAGCTCGAATAACCGTTTCATCTTGTCTCGTAGGAATGAGTAGGGACGCTTCATCTTCTCGTTATAATACCGGCGTCTTTCTTCCAGTTGATCTGCCGGTTTCGGGGCGTTAGGTTGCTGTTGGGCATTCGCGACGAAGGTTGCCCTTCCTTTACCCTTGTCATTCCGAGGTTCCGATTTCGGGGGAGGTGGTCTATGACCCATCTGGTCCATCTGAGCCAACTTGTCGATTAAAGCCTGGAATGTGGTTGGCTTAAAGAACATCATAAACTGGGAGATAGTTGCGTGGAGGTCTAGGGTTCCCACGAACATGCCCACTGCGGGTGCTTCCTCAATGCGTTGTTCGCATCTCGACCACAAATTCCGCCAGTGTATAGCATACTGGACCCAGGTTTCGCCTGGTTTTACCCTGGCGTTAATCAGTGCTGTTATTGGAGTGCGTTCGCTGGCACTTGCGAATCGCTGAGTGAATAACAACTCCATTTCAGCGAACGTCTTGATGGAATCGTTCGGGAGTTCCGAATACCATTCGAACGCTGTTTCTGATAAGCTGCCCACGAACTGGCGAAGCAACAGTTTATCATCACCGCCGGTGTTACCGCAGAGGGCCCGGAACTGGGCAACATGTTGATGGGGATTGCCGGTCCTCTTATACACGTGGAATTTTGGTATCGTATAGCCCGGCGGGTATTTGATTTGGTCGTACCAGCTTGGATACGGCCGGCCCGTCTTTACGACTTGACCAGCTGCCTCAGCCGCATGATGAACCCGGATTTGCTGGGCTATATAGTCAACCAAATCAGCTTTAGAGATTGCCTCCTCCTTGGCCGTTGAGAGGGCCGGTGGTGGATTTGACGTTTCTCCTCGGTCGTCTTCAAGAACGATTGGGGGATCCTCGGCGGGTAGGTCCTGCTGGATCATCATTCCTATCATATCTTGGAAGAGAAGGCCCATACGCTCTATGTTGGTTGCTTGTTCGGCAGCCTCTTTGTCCTTTTTCTCCAGTATCCGGCGAAGGAATTCAGCGTCGGTTTCTTCCTCCTGGCATGCGTCTGAGGACGTTTCTGGGTTTTCTTTTGGCCCGGTAAGTGCGGCCATAGCATTCATCATTTCTTGGAGCTTTTGCTGTTGCTCTGAGCTCTGGTCACAGACCGTGTAAGCGGTCTATGACCCGTGGACGCACGGCTGTCTTCTTTTCCTGACGCCATGTATACGGTGTGGACCATCATGCCCCCAGACTTAGGGCGTCTGGGCTCAGTGCTATTAGCTGTCGTTGCAGGCTGGGGGATCTTCTCTGGCTTCCTCCTTTTATGAGCCATGGAGGTTGAAGGGGCTCTCGAGGTGGGCGTCCAGACAGCCTTTCGGGGTTTAGCCTGATGACCAGCTTCCGGTTGGATTTTCAGCTTCTTGTGCTGGCGGGAGAAGTTTGGATCGATGATCGAATCTCGGGCCTGCCGCCAAACCTTATAGATTTTGGAAGACAGCCGTTGAGGGGATCGGGGCTGTTCTGATTTTATTTCCACAACCTTTTTTAATGGGGGAGGGGACCTCTTTAGCACTGCAGTAGGAGAATTCCTTCGCACCTTATTTAGCATCTCGAAGCTGTTCCCAGTTGGAACAGCAGCATTAACTTCTGCCATCGGGGCTGATGGAGTTAACCCAGAGGGGGAGTTGCCCCCAGCCTTCCTTACTCGGCGCCAATGGCGACGTCGAGCATGTCGAGCGGACGGCGTTGGTTCAGCGGTAAGAATGGTTTCGTCTTGCCCCCTGTGTAGGTGGGAGGTCGCTGTTGGTGTTAGCCTGTCAAAGACCGACGTCCTTTGGGTAGCAGGGGCGGAAGCTGAAGCCGTCAATCTTGTAAAGATCGACTTTTTGGCCGGAGAAGCCGCCTTGGCGATTTTGGGAGCAGGAGCAGCCACTTTCTTAGAAGCAGCCTTCTCTGGGATTGTAGGCCCCATGATGGGTCCACCGGATTTCTGGCCCAATCTAGAGAAGACCGAGGCGCTGATGTTGGGCGACTCGTTGAGAGGAGCCGCAGCAGGGGTAAGGCGATCAAAGACCGACTTCTTGAGAGCTTTCTTTGTCAGCACCGGTGCCGTGAAGCTTGTTGGTGGGAGTATAGTCCCGAAGAACAATCCGGTAGTGGCCTGAGTCACCTGGTCCACCGGCATTGTGAATAACGAAGCAGCTTGGGGTCCGTAGGCTATACTTCCTGGCGAGGCAAAGCGTTGGTCGCAATTGCAGTCTGAGCAGTTGGAGAATTTCACGGAAGTAGAAGCCATCGATCCTTTGCTTTCTGCAATAAGTAAGACGCCAATTCTTAGTATCTTGAAACCCAAGGGCAACCATTAGCGAACCGCGATTGATTCGCGAATCACGACACATGAAGTGTGGAGTGGAAAGAGGAAAAGGTCCCACCGGGCGTGCCAGAATCTGTTCCCCTCCGAACGGTGGCCGAGACGTGGGGACGTCTATGCCTGAGGTTCGGGGCAGATGCTAATAGGTGCTATCCGTCCACCTCTCCGAAGATGCCAAGTTGATTTATGGCACCATGTATCGAAGGTTTAAACGGATGCGTCCGATGTAGCAGACTTCGTCAGATTCCCCCTCGCTTGAGGGGTTTTTGATTGTGGGGACGCTCTTCCCTGCAGGCGCAAGCCCCTGCAGTTAATTACGCTACCGCATCGCGGTAACAACTTTCTCCTTCTCCAGCTGGTCACTTCGTGTCGTGGGTGTTTGTTTTGTTTGTGGTTGCCCGTGGATTGTTTACGGAGACCGAGTTATGTCGTCGCCCGTAGGGCGTGGACTAGTCCAAATCCGTATTATCTTAGATTTGGGTTTGGGGGTTTGGTTTGAGGATACGTTAGCCATATTTGAGGCCGGGATCAACTCAAACATTTGTTAAGGATATGTTAGTCTAGTTTGAGACTAAGATCAACTTAACGGGATCGTTTAGATCCGACAAAAGAGCGTTCGGGCTCTATTGTTCCAGTTTAGGGACATAGCGGTCCATCGTATGTATGGCCGTCGGGACCCGTCACCTCTCTGACGACGTTGAAGGATTACAACGACAGATGTCAGAGGAGTTCAGAGATGTACCCTCGAACCAAGGTTAATTGGGGGAGATTCATAGTCCAGTCTGTTTGAAGGTTTAAGGATACATTAGCCATTTTTGAAGCTAAGATCAACTTAAACGGGATCGTTTAGATCCGACAAAAGAGCATGCGGGGCTCTATTGTCCCGGTTTTAGGGACGTGGTGGTCCACTGCTAGTTTAAGGACATTGCGGTCCATGGGTAGTTTAAGGACATTGCGGTCCATTGTTAGTTTTAAGACATCTCGGTCGAAGGACGTCGTAGTCCATGGGTTTAAGGACCCCACAGTCCACATCAATGCGTGGTCACTGGGACCCGTCACCTCTTTGAAGACGTTGAGGGATTACAACGCCAAGTATCAAAGGAGTGAAGAGATGTACCCTGGAACCGGAGTGGATTAAATAGTCTTCGGCCCAATTTGGGATCAAGACCAATCAATTATGTTATGAGCCCATTAGCCCATTCAATTACGAATTGAGGACTTATGACCATCTTGGACTAAGTCTACTTATGTCTGGAATATTGGCTTCCTGTTGGTCCCTTGAAGGAGAGGTTTTGCCTCTATCCATTCGGCCAATTGGGCCGGTGTCTAGTGTTAAACACTAAAGACGAATCAGTGTTGAACACTGGGAATAAGATTGATAAGTTAGTGTTTCAACACTAAAAGAGACCAGTGTTAAACACTGTCAACAGGAGTCCCAAACTAGTGTTGAACACTACGGTAATCAGTATTGAACACTGCAAATATAGTTCTGTGCTTAGCGTTACACTAAGGCCAAACAATGTTTTATCATTGAATTCAGGGGTTCCGTTTTAGTGTTAAACACTAGGGCAAGAGGGGTCACGTGGCAACACGTGAGAGCGCCCTCCCTTCACTTGTTCTTCTGAGACTATGCATCTTTTTAGAGCATCACGTGCCATCACGTGACGGGGATTCAAGCGCTTGTGTGTTAAAGCTTCTGTCAAGGGTCACGTGAGTCACGTGAGGCACTGCCTCCAGAGGGCTTTTTGTAGATCTTTTGGGGGGGAGGGTCACGTGGTGGCACGTGACCCTGCCTCTATGTATGTTGTTTAGAAGATCTGTTAATCTTTTTCCTCGTAGGGTTCAACCTTAATAAAAGCTTTAAATTCCAGAGGAATTAAATTCCTACTTCCTTTTGAAGATTTATATTCTGGAATAGAGTTGAACTCTGAATTTTCTGTAGGAATTAAATTCCTCATATACATGAAGAACCGAATAGGGTTAAACCATAATGAAGGCTTTAAGGAACTAAACTCCCATTCTCTGTTAAAGAATTATGATTAAGGGAATTAAACTCCCGTTGTTTCAACAGAACTAAGTTCTTAATCAGGGTTAAACCCTGTTTCCTTTTGTTCTGAAGGAATTAAACTCCCCTAACACAGGGTCAAGCCCTAATTTTATTTTAAAGGAATTAAATTCCTATAGTTCTGTGAGAATTAAATTCTCTTGCTTCCATTCCCTCTCTATGCTTTGGATCTGCATGGCAGGATCTCAACCCATTGAGAATTAAATTCTCAACTTCAAGGGGAGATGTGCACTTTACAGATCTTCTATCAAAGAGAGAAGAAATATGTTTTTTCCGTTTTATATCAGAATTAAACTCTGTTGAGAATTAAATTCTCTTTTCTTTCAAGAAGCCTTCACTTTCTTACCTAGGGTTTTCTTTTGCAGAAGATCCAAATTCCTCAAAGTATCAAGGCTCTCTCCTTTTTCTTCCTTCTGCCCCCCCTCTTTTTGTGTCTCTTGGCTCCTATTTATAGGAGAAGCAGCCGAGTCAATTAGTTTTTTGACGAATCTTCATTGAGAGATTTGATTTGCATCCATCATTCATTTTGGACCTTTGAATTATTAGGTGAATTTTATTCACCATTGGATTTCAAATCCAGGGATTCTCCTTTGTTATTTCTGTTAGATTTAAAGGGGAAATCTTTCCAAATTTCAAGATTTTCCCATAGATAGATGATATTTAATCACCTCTAAATCTTTAATTCAGTCGGTTGCTTTTGGAAAGATTTGAGAGTTCTTTTCTCAGAATTCAATTCTGTTAACAAATGGGCTTTGAAGTCGGTCACGTGTGGCCACGTGACCCTTGGTCACGTGTGGGCACGTGACCCCCTTGGAACGAGCTTTCTTCTTTCTTTCTGCGCTTTGCTTTCTGTTCTCTGTTTAGCTGTCACGTGCCACCACGTGACAACTGGTCACGTGTGAGCACGTGACCCTGGCATGGAGCCTTCTTCTCGATTTAACCGGAGAATGAGTCTGATGTTTTGAGTGTCACGTGCCAACACGTGACCCTGGTCACGTGGGAGCACGTGACCTCTTCTGAAGCCTTTTTCTTGATTTGATCAGGGAACCGTTGTGCCTTTGCCGCTGCTTTTAGATGTCACGTGCCGACACGTGACCCAGGTCACGTGGGAGCACGTGACCCTTTCTGAAGCCCTTTTCTCTGATGCAGTCGGGAAGCTGAATTTGCCTTGCTGATGCTTTTAGATATCACGTGCCAACACGTGACTGCCGGTCACGTGTAAGCGCGTGACTCTTTTCTGAAGCCTTTTCCGTAAGCTTTCCTGGTTTTAAATCAGGAAACAGGCACACAGTTCCGCGTATTCCGTACATCCAGGAGGCACGAAGTTGTACCGAGATATATGACAGCATTTCTGGTGAGAAGGCATGAAACGGGAGTTTGCCCGCTTTGTGGCAAAGTGCTCGGTGTGTCAGCAAGTTAAGGCTGAACATCAAAGGGTTGCTGGTTTATTGCAACCACTTCCGATTCCTCAATGGAAGTGGGAACACATAAACATGGATTTCGTGACAGCTTTACCGCGGAGTCCAAAGGGCAACATGCAATTTGGGTGACTGTTGATTGATTGACCAAGGCAGCTCATTTCATCCCTTTTCGAGTTGGTTAATCAACAGAAACTTTGGCAGAACGGTGCATGCAGAAGATTGTAAGATTGCATGGAGTACTGGTGAGCATCGTGTCTGATCGTGACACCCGATTCTTAACGCACTTCTGGAGGAGCTTACAGGAAAGTTTGGGGACTCGATGGAAGTTTAGCACAGCTTATCATTCTCAGACAGATGGCCAGTCGGAGAGAACGATCCAAACTCTTGAAGATATGTTGAGAGCTTACATGTTGGACTTCAAGGGTTCATGGGGGATCATCTACATTTAGTGGAGTTTTCTTACAACAACAGTTTCCAGGCGACTATTCTGATGGCTCCATTCGAAGCTGTATATGATCGCAAGTGTCGTTCACATGTTTGTTGGGACGATATTGGTAAACGAAGATTGTTGGGATCAGATTTGGTTGTGCAGACAGTTGAGAAGGTTAATACTATCCGGAATCTTATAAAAGCAGCACAAGACCGACAGAAGAGTTGGGCAGATACACCGAGGAGATCTCTGGAGTTCGTGGTTAGTGATTTGGAAATTTGAAGATATCACCAACTAGAAGAGTTATTCGTTTCGGAAGTTGAGGAAAGCTTAGTCCTCGACTCGTTGGACCTTTGAGATTTTGGAGCGTATTAGAGAGGTGGCGTATCGTTTGGCGTCACCGCAATCGTTGGATAATGTTCATGACATGTCTCTTATATCTCAACTCCGTAAGTATGTTCAAGATGAAGCACGGGCTGGATCATTCAGAGCTGACTGTACGAGAAGATTTGACTTTTGAGGAGCGACCGATGTCGATTGTGGATCGAAGGGAAAAGGTTCTTAAGAACAAAGTTATCTTTCTTGTACTTGTTTCTTGGGGAAATCGCTCGCATGGAGAATCAACCTGGGAACGAGAAAATGAAATCCGACAGAAGTTTCCACATCTATTCTTGTAGTTTCTTGATTGTTTATCCTTTCTTATTCTTGGAATTTCGAGGACGAAATTCTTTTGTAGTTGGGTATAATGTAACAACCGAGTTCACTTATACCAATTCCAGTTCTCGTATTTACTTATCTGTGGTATTTTCTTGAGTTAACGGGTTTTGAGTTAACCTGTTTGATTCACATTTATAGATTACCCTGACTTGTTACATAGACACGTGCATCTCATGTATACTGCATACTGGCATTTTATCTGGCATTGCATCTTTTACCATATAACATTTTAAGTCATGTAAAGTAATTTAAAATTTCATTTCATATCCTGCATGATACCCCTAACTCCGTGGTAGCATCCGCGCATTTTGTTCTCGTCCCGTTCAGTGAAACGGACGCGTTTGGATAGCTACGCGCATGTACGTGCATCCATTCTTGGGGGTATGCATTTTCTTTAACTGAGCATCAATTTTGAAATTTGGAAGTTGCATATATTTTTAATATTTTAAATCTAGATTTTTGGAACCGACCCGGGCCTGTTTTGAAGTAAATTTGTATTTGCCAAAATCTCATTCGGACTAATATTATATTCTAATATTCTTTTCTCACTATTAATAATCTTTACACACTAACTATATATATATTCCAATCTCAACTTCTCTCTCTCCCTGCGCCTGACACAATCTCTCTCTCTCTGATTATATCTAAATCTTTTTAAATATTTTTTTTTATAACTTACCTCTCTTCTTCTTTCATCTTTTTGGTTCCCGCCTCCTCGTTTTCACCCTCGCCTTCGCCGTCGACCTCGACCTCCTCACCCTATATCTCAACCCAGCAGCCTCCTCCTACCTCCGCAGCCACCTTCACGATCTCGACTCCACCACTGGTGTCTCACCTTCACCGCAGCCCCATCCTCCTTCAAATTCCATCGGCCTCGTTTTCAATGCCGCTCCACCAACACCCCATAGCTATCATTTTCTTCTTGCCTGCACACCATGAACCCGAGCAACCCATCACCCTAGCCGTCGCACCAAGCATCGCAACTTCCTCCTTCAAAGACCAACCCATCGCCATCTTCCTCTCTCTGATCAAACCGCAACATCCATCTCCAACGACTTAACCCTAACACCATCATCGACTCCTTGCAACCCTCAACTCCACCATCTCCATCTAGCAACATCCAACCCAAGGCGGCTACCCAGATCCCCAGCCGAGATCATCATCGTTGTTGTCCATCGCCTGCACTTGATCCAAACCCGAGCATGACTGTCGCCTAGTTGAAACATATCCAAACCGAGATCAAAGTCTATACCTTGCAATGTGTCATGTCTTCGGATCGCGTCCAGATCGCGCACCAGATCTCGTCCAGACCACGCACCAGATCGCGCCCAGACCGCGCACCAGATCGCGACTAGACCCAGTACCGTGTCGTGCCGTTTCACACACCGTATCGTGACATGTCGCACCAGGCCGCCTGCATCTCGACCTTTGTTCTGAGGCAAGTAAAACTTGCTACATGCTACTTAATATATTATATATACATTTGATGGCACATTAACCTGTAGTTTAACTTTAATACCATGATTTTCCTTTTACATGTTCGATGTCACGTTATATCATTTTTTTAGTTTCAAAACTTGAAACCTACCCGTTGCATTTACTTTATTAAACCTATTAACCACGTTTATATTTTAATCACATAATAAATAATTACCTAGTTTATGGTACCCTTTCTATAGTTTACTCTATTGGACACCCGTGTGCATTTTTGACTTGTTTTAGTTATAATGGCATCTATTGAACCTATTTTACATATCATTGCAGCTCTAGATTATGTAATGCATGTTAACATGATTCTAACATCCATATTTGTATACTGTAGTTAAGTAATGATAACCGTGCATCGATATAATTTAGTCTGTACCTATTTGCTTACCATATTACCTGATCTAGTTTGTTGTTCTGATAGTACTCAGGCTTGTTCATTTATAATCTTGTTTATGTTAGTTGATTATGAGCACCCACATGATATCTTGTACACCCTGACGTAACTTGCTAAACATACTACTTGACCCGACATGGTACCATACACTACTTGACTTGACCTGATGTACCATGGCTTGACCTGTTACCTGATTTTGTGTCTAATGCCAACAAACCTGATATGTAGTCCTTACGGACCGTTCCTGTTGTCTGTCCAGACAAACCTTTACCTACCTGCTCCTGCGTTGGCATTAGTTCTTGATTACTTAAATACCTGACTTGAACACATATAATTTGGGGGTATGGGGAAATCAATGATGAAATCCTGACTTGTAACTCGACAGTTGCTTGCTTATACTGATCAGTTTTTTTGAGGCTAGGCCCGCCTCGTGACGATGCTGCTGACATCGTTGGTCTGTACCCTTTTCCTGTTAGTGCCTAGCGGCACGTCTCGGTTTCAGCCCGAGAGTCTTAGACCGTGGTCCCGGGCATGCACGCGATACTATTGAGTTACATCGATGATTCATCAAATTGATTTCAAAGACTTGAGAGTAGTTAACCCAATATACCAGTTAGATAGCTCACTACACATTACCCCATTGTCCTTACTTATATCACTGTTATGCTTGTTTTACCATTTATACTTATATTTGCATGTATTGCTACCCCTGTTTTATTATTGCTTGATGTTATGACGCGCTGACGTCTGGGTTTTGCATAGCCCAGATTCTTCTACCTTTGTTGCAGACTGATCAGAAGTATTGCCGCTGTTAGACCGAGCGGTGAAGTTCCTGTCGGTATGTAGTTTTACTTTCCAGGTGTTCATTTATTGTATCTTTTGCTTCCGCATATCATTATTTCTTAACTCATTCATTCTGGCTCATGGACATGTACTAGATAGTTTAGTTTACTTTCCTGTTTTTGATATCACTACAGCCGTAATGTGACTGTGGAGAGATTTTTCCTATCCACAGGTAGCATGGTTGGCTATGTCACGTGCCCATTTGAGCGTACTCTGGGAAGCGGGGCGTGACATGCGTTGTGTGTGTGACCGGGATTTGGCAATAGTTGAGACGGAAGCTTTTCCTTTTCTCGCTCGCTCAACGCGGCATTCAGTTGTGCAATTTGGGCCTCGATTGATTTGATACTCTGATCATGTGAAGCACTGTTTTGCACCAAAGATTGAATGGAAGTCTCCAACCTTGCTGCGGATTGTGTAGATTATTTCAAAAACACATCTAGACTTCGTTCTAGCGAGAAAACCTTATCGTTATTCGGCTGAACAAAATTGTTTTGAGGATAAGAGTTGTTGGGTACAAAATTGTTCATTTGGTTTGGATAAGGTTGGGGTTGGAAAGGTTGCTGATATTGAGTTTGTTGAGGGACTTGTTGTTGTGGAGGAGGCCTTTGAAAGTTATTGTTGCCTTGGAATTGTTGTTGATTTTGATTCCAAGCATAATTTGGGTGGCTCCTCCAACCAGGATTATAAGTCGAAGAGTATAGATCATTTCTTTGTCTTTGCTGAAAGGCAGCATTGACTTGATCTTGTCCTTGAACATGTGGATTGTAAGGACACTTTTCAGTAAGATAGGACGGATCCGAACAATAAGCGCAAAGTGCATGGGGGTAAAGCAGGGGCAGGAGAAGGCGATAAGAATTTGCTCTCAATTGCTTCTAGCTTTTTCGTAAGTGCGGCCATTTCGGCCTTCATTGCAATCGACATATCAAGTTGATGTATGCCTGCCCTAGACTGACCTAATGAAGAAGATGAGGTGGTCTTAGTGCTTTCCCACTGAAGTGTTTGTTCAGCAAGATCGTCGAGAAATTGCTAAGCTTCCTCGCTAGATTTTGTAAGAAAGTGATTTTGACAAATGGTTTCCAACAACTGCTTAGTTGCTGGGTTCAATCCTTCGTATAAAGTTTGGCAAAGTTGCCAATTCTCGATACCATGGTGAGGGCATTGAACAAGTAGGTCTTTAAATCTTTCAAAACATTTCCAAAAAGGTTCGGAAGGAAGCTGGGAAAATTGAATAATTTCGTTGCGAATTCTCGCGGTCTTATGGTGTGGGTAAAACTTTTTTAGAAAAGCTTTAACAAACTCTTCCCAATTTTTTATTGAGTGTGATGCTGTGCTATATAACCATTTCTCGGCTAGGTCACATAAAGTGAATGGAATGACACGTAGCCTTATAGCATCATCAGAAAGTTGTGTTGTCTTCATCATTGCGCAAACATTCTGGAATTTATTAATGAAGATGTAAACATCTTCGGATTCCAGCCCGTGAAAGTTGGGCAACATATTGATGAAGTGGGGTTTAATCTCGAAGTTATCCCCATTAGCCGGTGGAAGTGAAAGACAAGTGGGAAGTGCGGTGCGGATAGGGTAAAAAAGATCCTGGAGCGCGATTCGTTAGAGCGCTTCAACAGGAGGGTGTGGTGGGTTATTCGTACCTAGTGGAGGTGGAATCAGTCCCACAGGCAAGGGGTTGTTAGGATTGAATCCCAACATCTTCTTAGAAGACTAAGAATATGATGATGAAGGTAAAGAAGTAGAGAGAATTTCGACTTCGGAGTCGTAAGCGTCGTCAGTCGGCACTAACGAGACACGGACTAAACGGGCGCTAGTGTCCCTAGCCCAACTGGACATACACTAAAGAGGTGTAGTGTAGTCAAAAGGTAAAAACAGAAGGTGGGGGTAAGAAAACGTCAATAGAAGGAAGTGGGGTGCAATGGATTTTTTAGCGACAAGTGGCAAGTTTTTGTAAAATTTTCTGTTTTGTGTTTTTTTATAAGGAGTTTTTGCAAAAGATTTTATAAGAAGCTTAGACACAATCACAATATGCACAATCAAGCCTAGATTCTAGGGTCTCCTAGGTCTACTAGACTGCTCCTAACTGTTCCAAAGGGCAAGTTGTGAGATCCTCAAATCGCCTCTTTACCGCCAATTGTGGCCAGGTAAGTACAAGTAAAGAAATGAGGGATCCGCTGACGAATCACCGTGAGACGGGCCTTTTAAAATTAAATTTCCCTACTTGTTTAGCCTAGGCACCACAAAGTCTGGTTTAGATAAATGATCGATGCCTACAACTATTCATTTGTCCTATCGAGCGCGACAGTCCATATAGGCTGAGTCTAATCTTTTTTAATTAACTCGATGGTTAATGCAAAATTCTTTTTGTGATTTTTGGGGTCCTAGGAAGGGTAATGAAATCCCCACCCAATCTGGATTGGTGTTAAAGCCCTTTAAAGTCAATTTTAAAGATGCAAAGCAGTAAAACACACAAAACACACTTGCCAAAATTTTTTTTATTGCGGCGCAAAGAATCCTGCACAAGATCAAGTTATTGGAGAAGGGAGAGAAGTTTTTGCGCAAAGAACCCTGCAAGAAAATTTTTCAGAGGAGATCAAGGGGTTCAGAAGAAGAAAAGAAAGCTTACAGAGGAGATTCAGTCTGCTGACGTCAGCAGACCGCGGCGGTTCCGCGGTCAAAAGTGCCTAACTGCGGCGCTTCCGCGGTTGACTTGGCGGTTCAGTTCCCAAATTTTTTTCTGTTTCTCTGTTCTGATTTTCCTCTGTCTGTTCAGATCTGATGTTTGCTGTTTTGCTCACTGGAATTTTCCAGATCTGAATCCGTTCGTCTCTTCGATCCTGCACAATTCAAACAAAAACCCTTCAAACAATAACAAGATGATAAATTTTTAAATTTTTTTTATTTTTCAGTTTTTATGATTTTTTTAATTTTTAATCAACCCCAAATTACAAAAAGAAAATAACTACGCCATCCCCGGCAACGGCGCCATTTGATTGTTACGAGATTTTTGCATGTGTGCGCTTTTAAAAGATGAATCAAAGAATATTAACCGCAATCAAGAACGGTGTCGCTTGGTAGCTAGCCGGTTGAGTACAAGTCGCTCCACAGGGATTTTGTGTATTTTCTATTTGTTCTAACGAGTTAATTCCAATTGAGGTTGGATTGATTATCACTAAAAACTGAAATGAGTTTGATTAGGATTAAAATCTTTCTAGGGTTAGGTTTAGATTAAGTTTGGAAAGTCAATATTCCTCACCGCTTTCTATGCCTTAATTAAGAACTATTTAGGTGTTAAGGTAATAATTAACAAAGTGGATTAGTACCATCGGGAAAAAACTAGGTTTCTTCCTCTAGGTCCTTGTCCGTCCTTTCTTAACTCTTACCCTAACCTCCTTGGAAAACATACACAACCGGTATTTTAAACTACGGTATCACTGCTACCTCTTGGGATAGGGTGCCGTAGTGAGCGGTGTGTGTATATATGCATGGAGTCCTATTTAAAATGTATGATGGGCAAGAAAGGGGTGAGAGATTTTCATCTCTCAAACCTTTCCTATTTCTAACCCTAACAAGTGAGGAACTACTCACTCATTAGGGAATTGATAAAAAGAGACATTTTTATGATTTTAATTCAATGACCTAATTAACTAAACTACGGCAGATAAATAAAAGTGCTATCTAATTAATTAGGGCAGATAAATAAAATTTATACTAGGGCAGAAAAGAAATTAAACTAAGGCATAGAAAAGAAAACTTACTTTTTATTTGATGCACTCTTCAAAGATTACAGCGAATAAAAATTCTGAATTTGGAATTAAAAAGAGGCATAGGAAGAGGCATGCTCCACAAAGAGCTTTAGAGTTCCTATTTATAGATTATAGAAACCCTAGGGTTTACATCTGATCCCTATCTACATTTACCAAACTACCCTGAGAAGCTTGGTCAACGCGCCGCTGCCGCCGTCAAAAAATGCACCAACACGTGCTTAGCACGGCCGCGGATTCGCGGCCATATGCCCTGTTTGGCCGCGGATCCGCGGCCGTATGGTGGGTTCTCTGGCTGGAATCTTCTGGGGTTCTTTCTGTTACTTTTTACTTGGCTTTTCCTCACTTGATTCTTCAGAATGTCTTCTAGTTTCTTTCAGATTTCCACAGTGCATAATGTCGTGGACTTTTACCGTTTGCTTCGTGTCGAAGTCTTGAACCTTGCGCTGCCTTTGTACTTTGTGAAATTGTTCATTGATCTTCCTTTGTCTCTGACACTGTAGGCATGATCAAGATTCTTCTATTTGTTGGTCGTAATCTCACTTTTGTATCGTCTTTTCATCATTTTCACTGTTTTGTTCCGAGAACTTATAACCTGCAACTATGTAGCGGACATGGATCAAAAGCACCTGTTTATTTGTAAAATGAATAAGAATGGGAAATATAATAATGCAAAATTATGATATGAACACACGGCATGGATACGGCCACAGCAAGGCTTGGCTACGATACGGCGCGACACGGGAGTGGGCACGTTGTGACACGGAAGCAGGGCACGGCGTGGCACGGCGCTGGTGTGGAGGTGGGTACGGTTGTAGTGCGTTGTGGGCACGTGAGTGGGTATGAGGTGGCACGGTAGTTCAGGAAGTGTGCATGGGAGTGGGTACGAAGTGGCACGGTGGTTCAGGAAGTGGGCACGAGGGGCCTGGCACGGCGGCGGCGGCGATGGGTCGCAGGCGACGGGAGTTTGCAGGCGGACGTCGGAGCTGCATCGGGGGTCGCCGGCAGTGGAGGTTGACTAGGACGGCAGCGACGGTGATGGAAAGGTGCTCGGTTCTTCGGCGGTTGAAGCTTGTTGATGGTTTGAGGGGAGCTCGGTGGTGCTTGGAAGGAGGAGCTTGTCGGAGGCGGTGGCGGTGGCTCTGGTGGTCACGACGATGATGGTGGATGCTTGGTGATGGGTGCGGTGGTCTCGAGCTCGTCGGTGAAAAAAGGGCTTGGTGGTTGCAGGGGAGGTCGACAGCGAGGTCGATGAAGGCAGGCAGCCGGGGTGCAGTTGAAGCGGAGAGCTCGGGAAGGAGAAGGAGGAGGGGCTCGGTGTGGTGTATGGGAAGGTGGTGGCAGCAAGGAAGATGAGAGTGATGGAGTGAGAGGGATGGAGAATGAGAGAGATGGAGATTGAAATAGCAGGTGAGGGAGCTGTTGTGAGAGAAGGGGAGCAGGCGAAGGCTTTTCGGGGGACATTGGGGCGACGAGGGCTAGGTCGTGGCCGTTGGAGGGACGCGGGTCTCGTGGGAGCGGGTGCGGGAGTGGAGGAAGAAGGGGTCGGGGAGAGAGAAGAGAGGGGGACAGAGGGAAAGGAGGAGAGGGTTCGGGTCTGGTTCGGGTGAGGGTTCGGGCCGGGCTTGGAATTGAAGTTTAAAACAAAAAGGAAAAGAAAAGAATGGGGAGTGGGAAAAATATTTGGAAAAATTTTAGAGATTAGGAAAAATATTTGAGAAGAATACAACACAATTTTTTTTTTGGAATTAATTTATTCGAATACGGATACAAAAGAACATGGTTTACAGACTTTTAGTAAAAAGCCCTTTCAGATGTGATTATGCCTTTTTTTGGGTGTAAATTACAGTAAAATACCTTTGATATCGGATTTTTTCCACTCAAAATCCTTAAAGTTTATTTATTAAAGCAAAATACCTTGAGGGTTGCTTTTGAGGATATTTTTGTTAAAGAGTCCCTTAAAAAGCATATTTTAAGATGTTTTACTGTATTAAAGCACCGACAAGCTGTGATAGTTAAGGATATTGTAGTGTAGTTTACCCTTCTTTTTCAGTATGTTGAGTTTTTTAAATTTTCTTTGCGTGATCGGCCTGTCCTCTATCAACGCCGTTTCTAATCCACTGTCATCGACGTCAATAACAATATCGCTATCATCACTACCGTCATCGCTATTGCTGCCGTCATTTACAGCCACTGCAGTTGTTCAACCTTCATAGCCAGAGTAGAGGTTGTGAGTCCATTTATACTATTGCCATCTTTAAATCCATTTTTTGGGTTCAAGCTTAAAAAATTAATGTAGAAACTCATGGCCTTTTATTTTAATTTAGATTTTTTTCCCGAAAAATGTTTGGAAGGGTGAATATGTAAATAGCTAATTCCCTAGGGGTGAAACATGAAAGAAAACATCTTGATTTTTTGCATATGAAGTGGAGCAGAATATTTTTCCCCTCATGGAAAACTGTTACTCTACCGCTCGAAAATTAATCCCAATCGTAAGAAATACAAAATTTCTTAATTAATTTTATATGCTGAATCCTAAAGCTCTCCGCATTTTATCTAATTTTTTAAATTCTTATTTAATTTTCAGCTGATCGCTTCATCTATTCGAAGATGCCAGCTCTCAGGAACTCTTTGTCGATTAACGATTTCCCTCAAGTTTTTCGAAGATTCAAATCCTCCATCTGTTCTTAATTTCAAGTAAATAAACATAAATTTTAATCAGCAAGCAATTTTTACATCATTTTTAAATATCCTCCATCTGTTCTTAATTTCAAGTAAATGAACATAAATTTTAATCAGCAAGCAATTTTTACATCATTTTGAAATTATTGAGATTTTCCTTTTTCTAACCCTAGATGTCTGCTATGATTTTGTTATTATCAATTCGGTTATTAAATAAATTTCATTATTAATTTTTAGTAAGTGTTTAGCCTACAATTTATATTGAAAATGTGGCCTAAAAAGGGAGATGATTTCGACAATTTATTTGATTTCTACTGTAGAAGAGCATTTTTCAAATTCAAAGTGTCCATTGAATTTTTGTTTTACTAATTAATGCTATTTTGAACAGTTTCCGATACGGGCGTTGGCAGCAGCTTGGTGGAGTTCCAGGAACTGGACATTGCGAGACTTGCGATCTCTGATAAGTGGGGTAATCTCTGTCCTATGTTGTTTACGTTCACGGTTCATGTTTAAATCTTGGTTTTAGCTCGTTTATCCTCAATCACGTTCATCCATTTCAATAATTTACACCATCACTGCACACACGCGCATGTGCAAACTCAGACACATATTACACAATAAATGTATGCTTTTGTGGGTATGAACGAGATGAAACCGCATGAAATTTCTGTGCTGGACTTTCAAAATGCAGACTTGTATGGTGGACCATCCAATTGGGTTGATTCACAATGTTGAAGATCTACATGCTCTAAATTCTTACGGATGAAAATTTTCATTTCAAAGACCTTTTGCCCATGCGTCAAGAAAATAAAATTTTGGACTAGTTGATGTTCCTTTTTGGGGGGGGGGGGGGGAGATATCATATAATATTTCATATCTTGAAGTATAAAAAAGGATAAATGGTGTGAATTGACCATGCATTTTTCGAAAGCAACTCCGGTAACTTTTTTCTACCGACGCATATTAAGTTCTCTGTATCTCTGTGCGTGCGTGAGTGAATATGCGTGCACACATGAGCGCATGTTCATTAGGAGGAGAATTCAATAATGTGATCACATGTGTGTTCAAGAGGGTCATATACTAAATATTTGTACACGCGCGCGCGCATGTAATATCCGTTTACCACCTTTGTATTTATTTATATATTCCTACAGGGTATGTTTCCCTGCCTCTACAATTCTGAAACATATGTTGCTGAATTATCATCTATACTTTAATAAGGTACTGCCCTCTAATTTTTGCATATTTTCGAGTTCCCCAACTAAACTCTTATGTCAAAAAGTGTTAACAAGAGGTTTCCTTGAAAGCAAGGGAATGATGATGTAACAATAATTCAAGAAATCAATCATACCTGGATATTCTCGTACTTCTCCTATGACGCTTGTGGCTCGGAGGGCTTTTTCCCACAAAGACCTCCACCTGACTGTCATGCTCCAGCATTTACAGATTCAAAAGAGTGATATATTGAAGCTAATTTGTTTGGTTTCCCAGTACAAAACCTTTGTTAGCATACATTTGTGACAGCATGATTAGGATTTCTTGATTTACTTCTGGAAAAATGGTTTGGGAGAAAAAGGTTTTGAAATATTTGTGCATACATTTCATATAAATTTTTTGCCTGAAGAGTCCCATTTCTTGAAAGTCACATCAAATAAGGTGCATTGACTAGATATTAAATTAACACCAAGTACAACCCATTCATGCATGCAATGATTATGCATAGCTTTCTAGTTTATGAACCCACCGCATGTAGCAGCCATCAGTTAATGTTCCATTTACTATTGCTTTCCTTCTACTTCTAAGGATATGGAACATAACCCATTGTTCTTTTGGCGAAATATATACGTCCTGATGATATGAGCGCTTGGTTTTAGGGTTAACCAGAGTTCCTGACAAGCCTATGCCCAGCTGTTACATTTTATGCTGCATGTTTTAAATCCATGTTCTTAATTTCTGCTTTCTTACACATCTTTTTGGTTTGCTTTCTCTTGCAGATGCTCATATTAAAAGATCGAGTAAGCTTCCTTCATGTTACGCTTCTCAGTATATGCAAATTTATGTATTTACATAGTTTTTGTTTATTTGTTGCAGTTGAAATCTGATAGGCGTTTCCTTAATATCTAAATACTTTCTGTTTATTGAACAGCTTTAATGTTTCAACTGTGGTGAAAATCTTTTGATTTTTTCAAACTCTGCAATAATATAACTAGCAGGCTTGCTGTATTCAATGCTACGTCATAATTGCTTAGGATGCAAATACATGCAGTGTTTAGTAATATTTCTTTTGTTTGTACCATTGTTTTTTATCATTAGTAATTTGTAATCTAATTAGCTTCAATGATCGAACTGTTAGTAAGTGCAAAGTAAAGGGTTCAAAGACTAGTATGGACACACTTACCTGTGGATTGCTTACGCCTTGTGGAATATCTTCTATTTCTCAATGGTTTGTTATCGGTCATATATTACTCGCAGTGGGATATGACATAGATATAACTTAAATGCATTTTGGAGGGTTTGGAGTTGGAGTTTGGAGATCTGCTGATCATTTGATCAGCCTTATATGTTTATGCAGTTTCTCATCTGGAACTTGGGACCAACTTTATACAGATCAGGTTGACAAATGTTATAACATTCAACAAGAGCTTTCCGCTAAGAGTTTTTAATAAAGCATGCTTCATAACCGTTTTAATTGAAAATGGTTCAGATACATATGAGCTGCTACTTCAAGGGTAGAAGAACAGTGCAATAGATATGAAGAACCAACACAACTTTGTAAGCTGTTCTTCTACCCTTGAACTCTGTTTGCATAAGGTCGCTGGACTTGAATCATTACTGATCTACACTGTTTTCTCTACTTCTTAAGCACTTGTGAGGTTGTGTTGTATCTCTGTCTAAATGTCTAGGAAATTGCATAAATAAGATTACATTTGTGAGATTTTTAGACGTTGAACTTGATATATTTATTCTGTGCTAAAGCTTTCATGGAGTTTCCCTGTTTCTTTTCAGAAGCATAAACTACATTTTTGAAGTATTATTATTGTGTTATGGAAAAATTGCTGTGACACTTGACAAGCCTATGCCATAATTTACAATCACTTCTTTTAGTTTCTCTCCCTTTAAACAGAAATTACTGTTCATTAGTTTTATGTGGTGTGCCTGTTATAGCACATGCTATGTTGTGAGATGTTGGAGCATAAGTTTGATATGCTCTTTCTAAATTATTTTATCATCATCATGTGATGCACCTCAATGCTCCCAATTCTTAATACAGAAAAGAATAAGCTTCTTGGGAATATTTCTTGATATCTAGGATTCTAGATTCTTGAGAACATATTAATTGTAGTGGCTAATTTGTGAAGTTTGAAGTAGAATCTTCTTATCATGTTGTGAATTAAATATGGTTTCTTGGTTAGCATGTTTTGCGGATATACATGTGAACATTATTTTTCAAGTTTATCCTTTAACTATAAGTGAATGCTAATCATGCCAGTTTCTTGTGGGACCTTATGATAGTACTTTTCTTAAATTCAAAGTGGGCATTTCCAATTTTTATAGAATATTTTATAATATACATAGACTTGAGTCCAGAATGTCCACCTCTTTGCAGCAAAGTGGCCTCCCATTCACTCAGCGAACTAAGTTTCATGAGTACGTTTTGGTGGGTCCACATTGAGGAGCAACTCATTAGTGAACTTGTTTAGATACGCATTTACATAGTCTATTCATATGTGTTTAGTAATGCTGTAAAAACTATCCCTTTATCATGCAAATATATTACTTCTCATAATTACCTGATTCTTCATTGAGGCTGAATGTACTATTCTGAAATAATGTTCATTTATTTGTTTGTCTTTGTGCATCCTCAGAATGTAGCTATCGAGCTGATAGTTGAGCATATAGACAGTCAAAAATCAAGACGCGGTCATCTGTTTCAACAAGATGATGACACTTCACTACCTATGTCAATGTCATGCATTGAGCGCTTGGTTTCTGGCCTTGAAAATTATGTTCTCAAGCATGGGACTATTGTAGAAGAGAAGTGCCAGACTTGTGCTGCTAAAAGGTAAAGTAGTCACGATTATTTACTAGCAGTTATTCTTTAGTCAATGGATTTGTTTATCTATGTGTCAAGATTTAGACTCCATATGGTTGCTTTGTGAAAGGTGATTTGTGAATTATATGATTAAATCTAAATAGTTTTATATGGCATACACCCTACCCAACAGTGAATTTGATACCCAGTTCTGCCTGCCTCATGGATGCTCTTCATGTAGATATATGGAATTTAAATACACTTTTGTAATTAAAACCAGTTTACGCTTAGTTGTTAATAAGGCCTAATACCGACAATCTATTATTCTATTATATGGGATATTCTTATAATGGAAAAGCTGATACTAACAATATAGCTAGAAAATCCTGACCTGGATGTTAAGGCTCTGTTTGGATACAAAGTTCGGATAACCATGGTTTATTTTAAAGTGGAGGTAGGAGGCATGCAAACTATGGTTTGCAAGCCCCAAACTCCAAAAATGGAGTTTAGTAAACTTTGATTAGATTGGAGTTGAGATAACTGCAGTTTAAGGCTGAAAAATTGCAGTTAAATGGGTGCCAAACAAGCCAAAGTTAGCATTTTGGAGTTGACTTTTGCTAACTTGAAGATACCACAGTTTACAAAGCTCAACTCCATTCCCAAACAGGATGCTGGGATACTTTCTTCTCTTTCCTGTCTTGTTAGTATATTATTACAAGTCTTAGATCATAAACACTATCATCAGTTATTTTCTGATTAAATAATTAAGTCACCGCCATCATTAGTGTTTGACTATCTAAGTTTTTGCTAATATTTCCAACTTTTTTTGTAGGGAACACATAAAGGTTGGAACTGGGCAAGCAAGCAACGGTGGGAATTCTAGGGGTGGAGGGCAAATAGTTGAAGTTGTAATAGTGGTGGCAACTTTGTCGTCACAAGATTCACAACCTTGTTGTTGGAGAGCAAACTCTTCAATGACACAGGTTGGCTTCCATCAGAAATCATTTATTGTGCCAACCATTTCTTAAGTCTAAATTACACTAAACCACCCTTACCTATTGCTGATTTTCACTAAACTACCTTGAATATTTTATGCTCCCTACATTAAAGGAGTGAAAATAATTCCATTTAAACCAAATTCAGGGTTGTTTATTGTAATAAAAAACTTTAAGGAGTTTAGTGAAAAACATCGATAATTAAGGATAGTTTAGTGTAATTTAGCCTTTTTTAATGAAATATTGCTGGAAATGTGACTTCGGCGCCATGCCCATAACTCGTTTTCTACCAATTTGGTTATATGAATGCCAAGGCATATCGCATTTAGGTTTTCCCCCTCTATTGAAGCGATCTCTTTAAAGCAAACTTTATGTTATGTTGGGAGCAGACACGTATGCCCCTTTCTCTAGTTGAAACCTATAAATGAAAAATTCAATTACTTCTTGAAGAAAGGTCCAAGTTTTAGGATTATTGTACAATGGATGCATTTCCTATGGTACACTATCAACAACAACAACAACTGAGCCTTTTATCCCAAACATATGGATGCATTTCCTATGGTACACTATGAATATAGTTAAGTAATGTAGTTACCAGTTATCTGAAAAGTTAGAAGGGATGCTAAAATATGCGAACGCAGTACAGAAACAAAACGATTCAGAAGATAAAGAGCCCGAAAAACAAGGTTGCATGTTGTATCTCTTAAATATCTTTTGAATAATATTTGGCATAGCACTACATTACAGTACACAGCCTTTGAATGTAAACTCCATATTGGAATGATGGCATTCTGCGATGTTTTAACCTCTATACATTTCTTTACTTCAATTTACATGTAGTAAACCTTACACTAAATGAAACAAATATATAATTTGTTTATTCTAACTATATTTGAAAAAGAAAAGGATTCATGTGGTGGACACAAAAAGTTTGGTTTTAAGGCTGCTTGTTGTTCTCGGTCGTTCTAACAATATATGCACTGCAGGTTCTATATTTTCAGGACTTCTCGCTCTTGCCAATCTCCAATTTATCATTAACTGCACTGACAAGTGTTGACTGGCAAAGTTATGGTTTACGACTGAAAAACAATTCTGTCGACAGAGATGGCCATGTTGTACTTGAATGGGAGGATATGCCATTATTTGCTCATATCGACATTGCCATCCACGGTTATACTAAAGGTACTCATCATATTCATGATTGTTGATGCGCTATAGTTGTGATGCTCCTCAAAGCTCTTTTATATTCACTTACGTAACAGAACCACAGACAAGGTGAAATAGTACAGTTGAAAGAAACCTTATTAAAAAGGCAGTTAAGAATGCACTAGATGACTTGAAGGCAAAGCACACTGGATTATTCCTCAGCTCACATGCTCTCAAGGTATAATTATTTCCTTCCGCAATTGAATTACTATTCATGAGGATTTATGGTTCAAGATATTTTGCTATGTTTGTGATTCGTAGTGATATGCAATTTTATCTTGAAAAATGATAGAGCTGCTGTGATTCAGATTCAAATGCACCAAAAACTATAGTCCAGATTATCACACTGAAGGCTTTTTCCGTCCCCTAACTATATATTATATGTGCATATGTAGTTGCAAGTAAATGCAACTCAAGTTTTGCACCATGTTTTCAAGTAGGTTGAGTATCTATCCATGTTTAATATTTCTGGCCTTTCGAATATTACGATTAAATATCCATTAGTCTATCAGTTACATTAAACCCAAGATTTCTGGAGTATGATCGTATACCAAATATACTTTTCCCTTTTATATAAGAAAACTTTGTTGGGCAATACCGGCTCTCATTTAATACTAGATTTCTGGGCATGTGCATCAGTTACAGCAAGCCGATTAATTATTTTTTCGTACGCATTACAGTAAATATCCATTGCATAATTAAATATGTATACTCATCACGAAACCTATATCTTAATGCAATACAATAAGTAGGAAAAGTTCGACAAATTTACACATGTCCTGTAATCGCTTTGCTTTTGATTGAAGATGCCACATGTCCTGTAAAGTGCTAAGGTCAGAGCTGGCTTTCTGTTCCGAGTGAATTTTGTTCATGTATCTTAAGGAATTGTGAGTTAGTTTGAACCATGGTTTCAAACCTTGAACTATCAGGACCTGAGATGGTTGATCCCGATCCCAAAAATGTCTGTCCAAGTACAGAGACCGCTGAGAATTTAAACCTTGGTATTATGTTTACCAATTGATCGATAAGGTTTTAGTATTGATTCAGCGGGTAGTGGTCTTATTAAAGGTTAATGAGTTTATTACCGGGTTGTGAGTTACCTTGAAAATGCCAAAACTTTGTAGTTATATTTTTGAAGTATGTAAAAAACCATTTTGACATCAATAATTACCGAAAAGTATGCCATTATTATTAGTTATTTTAACTATTTATTTAATTTTACCATTTTTCAAAAATTCTTTTAATCAAACAATAAAAGTTCTGGTATGTTCAGATACAAAACGGCCTACATATCTGAGACAGCCGATTCCGATTGGCGATCCCAAAATTTTCTTTATGAGACTGAGGTTTAAACCCTTGTTCTGATCTTCGAAAATTCATTTCTTATTATTTCGAGAAAGCGAGGCGTTATGATCTGCAGATGAGCAATCTGACTCAAATATCAGAGTGTGTTCCAGGTTTCTGAGAAAAGATTATAGGAGTCATAGAGATGAATGATAGAAAGACTAAAGGGAAAAGAAATGATGCCCCCTCCCTCTTCGAATGCGAGAGCCTGTGTGAGGAAGAAGAATGCTTAGGTGACTACAGTGGTTTTCACCGAGGAGTATTTGGGTATTTTGGACTTTTAGGCCTTAGTGTTTCTTTTGCTTTTGTTGATTATGTTTGTACATATTGAATAGATATATCTTAAAAGTCAAGTAGCGTATCATATTCATGTGATGCCCATCAGAATTTCGTCGCACGCGAGCGGCATTTCCTGAACCCGCTGCACTCATTAGGGATTTATGGTACATTCTGCTCTTTGGGCAAGGTGTGTTTTTGGATATTTTCCATCTTCCAGAGTGAAATCTCTCGTTTAGAGAGCAAAATAAGGAGAAATAAATAGCACCACATTTAATGGGGTCATTGCAATTGCGATGTTAGTGTTTGCAATACTAGTGCTAAGCACGTGTATGTGCAACCGACAATTTATGATAACATTTAGATTAACAATTATGTTAATTTATTAAAATATGTTTGACACTGCAATCCAATAAATTTTTTATGAGCGATGCGGATTCTTAAAAGCAATTTCAGGGTATATGTGTAATAAACAAAATAGACGGTTTACATTTGAAAATTTTGTGGGAGGTAATGATGTTTTGGTGTAAATTGAGCCTAAATAAGCGATTGTATTTTGTGGTGGGCCACCTGAGGTCAGACCGTGTGTTATAACACAATAAAGCCCAATTTTCTTAACCCAAAAAAGTGGAGCTTCCCTGTCTCTCTTTCATTTATTCTTTCTCTAGCTATTAAAAAAATAAGTTAAATTAAACGAAAATTTTATGAAACCACCGGTTTGCATGTGGTTTCAAATTATCTGAATCAAAACTATGGTATCATGATCCTTGCTGTGAAACCATGCTTAAATGCTGTAATTATGGAATGAAGTCACAAAGAAGACTCTAGAAACAAGATACGACAGTTCAGATATTAATGGTGGGTGAGAGAGAGAGAGAGACTTAGTTTGAAATTAGAATGTAAATGAGTTGAAACATTTAAATGAGATGATGAGAGGGGCATACTGAAATGAGGAATAGATTGCAAGATTTTTCTCATTATATTAAATTTTTATTGAAAAAGAAAGCCTAACAAATGATGGCATGATCACCGGTCTACATTACAAGAGTAGAGATCTGGAGGGGAGGACCATATGTTCGGTTTGTATCTTCCACAGGGCGATCACGTTTTACTATCAGTAACTTAATTTTTGATTTCTACAAAGATCTGGCAAGGACCATTTTTGACAGTTTTAACAGCAGAATACATACATCAACAACAGTCAAAAGCAATCGGATTACAACATCCTGACGCTAGTTAGCATCTGCTGATATGAGGGAGGCAGCGAAAATAAACAATCTGGGTAATAGAGCTGAGCGGTTCATGAATAGAATTGAATCGAAGGGGCAATAAGAACACTACACACCAATTATTAAACATGCAGACCATCGCAATGCAGATGTTCTATCAAGCCTTATGCTATATAACTACAATCTTCAGCTTCGTCGGGAAAAATGTTCTCTCCAATGGGCAGACGAAGCAGAGAGTGCTTTTGACAGAACCATATCAAGTGCTACAGAGATACTTTCTCCAGCTTTTCAGAAGATGATAATGGATATACCCATTGCAAAGCATCCCAATGCTACCCAAGGGCTTAGGCGTTCACCTGAATCATGAAAAATAAAATAAAATGAGGAAATGGTGAGTAATCATAATAAAACTCAAATCATTCAATCTAATCCAGTCTTAAGTACGATCTAATACATCGTTAATAAATTGTAATCAACAATTTTAGTCCAAGTTTAGTTTTCTCTCCTACAGACTAAATTTGCTTAAAGAAATCATTGATTGCGTTGCCAAGACTAAAATCAACAAGATTAGGGTTCCAAAAGCATACCTATTCTAGCCGCCTTCCAGAAAAAGCCTCGAAACCTGCCAAAATTGACACCTTATGAGAATCTTAATCTCATGGACAAGTTTATAATGTGCGCATTGGAACTTCGATGTGTATAATAGAATGATCATATGCTGCTGTACCAAATGGCTGATAAGAATTAAATCACACACACGCACACACAGATCATTCGTTCACCCAAACCCACTCAAGACAATGGCTTTGTTGTTGTTGTTCAGAGGAGCGCATGCACAGTTTGGCTAAGGATCCCCCCACCCCCAACATGCACACACACCACATGGGGGAGAGAGAGAGAGAGAGAGAGAGAGAGAGAGAGATTTTAGACTTTTGAGCAGACAGAAATGATTAAATTACATTTCAGGACCATAATAGCAAAACTTGGCGTGCCCTTTAAACCTGAAAAGACCATCGACTTCAAAAATCACCAAACAGCATGGAAAACAGAATGCGAGAACAAATTGATCAAATTCGGAAATGTTCCAACTTTACAGTGCACTTAAGCGTTCACAGCAAACAATAAATAGCATATCACATTTGGAAAACCACCTGACACGCACAAGTATGATATTTTCTGAAACAGAATGCTGACTTATGGAGACGACATATTTTAGATGATATTTTCTGAAACAAGAATGCTGAAGTATGGAGATGACATATTTTAGTTTGTTGTAGCTCAATAACAAGGCCAAGACTTTGGTCCTCTCCCCAATTAGGCTATCTATAACGGACAAGCATGGCTTCCAAATTTTTACACTATCCACCCAATTAGGCAATAATATAATTTTCAAGCTTAAAATTTTCTGCAGTATAAGGATGCGGGCAGATAAAAGCTCTTGCATGCGAGCATGTTGATATCATGCAAGTGTAGCCTGAGCGCCTGGGCCCTGGCTGTATTTTGAGTTGGCATATCCCGGTTAGGAGGGCAAGTAGAAGGTTGTAAAAACATCATTGTTAATTATTTTATTTTTGAAGACATAGCACCATTATAATTGTAAATAGGTCAATAAAAGATCCACATTAAGTTAAGTAATGAAAAAAATGATTCTATGTACATCAAGTCTATGGCATCAAAAGAAGATGAATCCAACTCAGAATGGGTGGTAGGAAAATAACAGTGGGAAACATAACTGCCTTTCGACAGATATATTCAAGTAGTCATCAATGATACAGGATATTAGATTATTAGTAATGCCAAGCTAATAAAAGAATAAAATAAAATTATATGTAATCAAGGCATCCATGACTGTTAAGTTTAACTTTGATAAGTTAGCACAGAGCCGTTATGCTAATCTGCACCGTCAGCTAATTATGAAATAAGCAATGTTCTAAATATCGGATATCGGTATTGTATCAGTCCGAAGATTTTCATATCGGATATCGTGATATATTTTCTAAATATTGGATAGCAAAGTTCTGTATTATAAATATTATGGTTATAACTTAATATAAAGAGTTTGTTTTCATAAATCTACTTATTCCTCCGCTAACCACCTTCTTACGAAAAAAAACATAATTTTTTTATAGATTTTATTAGGATTTATCCTTTCCCCATATTCCTCAATACGGATCGGTACTTTTTTCTTCAGCTTACCAGAAGTTTCGGATGATATTTATGCTCTACAAATAAAATTACAAATACCAATTAAATTCATCATAATTTAAAATTTTTAACATAGCCAAAATTTGGAAAGAAAAATGAAGGATTGTAATTGACCCCGAGTTTGGATCAATTGCAGAAATATTCATACAAAACGAGAAAGATAGGAGGGAGGAAAACATGCACAATCAATTTCAGATAATACTCAGGCTCAGTATAAAAAAAGAAAGACAAGAAGGGTGCGGCGAGAGAGGGGGACCTTGACGGTCGATATAGGATTCTAGGGTTCATCGATGAGAGATCGGTTGTTGAGCTTCCAATACGCGAAATTGAAAGATCTAGGATTCGTGGACTTTGAGCAAGAGAAATTGAGATACGGAGAAAGCGAGATAATGCTTTCGTATGTCCTGTTTTTTCTTATTTTAACGGGTACGGGCTATCGGCCGATATTTTCTAAATATCGCAAAACGATATAGTTTTGAAAAATCACAGTGTTTTCTCTCCAAAACCGATATATCAGCGATATGTATCAGATATCGGCCGATATTTAGTACACTGGAAATAAGACGGTACTTCTACAAAGTAAATAAGCTTATGATAACTCCAAATATTTTAAGAAGTGGAGGGAATTGCCAAGCAATTGTTAATTTGCTACCTTATAAACAGCAGCAGTAGCAGCCAGTGGATGCAAATACTATGATTCACTAACAATCATGTCATGGGGTATCCATTGCATATCAGGAACACAAATTGTTGATTGGCAGTAATTAATAGTGTTGCTGCTGGCCCCAAGGAGTAAAGTATTGGCTGTTTCTCTTCTTAAATATACCAGGTATTTTTCCATATATTCCCTTAAGCCGGATAATGTTTTTGCCTCAGCAAGAGTACATATGCTGGGAGAATGTGTTTATCGAACTACATAAGAATAATCTTTAAGGTAATTGTTATGCCTTCAAGCTATATGGAAATTTGCAACTGAATGCATGCACTCTAAAAGGAGGGCAAGCAGGAAGTGTTGGCTGACAACTAATGAGCATGATGAGCTTGAATTGTAACCCTACTTACAGGATATCCTGCTGCATATACCAGTGTTCTAAATATCGCCAACATACCACCTATATCGGCCAATATATCGGTTTTGGAAGGAAAACAATATGATATGCTGAAATAATATATTATTTAGTTTTGGGTATATATCGGCCGATATATCTGGTCCGATACATCTTACTGAATCTCATGATATTTGTCAAATTTTATTTTGGGTCTTTGGATGCGGATAAGATTGTTAGTCCCTTATTTTGTTTATGCTTTATTTATATAATCTGTTACATATGTTTAGTATCAATGTTTTCAAATTTGGTTATTTATGTAATTAACGACAAATCTCCTCAAGTAGGATTTGAATTTACGACCAGTCATTATATATGACCGCTCCACTACCGAACTATTGAGAAATATTCATCTAAGAAAGACAATTTCATATTGAGCCTTCTTTATGACATTTATGATGCAAAAAATATTATTTGGAATATATATTCCGATATATCGCGATATACGCTATTCGATATGAAAATCATCAGGCCGATACGATACCGATATCCGAAATTTAGAACATTGGCATATACATAAGAAACTTTACATATTTTAGTCATGTTACATCTTAGTCGTTTTAAATATGTTTGATATATAATTCGCTTTATACATTAGGTTAATTCCACAATACCCCCCTTTAGTTTACCTCGTATAGCACTTATACCCCCCCTCAAGTAATTTATTATAAAAAATACGGCCCACTTCTCATCGATCATAACCCTAAAACTCAAAATTCAACTCTAAACAACCCAAATGATATTCTAATTTAACTCTGGAACTTGTTTTGTGGTGTTTAAAATAGAATTGTGAATCTGGACGATAAAAAAGGGGGGTGTTTGCGCTCATAAATCATTTGAAGTATAAGTGCTGCATCGGGTAAACTATAAGGGGGTTTGTGCAATGACCCTTGTCAATTTAGTATGCACCAAAGAGGTAAAGTGTATTCACCAACATAACAAATGCAAGAGTTATGGTATGTATGGAATGCATACACATCACCTCTATGAGATGCTCATGCCACATGAAATCCTACATGGAAAATGTGGTCACTAACTCCAAGCTCAATAAACAAGACGTATCCTTTATTGCCATGGATAATCATGAATGAATAACTCATACAAGAGTATGTATGTCTTCAACCTCCAAACAGATGTCTAATGAGGGAAAACTTATCTGGAGAGATTAAGCTAATGAGCCAAATTAGACAGACATAGATGAAAGTGAATAACTAACACAAGCGGTAGCTAAATCCTTATTTCAGGTAATTCATGAGAGGGTTCAGGGCATATGATGCTTGTTGCATTTCTAACTCAAGTTTGTGAGTGCATTATCAACTGTTCTATTAGAAATTACTTATTGCAATATTCCCTAAGCAATTTTCATTTTTTCATTGTAAAAACTGCTAGCATGCATTCATAAAGGTAGTCATAGAAGGGCTTTGGGGTATATGGTGCACATTTAAGTTCGGTTCCATCTTTTAGTGCAATGCGGAGTGTACAATGACTAGTACTTTTCACAAAAGTTGGATCTCTACCATGTTGCAGGATAGAATGGGAGTACACTGCAGTGATAATTTTTGGAGATTCCACTCTACCCACATTCATCACAACATAAAAGTTATTATGATCAGAGCTACTAGAACCTCGCTCCAACCTCATTTACTAAAACCAAAGAAAGGAAGCAAACTGTAGGGGATTCTGAACCCTTCACCGCAAGAAGCACACAAGACAGGACATCATAATCGAAACACGAAGAAGACAAGCACACTAGATTGACATGGTTCAACCACCTCCGCCTACATCCACAGGACAAATCTCAATTGAGTTTCACACTAAAATGAAAAAGAACAATACAAGAGAAGCCTCCATGTCTCACTCCTATCCTCTCTCATTTCTCATCACCCCTCTTGCTCTCACACCACGAGAGGACGCCAACACCAAACCCACCAAAGGTGACATTTTTGGCCTAAAGGCGCAAACAGATATGAGACATCCTTAACAAAACCACATTATATTTTTTTAAAATTTCAAAAAACTCCGAGGCCAAACAGCAAACCAAAGTTCCATCTAAACAGCGGTCCAGTTTTCCAAACTGATTAGGGATCTCCTGTTGAAATTCAGATCCATATCCACATAATATTGATGCTAAAACTAACGAGTACGGTTACTAAAAACACGATATATCTCTAAATTAAAACCTAAAATTCTTCCTTTTACTCCAAAGAATCTTCGAATTTCCCACTAAAATTAGATTCCCATCACAAACAGCTAACAAAGCTAATCTAATCTAATCTAACACGAAGCAAATAAGCTAGATCTGAAATGTACCCAGTTCTTTGCTCGAGAATGGTAGGGAACTGCATCTTGATGTAGGTGCACGTGCAGATCACGAGCAGAACCACCGTCAGAAATGAATGGAAATTGAACAGCGCCGACTGCAAAAAGGGAAGCATAAAAAAATCAAATTTTTATTCGATCCAAAAACTATCAGAAACAGAACAAACAATCCCGCAATCAGCGATCAAAAAGAGAGAAATTTGATTACCATGACGCTCGCGATTCGAACCCTAGATCCTGATATCAATCAATTCGCATCGATGGGGAATTTTAGGGCTTCCTCTCTCTGATTCTTAAAGTAGCATAGAGAGGATCACTTGTGTGTTTTTGGGGAAAAAAGGAGGGCTAAATTGTACAAACGGTTGATTAATTACAAATAACCCCTTTAGTTTACCCCATATGGCGCAAACCCCTATAAGACATTGGAAAAAACTTGTTTGGAGAACAGGTGGAGAAAATTTCTTTACCGGACCCTTGCAAGCTTTTGGATGGATTTTGAGATTCGTGCTCTCTCTCTTTCGTTCCTTGTACGAATCTCAAAATTCATTCAAGGTTTTGCACACTCTCTCTTTCCGTACACGAATCTTAAGGCCTATCATGTAAGGGGCTTGTGGAGAAATTTCTTTGCAAGACATTATAAGTCGATAAAAAAATATTTTCTGTTTTATACTGAATAGTTAAGCTAAACCGAATCAATATTTATAATAAAAGTATCCAACGAGAATCCATGCAGCCGGTAGCCTTAATTTTTAACAACTAAAATCTGTTATGATTTTCTCATATTTTAAATCTTTACTCTGTTTTGGCATTAATGATATTATGCTATAAATATTTATTTCTATCATTTGATCTAATAAACTATTTTATGTTTTACAGTGCTATCCAAATTCATATAATGAACTTCAATCAAATCTCTAATGGTTATCTAAATATTTTTTTTCTCCTGGTAACGATTAACACTATTTTTTCCCGAAGAAATAATAAAACAATCTCTACTAAGTAGGGGTCTCAAAATTGAAAATTCAGTTTCAACGACAGCCTTCTAAATGGCTATAAAATCTTCTTATTTTTTCTAGCACAAAAAAAAATTGCTAACTGCTCTCTTCCTCTCCCTCTTGACTAAACGACCCTTCACTATCTCTTTCAATAACCAACTTTACAAATCTTTCTCAATTGATAACTTGCATTTGCACATGTAAAATACTAGTATTGGAATTCTTAGTTTCTAATAGCAAGTGGGAAGATAAATTAAAAAAACAGAGCTGGATAAAACTGGGGAGGAGCACTTAGCAACAATATTAGTCCTTTTGCCAGACCTCTTTTTGTTATGGAAACTAGGAATATTATCGGTAATCCTAAACCCTATAACTTTTAGGCTAAATTTCAACTTGCTGCCATAAACCATGGACAGTTTCCTCAAATGATATCATGAACTTTTAAAATGATCGATCGATACCATAAACTTTCAAAGTATCAAAATACCCCCTAACATTGTTAACGGATTACAAAATGACCAAAATACCCCTCCATAATTTTTTGTAAATATAGTCTTTTTTATTATATGAGAAATGTATTTTGGTCATTTTTTAATTTTTTGTTAACACCGTTAGGGTGTTATTTTGATATTTTGGAAGTTCATTATCAATGCATCGCTTCCCAATGGACGGCAACGGTTACGTAACAAGCCTGTAACATATTTATTTTAAGGTCATTTCTTAAAATAAATATGCTAAACGTAAATAAGCAATTATACACAGTACAAGAACAAAAAGAGCTTGAAATTTTCAACAAACTGTTTTATTTATATTCATTCAACAAACTTTATTTACATGGATAGATGTTTTGAAAAGAAAATGCAAATAATATGAAATGCCTAAACAAGTGGCATACTGGTAATGAAAAATTGAACAAGAAACTAAAGGTCGGCTTGGACTGCGATTTAGTTGTAGTCCTCAGCAGTCGGGTCCACCTCCTTGGCCTTTAGATTATTTGACGAACATTCCAAAGAAACAAAGATTGGTGGAATGCCCGTCACGGTAAGTCTCCAAAAGAATTTATGATATTTAACAGGTACAAAAGTAATGCAATATGGCATCTATAACATAACGGGTGATAAGTGTGTGTGTGAGAGAGAGAGAGAGTGTGTGAGCATGTGTATATGACTTCACAGGTCTTTACAAGGTAATCTAATTTAACGTCAGTCTAAATGTGAATATTAACCAATCTCAGGAGTATTCTCGAACTCAAGGGTAGAGCCCCAGGAGTAAAGAATCACGGGCCCGAATCAATTGTTAGTAACGGGACTTCAACCTAATGTTGAAATATTCCAAACCCAAGAGTAGGGCCCCAGGGGCTTGGAAACACGGGCCCACATAATAGATTTCTTGTGTTAGTGGACATGGATTCATGAACTAGGGAGACTCCTGAGATTCCGTTGGATTCATACTTGAACTATCCCAATAACCCGTGTATATTAATCAATGGTATCAAGTCTTGATTGAGTCCATGAATGCAAAAGGTGATATAATATCAAGATTGAGTTCATGTATACATGTGGTCATGTCAAGCGCAAATCATATCATTTGTATTCATGCTTCGAGTCAAGTTGGTGTCACGCTCCGCTTCAAAAAAAACGAAAACATGCACGTGATAAGCCCGCGACATATTTATTCCGAGAAAATCATTTCCTGCAATAAATATGCTAAGCGTTTATAAGCAATATAATATATAAGAAAATTTGACAAGTGAAATAAAACTTTAACAACTTTATTTACATTCAACTTCCACAAAGTTTGATACAAGATAACTGAAAATAAAAGTGCAATGAAAATGCCTAATAGGTGGCATACTGAAAATAAACTGTTGAATGAAACTAGAAGTTAGTCTGTGCTTCGAGCTGAGTATAAACCTCTGAATTTGGTTCAATCTCCCTTGTATCTGACGAACATTCCAAGAAAATAAAAAGAAATGAATGTCGTCAGCAAACTAGAGCTCGGAAAGTTCTAAAAAAGAAATATGAATGTGAATATAATAAAAGCAACATATAAATAGAATATGAATTTTTTTTGTGTTGTAAGAGTGTAACGACTCTGAATTTACTGTACAAAAATTTTCAGTTTAAAGTACAGAAATGAGTTTACAAGTCTGAGTACAAGTTATAAGTATATTTTGTTTAAGAACAGCAAGAAACAACTTGATACTCGCTGGTAAAGCCCTTGCACTGCTGTGACGTAGCCTTGTGTTTGAATCCCATCAGACACATTATTTTTTTTTCTGATTTTCTTTTTAAACTTTTTGGAAGCCCAAAAGTCTACATGTGCAATGCACACAAAAACGAAAAGACGGAAAAATCAAACATGTGCGCAATAATTTAAATACTGAGATGAACACGTGGCTCCAATCCACCCCCACCCCCCTAAATCGAACGGCGGAATGTGTTTCTAGGCCAGCACCGACGGTCCCCCCAAGCCCAATGAGACCCGGGCTTTGCACACACGACTTTTCCCCTACCCCTAACTCCCCTGCACTGTTTGATTGCTCTACAATCAAATAGAGACCCTTCAATTCCCCATTTATTTGTTAGTGTATATGCCCTATGGGCCATTATTGTATCATACTAGTTTGTATATTACTTAATGGAAGCTTGGGATATTCACATGTATATAACAGTCTTGCTAAACATGGTAGTATGCTACTTGGTTTTTCTATCTTAATATGTGAGTATACGTATTGATAGAGCTCTTAGGATCTTGCTTGACTACCAGCGTTGTGATGACAGTCACACTAGTGGGGGTTGGGTAGTCTACAAGCACATCCTTATTCAGGTCCCTAGTCGTAGGATTATCGAGACAGGGCATCGATACTCCGGAGTAGACTAGTATATACGCTTCTCATCCCAGTTGGGGAGATGGTCTGTCCCACAGCGGTCAGTACGTCGTACTGGAGATAGTATGCAGGTACTCGTTAGGTTACGGGTACACCGGACAGGACTCACAGGGAACTGTTGGTTGGTTTTATACCAGTCGTCAGTTAACAGTTCCCAGGTGACATGAGTACAGCATAGTCCGCAGACTTGACACTGCTACTTCGCCTCGAGTGTATCCCACTGTTCTTAGATTGCTACCCTACCACGGCTCAAAGGAGTCATGTAAACAGGTAGCAGTTGGGTGCAATCCCGAGCACTTGGAGGCAGTGGCGGTTAGACAGGATTCGTCTCTCCCGGTATTGGGAGTTGATATCGCGCTGTGTCAGAGAGCCATTACGCAAAGTCCCTGGCCAGGGCAAGCGAGATTTGCTGGTAGGTTCCAGTAGTTTCTCAAGGTGTAATGGGCTTCACTCCGACACGACTTATACCGCTATTAGGGGACTGACGCTTGTCGCCCCCTAGGCCCGATATGCGATAGTCTTAGACGAACAGACCGGACTGTACGGAGATTGTCACATCAGACTCAGTAGGAGTTCGGATGGGTTTCCTCATCGGCCTTCTTATCGACATCTACTTGGGGACCGTTACGTACAGCTAGTGCCGCTTGCGGTCTGTGGTTAAACCCACTGCCAGCGTAGTAGTCGAGTCTCTAGAGTCCTACACAGAGAGTTTCCCTACTCCAGGCAAAACGATATAGAGGTCGCATCTATTCAAACCTCTGATATACGGTGTCATAAATCAACTTGGTATTATCGGAGAGGTGGGTGGATATGTCCAAATAGCATATGCCCCCAAATTCAGGCTAGGCGTCTCAACGTCTCAGTCCGGTCTCTCGGCGGTAAACAGATTCTGGCACGCCCGGTGGGACCTCTTCCTCTTTCCACTCCACGCTTCGTGTGCCGTGTTTTTCCATGATCAAATTATCGCGGTATATATATGTTTGTATTTGCCCTTGGGTGATGAGATACTGAAGCTGGCGTTTCATCTCTATGCAGAATGGTGTTTGCTTCCACTCACAACAACTTAGGCTCTGTCACATCTGGTAGAGTCAAATATGAGCCACTTGCAGCCTCAAATCTCCGCAGTCCAGCTTTTCAAGAAATCAATGGGCTTATCTTTGGGTCTATGCTTTCATTTCTTACCTTCGGTGCCTCAACGCCGAAGATAGAAGCCCAGAAGAAATCTGTCTTCCACAGATCGAATCCTCCAACTTCAACTTTGCCGACGGAATCAGTCCTCAAACAACTGCCACCTGTCGAAGACCAAGGTCGATGCAAAGGGCAGAATATTCAAGCTCTCAAAGGAAACAGGGGGCAGGCTCAGCAAAATCCTGAGGCTGATCAAATTCCGATCGCAAGAAATCATCGACGTCGATATCGGCGTCAAATAAGACAAGATGGGGGCGGTTCTCCATATGGTCCTATTTCAACCCCAGTGGTGAATGTTGTTGTTCCAACCAAGAACAGTTTCAAACTGTTGCGAAGGGTCAGACAAAATTCTCTCACCGCAATATTGAAGAAATCTTCGCAGCCCATAGAGATCCAACAAGAGCAGAAAACAGTTTGCTCTCTGAGAGATCTGTCCTCATCTATATATAAGGTGTGGAAGCAGGTGAATGACTCATTCGTCAACCACGACACTTCTCCTAAACGTCGGCTAAATTCTGACAAATCCCCTTTCAAATACAAGGGGACTCATCCCAAGACGGTTCTGTTTACCGCCAAAAATAGAGACGAACTATAATTGATCGTCTTGCCTGAATTTGGAGACAGACGCTATTTGGAATTCTCCATCCACCTCTCCGAAGATACCAAGTTGATTTATGGCACCATATATCGGAGGTTGGATAGATGCGACCGCTGTAGCAGACTTTATCAGATTCCCCTTCATTTGTGAGGGTTTTTTTATTGTGGGGACGCTCTTCCCTGCAGGAGAAAGCCCCTGCAGTTAATTACGTTATCGTATTGCGATAACCACTTTCTCCTGCTCCAGCAGTCCACTTCGTGTCGTGTGTTATTTTGTTTGTTTTGGTTGCCTGTGAATTGTATACGGAGACTAGTTTATATCATCGCCCGTAGGGCACGGATTAGTCTAAATCCGTATATTTTAGATTTGGGTTTTGAACTTTGGTTATATATTCATTTAGGTAAAAAATATTTTGTTTTATTTAAGAACCGTTAATCTAGTTTGAGATTAAGATCAACTTAAATACATGAGCATTTGGGCTCAATTTATTTTTAACTAAGCATATGTTAGCCATATTTGAGACTAAGATCAACTTAGCAATATTTTAAGGATCATTTTTACTTACGATCCAACAAACAGTGCATTTGGGCTCAGCTGCAAGAAACTTCAGAGACTTAGCCAATCTGGGCTTGGTCTACTCGGTCTTAGGCCTTCCTTTTTGTTTTACTCAGGAGTGCTAAGCACTTATTTTTAGCTCTGGCTCTTATGTGTGAAACACATGAGGCGCTCAGATATGGGCACTGCCCAATCAGTACTAAGCACTTAGTCATTTTGACTGAGTATATAGTGCTAAGCACTTTGTATGGCACTCATGTGGGAAGCATATGAGGCGCTGAGCATAACACGTGAGGCCAGTTTGGCCCTATTTTGATTGTTTATTCTCAGCGTTTATATGCTTTGCATATAAGTGCTCACATGTTTGGCCCTTTTGGTTATTTATTTTCAGCACTTATATGCTTTGCATATAAGCGCTCACGTGTTTAACACGTGAGGCGCTGTCTCAATTATTATTATTTTTCCCAAGTCAACATTTTCCTTTCCAACTCCTTCTTTTAGTCAGAGCTTTGAAATAGTTCCACAACATTTTCTGTGCCGTGACTTGAATGCTTTATCTTTATAATGTGAAACAATGTTCTTATTCTTCATAAGGAAAGAACCATTTTAACAGAGTAAGAGTCCTGGCCTATAATCACCCACTTGCTCCTTGGCAGCCATGGATGGTGCCTATCGAGGAAATTATTCCTCGTTTTGCTGCATGCTTGGCGAACCCCGCTCTTACGGATGATCAATGTGACACGGTGATGCACGAGCTCCTGATCCGTAGGGGATCTCCTCTCCCCGTCGGCTCTATTTGGCTCCGGTTGATCTTCCTGACCGCACTCGATGTTATTCCTCCCCATCCAGCGGAGATGACTCCGGCGATGCTCGACGCAGCGAAGAACAATATCGACTATGTTTATGAGGCATGCTCGATTACCAGGCCTCTAAGGGATCTTTTCGTTCATTTGCTGAGCCAGATACGGGCTCAGCGGGCCATCATGCCTGTTTTCACCGATGAGCACGGTACTGATCGATGGGGAGCGACTCTTCATGAGGACTGCCGCTTCGATATGGTGGAGAAGGCTGAGAGGGATTTAGAAAACTTTGTTTATTATTTTGTAAACCCTTGTAGTTTTGATCCGATATTTGGTGATCTCTTCCCTGTAGAATAAAATATTTATTTAAATGCATCTCTTTTATCGTTGACTGCCGAATGCTTCATTTCCAACACATGTTCTTCCTCTGATTGTATCGTTTAAACATATATCCATCCTACACGTGCGCACGTGTCATGCGTTAACCTTCCACATGCGTATATAAATCAATATGCTTTCAACGCTATTTTTCATCCAAATACGCATATGTTTGTAAGTGAACGCTCAAACAGATGTGAACATTGACGATAATAACAATATGACTTGTCTTGTTGATAAAACTGTGTCGAAAATACATCTGATTAAAGAAAGATCTTCCAATCTATAGCATAAACATCTAGGTCACATTTCCAAAGAGAGAATAAAAAGATTGATAAGAGATGAAATTTTACCCTCTCTTGATTTTGATGATTTAGATATTTGAGTTGACTGTATTAGAAGTAAATTAACTAAGACTAAGAAAAAAAGTGTCATTCATAGTTCGAATCTTTTGGAAATTATTCATACTGATATTAGTGTATCTTATTCTAAGATCTTATATGGTAACAAGTATTTCATCACTTTTATTGACGATTTTTCGCGTTATGGTTTTGTTTATCTAATTAAGGAAAAATCTGATGCACTTGAAAGATTTAAAAACTTTAAAACTAAATCAGAGAAACAATTGGGAAAAGTTGTCAAAATTGTTAGGTCTGGCCGTGGTGATGAATATTATGGTAAACATGGTGATGCTGGACAATATTTAGGACCTTTTGCTAATTATTTGAAAGATTGTGGGATCATTGGCCAACATATTATGCCTGGTAGTTCTGAACAGAATGGAGTAGTTGAGCGGTGAAATCATACTCTTAAGGATATGATGCGTAGCATGATGAGTAGAAGTAACTTACCTGGGTATTTTTGGGGAGAAGCTATCAGGGCAGCCTTGTACATTCTCAATAGGGTTCCTAACAAAATTGTTCCCAAGACACCTTTTGAGTTATGGACCGGTAGAAATCCTAATTTAAATCATTTGAGGGTTTGGGGTTGTCCAGCTGAGGTAAGAGTTTATAACCCTTTTGAAAATAAAACAGATCCTAGAACCACTTGTTATTTTGTTGGATATCCCGATTATTCCAATAGATATAGATTCTATTGACTCTCTAATGGCACTAGAATTATTGAATCTCAAACTGCAAAGTTTTTAGAGTTTGATGTTGCGGATCTTCAGGATCCTCGGCTGTTGATGAGCAGAGGCAGGGGGAATATGTTTCTATACCTTTGCCCACATTACAAGATAGTGTTGTTCTACCTCCACTAGTTAACGTTGATATCGAGCAACAAGTTGTAGATGATTTCTTATTCCTGATATCATGCCTTCCAATATGGAGAATGTTTCAGAAGCACCAGTTAGAAGATCCAACAAACAAAGAAAAATGCAATTCCTAATGATTTTTAAGTGTATCTTAGAGAAGGAGATTATGACATTGGTGAAGTCAACGATCCTGTTACTTTAGTGACGCGGTTTCTAACATTCATTCTGATTTATAGCTAAGTGCTATGGAAAATGAATTAAAGTCTATGGAACTTAATAAAGTATGGGAGCTAGTTGAGTTACCTGCCAGTTGTCGACCCATTGGCTACAAATGGGTGTACAAAACTAAAAGAAACTTCAAACGTGAAATCGAGCGCCATAAGGCCAGATTGGTTGCTAAAGGATTCACCCAGAAAGAAGCCGTTGATTATCATGAGACATTTTCTCCAGTTTATACAAAAGAAACTTTTAGAATTATAATGCCTTTAGTGGCTCACTTTGATATGGAACTTCATCAGATGGATATGAAAACAGCTTTTCTAAATGTCAATTTAGATGAAAAATATATATGGATCAACCTGAAGATTTTCAAGAAGTTGGCAAAGAAAATTTAGTATGCAAATTGAAAAGGACGATTTATGGTCTTAAGCAAGTTTCTTGTCAATGGTACCGGAAATTTGATGTGGTGGTGATTTCTTTCGGTTTTGTGGAAAATAAAATGGATGAATGTTTATATTGCAAGGTGAGTGGGAGAAAATATATTTATCTTGTTTTATATGTAGATGCTATTTTGCTTACAAGTAGTGATGTAAGATTGCTACATGAGACCAAACACCTATTGTCAAAGAGTTTTGATATGAAAGATATAGAAAATGCTTCATTTGTTTTAGGTATAGAGATTCATCGAAATAGATCACGTGGCTTGTCAAAAGACATATATTAGCCGTGTGCTTGAAAAGTTTAATTTGCAAGACCGTAGATCAGGAGATGTGCCCGTGATGAAAGAAGATAATTTTAGCAAACGTCAATGTCCTAAAAATGAGCTTGAAAGAAAGGCAATGGAGAATTATCCTTATACCGGTGTAGTGGGTAGTCTAAGGTATGCATAAGTTTGCACAAGACCAGTCATTTCCTTTACTGTTGGTGTACTTGGGTAGCTGTCAAGAAGGTATGTGGTACTTAAAGCGAACGAAGAATTTCATACTTATTTACAGAAAAGTTGACAGTTTGGAAGTAGTCGGTTATTCAGATTCAGATTATGCTGGTTTTCCAGATGATTTAAAGTTGACTTCAGTTTACATCTTCGTTTTAGCTGGTGGTGCAATATCTTGGAAGAGTGCTAAGTAAACTCTTGTGGCGTCTTCTACTATGCATGCTGAATTTGTTGCTTGTTTCTTTGCTGCTTCACAAGTATCATGGTTGAAGTGCATGATTACTGAACTTGCTATGATTGATTCCATTTCTAGACCATTAAAGATTTAATGTGATAATTTCGCAGCCGTGTTTTTCACAAAGAATAATAAAAGGAGCACATGATCTAAACACATTGGTGTGAAGTATCTATCTGTCACGGATCTGGTAAAAGAAAAAGTAATAATTATTGAGCACATTGGGACTAAGGACATGCTCACTAATCTTTTGACCAAGGGTCTAAGAACAATAATTTTCAAGAAATATGTTGATAACATGGGTATTATTGAGTCTTTTGATGTACTTGGTTAGTGGGAGTTGATTCATATTTTTCATGACAATATATTCATGTTTTGGAGTGTATTTATAAACTCTTTAATTTCTTTATTGATGATTATCATTTATGTTATTTGTTTGACACTCCATTATTTATTCATTGTGCACATTATACTTATGACATGTCATTTTATCTGAAATCTGGAAAACCGTGGTACTAGTTTTTTGAGTATGACGGATTTTTCATAAAGGTATACCTGAAGGAAAATGGATATACATGCCTATTTTAAGGCTGGTAAATTTCTCATAAAACTTTCGAGGAATTTGATTTCTCACAAGATTAAAGAGAAATTGTTTTCATATGAATCTCTCATAAGAATTTAGAGAAATTCAATTTCTTATAAAGTTAAAAAGGAATTGGTTTATGTAATTTCTCATAAGGACATAGAGAAATTGGATTTCTCATAAAGTTTAGAAGAAATCTGAGGATCTACAATAAAAATAGTAAATAAATAAAGATCACATAAGAAGTACTATTTTCTTGCTACACTATCACATCTGATCCATGTCGATAGAATTTCTAGCATTTGTAGTCGTGGATGGCTTTATATTATTGAGAATATAATTACTGTCATGATTCGGTGTTAGACATTCTAGTGGACCGGATTGCTTATTGAGATGTTGTCTCATAATTATATAAGTTTTAATTTTGTGGTCACATACAGTGTTTTATGTTGTTCAGACCAAAAGTCATTTGCAAAATTAATTATTTTCTAACAGATATTTAACAAATTATTTTTTTTAATGTAAATGTTTTTTTTTAAATTAATGATGCCCAAGTGGGAGAATGTTAGATTTATATAATTATGAGCTATCAATAATTGTGATTTATTAAAGTGGGCTGGAGCAAAATTATGTAGTTTTGAGATATGTTGGTCGGCCCAATAAAGTTATGTGATCTTATTGGGTTAATAGGTTTTAAGTGTACCTCTTATCGGATATGCTGTGATCGGGTGGTCAGTGTAGACCTTCATCTTATTAGATCTTTTATAAGAGGATCTAATGAGATTCCTTATATATACATGCCAGATCCCTTCTCTTGCTCTTAACCCTGATAATTGGGTTTTTCCATTGAGAGTTGCCTTAAGGAGTGGAAGGAGAGGAAAATCTATCTCGGTCGGGACTTCCACACGCTCTTATGGTTATGGATAGAGATACGTCAAAATGTTTCTTTTAGAATATAGATCTGTTATAGATGAAATATGGGGGTGCATTTAATTATAAAATATTACAGTCCAAGCTAAATACTCCCATGTCGCCGAAATTATCATCACCAAATCGATCAAAATCATTCCCAAAGTAGACAGAGTTCGGTTTTAGATGGGAGAAATCATGGGCAGAGACACATGCAGAAGTTTTACATCCTACGAGAAATGCAAGAGATCACCTGTGCTATAGTCTCGGTTCCATTTACAATCATCTCAAAGCCTGAAAATCTTGAAATAATAGGTCTTGTGTGGCTTGAGGTCCCTGTCTATCGAGTCCCACAATAATAAAAACAAGTCATTTCTCTCCGAAGATTCCACCAATGATATACAACTGCTTTCACCTAGTGTATCATCGGCTTTGACAAGTAATTCGGTCAAGTGGCTCTCGAAATCGACCACGGCGAGGTTGCCTTGATCATTGATCATGTGGGGGCGGCCATTGTGGAAGATAGAACCATCGTAGGTCATTGGAAGGAGGATGGTAGTCCATGAGGAATATTCGTCGTCTAAGCGACCGGAATCTATTTTCCGTCCATGAAAAAGGACGATGCTGTCGAGAGTGGGGGAAAGGATGTCCTTGCCCCCGGATAGGTCAAGATAAGTGGAGTCCATGGTCATGACCCCCACAGGCGTTTTCTTTGTGTAGCATCCAGCTGGGTCCTCTTGTTCTTTGACGCTGCCGAGGGTGGAGGTAGGCGGGATAGGGAGGCGGTAGCCCGTGAGAGGGTTGATGGCGAGGATATCAGCACATTCGATGGGGACGGACATGAGGAAGCCGTGAGAGGATCCAATGCAGCTGTTTCCGAACATTTGAGGGAGATGGATCCGGCGGTTGAGTTTGAGCTTCTGGTCGGCCGTGATGTTTTAAAAGTAGCAGCTTTTGGGCTTGTCGGGTGAAGAGAGCATTAACATTGATGGTTGAGCTTTCGTGGCGAAGGATCTCGAGACACAGAAAAGGCGGCAACGGAACAAGGAGGAGAAGGAGGAGGAGAAGGCGGCAGCGAACATTGTGATGATAATTTGTAGGGATCGAATTCTGAATAATATGGGGGTTTTGTAGCGGGAATGACAAGCTTAAATGCTAATCTATATTATTCCTCTCTTAGGGCCTGTTATGTTCTTGATTCTTAGGTCTTAAGACAATTGTCCTGCTGGGACTTTTACTTAGACTTAGACCTTTCATTGAACTTTTTCTTGGACTTGAATTTAGACAATATTGTAGGACTTTATATTAATATAGCATTATTCTTCTATTTTAATTTTATGACCTGTTATTATTCTTACAATAAAAAATTGAGTAACCAATATTAAATTTTTATATTTAAACAATATTATTTATAAGACGAATTTATTTGTTTATTCTTATTTGTTGTGAGGCAAGGAATCGAACTGGCGACGTATCAGTAGCAGAAAGTTGTACATCCAGAGCTATGCCTCTTTGGGCAAAATGCTCGGAATTACTCAAACAAGGAAGATATTAATGTGTTGAAGCTAGCATTGTTAAAGGTATACACAAAAGATGTCTCCTCTTTACCCTGATCTTTATTCTCCTCATCAGTCCCAAATAAATAAAAGATTTACAAATCAGCCATCAATTTCTCCCCCAAATTAAGGTATACTTTCTCCCCCAAATTAAGATCTCAATCCATTTCGATCTTTTTCAAAAACCCTACTGTTTTTTTAACTCTTCAATTTCACTAAAACTCTTTGGATTGAATAACCGACAGATCTCGCTGCCTTTGCGGTAGCCATGATGATGTCGAGATCACACTCCAAGCTTTTAGATCTCACTTCGGGGAACTTCTCGGCGTCCTCCGGCGGCGGAGGGCTGCGATCGAAGTGGATTACGCGGCTGATGAAGGTCCCCGTAACCGTAGCTGATGGAGCTCCTTTTCGGGCTTCCGTCAGATATTGTCTTCCGTTGATCTCGAGGTGAACTTGGTCGATTGTCTTTCGTTGCGTGTGGGTCTCAATGGGTTTTGAGAGGAGAAGGTGGGGTGAGGAAGCTGTTGCCGAGTACCTGCAAAGAAGTCCCGGGATGGTTTGGTACCACCGAGGACCCTCCGACGCTCAAGTTAGTGATGAGATCCGAGCAGAGTAACGGCGTAAAGTGTAAAAGAATGGCTTACTTGACCCCTCTGTGATGGGGGTTTATATAGCGGTGGCGGCACGCAGCAGCAGGCGCGAGAATCTCGCCGGCGGTTACGCTCCCGACGTCACGTCCGCGTAGAGAGCGGATCGCCTATTAATGGGGATCGTGATGGCGTGGAACGTGGGATGTTGCTGGCAGAGAATCCGCGAGTGGCGAGATTCGCGGAGCGGCGGTTACGCCTGTGAGCGATGGAGTTGGTCGGAGGGCCGAGGAAGACGGCCTCGGCAGGGAACTCGAGATGAGCGGGGAGGTCGAGGAGTCTTGGTCCTATGGTGGCTCGGGGTGAGCTGAATGGCCGAGGAGGCTGATTTGCAGGGGGCCTCGTGGAGGGCCAGCTTGTGCTTGCAGGTCGGGTGTGGGGCGGCCTGGTCGGCCTCTGCGGGCCCTTTCTTCTCAGTCTTGGGACACATCATCTGCCACGTGTCCTGATCTTGGAGGTCGTCAATATTGAGTGTCATCATTAGCCCCCCACTCTTGCCCCGACCATCTAGCGGGTCGGGTCAGGAGTGGACTGTCCCCCCCCGAGGTGAGCTCCTCCTCAGGGTTGTGCCGGGATGAGTCCTCGAGCCGCTGGTTGTCTTTTCCACTAGCGAATCGAGGCGAGATCTTTGCATTTAAGGAGGGTGCGCCGGTTCGTGCACTCTGCAGTCAAAGCGACGGTCCACATGTCGAACGCCAACTGGCTGATGTGACGCACGCAGGCCTGCGGCGTCTGATGGGACACGGTCAATCGTTGGGCTGCCACGTGGAACGATCTGAGCCGCTGGGCGCAGGGAGCCATTTCGGCGGGAGACGATGGACGCCGTTGGATGAGGCCGTGTGCGGTAATAAATACGGGTGGGACCCGCCCTAGGGCCCTTACTCTCTCATATTTTCTCATTCTCAAGCCCCAGCTGCTCGGTGCTCGTCTCCCCTCCCTTGTTCCCAACTTTTGAAGAATTTCTTTCCCAGGTTAGATGTCTTCCCCTGTAGAATCAGTATACGTTGTAGGAGTAGATGTTAGGGTTCCTTTAGACGTATCCGAGTCCCCTCGGGGAGCAGGGGCTGGGCCCTCTCCCCGGGGCCATGAGGCGGGGGCCGCCTCCAGGGAGGAGGCGGTAAATGTAGCCCCCAGCACCTCGTGCTGGGTGACGCGTGAGGACGTGCTCGCCAACGCTCGAGCTCGCTAACGCTCGAGCTCGCTTCCACATTCTCCCGAGCTACACGCTCCGTCTGGCCGAGGAGGGAGAGAGGGCAAACCAGGTACGGGGCAGGGAGATTGCCCTGTATTTGGAAGCTTTTTGGGAAGGAATACGCTTGCTCTTCTCTCCTGAGGTCATCGCCGCTATGAATTTCTTCGGTTTAGCCCCTGGCCAGCTAGTGCCGAACGCGTGGAGGCTTCTCCTTGGGTTCCTGATCTGCCTGAGACTGCAGGCGGTTCCTTTCAGTCTTTCCCTTCTCGATTCCTCCCTTGTTTTCAAGAGTCACCCCCGGCGGTCGAGCGGGCGACCCAAGATGGGTTTACTTTACCTTTAGGAAGCGACCCGGGGTCGCTGCCGGGACGGGGGTCGTAGCCTTGCCCTCCTCCATCCATGGTTGGAAAAAGAAATTTTTCTTCGTTTCCCCTCCCGAGGGTGAGGACTGGCCGGTGCCCACCAAACGGTCGAGGGAAAAGTGTTTGCCGGGGAACTTGTCCAACGACCCCGCCGCGGTGAGAGTGGCATCGTGGGAGCCCATCCCCAGACATGACGTGCTGCTGTCCGAGAGGGACTTGAGCTGGGCCGGGCTTAGCCCCGCCGAGTTCGTCGGTAAGTTAGGCTTGCTCTCTGGGTTTATGCTTTACTCGTGTTGTTGATAAGTTGGTGTTTGTTTTGTGCAGGATCCATGGACTTCGGCACTCTCCGAGATGCTATGCGCCAACCGAGGCAGCCTGCCAGGGCCGGGGGTGCCAGCTCTTCCCAGGCGCAGCCTTCCCCCCTCCCACTGCCCCGGTGTCGGTTCCCCAGGGACGTTCGGGGTGGATCCCGCCCCGGGGCCCAGCAGAGCGTCGGGCCGGAAGCGGGCCCTGATTGTGGAGGACACGGCCTCGAAAAAGGAGGTCGGCTCCCCTTCGGAGCCGCTTAAGAGGAGTTCCCGGAGACCTTCCCGGGGCCGGTCCTCACCGACCGCGGTGGAGGAAGGGGGGCGTCGGTTCGCGGTGCAGTCCGGGCTGTCAGCCGCGGACAGCTTCCTCCACGAGATAGAAACCTCGGCCGGGGGTCGGGTTCCTGAGGGGACCCTCAAAGCTCAGCTGGCGTCGATCGCCCAGGAAGCCGTGCAGGTAAGCCCCCATTGCGCGGTGAGATTTAGTGTTTTCCTTCATGTTTCTGATCCTTCTTCTTTTTGCGCCTTCCCAGACTCTCCAGCATGTGGCCCTCGCCCTCCGCATGGAGACCGAGGTGGTAGCCCCGGCGGTGGAGGCCGCGGGCCAGCTCGCCACGTTGCAAGAAAGCTCCAGGCGAGAGCAGGAGGCGATGTCGGCGAGGATCGCTGCCCTGGAAGGCGAGGTGGCAGCCGGGAAAAGGGAGGCCGCCCGGCATCGCGAGGCTGCCGCGATCGCCGAGGGCAGGGTCGGGGACTCCCAGGTGCTCACCGTCAACCTGAAAAAGACGGTGAAGACCCTCTGGAAGGAGCTGGGGGCGTCGGCCGAGGCCTTCAAGTCGGCTGGATCGAAGGCCGTTGCGAGCTATAAGAGGTCGAGGGATTTTTATGACGACCTGGACGTGGCCACGACCCGCATCTGGCACGACGCCCTTAATGCCGTGAAGTCTAAGATGCCGGAATTCGACGACACGGATCTCCGGGCCGAGTTCCCCCTCATGGGCGCCGACGAGCAAGGAGGAGAGGCTCCCGGCGAGGTGGTAGCCGAGGACCCAGCGCCCCCTGTGGTGGAGGTGGAGGACCTCGAGGTCGTGCCCGGGCCCGAGGTGTAGAGCCCCCGCTCTCCTATCTTCATCATATTTTTCTTTTGAATTTTGTAAGGCTGAGGAGCCAAAAAATACCTTCTGTAAAAACTTATCTTTGGCAGTAGTAATAGAGTTTTCCTTCTTCAGCTGTGATAAATTTTTCCTTTCTGCCAACTGTTTGTGAAGAATACTCGCTTGGGATATTTTTACTTGCGCCGTTGTGCTTTCATGTCAGGCTGGTCCTCTGTCTAACGATCGTCCGTCGAGCTGACTGCAGTTGTTTGCCGACGAGCGTCTCCGAGGAGGTATCTCCTTGGGCCCCGAGGTCGAGGCGGAGATCGTTTAGGCTTGGACAGACTTGACATTTGTTTCTGATTTAGAGTATCTGCCGTCATCTGCGGGTGACCGGGCAGGGTAGCTGCTCGGTTGTCTTTTTGGAAGGCGTGGCTCTTTAGAGTTGTGGTTAGGCGACTACCAGCCTTGGGGAGGAATTTTTGATCCCCGGCGTGTGGCAGGGAGATGCCCGCCGGGGATAGCCAAGCGAGGGGACCTCGGGCTCGGCTGCCTCTGGGAGGGCTTTTAGATCCTTCAGGACTGGGACCGAGCAGGGTTACTGCCCAGTGCCTCTTGGCGAGGACTTTGATCCCTGTCGGTTGTGGTAGGAAGCTACCAGCCGGGGATAGCCGGGCAAGGACCCGACTGCCTCTAGGAGGACTTTGGCCCTTGGCGCGAGGAAAGCTATAAGACTGTAGGAAGCCCACCAAGGACCCTTGGCCGGGCAGAGGTACTGCCCGGTGCCTCGTAGCGAGGGCTTTTGTCCTGAAAGATAGCCGAGTGAGGGAACCTCTGGCCTTGACTGCCTCTGGGAAGGCTTTTTGATCCCCGGCGTTGTGGCAGGGAAGCTGCCTGTGAGGGATAGCCGAGCGAGGGAACCTCGGGCCTCCACTGCCTCTGGGAGGGCTTTTTTTGATTCCGGCGTTGTGGCAGGGAAGCTGCCCGCAAGGGATAGCCGAGCGAGGGAACCTCGGGCCTCGACTGCCTCTGGGAGGTCTTTTTTGATCCCCGGCGTTGTGGCAGGGAAGCTGCCCGCGGGGGATAGCCGAGCGAGGGAACCTCGGGCCTCGACTGCCTCTGGGAGGGCTATTTTTGATCCCTGGCGTTGTGGCAGGGAAGCTGCTCGCGGGGGATAGCCGAGCGAGGGAACCTCGGGCCTCGACTGCCTCTGGGGGGATTTTTGATCCCTGGCGTTGTGGCAGGGAATCTGCTCGCGGGGGATAGCCGAGCGAGGGAACCTCGAGCCTCGACTGCCTCTGGGAGGGCTTTTTTGATCCCGGGGTTGTGGCAGGGAAGCTGACCGCGGGGCATAGCCGAGCGAGGGAACCTCGGGCCTCGACCGACTCTGGGATGCCTCTGGGAGGGCTTTTTGATCCCCGCCGTTGTGGCAGGGGAGCTGTCGGCCGAGGATGTTTGAGCAGGGCGGCTGCTGAGTTGAATCTTTGACGAAGCGCAGCCTGGTTGTTCGGCTGTAGGTGCGGGGAATGGGAACGGTCGGGGCAACGACGCGAGCATCTATTGCATTGAATGCCGGGGGAGACGAAGCGACAGGGGCGCGTCGTTTCGTTTCCACCAAGTAACGTTCGATGGACGCCATGTGGCGCGTCGCTTTGTTTCGACCGGGCGACGTTCGATGGACGTCGCGTGGCGGCCGTTGGGCTGCACAGCGGTCTATATAAGGAGTACCAGTTCTTCCCCCTTCGCAGATAGGCCATCGAAAATGGAGGATTTTCCATTCACTATCTCCGAAATCATCAGTTCTGCAGATGTGTACCTTTATGACCGCGACCGCACCGAGGACACGGTGCAATTGGTGGTTGCTCGCATTGAGGAGCACGTCGGTCGGTTGCTCCCTAGGCGCTCCTCCCTGCTGCAGCTACTGATGTACTCCATCTGGAGGGCATCGTCGGGGCTTTACAACCCCCTGTCGATGCAGCTCTTCGACGAGGCCGTGGGCAAGCTGCAGTCCTTGAGGCGCTTCAGCTTGATCTCCGTAAACCGGCTGGCGCGCTCGGAAGCGCTCGTCCGGGAATGCTACGAGCTGAGGCTCGGGGTCGACGCCCACGGGGGAAACCGGAAACAGAGGCTAGAACTCACGCGGCCTCGGTTGGTGGAGATCTTCGCCGAGTACTACGAGCAGTGCTCGCTGCACCCTTTACCACTGCTATTGTAACTTTTCCCTTTTTTTGCATGTATGGCTGAGGAGCCCATAATACCCTTTGAATGAACAAAGATTTCCTTTCTTTTTCGCAATGTTCCATTGATCTTTATTTAGTCAATAGTAGATCCTGGAAAGAATTTACATTGATTTTTAGAAAAAAAGAAAGAAAAAGGTCAGGTACAGGTTAAAGGATGACTTGGTCGGCTTGGGCCGAGCTCCCTGAAGGGCTGTCGGCCCCCGTGGTTGGCATAGGGCATGGGGCTCCCTGAGCCCCGGGCTGGCAGTCTGCTGAAACAAGCATGATCTGGCCGATGGTCAGGTCGGTGGGAGGGCGAGGCTGCTCTTGCTCGCGGTTGGTCTGTCGTTTTTCCTTTAGGTAGCTGGCGAGGTGCCCAGACCGGATGAGCTCCTCGATGTAGTCTCTCAGTTGTTTGCAGTCCTCCATGGCGTGGCCCAGTACCCGTGGAAGGCGCAGTAGGGGCCCCGGGTTCGCTTAACGGCCTGACATGGGACCGGGGGGAACCTGAAGATCCCCTCACTATGGGCCTCCTCCAGCAACACCGCGAGGGAGACGTTGAGGGGGGTATACTCCTGGAACTTCGGGTGGTAGGGCTACTGACACTCCGGCCTGTCCTCCCGAATCCTTTTCTTCTGGTCGGGCCGATCCGCCCGGGGAAGGTTGGCATTCACTTCGGATTCCAGCTGGACCTCGCGCTCGGTCCACGTCTTGACTTCGGCCATGGTCCTAGGTTGAGCCAGCGCGAAGGAGCGCAACCATTCTTTGTGCCTCAGACCAGATCTGAGTGCCGTTATGACGGTCTCGTCCCGATGCTCGGGAACCTCGAGGAGGGCGTTGTAGAAGCGGGTAATATAGGCCTTGAACGTTTCCTTGTCCCCGCTTTTAACCGTGAAAAGGTAGTCGACCGTGCGCTTCTGTCGACGGTTCCCCATGAAATGGCTGAGGAACTGGGTGGCCAGCTCGTCGAAGGTTGAAATTGAGCGGGGCTCGAGCCCCCGGAACTAATCCCGACCCGCGCGGATGAGGGTGGCCGGGAAGGCCCTGCACTGGGCGGCGTCGGAGTGATCTTGGAAGCTCATTCCCGCGGTGAAAGCGTCCAAGTGGTCCTTCGGGTTGGTTTTCCCGTCGAACAGAGAGACCTTCGAGGGCTTATTACGCGAGGAGACGCGCATGGCGAGGAGTTCCTTGGTGAATGGCTTTGTGAGCGAGTCGGAGGCATACTTAGCCCCGTCGCTCGTGAAGTGAGCTTCTCTGCGCATGCCCTCTATCTTCTTCTCGAGAACGTCGAGCCGACCGTGGTACCTTGAGGAATCGACGCCTCGGGATTCCCGGGCCCCGCTGCGGGTGGACTGCGTCTGGGAGCGGCCCCGATTTCTCTCGATAAGGTGCCTCAGGTCCCGGGATGGGGTAGCCCTTGAGTCGACGGGACGGACCCCTTCTGTGCGTTCCCGCCGACCATGGTGGGGTCGGCCATGCTCGTGGATAGGAGAGGTGACTGACATTTCCTCAGGGGGTAAGGGTCGCGAGGAGGCTCGGGACGTGGCTCCCTGGCGGCGGATCTCGGCGTGGAGCCCTGGGGAGCCCAGCGGGCCTCAGGGAGCACCGGTTCGAGGGACCGGTGGCTAGGGGATGCAGCCTGCTGGTGGTTGGCCGTCCAGACAGGGACAGAGTCTTCTGGAGGCGGAGGAGCAGCGATCTGGGGCCCGGGCGCGGTCGTTCGTACGCGGACGAGGGCCTCCACGAGGGATTGCAGGCGATCTATCCGGCCTGCGAGGGCGTTGATGACGGTCATGGGGAGAAGTTCATCCCCGCCTTCGGTGAGCGGAAGGCGGCGGCTGGTACTGGGATCCCCAGGATGGTTGTCTGCCATGAGAGAGGAGATAGGAAGGTCAACTTTGTATTTTGTGGAATTTAGCCTTCCTACAGACGACGCCAACTGATGGAGCTCCTTTTCGGGCTTCCGTCAGATGTTGTCTTCCGTTGATCTCGAGATGAACTTGGTCGATTGTCCTTCGTTGCATGTGGGTCTCAATGAGTTTTGAGAGGAGAAGGTGGGGTGAGGAGGTGTTTACCCCAATCAGAGCAAAACTCTGTTCAAATTTCAAGGCGGAAAACGAAGCAACGCTTCTGTTTCCCCCAATCAGAGCAAAGCTCTGTTTTGAAAACTAAAGTGAAAATTAGAATTAAAATAAATGAAGCAACGCTTCAGATCCCTTGCGCTGCGCGCAGAACGCCACGTGTCAAAATCAGACACGCCAGCGCAGGGAGCGCAGCGCCCAAGACAGCGCACTCAATCAGAGCAAGGCTCTATAAAGGAAGCAACGCTTCAGCTGACTTGCGCTCTGCGCTGCGCGACACGTGTCAGCACAGTCGCGCTAGCGCAGTTGCGCTGCGCTCTGCGCTGCGCGACACGTGTCAAGCACAGGTGCGTTTGCGCCAAACAGAATTAAAATTCCAGTAAGATCTTTCTGATCTTGTTAAAACAAGAAAATTGTCTTCTATAAAACAGAAGCCCTTGGATCAAAGATCCAACGGTGGGGGAAAATCCTCAAATCACTCAGAGAAAGATCTCTCTAACCAATTTAACAAACTAATTGGACTATAAAAAGGCCCCTAGACCCCAAGTCTAAAACACATCAACACAGAGAGAAAAACAGAGAATTCCTCTAAAGAATTTTGAGAAAAGCTCGAAGAAAGAAAAGGTAAAAACCTTTAATAAAAGAAGAATTTCTTCTGAAAAGATCATTGATCTAAGAACAAGATCAAGGATCTTCAATAAAAATAATAATAACAAAGGCATTGCCTTTTTTATGAACCATTGGTTCTGGAATCTTAAAGATTCTTTTCTTGAATCCAAAATTGGATCAAGATATTAAAACAGTGCCTTGCACTTGTAAATCTGCACTGTTGCGCTCCTGGGTTGGCGCAAGCCACCAGAGAGCGCCACGTGTCAGCACCAGAATAACTTGCGCTATAAGCTTTTAAAATAGAGCATTGCTCTCTGAAATTGGCGCAATGCACCGGAGCGCGCCACGTGTCAGCAGCGCAACAGCGCAGCGCACTGGCGCAGCGCACCGCGCTTGCGCTCACCAGAGCGTGACACGTGTCACCTTCACATTGGCGCAAAGCGCCTGACAGACCACATGGCCACTGTCAGATAATTAATGCACTGCATTATTTAAAGAAGGGCTGAGCCCAATTAAAAAAATGCCATGCATTATTTTAAAAGGGCAGAGCCCAAACAAAGACAGATGCTCTGCATCATAAAAATAAAGGGACAGAGCCCACATCAAAAAAGCCTAGCAGGCCAGAATAAAATGCAGTGCATTATTAAACAGGGGCAAAGCCCTAGCATAGGCCTAATAGGCCAAAGATAAATAAAAATGTTGAACGTTCTCAACTGGACTTAGCCCAATTCTGGCCGTAAGTTCTCAAATTAAATTGACTGAGCACGGCTGCTCTCTTAAATCAATTTACACTTGGTTCAAGGGTACATCTCTGAACTCCTCTGACACCTATCGTTGTAATCCTTTAACGACGTTAGAGAGGTGACGGGTCTCGACGGCCATATGTTAAATGGACCACTATGTCTCTAAACTGGAACAATAGAGCCAATTGCTCTCCTGCCGGATCCAAACGATCCCGTTAAGTTGATCTTAGTCTGGAGATTAGGCTAAATATCCTTAACAAACGTTTAAGTTGACCTTAGCCTCAAATATGGCTAACGTGTCCTTAAACTAATATCCGTCCCCAAAATGGGAATGTTGGACCCCCATGTCCCTAAACTGGCAATGGACCACTACGTCCCTAAACTGGAACAATAGAGCCCTCAAATGCTCTCTTGTCGGATCTAAACGATCCCGTTTAAGTTGATCTTAGCCTCAAATACGGCTAACGTATCCTTAAACTTTCAAACATACTTTAGTCCCAAATTGGACTATGGATCACCCAATCAACCTTGGTTCAAGGGTACATCTCTGAACTCCTGTGACATCCGTCGTTGTAATCCTTCAACGTCGTCAGAGAGATGACGGGTCCCGACGGCCATACATTCAATGGATCACTACGTCCCTAAACTGGAACAATGGAGCCTCCAAATGCTCTTTTGTCGGATCTAAACGATCCCGTTAAATTGATCTTAGTCTCAAATTGGACTAACGTATCCTTAACGAACGTTTAAGTTGATCTTAGCCTCAAACACGGTTAATGTATCCTTAAACGAAAACCCCAAACCCAAATCTAAGTAAATACGGATTTGGACCAATCCATGTCCTACGGGCGATGACATAAATTAGTCTCCATATATAATCCACGGGCAACCACAAACAAAACAAACACCCACGACACGAAGTGAAATTATAGAGAAGGAGAAAGTTGTTACCGCGATGCGGTAGCGTAATTAACTGCAGGGGCTTGCGCCTGCAGGGAAGAGCGTCCCCACAATCAAAAACCCCTCAAACGAAGGGGAATCTGACGAAGTCTGCTACATCGGCCGCATCCGTCTAAACCTCCGATACACGGTGCCATAAATCAACTTGGCATCTTCGGAGAGGTGGACGGATAAAACCAAATAGCATCTGCCCCGAATCACAGGCAAGACGTCCATGTCTTGGCCGCCGTTCGGAGGGGAACAGATTCTGGCACGCCCGGTGGGACCTTTTCCTCTTTCCACTCCACACTTCGTGTGTCGTGTTCGCGAACAAATCGCGGTTTGCTGTGGTTGCCTGTGGATTCAAGGTACTTAGATTTGGTGTCTTGCTCCGTGCAGAAAACAGAAGATCAATGGCTTCAAACTGCACTGCCTGCAACTGCAACTCTCACTCCGTCCTTGCTGGAGGAGTGACTTATGGGCTCCAAGCGGCCTCCCTTTTCAAGATGCCAGTGGAGCAAGTAACTCAAACCACCACTGGATTATTCTTGAGGACCATGCTCCCACCGTTGAGCTTCAATACCACAATGACGTTGCAAGAAGCCCCAAAGAAGTCGGTCTTTGATCGGTTTACCACTGCCGCGACCCCTCTCAACGGGTCGCCCAACTTCAATACCTCAGTTTCCAACAGACTGGGCCAGAACGTCTACGAGCCCGTGATACCCGAAGCTGCCATCCCAAAGCGGATAGCCATCCCGGCTCAAGCGGACGAAATCATTGGGAAGGCTCCTCCTTCCAAGAAGTCAGTTTTTATAAGGCTGGCCATTCCGGTTGCTGCTCCAGGCGAGGTCCTCAAAGTTGCTTCCCCTGCCCAGAGGTCTGTCTTTAACGGATTAGACCTTGCTTCTCAACGGGTGTCATTCTTAGACAGGCTAGCACCAATAACAGTCTCTCCTCAAAGCAGGGGGCATGACGAAGTCACCCTTATAGCTGAAACAACTCCATCCGCAAGACACGCTCGACGTCGCCACTGGCGCCGAGTGAGGAAGGCTGGGGGCAACTCCCCATCCGGGATAACTCCGCCAGCTCCAACGGTGGGGATCGAAGCTGCTGTTCCAACCGGGAACAGCTTTGAATTGCTCAACAAGGTGCGTAGAAACTCTCCTACTGCGGTGCTGAAGAGAACCCCTTTACCTGTGGAGAATACTCCAGAGAAGAAGCTGAAGCAGCCCCCTCAACGGCTGTCCTCCAAAATTTACAGGGTCTGGCGACGGGTTCAGGACTCAGTAATCAGGCTGTCGCCGAGTACCTGCAAAGAAGTCCCGGGGTGGTTTGGTACCACCGAGGACCCTCCGACACTCAAGTTTGTGATGAGATCCGAGCAGAGTAACGACGTAAAGTGTAAAAGAATGGCTTACTTGACCCCTCTGTGATGGGGGTTTATATAGCGGTGGCGGCACGCAGCAGTAGGCGCGAGAATCTCGCCGGCGGTTACGCTCCCGCCGTCACGCCCGCGTAGAGAGCGGACCGCCCATTAATGGGGATCGTGATGGTGTGGAACGTGGGATGTTGCTGGTGGAGAATCCGCGCGTGGCGAGATTCGCGGAGTGGCGGTTACGCCTGTGAGCGGCGGAGTTGGTCGGAGGGCCGAGGAAGACGGCCTCGACAGGGAGCTCGGGATGAGCGGGGAGGCCGAGGAGTCTTGGTCCTATGGTGGCTCGGGGCGAGCTGAATGGCCGAGGAGGCTGATTTGCAGGGGGCCTCGTGGAGGGCCAGCTTGTGCTTGCAGGTCGGGTGTGGGACGGCCTGGTCGGCCTCTGCGGGCCCTTTCTTCTCAGTCTTGGGACACGTCATCTGCCATGTGTCCTGATCTTGGAGGTCGTCAATATTGAGTGCCATCACTAGCGGAGCTGGACGACGAGGACCGAGTGAACAACATGACCTCCAACGTGCAGTCATCGATCGCCCAGGACCGGCTCATCACCGTGACGACGTCTCACAAGCGCTCTTCGAGCGGTTCAAGTGTGTCCCCACGTTCCACCCCTCAAGTGCTGATTTGAGAGAGTCCAAAGATTTTGCTCTTTTGTCGTGGACCTTTTTTGGAAGAGAGTATATATACCAGGGCTGAAAATTAAGAATTTAAGAGTCCAACCCAATTCCAAATCCAAGCAAACAATAACACATAGCTTTCAAATCCAAATTCAAGTTCAGAACCAATAACACAAAAAGGTAAAATTTACAAAAAAGTCCAAGTCCAAATGAAAAGTCTTGAACCAATAACCCATTTAGTGCCAAAGATATCTCTCCCTCAACAGGCATTTAATTTCCCTTTTATTCTAAGTATGTTCTTTATAGAATCTGCACTGAAAATAATTAGTTATATGTGGAAGTTCCAAAGGAAGATATAGATTGAAAAATCTTTTAGTAACAAAGAGATTTTACCTGATATTATCTATGAACCTCTTATAAAATCATGGCAGTAATGACTCCAAATCGAGAAATTTTATGTGTTACCCACATATAAAATTCTTTTTCCTTCTTCCTAAATGATAATTAATTATATGTGTTACCCACATCATCATTGTTTAAAAATCGGTAACGAAACACAAAAGTTCTAATATAAGTTCCAAGCAGCGATCGAGGACTGGGTGTCCGAAGACTTGAAGTTCGATACGGTAGAAGGGAGCTCAACTGAGGGCTAGGTTTCCAAAGATCACTAAAAGTCCGATTTGACTAAAAGGAAATATGATCGAAAATTGGAGATTTTAACGGACTCTAATGATATATGGTTGAGAAGAAATCATCGAAGAGGAATTAGAATTACGGAGAAGACATAAATGCTATGTGACCGTATAGTCTAGGGTTAAGAAATCGTGCCAAGCCTTTTCTAAAGGTTAGCATGTGGTGGCAATGTTTGATGTAATTTGTTATTGTTATTGTTTTTTTCCTTATTTTTTCTTTCTATTGTACCCGTTAAATTTTTTATTTAATGAAACTCGGGGTACCCATTAGCCAAATCTATCACGCAAGATTTGAGCCTTGATCATCATGTATTTCCTTTCTAACAATTAGCAATAAAACGGCGCTATATCTTATTTAGAGTTGATTAGGATCAATTATTATATTACATAATCTTGTTGTTGGAGTCAAAATATAAACTCCTAAAACAAAACTCCAGAACTTACCCATTTCGGATATTGCAAGTTTATTCATTTCAAATATCTCAAAGAAACCCAAAACAAACCCATTGTGGGTACCTTTTGGGGTCGAATATCCCTAAGGCGATCTCACTTTGACCAAAGTCAGAAGTGAATACCTACTTGGATGAAGCAGGTGCGGGTATCCTTAATAGATACCTGCATAGACGGTTATGCTGATATTAGTAGGGGAGTTTCACCCCACTTCCCCTATAAGGGTCTATTTGTTTGCACGGAAGTGTCGGAAGCGATCTTAAAGTTACTTCTGAAAGAAGTTCATAGAAGTAGTAAATTCTTGCACATTTTTTGTTTGTTTTGTTTATAAAGGTGATTCTAATGATGTGGTGAATGCAATTATTTTATGCACATCTTTATGTAAAAATGGATGAGAGAAAGTAAAAAATTTAGAAGTAATTAATGTTTGGAATCAAATATTATTTTTCCTCCTCTTTCCTTATCTTCCATGCCACTTCCAAGCCGAAGAGGTCATGAAGAGAAATTTTGAAGTAGAGGCTCCACATAGAATCCATGTCAGTATATGGAAGTAACTTCAAATGCTATTTTTTATCAGAACAAACACTTGAAGTACCGGAAGTAAGCCTATTTCCGGTACTTCCTTGCCATTTCATGGTAAACAAACATGCCCTAATTGTGGGAAGTGGTTTGATAACCACCCCACTCGAAGAAAGGGTATAAATTCTCCTCTACAAATCAGTAAAGGGATCGAACTTTCAACATACAAGATTTCAAGACTTGTAGAGATTCTTTTGCTCTCGGCTAAAAAGAAGAAGTACAGAAAAGGTGGGAATCGATGAAGTCTTCATCTCAACAATTTGCTTCTTCTTCCTCCTTAATGAATGGACTTCCTGCCATGGGATACTTAGGGTTGAGTCTTGGGGAAATTCTGACCAATTCCCATACCCAAGCACCCCCAAATGAATTTGACGAATTTCATGTTTTCTTTGACGGATAGGAACTATGAGAGCGATCTTAATATTCTTCCTATCTAGAAAATAAGGAATATGTGTTATAACCCTATATTCTTCACATAATTAAAATACATGGGAAAAGCCTAATTTTCTATTAACAAACTTGAAAATATGGTTAATACTCTATTTTCTCATTTTGAACACATTATTATGTTCTCTATATCTTCGGAAATGAGTTATTTCTTTCTTAAAAAGACATAAAATTGGTTTAAACAGTCATCAATTTTCTTAAATGACTAAATCGGGTCCAACGCCTTGCAAGTGGACCGCTGGCCGTCTTTACCACTAACCCACTATACGAACATCAAGACCCCGAACAACTCTTTGAACCGAAACGAATATTCGAACTGGAACAAATAAACATTTTGAAATTAATGTTTTTTTAGTGTTTTTTTAAATATTGAACCCGTAAAACTTAGCTAATTCTAAATACAACCCTTAAAATTTATCGTTTCTAAATACAACCCTTAAAACTTCCTGATTGATCAAATATGACCTTATGTAATCTTAACCTGAGTTTATGGTTGAGTTAAGGCTAATTTGGGTTGGGATTTAAGAGATCATGCTAATTTTTTTTTATAAAAAAAACCCTTCTGCCAACTAAACTATACCTTTTTAGCTCTTTCAAATCATGGAGAGTTCTTCTACTTTCTTCAAATCTTGAACATTTCTTCTCAAATGAACCACTTCCTCGTACACACTCTCTCAACCCTACATGTTTTATAAGTTGTCAAAAACCTTTATTCCTATCCTTTATTATGGATTAATAGTGTGTCTTTTTTTTATAAAGAATGTGTCATTATTTGATATTATATGTTTTTTATGGTTCATTAACTACATTTAAGTTAATTTATTTTTATTTTTATTTCACTTAATATGATGTTTCGGATTATTTTCCCTTCTTTTATATAATCTAATATTTGCTTTTTTGATTTCACTAATTAATATCACGTCTAGGGTTTCTCATTGATTTCTCTCAAGTTATTTTTCTATAATTTTCCTTTAGTTCACTAATTATAATGTTTAGCTTTATATTTTCCCAATTCATCAATTTCATTACTAAAAAGCATTGAATGGAAGGGGTAAATATGTCATTTTAACCACCAAATGGCTATTAGTGATGGTTTGATGGATGGAAGTCAAGCATAGGAGCTTATTTGGATTAGTCATAAGTTTTAGGGGATGGTTTTAGAAATAGTAAGATCTAGAGGTTTAATTTGTTTTTTGGGTAAATTGTTGAAAGCTCCTCGGCCCATTCATAACATGTCAAAAAATCATATCAAAATAGGAGATAAGGGCCTACTATTTAAAAACTTTGTAAGAAAACCCCGCGCCCATTACAAGTTAGCTATGTTTTCAAAGAGGGAGTGATCAAAATACCTCTCCTCTCTTTCTTCGCCTTTCTTTCTCTCTTGCTCTTGCAACCGTCTCCCTCTCGTTCTCGCAAACCCTAACTCCTTTTTCGTCGTCGCTGTCATCCTCGCCGTCGGACCTTCGCCACCATCTCCACGACCATCTCTATCGCTGCCCCCAATTCGTTGCTCCATCTCGCTGTCCCTATCAAGCCGGCCAATCGACTTTCCATCGACCGCCCACATTGTGGCCGTCCCATCGTCTCCCATCTTTGCCGTCCCATCATCGCACCATCCTTACCGCCTCATCGATCTCCGTTCGGAACAACATATCATGCAACTGGATAAATGTTGCAGGCAACCGTCTAGATATTTCAGGCAGCTAAACGTGGCTTCTTAAATATTAAGACATGCAACTGGATAGATGTTACATGTAACAACTTAGACGTTGCAGGTAATTGTACAGATATTGCAGACAACTGCTTAGATTTTAAATTAAAAGGGAAAGATGTGTAAATGAGAGAAGATAATGAATGATTGAGAAAATAAATTCAGATAATTGAAGTTCGGCAAGAAAAGCAGTGAATTTAGAGTGAAAAGGGGTTGGCAAGAACATTTAATGCTCAGTTTTTAAACCAAAAACATCACAGATGTTGCAGGCAAACATCTGGATGTTACATGCAAACCCATAGATGATGCAGACAACTTAACAACTCCTTAACTGACACGAATTTCTAGCTGTTTATGGTACTGCGTGCACATGAGCTCTAATAGGGGCAATTGGGGAATATTCCAAAAGACAAATCGCCTTTTGTATACAGGTTTATTCCATGGGCCTAGGGGTTTTCAAGATGCGAAAGGCCCAGGGAATTTTTCACACGTTTTTAATGGGCCGGATTGTTTTCCCAACAATTTACCGTTTTTTTTGATGAAAACTGCAGAAGCCATGGTATTTTAGTGAAATATAACACACTTGCAGGCCCGAACAAAACTGGGTCAATCAAGCCTAAGGCCGAAACAAAACTGAACCCAAACTGACACACCCACTGATTAAGCACAATTCTCTCTGAATCCCCAAATCTCAAGTTCTCACTCAAAAATCTTCTCTCTCCCCTCTTTCACTTTCTCTCTCTAAAAAACGACAACGATGACCGAATCCCAATGGCCCTCATCGGATCCTCCCCAGCCCGCCGCCGACCAGGACCCGCCCCAGGATCCGCAACCCGCTAAGCGCCCCAAGAAGATCCGCAAGCTCTCCCCATCCCCGCTCGAGTCGAACAAGCCCCACGCCCCCGCCGCCGCCGTGGCCGTCCGCGTCATCCCTCGGCCCCTCTCCGCCGCCGGTGAGATCGCCGTCGCCCTCCGCCACCTCCGGCACGCCGACCCCGCCCTCGCCGCCGTGATCGACTCCCACGAGCCCCCCGCCTTCCACGCGTTCCTGCCCCCCTTCCAAACCCTAACCCGCTCCATCATCAACCAGCAGCTCGCCTTCAAGGCCGCCGCCACCACCTACTCCCGCTTCGTCTCCCTCTGCGGCGCCGGCGACGAGTCCGCCGTCTCCCCCGCCGCCGTCCTCGGCCTATCCCCTGCCGACCTCCGACAGATCGGCATCTCCTCTCGGAAAGCCAACTACTTGCGGGATCTCGCCAAGAAATTCCACACCGGGGTCCTCTCGGACGATCTGATCCTGAGCATGGACGACAAGTCGGTGGTGTCGATGCTGACGATGGTGGAGGGGATCGGGGCGTGGTCGGTGCACATGTTTTTGATATTTTCGCTGCATCGGCCGGATGTTTTGCCTGTCGGGGACGGAGGGGTGAGGAGAGGGGTGCAGATTTTATACGGGTTGGAGGAGGTGCCCAGGCCGTCACAGATGGAGAAGATTTGCGAGAGGTGGCGGCCGTATCGGTCGGTGGGGAGTTGGTACATGTGGAGGTTGAGCGAGGCGAAGGTGAATGGCAGGGGGAGTGGAGGTGGTGGTGGTGTAGGAGAGATTGGGCATCATCAGGGCTTGCTTCTTGATAATATTCAGGTCTGTTTGAGTGCTTGTTCATTAAGTTATGCTATTTGCTAGATAGTTATGAGTAGAAATGCAGTGCATATTAGAGATTAAAAATCTTAGCTTTGTTTTGTGGAATGCTTGAAGCTGTGGTTGCATGACCCGAGTTATTGAAATTACCGATGAATAGAAGGATTTGGAATCATGTAGTTTTACAAGATACATAGTTTTGAAAGATTGGGTCTGGGAGTTCAGCTTCAATTGACCATCTGTTGAAGATTGTACAATTTAAAGGCAGTATTTTAGATTGGTGTGACGCACACGGTTTCCTAAGTCGTAGTCTTGACGCTTAACATGTTGGTCTTTGAATATTCTGTTATAGGTCACGACTTTATGCTGGTAATAATAAGTGCATGCTTAATTTGAATAATAGAATGTTTAGAAATTTCATGTTATGTATCAACATTGATACAATTGATATGTAATACATGAGTAAGAACCGTTCAACTTCCCGAAATATATGATTTGGTTGAGATGTGCTATACATTATCTGTTTAAATTTTACCACTTGTGCACTGTTATTTTGCACAATCATGTAAATCACATTCAAAACTATAATTGTATTTGTAATCATGTCAAATGTTTGAATATTGCACATATAACCTCATTTACTTGGTATCTCCTATTGATAATGCTCGATATTGGCGACCTCCAAGATCAGGACACATGGCAGATGACATGTCCCAAGACTCAGAAGAAAGGGCCCACAGGGGCCGACCAGGCCACCCTGTGCTCGACCTGCAAGCGCAGACTGGCCCACCTCAGTGCCCCTGCGAATTAGCCTCCTCGGCCACTCAGCTCGCCCCGAGCTGCCACAAGACCAAGGCTCCTCGGCCTCCTCGCTTGTCCCCGAGCCCCCTGCTGAAGCCGCCTTCCTCGGCCCTCCGACCTACTCCACCACTCACAGGCGTAACCGCCGCTCCGCGAATCTCGCCATGCGCAGATTCTACGCCAACAACATCCCACGTTCCACGCTATCATGATCCCTATTAATGGACGATCCGCTCTCTGCGCGGGCGTGACGTCGGGAGCGTAACTGCCGGCGAGATTCTCGCGCTTGCTGCTGCATGCCACCACCGCTATATAAACCTCCATCACAGAGGGTCAAGTAAGCCATTCTTTACACTTACGCCGTTATTCTGCTCGGATCTCATCACTAACTTGAGCGTCGGAGGGTCCTCGGTGGTACCAAACCACCCCGGGACTTCTTTGCAGGTACACGGCGGCAGCTTCCACATCTCACCTGTTCCCCCAATAACCCATTGAGACCCACACACAACGAAGAATAATCTGCTAAGTTCACCTCAAGATCTACGGAAGACAACATCTGACGGAGGCCCGAAAAAGAGTCCCATCAGTTGGCGCCGTCTGTGGGAACACAAAACTCCACAAAAACAAAAGTTGGCCTTCCGATCTCCATCCACATGGCGTGCGATCACCCTGAAGATCCAGGTACCAGCCGTCGCCTCCCCCTCATCGGAGGCGCGGATAGACCTCCTCCGGCGACCGTCATCACCGCCCTCGCCGGCCGAATAGACTGACTACAGTCCATCGCGGAGGCGCTCGTCCAAATGGCCGGGCCAGGGCCCCAGATCGCCGCTCCTCCCCCTCCAGGAGACTCTGCCCTCATCGGCGTGGTTGACACCGGCAGGCTACGTCCCATGGCCACGAGTCTCACGGGCCGATACTCTCTGAGGCCCGCTGGGCGCCCCACAACTCCACGCCAAGATCCTTCTCCAGGACGCCTCGCCTCGAGCCTCCTCGTGACCGACACCCCCACCCTTGACGGGGTCGCACAGAAGGGGCCCACCACGGCGGCTCGAGGGCCACCTCACCCAAGGATCCAGGCCCTCATTAAAAGGCAGCCCAGCAGCTACCCTGCTCGGCTATCCCTGGCGGATAGCTTCCCTACCGCAACGCCAGGGATCAGAAAGTCCTCCCAGAGGCAGTCGAGCCTGAGGATCCCTCGCGCGGCTATCCCTGGCGGGTAGCTTCCCTACCGCAACGCCAGGAATCAGAAAGTCCTCCCAGAGGCAGTCGAGCCCGAGGATCCCTCGTTCGGCTATCCCTGGCGGGTAGCTTCCCTATCTCAACGCCAGGGATCAGAAAGCCTTCCCAGAGGCAGTCGAGCGTGAGGATCCCTCGCTCGGCTATCCCTGGCGGGTAGCTTCCCTATCGCAACGCCAGGGATCAGAAAGCCCTCCCAGAGGCAGTCGAGCCCGAGGATCCCTCGCTCGGCTATCCTTCAGGACAAAAGCCCTCGCCAAGAGGCACCGGGCAGTAACCCTGTCCGGCCAAGGGTCCTTGGTAGGCTTCTTACAGCCCTATAGCTCTTCCCGCGCCAAGAACCAAAGTCTTCCCAGAGGCAGTCGGGTCCTTGCTCGGCTATCCCGGCTAGTAGCTTCATACCACAACCGACAGGGATTAAAGTCCTCGCCAAGAGGCACTGGGCAATAACCCTGCTCGGGCCCCGTCGTGAAGGATCAGAAAGCCTTCCTAGAGGCAGTCGAGCCCGAGGATCCCTCGCTCGGCTATCCCTGGCTGGTAGCTTCCCTACCGCAACGCCAGGGATCAGAAAGTCCTCCCAGAGGCAGTCGAGCCCGAGGATCCCTCGCTCGGCTATCCCTGGCGGGTAGCATCCCTACCGCAACGCCAGGGATCAGAAAGCCCTCGCTAAGAGGCACCGAGCAGCTACCCTGCTCGGCCATCCTTCGCAGGCCTCTCACGGCCCCTCCAGCGTCAAGGATCAAAATCCTCGCCAAGAGGCACCGAGCAGCTACCCTGCTCGGCCATCCTTCGCAGGCCTCTCACGGCCTCTCCAGCGCCAAGGATCAAAGCCCTTGCCAAGAGGCACCAAGCAGCTACCCTGCTCGGCCATCCTTCGCAGGCCTTTCACGACCCCTCCAGCGTCAAGGATCAAAGCCCTCACCAGGAGGCGCCGAGCAGCTACCCTGCTCGGCCATCCTTCGCAGGCCTCTCACGGCCCCTCCAGCGTCGAGGATCTCAAGCCCTCACCGCGAGGCCGTCGAGTTCCTTCCTGCTCGGCGCATCCCAGCGGGCATCCTCCTGCCCAGCAGATGCTGAGGATCTCAAGCCCTCATCGTGAGGCCGCCGAGTTCCTTCCTGCTCGGCGCATCCCCAGCGGGCATCCTCCTGCCCGTCAGATGCTGAGGATCTCAAGCCCTCGTCGTGACGCCTCTGAGTTCCTTCCTGCTCGGCGCATCCCTAGCGGGCATCCTCCTGCCCGTCAGATGCTGAGGATCTCAAGCCCCTTGTCGTGAGGCCGCCGAGTTCCTTCCTGCTCGGCGCATCCCCAGCGGGCATCCTTCTGCCCGTCAGATGCTGAGGATCTCAAGCCTTCATCACGAGGCCGCCGAGTTTCTTCCTGCTCGGCGCATCCCCAGCGGGTATCCTCCTGCCCATCAGACGCTGATGGTCTGAAGCCCTCATCGCGAGGCCGCTGAGTTCCTTCCTGCTCGGCGCATCCCCAGCGGGCATCCTCCTGCCCATCAGACGCTGATGGTCTGAAGCCCTCATCACGGGGCCGCCGAGTTCCTTCCTGCTCGACGCATCCCAGCGCGCATCCTCCTGCCCAGCAGACGCTGAGGATCTTAAGCCCTCATCGTGAGGCCGCCGAGTTCCTTCCTGCTCGGCGCATCCCCAGCGGGCATCCTCTTGCCCAGCAGACGCTGAGGATCTCAAGCCCTCATCGTGAGGCCGCCGAGTTCCTTCTTGCTCGGCGCACCCCCAGCGGGCACCCTCTTGCCCATCAGACGCCGATGATCTGAAGCTCTCTTCGCGAGGCCGCCGAGCCCCTTCCCACCCGGCGCATCCCGGCGGGTAGTTTCCTACCACAACCGACAGGGATCAAAGTCCTCGCCAAAAGGCACTGGGCAGTAATCCTGCTCGATCCCCGTCCTGAAGGATCAAAAGCCCTCGCAAGAGGCAACCGAGCAGCTACCCTGCTCGTCAAGAACTCCGGCTGGTAGTTGCCTACCCACGACGCCAGAGATCAGATCCCTCACCAAGAGGCAACCACGCATTCTCATGACTCGGTCATTCTTAGTGGCCCTCCGCAGCCCAAAGCCCTCGCAGCGGCAACCGAACGGCCACCCTGCTCGGCCAAGCCCGGCCGGTTGCCCTGTGGCCGCGCTTAAGGATCCGAGACACCCGAAAGGACGGCTGGTTCATCCAAATCTGAACGATCTCCCATCGACCTAGGGGGTACATGAGGATACCTCCGCGGCAGCGCTTGGCACCCTCTCCGGCTGGCAAACTCGACAGGAGATCGCCGGACATATGGCTAACCTTACACGGAAACACAACAATACAAGCAAGGACATCCTACGAACGTCCTTCACACAAAAAAAAGAGGAGAAAAAATATAAACCGACGAATCAAGGGTTCTTTTTTCTTTTATTGTCAAAATCAAGATCTTTACAAAGGGTACTCGGGGCCCCCCAGCCCTACAAACTGCTCGGAGGCTTACTTCGGCCACTTCATCGTCGGCGTCACGACCAAAGGCCCTACCACCGAAGACTTTGCCACCAAGGGCGCGCCCGGCTTCCCTCGTCATCCCTCGCCGGAGACCTCGTCGCCGGAAGCGGAACCCGAGCGCGGAGTTCACCATCGTCGAACTCGGGAAGCTGTTCCTTCACGGCGTCCAAAGCCTTATTCCACGCAACGGCAGAATACTCCCCGAGCTCGGCGTAAAACTGCTCCGATGCCTTGTACTCGGCCACAACTTTCTTAGCCCGAGCCTCGGCAACTTGGCCTTCAGCAGCGCCGCCTCAGCATCCCTCTGCTTGCGTCTCTCTCCTTTTCCAATGCCGCAAAGCGTTCGACCATGTCCGCCAGCTTCCTATCGGCAACCCGGAGAGACGCGTTCAGACGGCGAAGGGCACCCCGAGTCGCCGAGTTGGCGAGCTCCACAGCCTCCGCCCGGCCCGCCACGACGTCGGCCTTATCCCTCTTCCGGCGCAGGTCACGTTGCAAGATCTCGACCTCCGAAGGAAATGCCTCCACTGGCCTCGGGGCGTGGAACGCCCCCTTGGTCTCCATGCGAATGGCAAGGGCGCAGTGCTGAAGAACCTGACAGAAAGTCGATAGAAATCAGGAAGCATCCGAACCAAGAAAAGGCATACCAAGGCAAATGCGCGTAGAGGGATTCGTACCTGGACCGCCCCTTGGGCCATGGCCTCCAATTGATCCCTCAAGGAGCCACACGGGAGCTTTCCCCCAGCCGATTCCTCCACCCGGCGAGCAGACCAGTGGCAACGGAAAGCCCAGACGGAACAGTGAAGACGGAGCCCCCCCGCACGGGAATCCCTTCGGGGGCCTTCGATGGTGGCACACGAGAAACCGTCCTTTTCCTCTTAGGAAGGGGCCGGCTCTTGCCCTTCCTCCCGTCACCAGTTTGAGACTCGGGTAACGGCTGACGACTCCGGCCGCCGCCAGAGGAACTCCCAGATGCCGCCAACGAAATGGACGGCCCTGCCGTCGGCGGAGAATCCGGCGGAGGGCGCAAGTTGGCTGGGGGCTCGGCTACTCCACTAGCTTCCCCCCAGCGCGAGCTGTCTGAAAAGTGGGAGCGAACCATGTCTCACGAAGGAGGAAGAAAGCCGACCGACAGCGACTCGAGGAAGAAGGGAGATGAAAGGTTGGGGGCCCTGGGGCGGCCCTGTCCCGTTTTATCACCGCATCCAACGGCACCCGTCAACTCCTGCCGAAATGACTCCTCACGCCCAGCGGCTCCGATCGCTCCACGTGTCGGTCCTGCATTGGACTGCATCCAATCGGGCGCTGTAGGCCCGCGAACGTCGTACCGGCCAGTCGTCCTTTGACACGTGGACCATTGTTTCAGTTACATAGTGCACGAACCGGCACACCCTCTTTAAGGTGCGGAGACCTCGCCTTGGTTCGCTAGCAGAAAAGACAACCAATGGACCGAGGGCTCGCCCCGACGAAACCATGGAAGGGATCTCACCTCAGGAGGCCCGGCAGTCCACTCCTGACCCGACCGCTAGCTGGTCGGGACAAGAGTGGGGGGTTAATGATAATGCTCGATATTGGCGACCTCCAAGATCAGGACACATGGCAGATGACGTGTCTCAAGACTCAGAAGAAAGGGCCTACAGGGGCCAACCAGGCCACCCTGTGCCCGACCTGCAAGCGCAGACTGGCCCACCTCGGGGCCTCCTGCGAATTAGCCTCCTTGGCCACTCAGCTTGCCCCGAGCTGCCACAAGACCAAGACTCCTTGGCCTCCTCGCTCGTCCCCGAGCCCACGGCCGAGGCCGCCTTCCTCGGCCCTCCGACCTACTCCACCACTCACGGGCGTAACCGCCGCTCCGCGAATCTCGCCATACGCAGATTCTACGCCAACAACATCCCACGTTCCACGCTATCACGATCCCCATTAATGGGCGATCCGCTCTCTGCACGGGCGTGACGTCGGGAGCGTAACTGCCGGCGAGATTCTCGCGCCTGCTGCTGCATGCCACCACCGCTATATAAACCTCCATCACAGAGGGGTCAAGTAAGCCATTCTTTACACTTACGCCGTTATTCTGCTCGGATCTCATCACTAACTTGAGCGTCGGAGGGTCCTCGGTGGCACCAAACCACCCCGGGACTTCTTTGCAGGTACACGGCGGCAGCTTCCACATCTCACCTGTTCCCCCAATAACCCATTGAGACCCACACGCAACGAAGAATAATCTGCTAAGTTCACCTGAAGATCTACGGAAGACAACATCTGACGGAGGCCCGAAAAAGAGTCCAATCACCTATGTAAACAAGTATTAGAAGTTAAAACCAAAATATGACTAGAAAATACATATTCAAGGGTCTCAAGAGGCGGGACAAGTTAGTTAGGGCATGAGAATGGTTAGGGCATGCATGGGATAAGTTTCAGACCTATACATGCCGATGCAAGTAGCAAAATAATATAGAAACCTGTGAAGGGGGAGATAGAAAGAGAGTTGTCTGAAAATGGTTTGGTCCGCACTGAAGGTTTGGCTTCAACGGTTGTTGGTGAGGAAATGAGGTAGACATTGTTGGGGAAAGACTGAAGGCGTCGTGTCAAATAGAGAGAGGTTTTGTTTTAGAGAAAAAGGGATTGAGTGTCTTGTATTGTGAGGAAAAGACGGCTTATGGTGTGATTCATTTGTGGAATCCGTATGGCTATACTGGACAATAATAATCATTTTTATTTTTTTTGCAATGTTTTAAATTTCGAATGTCGGTGTCGTGTCGGCCCAAAGATTTTGATGTCGGATATTAGAAATCGTGAAATATTGGGTGGTATTATTAAATATCAGGTTCTACACTTTTGTAATGTAAATGCCAATTATATAATTTGTTTTTAAAAAAATTATAAAATTATTCAGATTTTTAGTTTTACCAAATTTATATCTTCCTCAATAACTCAGTAGTGGAGCGATCGTCTATTAAGCGAACGGTCCTAGGTTCAATTCTATTTGAAATGAGGGCTGGAAGAGTGGAGAATGAAATAAAGGAGATGAAATGATGTTCCTGCAAAGTAAGTCCGTCCAAATGTACCGGATTATTTACAAATCCCAAAACCCAAAAAAGAAAATTACTTGGATTTTTTTCTTCATAACGATAAATGTCGGCCTAAATACCGACATCACAACATTTCGGCCAAAATCACGAAATGTTGCCCGACTTTCATCAAATATCGTTACCCGATTTTTTTACATGTCTGTATCGTTTTCTTCCCAAAACCGACATTTCGGCGATTTTGGCCAATATTTAGAACATCGCTTTTTTGGACAGTAAATAGATTTAATTCTTGGAAGTTATAGCGTTTGGCAAGAAACTACCAACATGGTTTTAAATTACGAACTGCCATGACTAACTATGCTAAGACAACACTAATGGTGCTGTGTCAGCACGTCAAACTTAAGATGTTATGTAAGTGGGATGTGAACCCCTACATTAAAAAACATCTATAATATATTTATTTTCTACATATTCCTTCCATTCGTCTCGATGACCATCCTCTCCAATTACCCTCTGACCATTTGCCCGCATCATCAAATCATGGTTTTCTTAAATTCGTAAAACCCAAATCCACCATGGACACTGCCTCCAACATTCTTCCTCCACCTCCTACTCGCCTCCACTTCCTTCAACCATCCGTCTCCATGTCCTTCACATCCTCCATCGACCATCAAACCGTAATTTTCCCAAATCCCTAAAACCCAAATCTACTATGGCCACAACCTTTAATATTCACCTTCATCCCCATTCACCCGCACCCACTTCGACTTCCTACTTGCCTCTACCTCCTTCGGCCATACATCCTCATCACCTCAACATTCTCCTCCTACCCTCAGTAGGGGTCGAAAATTGCTCCCTAAACCCAAGCCGGTTCCACGCCTGAACCCAAGTCCAAGCAAGTGTGCACAAGCCTATACTGTACCAAACTCAAGCATGGGGCCGACCTCCATGTCAAGAAAAAGAAGAAAATGTAATAAATGTAATATTTAAATAAATATGCAAAATGTAAGGAAAATAGGCAAAAAGCCAATTTTGTAAAACCCAAGGGCTAATATGCAAATGTGTAAGGGTACTTAAACCCACCAAATGAATGAAATGATATATTTTTTCTCCCAGAATTTTTTGCTAGAGTTTTGAGCCTCCACCTCTCTTGGGGTGATTTTCTCTCTCACCACACACTTCATCTTCAATCTCAAAAAACCCATGAAAAGAGATATTTTCATCTCAAAAAACCAAATAAAACTAATCTAAGACTCAAAACAACAAGAAAACCGTTTCCTTCATCAAATCAAAGGATGAAGGGAAAAGATCTCTTGGGGTGAAAGACCTTGATGAAACCATGGATGAAGGACTATGATGAAACCCATTAGTTTCATTATCAAAATACACAAAATCGACGACTTTGGGGGTGAAAGCTCATAGCTTTCACCCCCATAAACTTCCCAGTGCCGGATCTCCCCACGACATCATGAAAACATGGGTCACAACACATGTTCCCTTTCTTGTGAACACGGGACACACCCTGTGTTTATCCTCGGGATCCCCTTATGGGGTCCCCCCAAAGGGGGTTCCCGTCTTTAGAAACCCCCCAAGGGGGTTCCCACCTTCGGGACCCCTTCTTAGAGGTCCCACTGCTTTAACCATCTCTCTTTTCCACTACCGGGAGCCCTTCGATACACTTAAGTCACCTCCCTCCAAAAAAATTTGTTTTGGGGCAGCGCACGAGCCTGCAAGGGGGCTGCTAGCCCTCTTGACCCCCAGCCCACTGATCGGACAGCAGAACCCCCCGTGTGATGGCACCTGATGTGTTCAAAGAGATCTAAAAATTGTCTTCAAGCATAACACACATGTCACAGAGTGAATTTGGATGATATGTCTGAACCGTCAATCGGAAATTCCCTCGCTTTAAAGCGAGGGGAAATCAACGACAGCTTTGTCTGCGGTGGCCGAAAATTAGAATCCCCACAATTAATAAATCTTTGCCTATCATTGGGCAGAGGGAGTCTGTACAACCCCGAAATATGAGTGCATCTATCTTTCATGGGGTGACGAAAAACACTCTACACTCTCAAGCCCTAATTTTTCGAAAAACCTAAACTCATATTCACCGCGACGATCCTTAAATGTATTTTTCATCATTATCACCACTACTAACTACTAACAATATTCTTCCTTCACCTCCCACCGGTATCTACCTCCTATCCGCGTCCACTTCCTCCACCTGATTGGATAAAGTTCATTTTTATTACTTATGGTATCTATTATAGACCATGTAACTTTCAAGATTGGCACCATCTGAGTAAAACTTGGGGTTAAAAGAATCTTAACAATTAGCTCATAATATATAAGCCAATGAATGGTTTAGGATAACTTACCCACAATCAGTGTTGTAAAAAATGATCTAGACGACCGCTTAAGCGGAAGTGGCACAAGTCTACTTCGTTTATCATTAAGCGGGTGAATTAAGTAGGCTTTATGATTAAGCAGGCTGGGTCGCTTAGCGCCCGCTTAAGTAGGGCCTAACAATGTTTTATTTGTCATATATCGGTGTCGTATCAGTTTAAAGATTTTGATATCGGATACAAAGTTGTTAAATCGTGGTATGAATCGTATATCGTTTTTCTTATGAATCGTTTTGTATATCGTATCGAATCGCAAATCGTAAGATACGATATTCGTTTGTGCAAAACGAAGCAATTAGACATATTACCATATATATAATAATTATGACAAAATTAGCAATATAAGGAAATACATTATATAAAATATAGTATTTAGTCAGTAACCAGTTGTACAACTAATATAATAAACACTTTATTTTTGCAAAATCCAACGAAAAATACATGAATCAATAAAAATCATATGAATATGATTAATCATAATAATTAAGATAATTAGTCAATTATCGGACGTTAAGACAATGACGAGGCAGCAATGAGGCCGAGGGTGAGGCATCGGACCATAGACTTGAAAGCAAGTAAGCTTGAATATTGTTTGCAAGAAAGAGAGAAGATTGGAAGATTAAGGATTTTGTCAATATGGGATTAAAATTAAACTTGAAATATTTATATATAGCCCAAAAACTTCTATCTTGATCCATTTATTGAATTGATTCGAATCGTAAATCGTAAAAATTGTATGATTCAAATCGTGAATCGTACGATTTTTAACAACCACGATCGGAACTCGGTGAGATTTCCTAAATATCGGATTCTACTGTTTTGTATTATAAATAACTATGTTATTGACAAAAATGTCATCGTTATATCTTATTATAAATAAAAATTGTTGAAGTCGAAAAGATCAAAGTCGAACAAAAGAGAAAGGAGAAGCGTTTGTTCGATGAAGGGTCGAAGTTTGAGTCTAGGATGGATAGAAGTTTGAGTCGAGAAAGATCGTTGATCGAGAAATGGGCTGCAGTTGATATCGAGGGTTTCAAGTTTGAGAGAAATCAAAGTCGAAGTCCTTGACGATTTGAAGCACAGGAGAAGGAAGAGGATGAAGATCGAATATGAAATCGAAGGGTTTTCTTGTTAAGGATGAGGAAATCGAAGTCTTCTTTGAAAAATCGAGAGAAGATTAAACGTTTTTGAGTGGATTTGAGAGAAAATAAGGTGCATAAGGTAACAAGTCGGATAAGTGATGTCCTTGAACCCCAAAAACTAAATAAATTCCCATAACAAGTTTTCTTAGCAAGTATTTTGACATTTCTATTGATATACATAAATTTCGCCGATATATTGAAATATCGGCCGATATACTGAAATTTCCGTTGATATATTGAAATATCGGCCGATATACTGAAATTTCGGCCGATATATTATAAATTTTGGAAATAGAAATAATTTGGTAATTTTGTGTTGATTACTCTCCAAAACCGAAATTTCGACGCATATATCGGATGTCGGCTAACATTTAAAACACTGAGGCCTAGACGGTACTCGTCTAAGCGAGTGCTTAAACTGTAAAACTAGCTTAATCATTTGATTTTTAATTGCAAATGGGTTGGAATTAATTTTTTTTATCCCTTTTAACAAAAAAAATGCATAACAAACCTAATTTAATCCCTAAATCAATTACTATACTAATTACAAAACCTTATCTCTTTACGTCTAAACAAATTTAACTAAAGATACAAAAACAGCTTAGACGACGCTTAAGCGACTGATTAGATCCTAGGCGGTATTCTAACTACCTAGCACCCCTAGCGTTTTTTACAAACTTGCCACAATTTTCATTTTCCCCAAAAACAGATAAGTGTCTTCATTGGTTGCATGTTGTCTTTTTTATTTCGTTTTGGGATAATTGTTGGTTTGTTTTAAAAGGGTTTCATTAGCTTATATAGATGAGCCAACAATTAGTATTTTTCTTTCTTGTTCAGGTTTTACTAAGATAATGTATGGAAAGGCAGCCATTAGCCCTACTCCCAATTAGTATTCTCCAATCCTGAAGCTTACATGGTCTCATCCTTGGATGCCATAAGCAATTTAAAAAAACACGTTTAATCAACATCATGGGAGTTCACGGGTCATGTTATGTTGATTTTGAACCATTAGTGAACCCAAATACGCTAGTGTGAGTGGGTTGAAAATTATTCATCCCCTTTCTACCCATCTGTTGGAATAGGCTTTTAAACCTGCACTCGTACCCGATGAGTATGTGCGGGGTTTCAGTTCGGTTTTAACTAGTGCAGGTAGGTTAATGCGAGTTTGAAAAAATATAGGTTGTACCATAGAATATGACATTTGATATATATGAAAAATCAACCATAAACCTATATAATTAAAGGAATAAAATTAACAAATAATGATATAAATTTGGAACTTAATACTGTCAAAACAAGTTGCAATTACAACTTTTAATCAATTAGTAAACCTCAGAACTTCAAACTTACTAAAAGAGTAAAGGAAAAAATTAGTATTTAAGTTACATATGTAAGTCGATGTCGCACATCCCACACACTTATGGAGATGCGGAATTTACAAAAAACGATTTTCTTATTTCGTAACACCAACCTAAACTTCAGGATCTTTACGGAAACCTTAACTAGCTATATCTACCAGGAGGTTCTAACTACTATGTTAGGGTTTATACCTCCTTGTTTGCAAGTCCTTCGGGTCTTTTCCTACTCTTCTTGAGTTTCTCGAAGATTCGGATCGCGCTTGATCGTCGGCCTCTTCGTGTCGAAGATGATCCATCCGAGAGTCTATACTTCAAGCTCCAACTTCTAAACCGAGATAACTAAGATACCTAGTTCGCTAAGCTAGATAGCTTAGAAGATGTAGAGTGTCTAATGGAGTGTTTTATCTTATATATAACCCTATGGCTCACAACACATGTGAAGATTAGGGTTTTTGAGGAAGGAGGAGAAAATGGAAAGAAAGGAAATGAGCAAATGATCAAGTGTTAGCTAAGTGTGGAGAATGGCTCATACTCATCTCACATGAAGCATGGATTATTTTCCAATTGAAAATTGCAATCATGCTTCAATAGTAAACATAAACCAATAAACAAATGTAATGAGCAATGTTTCACCTCATGTCACAAATATCTCAAATTTTCACCTCATTAATCTATTTCCATAAATAGATAAATCCAAATAATGAGGTGTCTCCTTCTAGAAGCATCTCTTGTGAAATTACAAGAATACCCTCACCGTATATACATACCCGTATTCGTATTCCGAAAAATACGAATACAATGAGATAATAATAATCCAATAATATAATATTAGGATCTGGCTTAAACCAAATCCCATTAGTATTATCCGTCCGAACAACATCCGCATAGCCAGTACACGTATATGATCGGAACCCTGCCTTTAAACCATACGACCTCTATATCGTTTCGTCCGAAGCAGGAAAATCCTCTGTGTGGGACTCTAAAGACTCGACAGTACGCTGACAGTTGGTTTAACCACAAGTCCGTCAGCTACACTAGCTGTGCGTAACGGCTATCCAGGTATTTGTCGATAAGAAGGCCGGCGAGCAAACTCATCCGAACTTCTACTAAGGCTATCTGTGACAATCTCTGTACAGTCCGGTCTGTTCGTCTAAGATACTCGCATATCGGGTCATTAGGGATGGTAACCGTCAGAACTCTAATAGCGCAATAAGTCGTGCCGGGTATAGCCCAATACACCCTGAGAAACTACCGGAGTACCTACCGGTAAATCTTGCTTGCCTTGGCCAGGGACTGTGTAATGGTTTTCCGAACACAGCGCGATATCAACCCCCAATACTGGGAGAGACGAATCCTGTCTAACCGCTACTGCCTCCAAGTGCTTCGGGACTGCACCCAACTACTACCTGTTTGCACGACTCCTTTGAGCCGTGGTAGGGTAGTAATCTAAGTACAGTGGGAACACACTTGAGATGAATAGTGATGTTAAGTCAACGGATTAAGCTGTACTCATGCCATCCGGGAACTGCTACCTGACAATAGGTATAATACCAACCAGCAGTTCCCAATGAATCCATCCAGTGTAACTCAAAACCCAATGAGTATCTGTATACTATCTCCGGTACAATATACCAATGGCTGTAGGACAGACCATCTCCCCTGTTGGGATGAGAAGCGTATACACTAGTCTACTCTGGAGTATCGATACCCCGTCTCGATAATCCTGCGATTAGGGACATGTATAAGGACGTGCTTATAGACTATCCAGCCCCCACTAGTGTGACTGCCATCACAACGCTGGTAGTCAAGCAAAGATTCTAAGGGCTCTACCAATATGTATTAGCGATATGCTAAAAGAAATATATACACATTGAGGTAGAATCAAACCAAGTAGCATACTACCATTTTGAGCAAGACTGTTATTATATATGTGTATATCCTAAGTTTCTAAAATGTAATATACAAACCAGTACTATATATCACTAATGATCTCTTACTTGCACTAGGGCCATGTATTGGCATATCGTAGACTTATCATCTCGATTAGCCTCTCGAACTATGTCTGAGAGATGGCCTTTGTGAGTGGATCTGCAGTATTGTTCTCTGTCTCTACTCTCCGAACCTCGATCTCCCGGCGATCAACGATCTCCCTGATCAGGTGGTACCGCCTCAAGATATGTCTGGATTTCTGATAGGACCTTGGTTCCTTCGCTAAAGTTATAGCTCCGTTGTCGTCACAATACAGAGATATTGGATCAACAATGGACGGAACTACCTGAAATTCTGTAATGAACTTCTTCATCCAGTCTGCTTCCTTCGCGGCGTCACATGCAGTGATATACTCAGCTTCCATTGTCGAGTCAGCAACGGTGTCTTGCTTGGAGCTCTTCCAACAGACCGCCCTTCCATTAAGAGTAAAGACATAACCCGATATGGATCTGAAGTCATTCTTGTCACTCTGGAAGCTGGAGTTGGTGAAGGCTTCGATCTGGAGGTCTTCACTGCTGTACACCAAGAACATCTCTTTAGTCCTTTTCAAGTACTTGAGAATTTTCTTAACTGCTGTCCAGTGCTTCTTCCCTGGGTTTGACTGATACCTGCTTACAACGCTCAGTGCGTAAGCTACATCTTGTCTGGTACACAACATCGCATACATTATAGAGCCTACCGCAGAAGCGTAGGGTATAATAGTCATGTGATCCTTTTCCAAATCAGTCTTGGGAGACATCTTTTTAGAGAGGGTGATTCCATGACAAGCGGGAAGATTACCGTGTTTTGAATCTTCCATACTAAATCTTTTCAGTATGGTGTCGATGTACCTTGACTGTGAAAGTCCCAATATCCTTTTAGATCTATCACGATAGATCTGGATCCCCAGAATATAGGAGGCATCACCCAGATCCTTCATGGAGAACTTTTGTGACAAGAATCTTTTGACTGATTGTAGCATAGGAATGTCATTTCCTATCAGGAGAATTTCATCCACGTACAAGATGAGAAATACCACAGTTCTCGCTACAATTTTACTATAAATGCACGGTTCAACTGGATTTTTGATAAAGTCGAATTTCTTGACCGTCTCATCAAAACAGATGTTCCAACTCTGCGATGCCAGATTTAATCCATAAATAGATTTAAGCAATTTGCAAACTCTTCCGCTGCTCCCACTCTTTATGAAGTCCTCTGGCTGATCTATATACACCCTTCCAAATTTCTATTCAGAAAAGCGGTATTTACGTCCATCTGCTAAATTTCATAATCGTGGAAGACCGCAATGGCAAGAAAGATCTGAATGGATTTGAGCATAGCCACTGGAGAAAATGTTTAATTAGGTCCAAATCAGGTCTTTGACGAAAACCTTTTGTAACAAGTCTAGCTTTATAGGTTTCAACCTGTCCATTTACACCAATCTTCTTTCTGAAGATCCATTTGCAGCTTACGGGTTTTACCCCTTCTGGAGCAATGTCCAAAGTCCATACTTTGTTGGTGTACATAGACTCCATTTCGGCCCGCATTGCATCCAGCCATTTTACAAAGTCTCTGCTCCTAATGGCTTGTTGGAAACTAGTTGGATCATCATCGTCGATAATGCAATCCTCTCTATCCCCGTCTATAAGAAAACCGTAGTATCTCTCGGGCGGATGCAACTGCCTAATAGTTATGCGGAGTGGCGCGGGAATGCCCGGTTCTTTCGAAACTTCTGGTTCCACCATGCTTTCAGTAATAGCTTGTGGTTCTAGAATTTCTTCAAGTTCTTTTGTGTTTTCACTTATTTCTTTTTCAAGAAATTGAGTTTCCAAAAAGTGGGCATGCCGAGAAACAAAGACCTTTTGTTTTTCCGCGTAATAGAAAAGATACCTCCTGGAGTTCTTTGGGTATCCCACAAACTTACACAGTACTGAGCGTGCCTCGAGCTTGTCCGCATGCTGCTTTTTTTACAAAAGCTGGACATCTCTATATCTTTAGATATTTAAGATCGGTTTTCTTCCCACTCCATATCTGATATGGTGTTGTAGGCACTGACTTAGTAGGAACCTTGTTCAAAAGATATGCAGCTGATTCTAGTGCATAACCCCAGAAGGATCGCGGTAACTCAACGTTACTCATCATGGAACGTACTATATCCAATAAGGTTCGGTTTCGCCTTTCCGATACACCGTTGTGTTGAGGTGTATATGGAGGAGTAAGCTGAGAGAGAATTCTATTTTCTTTTAAGTAATCCAGGAACTCGGCACTTAAGTATTCACCACCTCGATCAGATATATGTGTCTTAATACTTTTGCCGGTTTGTTTTTCCACTTCATTCTTGTGTTCCCGGAATTTCTCAAAGACCTCTGATTTATGTTTCATCAAGAATACATATCCATACCTTGAGAAATCATCCGTAAAAGTAATGAATTAGGAATAACTACTTCATGCATGTTTACATGTCGCTGTGTATGAGTCCCAAGAGTTCGCTGGCTTTTACCCCGTGTTCAGTGAACGGAGTCTTTGTCATCTTTCCTTTGAGACATGATTGACAAGTTGCATAAAACTGATATTCAAACGGATCCAAATATCCCTCTTTATGTAACTTCATCAACCATGTTTCATTGATGTGACCCAGTTTACAATGTCATAAGAAAGCCTGATTTAATTCTGGAGACTTTCTTTTAAGTGTGTTCTGGACATTGAAAACCCGAGCTTGATTTAATACGTATATACCGTTATCTAGTGTACCTGACCCAATCAAATCTTGATTAAGGTGGATGTGGACGACATCGCTTACAAATGTAAAATCATAACCTTCTTTAGACAGTAAAGATGCAGTGATGATATTACAAGCCAAAATGGGTACACATAAACAATTATGCAAAATCAAAATCTGCCCGCTTGTTAATCTTAGGTGATATTCCCCTACGGCTACGGCATTCACGCTCATTCCGTTAGCAACCCTGAGAGTCATATCACCTGTCTTGATAACTCTACGGTTTCTCAGAGCTTGCAATAAATTACAGATATGAAATCCCGATCCGGTATCTAGTATTCAGGAAGTAGAGTTAATTGACAGATAGTTTTCAATCATAAACACACCTGAAGTCGAAGCCACAACGTGCTTCGAATCCTTGTTTCTGGCTTTCCAAACCCTGCATTCCTTCCAATGCCCTTTCCCGTGACAATAGAAACATTCCTCCTTCCCTACTGTCAGCCCCGAAACTTTTGCCCTGCCCTTTCCCTCTACCTTACTGACACCGCCTTTCGGCTTGGTGGGGGCTTTCTTCTTCTTCCCTTTTGCTTTCGTCTTGGATCTAGAAGAGAAAGATTCCCCATTAAGCAGAGCGGGTGTCTCCCTGGATTTCTGCAGGGTGCCCTCAGCGCTTCTCAACATATTGAGGAGTTCTGGAAGTGAAACTTCCTTCCCTTGAATGTTGAAATTCAAGATAAACTTAACGTAGGTAGAAGGGATGGACTGTAAAATCAAGTCAACATATAACTCGTTTTCCAACGTGGTCCTAAGGTCTGTGAGCTTTTTAATATAGCTAATCATCTTAAGGACGCGGTCCTCTACAGATGACCCGACAACCAATCTCACCTGGAACAATTTCTTCGAGATCTCATATCTTGCGATACGAGATTCTCTTTATATAAATCCTTGGTATGGAGGAAGATGGAAGCTAAGTCCATCTTCTCGTGCCGTTTCTGGTGTTCATTTTCCATTGAGGCCAACAGGAGGCATTTGGCTCTCGCACCGTTTATTTCCCAAGTCTTACGGATCTCAACATCCACGACGGTGGAATCTGGACCTGCGACGGCGGAGGCTTTGGTAGTAAGGAGGTAGCATAACTTGTCATAGGTAATGGCCATTTGGACATTTCTTAGCCAATCTTTATAGTTTGGCCCAGTCAATTTATTATTATCTAGCAGGAACTTAAGCCCGGTCATTTTGGTCGCTGCAATTAAGAGAGAGAAGAAACACTTAGTATGATACTCTTGCAAGTTTAGATTGGTTATTAGTTTATCTAAAGAGGATGGCTCGCACTGTTCTTCGAATCCTCCTTCAAACTCTAAAAGAAGAATTAGTCAGGATTAATCTCATCCTACAATTCTTGCTTAACCTTTCGGCCAGCCTAGTGTCGGTACTTCGAGGGAGGTTTTCCAACGTTTTCGCGAAATTCCTTAATTACATAACCTCCTTTCTTTGGAGGCGTAGCCCCACTAACACCGTTCTAGGCATCTACTTGGTTTATAGCATTGATTGTTTAGTGAAAAATTCTCCCGAAGAGTAGCGGATACTCACAGTAGGATCGGGATCCAAATATCATCGTGTGACAACCTTGAAGGAATCCTACCAAAATTATCACACTCCAAATGGTATGGAACACTAGCAAGTTTCATTTTCCTTTGAAACTCCCGATGCGGATTTTTGCCTCAGGCGCTTATGACCTTGACGAAGGCCAACATATTATAGACGCAAGTCAGTTCTACCCGTCATTATCCAGGTTAATTTGAACCCATCCATACAAACCCTTGACGAAGGCCAAAATAGCTGTATGACTGTCCCAAATCAACACATCTATCTGTGCTACAGACGAATACCCAGCAGCTACCAATCACCATGTCTTAGCGAAGGTCAAAATACATAGCTTGAATACTGCTGAATACCCATCTGAAATGACGGAGGGCTACAGATGGTTTTGGCGGAACCGTGAACGTAATGAACTTGATATAGTCGAAGAAACCATGATAGCTTTTAAAAGGAGTAGCTTAGGCTCCGCATTTAAAAGTTGTTTTTTTAAGAAAACCGAGTTGTTTTGAAATTGTTGCAACGATTTAAACTTTGGTTTGTTTTCCTTACATTAATCAATATTGATGCGGTCCCATCATTTAACCCTATCATTGCAGAAAAGAACCGAAAATAGAACGTACGCTTATGCCATCCGCATTCGCCACGGAGCCTCGTCATGCACCGTTAGGTTACTTCACTAACGACAGAGCGGGGGCTGGATTAGCGCGGGTGCAAAATATAAGCAACGTTTATTTATATATATATATATAAATATAAATATATATATATAGTCATTTGTTTCACGCAATAATAGGCATTCCAGACCACAGATGAATATATTGGATATACTAGGAATTCCGTGTTTCGTTTTAGCCTAGAACGAAAGACGGATTCCACGGTCGTGATGAATAGCCAAACCCACCCTAGACCCCTATGCGTGCGGTAAACTACCTGCTAAATTTCCGAAGTGAAACAACCTCCCTCAATAAAATGAGTAGGCCATTCGGCACTTCAAAAACCCGGTAGTTTGTGTACCCCATCTTGGGTCTATCCTAAGTGCAAGAAAAAGTAAATGAAATAATACAACGGTGGCTACAACCTCAATCCGGATTTGCCCCGCAAAAATAATATTATATCAATTACAAATTTATATGAATGAAAGAAAAGAAAACACTCTTCTCACATTCTGGCTATTCATCCACGATGATCCATTACTTCATATACACAGACCATCACAATACAGATATGTGCAACCTCTACTAATCGACATATAGCGATTAGCAGATGTTTAGCAACACATATAAATACAGAAACACTGATTAGCCAAGAACTTAGAATTTCGATTGATAATACTTATCCGTGTTTACCCCATGCACAAACCAGTACCCAAACAATCTAGGTAAAAACCAAATATACCAATCATAATTCCAAGAACCAAAACCACAGAAAAAATTAGGAGCAACTCGGCGACAACTCGGCGGCAGTTCCGCCGCAAAGTTGATGAGTTATGTGCTCAAATTTTTTTCCAGGTCTTAGCAATGCCTGCATGTATTTTTAAGGCCACTGAAATAATTTTTTAAACAGTTTTTAAAAAATCGACAGCAAGTATATCTCGGAGATTTAATTTCAGATATTTTTTCATCGATCGAAGTTCTAATCACTTGCTAACAAGCTAGTTAAGGTTTAGTAGGTTTTGATACCACTGTAAGTCGATGTCGCACACCCCACACACTTGTGGGGAGGCGGAATTTGCAAAAAACGATTTTCTTACTTCGCAACACCGACCTAAACTCCAGGAACTTTACGGAAACCTTAACTAGCTATATCTACTAGGAGGTTCTAACTACTATGTTAGGGTTTATACCTCCTTGTTTACAAGTCCTTCGGGTCTTCTCCTCCTCCTCTTCTTGAGATCCTCGAAGATCCGGACCGCGCTTGATCGTCGGCCTCCTCATGTCGAAGATGATTCACCCGAGAGTCTATACTTCAAACTCCAACCTCTAAACCGAGGTAACTAAGGTACCTAGTTCGCTAAGCTAGGTAGTTTAGAAGATGTAGAGTGTATAATGGAGTTTTTTTATCTCATATAACCCTATGGCTCACAACACATGTGAAGGTTAGGGTTTCTGAGAAGTGTTAGCTAGTGTGGAGAATGTCTCATACTCATCTCACATGCTTTTAGCAAGAGTGAGAGAGCGGATGGGCCTTCGCGAGTGAACGGAGCAAGTAATATCGACAAGCACTTGGCTGGTCTACCTTTCCGGGAGAGGGGGCATGGATTATTTTCGAATTGAAAATAGCAACCACGCTTCCATAGTAAACACAAACCAATAAACAAATGTAACGAGCCATGCTTCACCCCATACCACAAATATCTCCAATTTTCACCTCATTAATCTATTTCCATAAATAGATAAATCCAAATAATGAGATGTCTCTTTCTAGAAGCATCTCTTGTGAAATTACAAGAATGCCCTCACCGTATATACATATCCGTATTCGTATTCCGAAAAATACGAATACAATGTGATAATAATAATCTAATAATATAATACTAGGACCCGGTTTTAACCAAAGCCCACTAATATTATCCGTCCGAACAACATCCGTGTAGCCAGTACACGTATATGATCAGAACCCTGCCGTAAAATCATACGGCCTCTACATTGTTTCGCCCGAAGTAGGGAAACCCTTTGTATGGGACTCTAAAGACTCGACAATACGCTGGCAGTGGGTTTAACCACAAGTCCGTCTGCGACACTAGCCGTGCGTAACGGTTACCCAGGTAACTGTCGATAAGAAGGCCGATGAGCAAATTCATCCGAACTCCTACTGAGCCTATCTATAACAATCTCCGTACAGTCCGGTCTGTTCGTTTAAGATACTAGCATATCGGGTCTAGGGGATGGTAACCGTCAGACCCCTAATAGCGCAATAAGTCATGCCGGGATAGAGCCTAATACATCCTGAGAAACTACTGGAGTACCCACCAGTAAATCTCGTTTTCCCCGACCAGGGACTTTATGTAATGGCTTTCCGAACACAGCGCGATATCAACTCCCAATACCGGAAGAGACGAATCCTATCTAACTGCTACTGCCTCAAAGTACTTCAGGACTGCACCTAACTACTATCTATTTGCACGACTCCTTTGAGCCGTGGTAGGACAGTAATCTAAATACAGTGGGAACACACTCAAGACGAGTAGTGATGTCAAGTCAACGGACTAACCTGTACTCATGCCATCCGGAAACCGCTACCTGACAATAGGTATAATACCAACCAGCAGTTCCCAACGAGTCCGTCCAGTGTAACTCATAACCTAATGAACATCTGAATACTATCTTCGGTACAACATACCAATGGCTGTAGGACAGTCCATCTCTTCTGTTGGGATGAAAAGCGTATACACTAGTCTACTCTGGAGTATCGATACTCCGTCTCGATAATCCTACGACTAGCGACCTGTATAAGGATGTGCTTATATACTACCCAGCCCCCACTAGTGTGACTGCCATCACAACGCTGGTAGTCAAGCAAAAATCCTAAGGGCTCTACCAATATGTATTAGCGATATGCTGAAAGAAACATATACACATATTAAGATAGAATCAAACCAAGCAGCATACTACCATTTTGAGCAAGACTGTTATTATGTCTGTGTATATTCCAAACTTCCAAAATGTAATATACAAACCAGTACTATATAATAATGGCCTCTAGGGCATATATCACTAACAACATAACCTATTACTAAATACTACAACTACATAATTTTGGGCGAGTCTATGTCGGGTGTGGGCCGGCTAGAGCAGTGGGCGGGGGTGTTCGGATTTGGACATGTCTTTAAGCAGTAAAAAAATCAATCCATTTAAAACTTGCCCAATCTAGAAGATTAATGGGTTTTGAGTCCAATCCGACTTGGTGCACACCCAATCTAATCAACATAAACTGCATGGTGCGCAACCCTAATTATCATAAATTGCATAGTTGCACACATTCTTCCGAAGAAAAGTAAGAGATATCATATGCATTCATAGTTAGAAATATGGGTGAAAACCAGGTTTGATTAGGTAGTTTTTTCATCTATTTTATGAGATTTAAAATTTAAAGTCTAAATCCAAAATTCGTCAAAATCCACCGCGTACACAAAATTATGGAAGAAAGCAACATGAGAGAAGAAAGATGGTCTCTCTCTCTCCATATTTAGATAAAATAATTATGACTTACATGGAATATCCAAAACAATGTTCTGCCGATATCGAAATCGTATCGATCCGAAGATTTTCATCTTAGATATCGTGATATATTTTGTGATATTTTCAAAATATTGGATTGTTAAGTTTTGTATTTTAAATATCATAAATATAAAAAGTTCGTATTCTTAAATGAGTTTTTCTTCTATGGCTCGATGGAGCGGTCACTTAATAAACGATTGGTTGTTGGTTCAAATCTCAAAAATTCTCCGACTTTATCTTACGTTTATCAGAAATTCAAGATTTCGTAAATTGATTATGAGTTTTGAAAAAATTTGACATTAAATTTCAGAAAATACTCAACGTCAAACAAAAGAGAAAGACAGAACGATGTGTCAATCAACGTTTGAAAAGACTCGGCATAAAAAAAGAGGAAGACAGGAGTGGGGGAAAAGAGATACCAATATGGGGTACATCGATCTTCGTCGGGCTTGAGATTTCGTCGATGTTTAAGACGAGATTTATGGTTTCGGTTTCATGAAGATTTTAAAAATTTTAATAAGAGAACATGATACGTTAATGTTTTTCTTTATTTTAATGGGTTACTCTATGACGGTTCGAATGCAGATCTATTTAAATATACCAAAAACCCAATAAATCCACAATAAGTTTTATGTGAAAAAATCACGATATATTAGTAGATATGAGATTTATGATGTATCGGCTGAAATTTAGATATATGAAAGAAATGATATTAATAAACCGCAGCATTTCTTCTCCAGAACCGATATATCGGCGATATATATCGAAAATCGACTGATATTTAGAATACCGATCCAAAATATTAAACTACCTTTTTAACCACTAAGTAACTGATACCTGACCACTAAGTAATTGATAATTCTTAACAAACGATACCTGATTGAGCTGAACCTAATCCAAAATTATCAACTATGATATACATTTATGAAGCACCAACACGAACAAGGACACATGAATTGTCATGAACAGAATAAATTTGAAAGGACACTAGGACGACTATATTATTTTATATATTCATTATACATATATGAAACAGAATATAAATAAATTTCGAGAAGAAATATATACAAGTATAACATTATAAGCACAACAACGATTGAGACTTTTCCCACGCATATGGGGAAGGTTACATGTACCAACATGAGAATCACGCCGGGTCGATCACATGAATCCTCCGTCTCCGCTCACTCCTATCGACCAATATACTTTCATTAATGCTTTTGGCATCTATATTTTTTTGTATCGCTTCCATCCATGTTTTCTTCGGTCTCTCTTTCTTCTTTTTGACTTGGCCTAAATCGAGAATATACATTCGTCGAACCGGTGCTTCCGTAAGTCTGCGTCGTATATGACCAAATCATCTCAGACGGTTTTTTCGCATCTTTTTCTCCACAAACGCTACACTAACTTTTGCACAAATATCCTCGTTTCGAACATTATAAGCACAATAAAAATAAACTCAAGGTTGTACCTTCATTCACAATTGTTTGTTTTTTAAGCACAAACGAATACATATATAAAACTAAGAGTTAAAGACACAAGAATACAATTATTAAAAGTAAAACAAACAATATATTAACCCTTTTTATGTGAAGCCGGCTTTCATAAGCCCGACCTTTTCATTTGCATCAATTTGAATTTTTACTCTTAGATCTAGTTTGACATGAGAAATTGAAATATATAATATTTTTGTATACTCAAAGACATCAAAGTTGTCAACACATACACATTCTTATTTTTTAAACTCTTATGCTATGTAGAAATGTTAAACACATCTAATTTGGACAGACATGATCTAGGCATGTTGAAGATGATGTCAAATGAAGTGTTTGAGTGTCAAGTATCTAATACGCGTTGGACACGGCAAATAGATAGAAGTGTTTGTGCTTCTTAGGCGTACATTATCTGTTTGGGTTAAATTCTTGTCATGCATGCCATGATTATTAAATAGGCTTATTAAAGTCATGGTCTCCAAAACCGTTAAGTGTGTTGGTTGAAGTTAAGTGTGTTGGACTGAGTTCAAGACATGCTCACCTGCTTAATATTCGCTCAAGACATGCTCACCTGCTTAATAAATAGGTTGGACTGAGTTCAAACTTAAGTGTATTGGTTGAAGTTAATTTGAGTTGATTCATTACATGTTAAGAGAGAAATACGTGATATTTAGTACATACTATATACTGCAATGAGAAGCATTATGGATAGCTGGGATATTGTTGGTGGACCTTAGAAGAGGGTTCAAAAATGGTAGTCTTTGGGATCTTTAGGTTGTGGGACCAAGGATCGGATACATTGGTAAAGGCAATGTTAGTTTCGGGATCTAATCAAAATTATACGATCGAGATTTTAATAGTGAAGATCGTTGCAGGTTATGCAGCACGAACACGACAAATTTGTAAAAAGAACAACACAGGGACACAACTATATTATTGTTTATATATTAAACAAAATATTATAAACTAAAAGAAAAAGAATGTACTAGTATATAACTTTCAAAGCAAACAAAATATTAATCTTTTTTAATTAGATCCGACTTTTTTCATAGACCCGACATCCTTTGCTATCTAGAAATGTCGGACGTATCCAATATGAGCGGACATGGTGCAAGTATGTCTGAAATGTGCTGGGCGACTGCCCGAATGTCAAAGTGTCCTATAGGTGTCGGATATTAGATATAACGAGCAAATATAAGTGTTCATGCTTTTTATGTTGCAGGTGATTTATTTTCTTTTTTCTAAGAGGGGGTGCCAGTTAGTTTTTTGCAGGATGTTTTCCATAAGTTTTAATTTATAATGTACTACATATCTTTGTTACTTGGATTTTAAAGTTACCATATTATCATTTTTAAGGGAGATTCTAAGTCTGCTATGATGACAAACAAAAAAAATCATTATTTTGATGCAAGACAAAGATTAAGAAAGGGTAGAAAGTTCTTTTTCTTATTAATATAAGACTAGGAAGAATTGAAATCTCTCTAAGAAGTGTATGTTCTTTTCATTTATTAAGATCAAGTGTCTCAAGATGAAAACCAAACCAATTAGCATAGGAGTTTAGGGGGCCTATGCGACTCTCCTAAGCAATTTCCTACGCAACAGAGAGAAGGGGTGGGGACCACTCAGGGGGTGGGCTTCTCACTCTTTAGTCATGTTGGGTAGTAAGTTGCTCATATAGAGTTGATTAGGAACTCTTTTCTCTTAGCAGAGTAGTAAATTTTGGGGCCAAACGCACATCATCCACATGGCTCCATATAAAGCTCAAGGCAATCATTGAAGGAGCTCATGTGATGGTAAAGATTCAAGGCAAACACCACAACACTTAAAGCGGCTTTGGAACATCACCTAGGACTGGTTGCCCTTGAGGCCATTATTCCACACATGGATGGTCCTGGGCTGCATAGTATTTTCCTCTTTGTCATTACCTATTTCAGAGTGAGTCAGGACGGGGGCGGTTGGGGTGGTAGCAGAGCATGGTGAATCTATCTCCCTCCTGTCAGTATCAAGGCTCTTGTTTTGAGACCCCTTTTCTTTGAAAAATTGTCATCTTTGGAGCTAGACCAAATATGTATTGGAGCAGTTCAGGTAATGTGAAGCTTTCACAACTTTTATTGCATCTTTGATATCCTTGTAATTCTCCTCGGACTGAAGCGGTAATGGTTTGTAGTTGGCACCCAGCCAGTGGCTCTTCCAGGATGCCCAAATACTCGATGATTTTCAGTCATATTTGTGGTGGAGTTCAGCAAATGGAAGTAAAGTGGGATGGAAGTACATGGGTTGTACATATAATTGATAAAGAGGAGGATGGCAAAGAATGATACCCAGTCAGTTATTGAACTGTTTTGGTAAATAGGTTTAGTTTCTTCAAAGTCCAGCATTTGAGGAATGGTAATTTAATTTCAGTTTAATTTCTCCATGGTGATTTCTGGGTATTTGGACGATCTCATGATTAGGATGCGCCATTGAAATACTGGAGTTCCAAAGCAATCAATTTGTAGGACTTAAAAATGCCGCGAACTCTGCAAAACCGATAAGAAAAGTTAAGGGGAGGCTAACAATGAAAGACGTTTGTGAAACTTGTAGGCTAGGGTCCCAAGAAAGCTCATATTGGTCATGGACAAAAAAGGTACACATGTTTCTAACCACGAAGAAAGTTGTTTATTTTGCTGAAATTGGAATTTGTATACCCATCTTCTATAGAGGGAGACTATCTATTGATGGTTTAGTTAAACAAAAAAATCGAGGACACATAAACCCAATGGTATGAAGGGTATGAAGAGTGGGTGCTAGAGGCAAATGGGAATACACATTTAGATTAGGAACTAGCAAGGTAGCACCGTGCAAATGCACGGAATTGTTGTGTGAAATAAAAGCTTTAAATAGAAATGTTATCTAGCAAATTACATTGATATTCATCTCCACAAATAATGATTGTAAATAATTTGAATAGAAAATATTTCATTTATTCGTAGTAAAGTTTAGAGCAATACAACAAATTCAAGAATGAAAAATAACGTCAAATGTTGATAATTACATATTTACATGTAATGAAAAATATTAGTTTCGCAATATATGAACTTCGCAATGACATAATTTTAGAAAGAACAGAATATCAATTATTAAATTATGCCCTTTATAATTTCAGGATATTTAGGAAAACTGAATTGAAGTTTCCAGTCTACAGCTTCTGAGTTTTAACGTCGGTAAGTACTCTAAAAATTATATTACAAATATGTTTGAATTAATTTAGAAATATCCATAATACTTTGATTGGAGTATTTTTTTTTATAATCACAACAACAATAAACTATATGAAGGAACATAATTAAATTTTAAAAAAAAGTATTGACTATATTATTTTAGTTGTCATTAATCAAGATAAGAGGTCAAGTATGATTTTAAGATGTATCATTCATAAATTTTTTAAAAATTCATAAATTTTTTAAAAATTATATATTTTTTATGTGTACGAGATGGGGCCAGATGTATATTCCAAGCAAGCCAAGTCTTTAGAGGGGAGGTTGTCATTTATATAGAAACTTAGGGGGCAAGAATTAATTTTCCACGCATGTGTCAGAGAATACATAAGAAGTGATGGGACAAATGCAAATTTCCCTAAAAGCTAGGGGCAGAGTCTAATTTTCCAAGGATAATGACCAAAAAGAGCTTGATTCTGCTGCCATACAGCTTTCTATATAATATATGAGGATAGGCATCAGTTTCCCAAGCCGCTTCAGCTTTTGAAAGAATGGGTGATGCAGAGGCAATTGCATTAGACGATCCATAGCATGCTTAATCAATTTTCATGTGCAAGCCCATTTATGCCAAACCTAATTAACCTACTAGCTTTGTGTGTTCACCCTTAATTCTGACTTGCATTGATGCATGATTAATTTTCCATTCCCTAGGAACTGAAAGTATTGATATGATTTTCTTTCTTTAAATCGTGAATAATTAATCACATATTTCAATCTCAGTGATGATGTAATTTCATAAGTCTATTGTTACCTCTAGGATCGATGAATTTAACACCCTCTTTAATATTACAAATTAGTCCCATTACCAGCTTCCATTTGGGAGGCAACATGAAATCCAATGAATTTTAATTTAGCATGACCATTTTAGATTATTCGCTGAAATTTTTACATGCTATTTTGCATTCCATTAGAATATAAATTTTAAAGGTATAATGAACTCAATGAACCTCGTTCAGTTACCCAAACCGATTGCAATTTGTATGAAATTCAACCCTTGCCACATAAATATTATCAAAACCCCATCATTTCATGCATCTAATGTACAAGGGCTTTTGTATGAGATCATGTATGCCTAAGGGCTTAAGATATGTGGAATTTAAATCAAGACAAGCCATGCGTGATTTTTTTTTGGGAAACTAGTCATGTGGAATTTTAGAAATTATTTTTAAAAGATCATTTTCTTCTTAAATTCCTATTTTCAACGTGCCACATCATCGAGTTATTATTTGAAAGAAAAGAGAAGAAAGAGCTAGCTTGATTTCAAATTCAAAAATAGTTGGAATGAAGTAAAAGGCAACTTTTATTCAAATTTCATTATCCCAAAAAAATAAAATTTGATGGTTTTCTAGATTTTTTTGCGACGGCTTTCTTTTTATTTAATACAATTAGTAAGGTATTCATCATATATATGAACTGATAATGAATATATTTCTAATTATATGTATTATTAATGTTCAAGTATTTGGGTATATGCACTGGCAATTTATTCCTGAACTTAATTTATATATTTGTATTGACTTCTACTGATACCTCCGTTTAAAGACCTAAATATTTTGTGGTCTATTTGGTGAACAGGTGGACCGGTGAATAAGAGGCGAGGGCCATTTGGCAAATTTTCTGTGAGATGTGAACTGTAGAATGTCCTATTTATCCATTGCAGTAGGTGTAAGCTTGCAGTGTAAATATGCTTTGCTTGTTGATTTAGTTCCATCCCGGCAAAGCCTTAGGCTAATTCGAGGTCGAGTTTGTACTGGTGCATTTATTCTGTTACCTTCATTTTTGTGGACGTAACATTCGATGATAAGGTGATAGTTGTTCCAGATTTGACGTCTGCAGGGACTTTATATTTAATAATGTATCAGTAGAACTGTAAGCAAGCTGTTTGGCATATTTAGAGGGTATTTAAGCTTAAGAAATTGTTTTTCTGTTACTTTTCTTGTGACATGTATGCTATCGAATGTCTGGACGAGCAATCCATATGGGACAATATAATTTGATCTGATTTTGCTTCAAGTTTTTCTTTCTCCTTTAAATTATAATCCATTTTGTTTTGTACTTAGTAATGGCAGAATCTGCTTGTAGTTTATGGAAAACTATGAATCTTTTCGTCCGTTTCTTTCAGTCAGCATATGAAATAGTTGGTGGTTTGTGTTCATGGCCTGAATTCCTCTACATATATTATCATGTATATAATCTTATTGCTGGATTCATTTATAATCAATCAGCAAATATAGCATCTTTCAAGCATATTATCTTGTTCATCATTCTAATCTTATATTTTATCTGTCTCTGTCGTGTTGATCTTATAGACGGGAAGCTGTATGTTTATCTCCACTCTCAGATCCTTGATAATTGATTCTTTTGAAGCATCATAACTATGTTTTGCGTTAATGTATCTGCAATGTTGTAAATATGTGATTAGCTTTATGGCTTGACTTTAATAGATCTATATTCCTCTGTTTTTCCTTTGCTTTAGAGTTGAACATGATCTTTTAATAGCAAATATATTGCCTTTTAGAATTCAAATATGGACTGATAAGAAGAGATGATTGTTACCAGTTAATGGCCCCTTATAAAATTTCTCAAATCTTTTCTGCAGCCTTGCTTTGCAGCGGATCCTAACTTGATGGAAAGAGCTTATTCGTCGGCATGGACCATAAAGTAGGGCCACTAAAAGCCCACCCTAAAATCCCACCATATAATTTAGGACAATTTAGGCAAAAACATTATAACATTTAGTGAGCATCTAGCTTCTTTTTGGCATCCCAAATTATTTTCATCCTCCACTCTTGGGAACTTGCCTAGGATTCCCTTAACTTAAGAGTTAATGGGACTAATGGGGCCATGAAATGACTTGAGAAAGCAAGCATTGGATGCAAAGGTAAGAGTTATATGATATCTCTCACTTGCCTTGTCTACTTAAGTCCATGCAAGGTTATTTCATACATATATACATCACATGTTTTCCATGGAAAATGGACATATCGTTGGGCCTTTTTTCTGTTAATCTATTTAGCATGTACTTTTAAGCTTACAACTTGTTTAAAGGTGAAGGGCTAATGGACAAATAAGCGACAAGGAAAAAAAATAATGATTTATTTGAAAAAGAGGTTATGAGGTTGCATAGATGCGAGGAGGCAGTCGGGTGTTGAGAGCCACAGCTGGATTGGTGTTCATGTCTTTGATTAGCAAGTAAACCAAAAAGTAGAAATGAATGATTACATGATGACAACTCTTCAAGCTAGATTCTTATAGTGCTAGTGCTGCTAATCTAGGTTAAGCTTTCTTTGTTTCTTTCTTATATTTTCTTTTCTTCACTTGCGATAAAATGTTATGGTTTGGTAAATTAGAAATGCCAGATGGAAAGAAAACATCCAATCAGAGGAGAAAAGTTGATTAGTAAATTAAAGACCGTTTCTTTGAGAAAGAACCATCTTGGACCTTCAATTGTACAAGTATATGTTTATTACATGTCTTTATGGAGCACAAGATTCTTCCATATCAGGAAATTATCGCTTGTTGCGTAATAAGCCTTGAATAATGTGTTCGATATTCCGTTCATACTAGACTGCTTCCATTTAGAGTAGATCGGTTTTCTCTGTTAAGCTATATCTAGTCGTGAATGTCACTAGTATAACAAAGTGATTTTCTTCTTGAAAAGATATAACACAGTGATATAGCGTCTTATTATCAGCTAAAAGGTCTTGGCTTATGGCCGCTCCTACCGTTCATGAGTGTCGGTGGATAATATAATCACACTTCTATTGGATTCATTAACATGTGAGATATGAACAACGCAGCTTACAATCTTGAATCTTCCACAATCTTTTCGGGTTTATATGACTTGTACTTTTTTGCCATCTCATTTCTCAAACAGGCTCGGTATGAACATGATTTCGGTGCTCTCTAATAAAATTGATTATGACCATTTTTACAAAAAGTTTAAAACATATTGCAATTTCTATGATAAAAATTACCTAATGTGGAGCCCACTTTCGAGTGTAAATTTGGCAATTTAAATATATTCTTTTATCCTTCAAATGAAAGGCTAAGGAGCTTGCCAATTTTCTCCTTTAGGTAATTTTCATCTGCAGACATAACTGTCGAGATAACTGTCCCTTCGGTTTTCAACGCAGGGATGGTTATTTCTTTTAATTTATGAAAAAAATAGTAATTTCTTATCTTTAAGGTCGAAACCGTAGGGGAAAATTAAAATAATCAGTAGAGCCAGATTTTGATTATGATAAAAAAAATTTAAAAAAATTGTAATTTATGCCCCTACGGTTGTCACGGGCATAAATTTGGTCCTACGGATTATACTGTAGAGCCAGATTTTTATTTTAATTTTTTTAAAAAAAAATAAATTGTAATTTATACCCCTACAGTGATTGAACCTACGGATTCAACCGTAGGGGCAAAATATCAGTTTTTTCTGATATTTTGCCCCAACGGTTGCAGTCTCAGGTGCATCTAATGTCCTTGTGGTGTTAACCGTAGGAGCAAAGTTTCATATATATATATATATATATATATATATATATATATATATATTCCCCGTTTTTTCCGCCATGTATACAATAATATATATATCGCACAGTATATCATATAACCAAATACAGAAAAATTTATAAGCAACATTCCATGCATAATATAAAACGAAATAAACAAAAACAATACGAAATCAATCTAAAGTCATGATCATAAATATCATATACAATAACTGATGTCCAAAATAAACAATATGTATCATATAAAGTACATACATCCTCCGGAAATCAAAAAAATATAAATAAACCTATGCTAGCTAGTTCTGTCCAGGTGCTCCACCTCCAAGTATCTGAAAAATCTTGTGCATATGCTCCTTGCTGCTGCCTTGTGCCAATAAAATCTCGAGTGATGAAGGAGTGGCCTATGCAGGAGTAGAAGTGGGCTATGAAGTCGAAAGAGTGATATGCACAAAAGAACCTGGATAAGTAGCCTGTGGAGCCGGAGCCGTATGAGTGGTCTGCATAGCCGCAGCCGAACTGGTAGCTTGCGGAGTTGCAGCCGAAGGAGGGGCATGTGGAGCCGTAGCCGAATAAGTGGCATGTCGAATCTGTAAAGTTTTTAAGTTTGTGTAATAAACGAGTAAGGAACGGTGTACTAGATTTAGTCTATATGTATAGTTGTGAAATTCTAAGTCGAGAAATCAAGTCTTGCGAATTGAAATGATGTGTTATTGATCTTAGGTTCTTTGCTCAGATTTGTTTTTATGCTTGTTGTTGTTGTTGTTGTTGTTGTAATTGTTGTTGTTGTGTGTGTGTCTCTGTCTGTGTGTGTATGTGCGCGCGCGCGTGATTATGCGTGTATGTGTATGTGTGTATACGTGTGTCTGTAACATACGTAGCATCATATCCCGCAACGCTTCGAATTTGGAGTTCAGCGAATCGAACCGCTGTTCCAGACGTCGCTCGTGAGGGGGTAGGAGAAGTAACTGCCGGGGAGGAGGACAACTTCAGATATGACCTACTGGGACCAATTCCCCGGCCTCTCTCCCAACCATCATGGTGTCCTCTGTGTACGGTGTCTAAGACAAGGTTCAGCACAGCCAGATTGGTTTCTGCGGTGAAATCAATACCTGATGACTCCGCCTGCTGCACCACCTGCTCCTACACTATATAAAGTATTGAAACGCAAGTAAACTATTGAAATTTAAACTATTCAGAATAAAATTTCATTCGAATTTGAACAAATATTAATACTTACGCAATACTCCTGGATAGCAGTGTCATGATATCGAAGCTCGCCCGTGGACGGATAGATAATCGTTCAACATGCTCGGTGTACCATCTCGAGCCAAGATCTGAGCTCTCTGCAATTCACCAAATTTTTTATATATAATAACATAACTTTTCATATTGTATTATATCAAAATAAATATATTGTAATTTACCGCTATCTCCATGGCACGAGTAATGTTTCTCGATCCACCCATGTAGATAGGTCGATCCATTTTCGCGGACTTTCGATTATCCTTATTTTGAACGGTCTGTTTCTGCACAACACAATCTGATTTAATTTTCTAATTAAGCAACAAAAAATTAAATTATATGCTAAATACCGAATTACATTTAAATTACAAACCTGCTTGCACTCAGACGCAACAAACTGGCTCAAGAGAGACCATGTATCTAAATCGACCCTGCTAAAGGCCGAAGACTGCAGAAGAGCCGCTTTCTCTGCCTCGGGGGCCGTCCGCCATAACTCGTAGCAATCATTCTTCAGCTCATTCTTATGATACCGGACCTTAGTCTGCATGTTATGTAAGTCTACGGTAGCGCCCCGGCCGTCAAACTGACGCCAAATGCGGAACAAAAACTTTTAACTGGCGCTATCGTATACTTTAACCCGGATCTGGCATTATTGCTAAACTAACAAACTACAAAGTGGGTAGAAATGTTATACCGAACGATCCGAGTCCTTCGGTCTTCAACCATCATCCCACGCTTTGTTGCGGCTGCTCCGATCTCGTCGATCTCCGATCTCCTCATCCAGGTGGTACCACGTCAACGGATCTTTAAACGGGCTCCCGCCTCTGACCCGAGGCAACTCGGTCATTAAGTTTGCTAAAAGAGATGACCAAGATTGATGTAGAGAATGAGTAGAACACTTTGTCTCGCTTCATCCAAAGCCATGGACGAACGGTTAATGAAATTGCCTTTTGAATCGGGTAAATGAGAAATTGGCATACTAATTTTTCATGAACAAATCTATCATAATCTTTTCAACCAAGTGAGTGGGTGAGAAGAGGAGGGGAGGGCTGGCCACATGTAGAGGAGGGGGTGAGGATAAGAGCAAGGGAGGGTAACCATAAGCAAAAGATCTTAACAAAATATCCTAAGCATTACAAAATCTCATTAATGCAAAATCCACCTTGCATAAAACAATAAATGCACTAAGCCACCTCACATAACACCTTACCATCTTCTAGAAACTCACTCATGACTCACCTCATGACTCACCCTCATGAAGAAAAGATAAATCCGTATTTAACCGAATGTAAAATACGGGTGATAGAAAACTGGAAACTGGAAACTGGCAACTTCCAAAAGTGATCCCGAAACGAATCTCAGGATAACCCCGTAACAGTATAAACATACCCGCATTTGTATTACGACCGAATACAAATGCAACTGAGACAAAGATATTATATCTACACAGTATAATACTCGGATCCGGTTTAAACTAAAGCCCACCAGTATTATCTGCCCGAAATATGACACGTGCGTAAACGCACGTGCATTTTCCGAACCCTGCCATAAAACCATACGGCCTCTATAACGTTTCGCCCGAACTTGGGAAAATGTCTGTGGGGGACTCTAATGACTCATCAGTACCCTGGCAGTGGGTTTAACCACAAGCCATCAGCGGCACTAGCTGTGCGTAACGGCTGCCCATGGACTGACCTCAAGGGAGGCCGATGAACGAACTCATCCGGAAACCCTACCGAGCCTAACAGTGACAATGTTTATACAGTCCGGTCCGTTCGCCTATGAGTATCGCATATCTGCCTAGAGGGCTGGTAACGTCAGACCCCCAATAGCCATATAAGTCGTGTCGGAGTGTAGCCCAAAAACACCCTGAGATACTACTGGAGTACCTACCAGTAGATCTCCTGCCTCGGCCGAGGGCTATATGTAATGGCTCTCCTAGACACAGCGCGATCTCACCCCCAATACCAGGAGAGACGAATCCCCTGCCGATCCGCTCACTTGCCTCCATGTGGCTCGGGACTGTACCCAAAAACTACATGTTTGCACGACTTCTTTGAGCCGTGGTAGGGTAGAAATCAAAGCACAGTGGGAACTCACACGAGACAAATGACGACCTCAGGTCGATGAACTAACCTGTACACATGTCACCAGGGAACTGCTATCTGACGATAGGTATAATACCAACTAGCAGATTCCCGGCGAGTCCTGTCCGGTGTACTCATAACCCAATGAGCACCTATATACATCTTAGATGATCCAATTGACACCAGTGGCTTGTGAGACCGGCCACTGCCCCTCGTCGGGGTCTCGACTGTATACACCAGTCTACTCCGGAGTATCGATGCCCTGTCTCGAAACTCCTACGACTAGGGACCAAAATTAAGGATGTGCTTATGGACTACCCAACTCTCACGTATATGATCGCCATCATACTGTTGGTAGTCAAGCAAGATCCTAAGGGCTCTATCAAAGTGTAACAGACACGACTGATAAAGGTAAACCAGATAGCATACTATCATCTCGAGTAAGACTGTCCTACCGGTATAGGTCCTCCACAATCATTGCAATCACGTGCCTGCGATCCAATAATTGACTTTGAGGGCACTATATCCAACAATTCTCCCACTTGCACTTAAGGCTAATTATTGCGATGTCACATACTCACAGCCCGTGTGAAACCGAACATCCAACTCCTTTACTAATCAGTTTCACAAAGCCCGTTTGTAAAACTATTGTGTTCGAGAAATAGCCTCAGTGAGTAGATCCGCCCTGATGTTGCCTTCTATATCTCTCTTAATCTCAAGTTCGCGGAGAAAGCCATCTCCCGAATTGAGTAATACCTGTCTTAGAATATGTCTGGATATCTGATGGGACCTAGTTCATAAATGAACTCCAAATCCAAACTTCTTAGACTGGTATCGATAACTGAACCTAATCAGTATCCAGCACTATGCCTCCCACAGTATCCTCTTGGACCACCTGTCCATAATACCGTCCCTTGTCAGAGGGAAAACTATAACTCTGACAATCACTCTGTCAACCATGTCACCTTTGAAGCCTGGAATGATAATCGTCTCCCGAAGGAGGCCGCCGTCATCAAATCTGTAAAACATGCACTTATGTTCTAAAAATGCTTCCTTATATTTCTCCAGGATTGGATTAATACAAACTTATTGCATCTAGTGCAAAAACAATATCTGGTGTGGTACTTGACATCTCACGATTGAATTAATTACCTAAGCAAGTGATCTGCCAATCATGCACATCTCTCTCCCCTTTAGTCTGTAAGACACCTTTAGAGAGGGTGACTCCATCACCTGTAGGTACACCACCATGCCATGAGTCAACTATTCTAAAAACTATCAGAATACTGTCAAAGTACCCACATTGGGAAACTACCCAAATCTAGATCTAAAACCATAGATCTAGAAACCAGAATGTCATATATTATATCCATATCCTGTCTGGAGAAACAACTGTGTGATGACCACAGTACAACCGATCGTAGTATAGGAATTTTACTTCCTACTCTGTGTATGTCATCCAAATACCATGACATCACACCCTACTACCTTCTTAACAGATCCATCCCCTATCTGATGAAGTCAAACCCATGACTGTCACATCAAAAATAGATGATCTATCTCCGCTATATCTGCTCAAGTTTATAAATAGACATAAGCTACTTGCCCACTATACTTCCGCTGCTCCCACTGACTACGACAACCCTCTGGCAGAATAATATATACGTGCACTTCTAAAGCTAGTTTAGAACGATGCTATACTTAACCTCCTGCCGGGTCTTATAGTCTGGAACAACAGTAGTGTCAAGTCTGGGTAAATAAGAACCTCCCTGTCACCGTCCTTGAGGCTACAAGAGTACCTCTCGGGTGTCTGAGGTTACCCACCATATCTGCGGAGTGGCTATTGGTATGTCAAACCTGATTGAATATATAGGTCCTATTAAATTTTCCGTAATCGTTTGCGGTTCTGGAATCACTTCCAGTTCTACCATACTCCCACGACTGTTTTCTGAAAAAATCCATTTTACTAAAACTGTGGCGAGTCAAGAACAATATCTCCATTGATCTTCCAGATGGTAGAAAGTCAACCCTCGTCATAGCCAGGGTCAACCCACAAACTGCCATTACAGAAACGTGCCTTGAGTTATCCAGAGTCTGGTTTTAAGCATAAACTGGACAACTCACCGTACCTTAATATCGTTAAGATATGAACCATTCTATATCCAATATAGAAACTTTGGCACTTATTTAATTGAAACCAGATTCTAATCATGCAGCTGTCTCCAGTGCATATCAACTTAATGGAAAGAGGCTAATCAGCATTACTCAACTTAGGAATCCATCCAATTATGAGTAACCTGAAAGATAAACAAGTTTCTCAAAACTATTACTATCAACTGAATACCAATCACAAGAACCTATATCTTCGATCTCTTTGAAGAATCCCGATACTTGCGACATCTGGTTCTCTACTTTATTCTTATACCCACAACTTCTCAAAACTTAGACCTTGTATTTGTACGAAACACTTGTCTAAAAACTAGAGAAGTCATAAGTAAACAGAATATAGTACGAGGGCCTACCCCTTTGTCCTGATAGACAATGGACAACATACAATACTCTGTATAAGTCCGCTGAGTTGAATAACTCAAAACCTGTGCGTCGTAGGTTGAAAACTGTACCCAGGCGATTTCCTCAAATATCACCAATTACAACGAATTCCGATATAATGAGGATGATCACCTTATTCCCAATAACTTACTCCCACTCATCATCTGTAAAACCATACAGATATGAGAATCATACCTGGTAAATACATACCCTTGGAGTAAGTATCTAATCGGGAAAACAGTTTTCCTTTAACAATGCACTGAAACAAAAAAATGTTTCGTAGGGGTATCCTGGTATTCCTAGTAATGCCTCTTCCATAATCCAATTCATGACTATAACCGTATATTTCATTGCCATCTCTCCAAATCCCTTTATTTGTCTTTAGTCGTTACCTTATGTATACCATCGTTAGGCTAAATGGTTTTCTTCCTTCCCTACCGTTCGGCACCAGCCTATGGTTTAGAAGAAGACTATCCAGTAAGCATAATAGGTGTACCCTCCTAATCCTAGGAGTACTCGCAACTTGAGAGAAGGTGATGATAAAAGACAACTGAATAATATCTTATTCTATTTCTTCCGAACTGGGGAAAAAAGCAAAGGTGAAATAGGAGTGGCGATTAAGTACGCGGTTTGGTCGTGAATGATATCATTCGCAATTTACTTTGCCCTCTTTGTAATCTCTTTATTTTGTCTTTATTCATTACCTTCTGCACACCCTACTTAGGCTAATTGGTTTTCTTCATTCCCTACCTTTCGGCACCTGCCTATGGTTTGGAATAAGACCATCCAATAAGCGTAATAGGTGTACTCTCCTAAACCAAGGAGCCCTCGCAACCTGAGAGAAGGTGATAATAAAAGAAAACTGAATAAACCAATTCTATTTCTCCTGAACCTGGATCCATCCTCGAAAAAGTCCCTCCGAGTTCGTATATAACCATACGATGGATCTATCCAATGGAAGTGGATGTCCGTAGTAATACGGGGTGTTTTGAGAAATGCAAAGGGTAAAAGAAGGAGTGACGATGACTTATGCAACTTAGACAATCCAAAAGCCAGTATTTTAAGAAGGTTCGGTCAACTTGGTCACTGAGTCATAGTCTAGGGTCGGTCAGTGGTCGCTGCCAAAGAGAGAGAGAAAAGAAACACTCTGCGTGCACTCTAACCTAGATCAGAATGGTTATCACTTTATCTAATCAGGAAACCTCCCACTGTGCTATCAAATTCTCCCCCAAATCTGAAAGAAGGATCAATCGGGATCACCCGAAGAGTAAACCAACTCATCAGTGGGAATCAGGATCCAACTCTCATCGCATGATAACGTGACGGAATCCACTCACGTTACTCACACTCCAGAAGGTATGCGCATACTTGGCAAGTTTCAGTTTCTTTAGAAACTCCCGATATGATTTTTGCCCCATGCTCTTATGACCATGGCGTTAGGTCAAAATGTCATAAGTCACATGCCAAGTTCTACCCTCACTATCTTGTCAATTTGAACCCACCCGCACATGCCCTTTGCGTTAGGTCAAAATGGCAGAACGGCTGTCCCAAACTAACTCATCTATCTATGCAACAAATGAATACCCAGCAGCTACCAAACACTATGCCTTGGCGTTAGGTCAAAATACATAGCTTGAATACTACTGAATACCCAAAAGAAATGACGGAGGGCTACGGCTAGTTTTTGGCGAAAAACCTTTAACGTAGTGAACTTGATATCGCTGAAGGAACCTGATAGCTTTTTATAAAAATATAGTGGCGAAAACTTTTGCTAAAGAGGTCACTCCCGGTGAAGGGATCTCAGCTCTTTCCTCGTGGAATGAGGTGCAGGATATTCCAACTGAATACCGCGACGCAAAGCAACTCGTAATCGACTATAGTGAAGTTATTACCCTGACGCAAACTTCTGCCCAAGGGGTCATTTCCGGTGAAGGGATATCGGCCCTTGCCTCGTCGAATGAGGTGCAGGATATTCCAACTGAATACCGCTATGCAAAACAAAAGGAAACGTTTTTGTAATAACACTTTTTAAAACTGTTCCAACAACATCCAAACAGGTTTGTTTTCCTTTGCATTGATCAAAATCAACGCAGTCCCACCAATTAATCACACCAGAAAAGAACGAAAATAAAATGTATGTATATGCCATCCGCATTCGTCACTGGGTCCCGTCATTACCCGTTAGGTTACTTAACTAACGACAGAGCGGGGACTGGACTAGCACGGGTGCAAAACATATACAACATCTAATAGTATATATACCAATATACAATAATCGCTCCAGGCGTGATAATATGCAACATTACAGAAAAGTAATAAGCATCACAGAACAATACAGATAATTTAGGATCCCTGGGTTTCACAGAGCCGCTACTGAAACCCGACGTTCCCCTGGTCGTGTGGATAGCCTGTGCAATGAAACCTAGACCCCTACGGGTGCGGCAAGTTACCTGCCAAAACCTGTAGCGAGGCAGCCCCCTACAGCATAATGAAGGGACCACCCTGCACTTCACGGAATCCGGTAACTTGAGCACCCCTCCTTGGGTCAACCTGTACCCCCTACGAGTGCGGCGAATAGTCTGCTAATTCTTGAGTGAGGCCCCTCTGCCTCTCAAAACCATGAGATGCGGACCCGTTGCCCTCCAGAACCCGGCTATCCGTGCACTCCGTCGCGGGGTAAACCTAGTACAGAAATAAAAATATGTACAACGGGTACATCGACCTCAGCCCGGTCGTGCCCCAAAAGAATATTATACAAACAGGCAGTGACGGCAGTCCACATGTTGGACGCTCGCCCCGCAATATCAAATGTACAAATAAATCCAAACTGCACTACCATTGCACACTGCTATCCACCACGACAAATCCGCAACATCACAACACAACACAGAACATCAACGCGAATGTCACGTTCGCAAATACGTCTAAAAGGACTATAGCAATCAGACGCAATTTACCGCTCGAATGACATTCACGGTCGGAGATATAATGTAAGTACTGTAAACTAACACGTTTAAATTTCGATCGATAAAACTTCCCGATGTGGGCCCCACGCACATCTGCAGTACAGTAAAAAATTTGGGCCCAAAAGAAATATTCCATAAACAACAATTTTACAAGAAGAACCTACTGTAGAAAAATGGTTTACTGTAGCTCCAAAACGGTGGCGGAAGCTCGGCCAAACTAGGGTTTGCGCAGCGGTTCCGCGGCGCTTTGGAAGCTTCAGTTGACCAAATTTCACCAGAATTCTTAAAAAAGCCTGCACGATTTTCTGTGATATGTAAAATAATTTTTAGACCCTTTTAAAAATCGACAGAAACTTTAACCTAGAAAATTGCAGTTTTCGAAATTCCGTTCGATCGATATTTTAAACACGTTAGCACAAGTTAGTAAAGCATAATGATGAGGCTCTGATACCACTGTAAGTCTACGGTAGCGCCCCGGCCGTCAAACTGACGCCAAATGCGGAACAAAAACTTTTAACTGGCGCTATCGTATACTTTAACCCGGATCTGCCATTATTGCTAAACTAACAAACTACAAAGTGAATAGAAATGTTATACCGAACGATCCGAGTCCTACGGTCTTCAACCATCATCCCACGCTTAGTTGTGGCTGCTTCGATCTCGTCGATCTCCGATCTCCTCGTCCAGGTGGCACCACGTCAACGGATCTTTAAACGGGCTCCCGTCTCTGACCCGAGGCAACTCGGTCATCAAGTTTGCTAAAAGAGATGACCAAGATTGATGTAGAGAATGAGTAGAACACTTTGTCTCACTTCGTCCAAAGCCATGGACGAACGGTTAATGAAGTTGCCTTTTGAATCGGGTAAATGAGAAATTGGCATACTAATTTTTCATGAACAAATCTATCATAATCTTTTCAACCAAGTGAGTGGGTGAGAAGAGGAGGGGAGGGCCGGCCACATATAGAGGAGGGGGTGAGGGTAGGAGCAAGGAAGGGTAACCATAAGCAAAAGATCTTAACAAAATATCCTAAGCATTACAAAATCTCCTTAATGCAAAATCCACCTTTCATAAAACAATAAATGCACTAAGCCACCTCACATAACACCTCACCATCTTCTAGAAACTCACTCATGACTTATCTCATGACTCACCCTCATGAATAAAAGATAAATCCGTATTTAACCGAATGTAAAATACGGGTGATAGAAAACTGGAAACTGAAAACTGGCAACTTTCAAAAGAGATCCCGAAACGAATCTCAGGATAACCCTGTAACAGTATAAACATACCCGTATTTGTATTACGACCGAATACAAATGCAACTGAGACAAAGATATTATATCTACACAGTATAATACTCGGATCCGGCTTAAACCAAAGCCCACCAGTATTATCTGCCCGAAATATGACACGTGCGTAAACGCACGTGCATTTTCCGAATCCTGCCATAAAACCATACGGCCTCTATAACGTTTCGCCCGAACTTGGAAAACTGTTTGTGGGGGACTCTAATGACTCGTCAGTACCCTGGCAGTGGGTTTAACCACAAGCCATCAGCGGCACTAGCTGTGCGTAACGGCTGCCCATGGACTGACCTTAAGGGAGGCCGATGAGCGAACTCATCCGGAAACCCTACTGAGCCTAACAGTGACAATGTATATACAGTCTGGTCCATTCGCCTATGAGTATCGCATATTTTCCAGGGGGCTGGTAACGTCAGACCCCCAATAGCGGTATAAGTCGTGTCGGAGTGTAGCCCAAAAACACCCTGAGATACTACTGGAGTACTTACCAGTAGATCTCCTATCTCGGCCGAGGGCTATGTGTAATGGCTCTCCTAGACACAACGCGATCTCACCCCCAATACCGGGAGAGACGAATCCCCTGCCGATCCGCTCACTTGCCTCCATGTGGCTCGGGACTGTACCGAAAAACTACCTGTTTGCACGACTCCTTTGAGCCGTGGTAGGGTAGAAATCAAAGCACAGTGGGAACTCACACGAGACAAATGACGACCTCAGGTCAATGAAATAACCTGTACACATGTCACCAGGGAACTGCTATCTGACGATAGGTATAATACCAACTAGCAGATTCCCGGCGAGTCCTGTCCGGTGTACTCATAACCCAATGAGCACCTGTATACATCTTAGGTGATCCAACTGACACCAGTGGCTTGTGAGACCGGCCACCGCCCCTCGTCGGGGTCTCGAATGTATACACTAGTCTACTCCGGAGTATCGATGCCCTGTCTCGAAACTCCTACGACTAGGGACCAAAATTAAGGATGTGCTTATAGACTACCCAACTCTCACGTATATGATCGCCATCATACTGTTGGTAGTCAAGCAAGATCCTAAGGGCTCTATCAAAGTGTAACAGTGATCAGTCACCTGAACCTATACACGACTGATAAAGGTAAACCAGATAGCATACTATCATCTCGAGTAAGACTGTCCTACCGGTATATGTCCTCCGCAATCATTGCAATCACGTGCCTGCTATCCAATAATTGACTTTGAGGGCACTATATCCAATATGTTAGTCATTAAGCCCCGGTAAAGAATGTGAAGATCGAGCGCTTTATCAAGGTGATCGGGACTGGGTATGGACTGAAAGTCGTAATCTGATTGCAAATATAAGAAATTAATGTCTTTAAATTATAAGTGCCAAATGATAGTAAATTTATTTGATAAATCAAATTAAAATATATAATAATACCTGGGCCTGCTTCTAGAATAGAGCAAAGGAGCTGGTGTGCTGGTCGCCCTAGTCAACGTAAAGAGAATACTTCTTTTGGATGCTGATCTCATCCCACATATGCCAGTCGAACCACCCGGTATTATTGCTAGTGTAGAGATGATCGGAGGTAAAGCGAATAATGAAGGAGTGTCATGTCTTGCCGGATCTACCCCGAAAGTCACGTTATTGTAACCATCCCACCGAGCAATCACGTCCTTTCCCGATAATGGGGCTGGAGGCCCAAGAAGCTTCTGACACTATCAAAGTGAACAGCGTCAAACCTGTATGGATGGTCTAGCTGCAGGAAATGCTGATGACCACAATAACAAGGCTTTTTGCTAAAATTCAACCGTCTTGATATTGTATCTTAATGGCAGTAAGGGCATATTTTGTAACCATATACGGACAAACCTAATAGCATTCCATATGCAGAAAAGTTATTAATTGTCCACATTAAAACCGCACGCATCGTGAAGGTTGTATCTGTGTTTGCATCGTAAGTCTCCACACCATCAATGAATAAGGATTTTAACTCATCGATCAGAGGTCGGAGGTAGAAGTCGATATTGTTCCCCGGTGATTTCGGTCCATCAATAAAAAGAGACATCATAAAGTATGATGATCCATAACCAACCACGGTGACAGATTATAAACCATCATTATAACGGGTCATGTGTTGTGGCCTGTACCCATATAGTTGAATGGGTAGAAAATATCACTAACCAGTCCGAGCCTGACATGGCAAGAATCACCACTAAGTGTTGTGTGCCTCCTATCGAAATCCTTTGTCATGCCCTGCTTCCCAAAATACGAAAATTTCGGGACGTAACAAAACCAGCCATGCTACCTACGGTAAGAAAATATCCTCCTATAGTCACATTACGGCTGTCCATCAGTAATCAAGAACAATAATATAACCGTCTATCTCTAAACATGTCCAATAGCCACAAACGATAACAGAAAATAGTAGCGGAAGCAATAAAGATCTAACGAATAACTAACCATCAATAAAAGCTATATCAGTGAGATGGTCCTCACTGATCGGCGATCCTGTCGAAATACCCACATGCTAAGTCAAATATTTGGGCCATGCAAAACTCAGACGCCAGTACGTCATAAATATCATGATAATAGTAAAAACCAGAACAGTGTGCTATATAGGATGTCACATGCAAAATAAGGTATAAATATAAACAAACAATCACAGATGTTATAACAACATACTATAGGTATGTCACGTGTATCCTAAAATATGTATTTCTAGATTATCTATTCTAACGGTTGTTCCCTTATAAAAAAATGAATAATAAATAAAAGCAACGGGAAAAAGCCCCCAAATGCAGTATCACGTGCCCACACGTGATAGGCGTTGCGCTTGAAAAAACTAAGCTGAAACTGGGCCTCACGTGCAGACACGTGACCTGTATATACAAAGTATATAGGCGCATGAATAAAGCAAACAATTGGCCAGAGCAAAAACTCACGTTATAGCACGTGATGCTCTTTGGTAGGCTTAATTTGGTGGGGTCACGTGCTACACGTGATGGGATCCTATGCCTTCTGAACCGATAGAATTAAATTCTAATTAAGAGAAATCAAAACCCCTAATTGGAAAATGTTTCCTTAAATCTTTCTAAACAAGAAAGATTACGCTATGTAAAACAGGGCGACGTTGGATTAAAAATCCAAAGGTGATTAAAAATCACCAATCTACAGAAAGATTTCTATCTTCCTAATCTTGTTAAGAACGACAAAGAGATATTTTCTATAAAACAGAAGTTCTTGGATTAAAAATCCAACGGTGAATAAAATTCACCGATTGATCTAAAAGATCATTTTGGTTAATTATAAAATCAATCAAAATCTCTCAAAGAGAGATTTTCTAAACAAATTGATTCCCTTCTTCTCCTATAAATAAGAACAAAGAATCAAAAGAGAGAGGAGATACAGAAAGAGAGGAAAAAAAACCCTTCGTAAGCTAAAAGAAAAGAGAATTTAATTCTATAGAGAGAAGAAGATCTCTAAAAAGAAACCCTAGGTAAGAAAAGGAACCAAACACAGAACCTTTTTATCTTTTTTTCACCTTCACAAGAGTTTAACTCTTCAAAAAAGAACTTAGTTCTTCCTCTGATTGAAAATCTGCAGAAGCAGATCTCCCCACAAGTTGAGAATTTAATTCTCATCGGGAAGATCTGTTATGCAAATTCAAAACTTAGGGGGAGAATTGAGTCCAAAGAATTTAATTCTTACAACAGAACATATAGGAATTTAATTCCTCTAAATAAAAAAAGGGTTTAACCCTATAACAGAATTTAATTCTTATTAAACAAGGGGCTTGAAAACTTAAGATCCCCATGCACGTAAAAGGAGATTAGCATCCAAACATGATAATTGCAGATCACGTGCTCCCATGTGACCTCTGAACAAACCTTTGTAAAAGGGAAATAGACTTAAGACAGATTCCATTCTTAGGGCGCCTCACATGATCCCACGAGACCCCTTAATAGTGCTTAGCACTTTTCAAAAGAGAATAAAACAAAGACAGCTTTCAGTCTTTGGGAATGCCTCACGTGATCCCACGTGACCTAATAGTGCTCAGCACTCAGAAAAGAAAAAGAGAACAAATCCAAAGAAGCCGCGTCAAATCTCAGGCACCTCATGTGACCCCACGGGCGCCTCAGACTTTCAGTATTTAACACTACTTCAAGCGCCTCACATGACCCCACGTGAGCGCTTCAAATCTTCAGTGCTTAAAAAATACTTTAAGACCTCACGTGGGAGCACGTGAGCATCGAACATATGCTAGTGTTTAACACTATGATAGGCCAATCTTAGCCCAAATTAGCTAAGTCTCCCAAAGTCAAGACTCTTTTTCAACCGAGCCTCAATTATATTCAGGTCTTTCAAAATTGATCTCAGATGGCATTCAAAGTAATGTTATCCCATTCCTTCTCAATTTGACATTTGGTTCAAGGGTACATCTCTTCACACCTCTGATACATGTTGTTGTAATTCTTCAACGTTTTTAGAGAGGTGGCGGGTCCCGATAACCAACAACTTTTTGGTACATTTCCAAAGCCATAGATGCACCCCAATGGACCGTAATGTCCTTAAACTAACTATGGACCATAATGTCCTTAAACTAATCTTCGTGGACTATGATGTCCTTAAACTCCACGGACTATGATATCTTTAAACCATGGACCGCAACGTCCCTAAACTAAACTTTATGGACTATGATATCCTTAAACTCCACGGACTATAATGTCCTTAAACTCTACGGACTATAATGTCCTTAAACTTCACGGACTATGATGTCCTTAAATCCAATGGACCTCAACGTCCCTTAACTAAGACGATAGAGCCCAAATGCTCTTTCGTTGGATCAAAAATGATCCTGAACCCTGTTGAGTAGATCTTAGTCTAAAATTAGACTAACGTCTTCTCAACAAACATTTGAGTTGATTTTAATCTTAAACAAGATCAACGATCCTTAAACCAACCCAAACCCAAATCTAAGAAAATACGGATTTGGACTAATCCACGCCCTACGGGCGAAAACACAAATTAGTCTCCGTATACAATCCATGGGCAACCAAAAATAAAACAAACACACACGATATGAAGTGACCTTTTGGAGCAGGAGAAAGTGGTTACCGCGATGCGGTAACGTAATTAACTGCAGGGGCTTGCGCCTGCAGGGAAGAGCGTCCTCACAATCAAAAACCCCTCACAATGAGGGGGAATCTGACGAAGTCTGCTACAACGGCCGCATCTGTTTAAACCTCCGATACACGGTGCCATAAATCAACTTGGTATCTTCAGAGAGGTGGACGGATAAAACCAAATAGCATCTGCCCCTTAAAGTTCAGGCCAGACGTCCCAACGTTTCGGTCGCGTCTTTCGGCGGCGAATAGATTCTGGCACGCCCGGTGGGACCTTTTCCATCTTTCCACTCCACATTTCGTGTGTCGTGTTCGCGAACAAATTGCGGTATAATATGGTTACCCCTGGATTCGAGATACTAAGATTTGGTGTCTTACTCCGCGCAGAAGAGAAGATGGTGTCAATGGCTTCCAATTGCACCAACTGCAACAGCAACTCCCACTCCATCCTCACCGGAAGAGTGAACTATGGGCCCCAAGCGGCTTCCATCTTCGCAATGCCGGTGGAATAAGTGACACAAGCCACCACTGGGTTGTTCTTTGGGACCTCGCTCCTGCCAATGAGCTTCAACGCTCCGGCGCCGTCACAGGAAGCTCCAAAGAAGTCGGTCTTTGATCGGCTTACCACTACTACGACCCCTCTCAACGGGTCTTCCAAGTCCAGCGCTTCGGTCTTTAACAGACTAGTCCAAAGCTCAAGCGGTCCCGTGAGGAAGCCTGCAATACCCGAAGGAGCTATCTCGAAGCGGATCGCCATTCCAGCTCCGGTAAGCGGTGTCATCAGAGGGGATTCTCCTGCTAAGGGGTCGGTCTTCGTAAGACTGGCTGTTCCAACTCTCGCTTCGGGTGGAGTCGTCTAAACTACTTCCCTTGCTCGAAAGTCGGTCTTCGACAGATTAGACGTTCCCCCTCAGCGGACATCTGTCTTTGATAGGCTGGCGCCAACAACAGCCTCTCACCACAACAAGGGGCATGAAGAAGCTGATCCAACAACAGAAGTGGTCCTGGCTGCAAGATATGCTCGACGTCGCTACTGGCGCCGAGTGAGGAAAGCTGAGGGCAGTTCCCCTTCTGGATTGACTCCACCAGCTCCAATGGTGGAAATTGATGCTGCTGTTCTAACTGGAAACAGCTTTGAGCCGCTCAGAAGGGTGCGCAAGAACTCTCCAATTACCGTGCTGAAAAGATCTCCTCCGCCTGCTGAAAACATCATAAAGGCAACGCCAGAGCAGCCCCTTCAGTGGCTGTCCTCCAAAATCCACAGGGTCTGGCGAAGAGTCCAAGACTCTGTAGTTGACCAAGACTACCCCCGCCGACAGAAGAAAATGAAGGGTCCACAGGAGGGAGACCATCTCGCCGCCATGCCACGGAAGTTATCGTCTATATGGGTGCCCGCTGCAACGGCCCCCTCAACTTCGACCGTCCATAAAAGGAGAAGGCCGGAGAAGATCCCTGTGTCTGCGGCAAATCTCAGGGACACTGAACCTAAACGCCCCAAGTCTGGGGGTATGGTGGTACACACCGTCTACATGGCTTCCGGAAAAGAGGAAAGTCGTATCTCCATGGGTCATCGACCACTCACCCGATCGGTAACGAAGGCTCAAGAGCAACAGCAGAAACTCCAGGAGATGTTAACAAAGATGGCCGTACTCACTGGGCCGAAAGAAAGCCCGGAAGCGTCGGATCAACGCCAAGAGCAGGAAACTAACACCGAGTTCCTCCGAAGAATGCTCGAGAAAAAGGATAAGGAGGTCGCGGAACAAGCGGCTAACATAAAACAGATGGCGCTACTGTTTCAAGACATGGTCGGGATGATGATCCAGCCAGACCCTCCAGCTGAAGATCCCCCAATAATCATTGAAGACGACAGAGGAGAGATATCAAACCCTCTTTCAGCCTTTTTAGCCGCCAAAGAGAAAACAATCTCGAAAGCCGCGCTCGATGATTATATAGCTCAACAGATACGAGCTCATCAACCGAACGAATCTGCTGGCCAAGTCGTCAGAACATGACGACCATATCCCAGCTGGTACGATCAAATCAAGTACTCGCCAGAATACACAATTCCTAAGTTCTACGTGTACAAGGGGACAGGCAATCCCCATCAACATGTCGCTCAATTCTGGGCTTTGTGTGGTAATTCTGGAGGTGACGATAAGCTACTGCTTCGCCAATTCGTCGGTAGCTTAGCGGAGGCGGCCTTCGAATGGTATTTGGAGCTTCCGAACGACTCCGTCAAAACGTTTACAGAGATGGAGTTGCTATTCACTCAGCGTTTCGCAAGTGCTAGTGAACGCACCCCAATCACGGCGTTGATCAATGCTCGAGTGAAGCTAGGGGAGACATGGGTTCAGTATACAATTCGGTGGCGCAACCTATAGTTGAAGTGCGAACAGCGCATAGAAGAGGCTCCTGCAGTAGGCATGTTTGTGGGAACCCTCGACCCGCAGGCGAATATATCCCAATTCATGATGTTTTCAAGTTAACCACCTCCTAGGCTTTGATTGACAAGCTGGCCTAAATGGACCAGATGGGCCATAGGCCTTCCACTTCAAAGACGGAGCCTCGGAATGAAAAGGGGAAAGGGAAAGCGACCTTCGTCGCCAATGCTCAACAACAGCCGAGTGGTCCAAAACCAGCTGATCGCCAAAACGATAGACAGCGATTTATCAATGAAAAGTTAAAACGTCCTTACTCGTTCCCTCAGGATAAAACAAGGAGACTGTTCGAACTGGAGGCGCGCAACAGGCTCATCACTCTGTCAGATCCGAGACACCCACTGCAGTCAAGTGACGTCAACAATCCCAATTACTGCCCCTACCACCGAGTAGTAGGCCACCCAATTGAAGATTTCTTCGTCTTCAAAAGCTGGATCGAGGACCAATACCAACAGGGCAAATTTGCACTGTCCGAGAACTGGAAGGTAAGCCCGCCGTAGCCGCACGCTCCTAAAAGGGTAGACACGCCGGGGGTATCATGCTCATTTATAGAAGAAGCTCCATGGAAGGTCGCTCTTTCAGCCAAAACAAAAAGAATGCTGAAGGATCTTCAAACATGCCCGTCGATTAGGTGGAGAAGCCCGCTGGAACCCGAGGTCAATGAGGGAATGCTGAAACCGCGCTCGACGCCAAGAATTGGTAGCGATAGGCAAAAAGCCCAGGCCCAGCCGTCAAAATCTTCGAAAATGAAGAAGAAGACCAAAAAGCCTGTGAAGCCTGATGACAAGAGCACGAACCTGCAAAAGCAGATTGATGCACTAGAAGAATATAATCAGAAGGCGCAAACCCCAGTCACGCTCCATGAATTTCTCAACAAAATCCTTGAGAGCGGAGAAAACGATAATGATGACGGAGATGACTTGTCAGAAGAATTCGAGGATTATGTGGCAAGTTGTCACATGATCTCTCATTCGCCCGTAAATGACGAAGAAGCTCACATAGAGGAGATGGGGGCAGGAGCGGTGCCAAAATCCTTCGAACCGTCTGACGAGATGATCGACATGCTGCTGAACGAAGCCCGTCAGAAAAGCAAGGCTGATCAGCAACGTAAAATGGCCATATTCGAAAGGGCCAGGCATCGGCGTCAATTTGAAGAAGTCATGGTAGAGATGGGTCACGATACACTCCAACCAGATCAAAGTGCACCCGTGGCAAACAAAAGCAAGCTTAAGACGAGGAAATGGTTTGCCAAAGCCTTGTCCATGGGAATGAAGCTGCCACCACCGAAAGAAAATATCCCTAAGGATACGCACCTTGATTAAGCAGACGTACATCCTAACTATTTCTTATACCACAAGAGGATTGCACACCCTACTGAAGAGTGCATGGCCTTTAAAAAGTGGTGGCAAGGGTACGTCGCTCACCGACAACATTTCAAGTGGATAAAGCGCAAAGCTTGTCGGGAACGGAGAATCACGACAGATGAGCATAAAAGAGCTACTGGCAACTGTCACATGGTTGATACCAGGGGATCACAGGTTCTCACCTTCGGAAGTGATTCTGATGAAGAAGTATCTCTCGGCCTTCTCTTCAAAAAATCCACCCTAGGAAAAGAAGAAGAGATAAAGAACTATGAGAATATTCAGCTGCGTAACCGCACGTTGCCTGAAAAGAATCTCGGACCCATGAACAAGGGATCGAATAAAAAAGATAAAGGGAAGGAAAAGGTCCCTGAGGATATCGCCCTCGATGATCGAGTCATCGAAGATCTTGCAGCCAAGGACCCACCTAAGAAGAGCAGAGTGGATTACAATGTCCTGGCCCATCTGAGGAAGATACCCTCGCAATTAAGCATTTTGCATGCTCTTCTCTTGTCTAAAGAGGCATGAGATTCTCTAATCAAGGCATTACAAGACCCCAGACAGTTTCAAGCCTTCCTTTCCGAAGAAAAGATGAAGGACGAGCTGGAAGAAGTTCACACGGCCGACATTAATTTCAGCGATGAAGACCTCCTCCTCGGGATGTGCGAGCACAACCCCCCTATATGTCACCGGGTACTGCCATGACATTAAGATAGGGAAGATTCTAGTCGACAACGGGTCCTCTGTCAACCTCCTAAATGTCAGAGTGCTAAAAGAAATTTGCATGAGCGTTCAGCACCTAGCTCGGGATAAAATTACCATCTTCGGTTTTGACTCCCAGGCATCACGGACGCTCGGGTCAGTAATACTGATGTTACGCTTCGGGTCGCTCATCACCGACATCAAGTTTCACGTCATTGACGCCGACACTTGCTACAACGCTTTGCTCGGCAGGCCGTGGTTACACGAGTACAATATCATCCCTTCTACACAACATCAGTGTATGAAGTACTTCAAAGATGGTCTCGAGTACACTGTGACGGGGGAACTAAACCTATTCTCCGTGAACGAAGTCCGCAAATATGAATATGCCAAGTACTTCCTACCAGACTTCAAAGACACAGAAAGATGGCGCAAACCGGAGAACAAACAAAAAGCTATCACCACTATTCCGATCTTCGGGAGTGATACCGAAGAGGATGAGGAAATAGTCTATTCGGGGCCACCCTAATGCAGCAAGCCGGGACCCTCTACCCCTATCCTGGTCTTTGGCAGTGACTCTGAAGACGAAGTCAACGTAGTGTTCTCCGTCCGTCCATCAATGCAGGCCCTCATTGGAGATGATCAGAGTTTGCAAATCGCCATGGTTCCGCAAAAGCATTACAAAGAACTCGACACACTTGATACCTATAGTGTACAAGAGCTGCAGACGTTCTATGTCTCTCCCAAGCGGAGAGATGAAAATTCAATACTCTTTTATCGATCCACGGAAACCAAGGTGGAGAAAGAAATCTGGCATGGTGATGACTCTGCACTTGACAGGCTTCAGTCCATCCGTCTGCCCAAATACTACACAGAAGGATTAAAAAGGCTGTTAAGACGCCAAGGCGTATCTTTCAAGCAAACCGCGCGACGGGCCCAATTCTACAACAGGATTTGGAACGTCCCCGGAACTCAGCAAAAATTGCCCAACGGAAAAATGGAAACGATCGGGCTTGGATATGTCCAGTCTAAGAAACGGGAGCAGTTCCATGGCTGCCATGTCATAAAGGACCTAGATGAAGAAGAGGATGCTCTTTTAAAAGATGCTGACGTTGAACCAGAACGAGGTCCTGCCATAAAAGTGCTGAGTCCGTCATTTGAAGAATAGATGGACAAGCTAATAAGGGAAGTGAGTCAAAAGGTTCGGAACGACTACAGCCGCAAAATGGCCATTAACGAGAAAGCCAAGACGCAACGCCTCCTTCAGCAGGCTACGGAGGACGACGATGCCCTTCACCGTCAGCCCGCCATGCATTCCCAAGACAAGAAAAAGGCCCGACGCAGAGGCAAAAACAACTCAACGAACGGAAAAAACGTTCGACAGCGGCAAAACGGATCCAAAAGGCCACGTGATCAAGAAAAGGTCAGCCAGAATCCGTTTCTAACGAAAAAGATGGGTCGAGCATATTCCTTCCCTCAAGATAAGACAAGGAAGATATTCGACCTCATCATGAAAAATTAGATGATTACGCTCCCGGAGTCCAAGCACCCAGAACAAGCAAACGGGGTTCATCGCCCGGATTATTGCTCCTATCACCGAGCGATAGGACATCCTCTTGAAAACTGCTTCACCTTCAAAAACTAGGTCGAAGACCAATATCAACTCGGCAGATTCACTTTATCCAACAGTTGGAGGGTAGCCCCACCGCAAAAGCAAGTACCAAAAGCAACGTATATGGCGAGAGTAGAACCAGATCAACATCGGTCTTGGAAATGATCTCGTACCTGTCACGTGATAACGCTGTCAGAAAAAGGAGTGCCCGAGAATATGGATGACCTCTCCTGGTGCTTCAAAAACAAGGATGAAGAGGAATCGATCTCAGAATTTCCACCAGCATCAAAAGAGTTGGAAGGTGGAGTACATACTACTGTGGACAACCAAAGGAAAATCGACTTGGGGATGGCAAACGACCCGCGGCCTACGTTCGTCAGCGAGCTGCTGTCTAAAGAACAGGTGGCTATGCTAAAAGACGTTCTCATGCAGTATAAGGACTGCTTCGTATGAAACTATTCCGAGATGCCGGGGATAGATCCAGAAATAGCTGTGCATAAATTGGTGATATCTCTGGACGTCAAGCCAGTTAAACAAACACCAAGAAGAATGCGGCTCGAACTTGAAATGAGCATCAACGTCGAAGTTAAGAAGCTAATCGACTCCGGCTTCATCCAAGAAGTTCAATACCCCGACTGGGTCGCCAACATTGTTCCAGTGATGAAGAAAAATGGGACGGTGTGCATCTGCGTAGACTTTTGGGACTTCAACAAAGTTTGTCCGAAGGATGATTTTCCCGTACTAGTTACCGAGTTGATGATAGATAACACATCCTCTCACGAAGTCTTCTCCTTCATGGATGGCTCATCAGGGTACAATCAAATAAAGATGCATCCCAAAGACCAGAAACATACCGCTTTCCGGACTCCTCTGGGCATATTCTGCTACAAAGTGATGCCTTTCGGTCTGAAGAATGCATGCGCTACCTACCAGAGGGCCATGACGAAGATCTTCGATGACCTCATACACGAGATTGTTGAATGTTATATTGACGAGCTCGTGGTGAAAAGCAAATCATATGAGGAACGCTGGAAGCATTTGAAAATAGTGTTCCGGCGTTTTCGGAAATTCAATCTGAAGATGAACCCTCTCAAATGCGCGTTTGGAGTTTCCTCGGGCAAATTCCTAGGGATCATCATCCGACACCGGGGCATCGAAATATAACCGTCAAAGATCAAGGCGATTATGGAAATGCCTTCGTCCAGAATGCTCAAACAACTACGGTCTCTCTAAGGAAAGCTCGCGTACATCCTACGATTCATAGCTAACCTCTCCAGAAAATGCCTCCCCTACAGTCATCTAATGAAGAAGGGGACCTCGTTCATTTGGGATCGTAAATTCCAGAGTGCACTGGACGAAATCAAGCAATACCTACAGAATCCGCCGGTACTGACCGCTCCAGTCAAGGGAAAGCCCCTCATCCTATACACAACTGCCCTTGAAAACTCTTTGGGCGCGCTATGGGCACAGGAGAATGATCAAGGGAAAGAGAGAGCCCTCTACTATTTGAGTCGGGTTCTCCTGGGGGCAGAAAACAACTACTCTCCTATCGAAAAACACTACCTGGCATTAATCTTCGCTATAACGAAGCTTCGGTATTATGCTTTGGCGCATGAGGTCCATCTCATATCAAAAGTGGATCCTCTCAAATATTTGATGTCGAAAGCCATTCTAACGGGACGGCTTGCTAAATGGGCCCTACTCTTAATGGAATTCTCGATAACATACCGACCTCTCAAGGCGGTGAAAGGCCAGGCCATCGCCGGCTTCCTCGCTGAGCATCCGATACCTGCCGACTCACCCCTAAATTGAGAATTACCACATGAGTACGCATTTGACACGATTGAAAGGGAGAGAGGAGGGAGTGATACCCAATGGGAACTCTACTTTGATGGAGCATCTTCCATGAAGAAGAGAAAGCACACCACCCCTATCATCAAATCGAGGGTAAGCCTTATCTTCGTGACTCCGTAAGGAGCGATAGCACTTTGAATTTTCATTAACAGAGCCGAGGACAAATAATGAAGTGGAATATAAGGCTTTAATAGCAGGTCTTGAGATCGCTGTCGACATGGAAATCGAAAACCTCCTCATATACGGAGACTCCCAGCTGGTCGTTAGTCAAGTAAACCGCGACTATTAAACATGCAAACCAGAGTTGGTAAAGTACGGCGAGAGAGTGCAACAATTGCTGACTTAAATCCTTTCCTACGTCCTAGAAAGCATACCGCGTACGAAAAATAGCAAGGTGGATGCATTAGCCAAACTCGCTAAAGAACTGGCTGACGAAAACCTCGATGACGTGAGGATCGTTGTACAAAGCCGTCGGGTTCTTGCACCAGTGGAAATATCTCCGGAGTCTTTTGAAGATAAGGAAGCGACCAAGCAAACAGCTCTACAAATAGAAAACCAAGAAAATGCTAAGGATTGGAGAGAAGTTTTTATAGACTACTTCAAATCCCGTCAGACGCCGGAAGATACATCCTCAAGACACCAACTCATGAGACGAGCTCTGTCTTTCGCCTTCGTCAATGATACTCTGTATAAGAGATCGTTCGACTCTCTGTGGCTAAGATGCCTGGGACCGGAAGAAGCAAGGAGAGTCGTCCAAGAAACTCAAGATGGACTCTGCGGTTCTCATCAAGCTGGGCCAAAGATGAAACTGAAGATCAAAAGAATGAGCTACTATTGGCCCACGATGATTCAGGATTGTCTCGAATACTCAAAGCAGTGCCACTCGTGCCAAATTCACGGAGACTTCATCCATCAGCATCCAAACCCGCTACACCCAACAGTGTCTAGCTGGCCGTTCGAAATGTGGGGAACCGATATAATCAGGCCCATCGAGCCAGCATCGTCCAGGGGACATCAGTTCATATTGGCAACAACCGATTACTTCTCTAAGTGGGCAGAAGCAGTACCGCTAAGAGAAGTGAAGACGGAGAATATCCTCCATTTCTTTAAGACACACGTCATCTATTGGTTCGGCACTCTACGACAGATTACCTCTGATAACGGGCCGGTCTACAGAAGTCACAGAATCAGCCGCTTCGCACAGTAGCATAATATAGACTGGAGATACTCTTCGGTTTATAATCCCCGAGCTAACGGTCTAGCTGAGGCTTTCAAAAAAACCTTGACAAAGATCATAAAGAAGATGGTATCCAAAAATAAAAAGTACTGGCACGAGAGACTGCATGAAGCTCTCTGGACGTATCGAACTACATTTAAAACGGCCATAAATACAACGCCATTCGCGTTGGTATTTGGCACAGAAGCGGTACTCCCCCTCAAGATAGAGCTACCCTCTCTACGAGTGGCGGTTCATTACGAGCTCACAGACGAAAAGAATACTCATCTTTGGCTTGAGGAGCTCGACGCCTTCGATGAAACTCGTCGCATGGCGCAGCAAAACCTAGAAGCTTACAAAGCAAAAATGACGCGCTCATACGAGAGACTGACCAGGCCGAGAACATTTCGCCAAGACGAACTCGTGCTAGTGGTCAAGAGACCAATGATCCCCAATCGTGCCAAACGGGGGAAATTCGAGCCGAACTATGAGGGCCCGTACATCATAGACAAAGTCTACCAAGGTGGGGCTTACTTGCTCAAGGATATGCATGGCGAAAGACCCTTCCGACCAATAAACGGCTGGTTCCTTAAGAAATACTACGCCTGAGGAGTCACGGCCTAGGTTAACAATAGACGACAGCGCTTATGTCCGCTCGCTATCTTCCCAAGCCCAAACTTTATAAGTAGTATCCAGCGAAAACTTGACTCAAAATCGCTGCGGACCGAAACGTCCCTAAACTAACAATGGACCGTTATGTTATGAAACTAACTACGGACCGAAACATGTTTAAACTACTACAAACCACAGCATCCTAGGGCTGACCTAAAAAAAATGGTTCATCCATAAGCAAGATGGGCACGGATGAAAACCTGAAAGAGTTTCGTGAGTAAAAACAGCAAGGCTACCGACGATGTTTGTGAAAACCCGAAAGGGCGCAGACTCGTAATTTTTTTTTATGCACACTTGTAAGGTCCTCCCGACCTTATAAGGAGAAAATACCTACGTGAGATCCTTACGACTCACAAGGGAGCAATACACTTAGGTATCCTCATGATTCCTGAGGAGAAATTACACTTACAAGATCCTCACGACTCGTAAGGAGAACCCTCTTATGAGACCCTCACGGCTCATAAGATTCAAAAGCATTAAGCTACAGGGATCTGAGCCTGTTCTTAAGCCATCACATTTTCCAGACTGCCCTACAAACGGTTCAATGTTGACCCTTGTATACAATCCATGGGCACAAATAAACGTTTCCTCCACCCAGTTCCACCAATGGCGTGAAATTTCCTCATGTGGTGAATTACACTTGTAAGTCCTCTCGACTTATAAGAAGAAAACATTCTTGTAAGATCCTTACGACTTATAAGAGAACACACACTTAAGAATCCTCACGATTCTTGTCACGCCCCGCTTCCCAGAATACGCTAAGATAGGCACGTGATATAGCCAACCATGTTACCTGTGGATAGGAAATATCCTTCCACAGTCACATTACAGCTGTAGAGATATCAAGAACAATAATAAACTATCTAACACATGTCCATAAGCCAAAATAAAACGAGTCAAGAATAAAATAATGCGGAAGCAAAAGATCCAATACAAGAATAAACTGGAATGTACGTCCCATAATGCGAGCTCACATCAGGAATGAAAATACCGAAAGTAAAATGAACTAACTACTAATAAGTCCTCACTGCTCAGTCTGCTGACTGAAATACTCCTGCTCGGCCTGTAGCAGAATCTAGGCCATGCAAAACCCAGACGTCAGTGCGTCATAACATCAAGCAATACTATAAACAGGGATAGAAAGATATGCAGGTATGAGTATAAGTGGTAAAACAGGTATAACAGTGATATAAATGAGGACAGTGAGGGTAATGTGTAGTGAGTAATCTAAACTGGTCTATTGGGTTAACTAATCTCAAGTCTTTGAAATCAATTTGATGAATCATCGATATAACTCAATAGTATCCCGTGCGTGCCCGGGACCACGGTGAAGATTCTTGGGCTGAAGCCGAGACATGCCGCTAGGCACTAAAATAGGAAATATGTATAGATGAATGATGTCAGCAGCATCATCCCAAGGCTGGCCTAGCCTCTAAAACTGATCAGTAAAGGTATCGAACTGTCGAGTTACAAGTCAGGTTTCATCATTGATTTCCCTATACCCCCAAATTATGTATTCAAGTCAGGTATTGATAAATCTGGAGCTAATGCCAACACAGGATCGCAGGTAAAGGTTTGTCTGGATAGACAATAGGAAATGTCCGTAGGGACAACAGGTCAGGTTTGTTGGCATTAGTAAAAAGATCAGGTAACAGGTAAAGCCATGGTACATCAGGTCAAGTCAGGTAGTATATAGGTATCATGTTATGTCAAGAAGTGCACGGTATCATGTCGTGTCAAGTAATGGTATATCAAGTCATGTCGGGGGTGCACAAAATGTGACATTGATGCTTATAATCAATCCCTAATAAGTATGGTTATAAAAAACAATTATGGGGTACTAATGGAACAATAAAAATAGAACATTATGATGTGGTATGCAAAAGGTACAGATTAAAGCATATGGATGCACAATTATCGATTTGGGTTAAGATTATAGTTCCAACATTAACTAAAATACATTTTATCAAATATGGAATGTTAAAATCTCGTTATTATGTATTAAATGATCTAGGGATGCAATTGTATATATAATAGGCTAAATGGATGCAAACGGTGTCCGAAAGGTTATAAACAATTAAAAAGTATTATGGGCGTTACAACTAAGCAATATAGGATTCAAATATGGATAGGGGTACCGTGTATCGTAACCTAATATGCAATATGAAATGTTTCAGGTTCTAGATCTAAAAATGATGTAAATGGAACATTGAAATGGAATATGGGACACTAGATTTAAACAGCAGATTTGATATGCATTTAAATAAGTATGTAGTAAATTAAATAGCATGTAGCAAGTTTTACTTGCCTAGACAGATCAAGAAACGGGGTGTACGGAACGTCTCACGTCGGCGAAAAGTCGCGACGCATGCACGGTACACGGAACGGATCCAAACAACGCACAAGGTGATCACACGGGTCATGTATGCTCGCTGGGTCGTCGGGAACGACAACGACGGTCACGGCTCCGGTGATCGCTGGAAATGAGATTTCAAGAAAATAAAGAAAAGAAAAAAGAAAAGAAAGAAAGAGGAAGAAGAAGAGGGAAGGGTGAAGCTCATAGGGTTATAGGTGTTCTGTGGTCAGGAGAGATGTGAGGGTGACGACGAGATCAACGGTGGCGAGCTAGGGCTTGGCTTTGAGAAGTTAGGGTTAGCTTAGGGTTTGGGTTTTGAAGGTGCATGCTGGGGTTTCTTGGTGTGCAGGGATCTTGGGCTCAGGTTTGGAGAGAGGAGGAAGAGAAGTGCAGAGGAGAGGGAGAGGAGAATGGTGGTGGTGACGGCGAGGTGAAGGGATCGTCGGCGACGAGTTCTGTGGGTGTGTAGGGGTGCAGGTATGGGCTCGGGAAGGAGGAAGAAGGAGAAGAAGATGACGAGGAGGAGGAGATGGGGGCTCGGTGAGGTGAGGTCGAGAGTGATGAGGAGTTAGGGTTAGGGTTTGAGGAGGCGGCTAAACTTTCATGGGTTAGGGGAGGCTCGGGTATTTAAAGGAAGAAGAAGGAAAAAATAAAGAAAGAAGGGATTTTAGTGAAGGGAGGTGATGGGATTTCATGGGAGGTGACGGGATCCCCCGAGCTACAGGAAACGCGAGATGAGAGAGAGAGAGAGAATCGAGATGAGAAAGATAGAGAGAGAGCGAGAAGAGAGAGAGAAGGGAGGAGAAAGAAAGTTGTCCTCACGTGGAGGAGAGAGAGAGCGAAAGAGAGAGATCAGAACTGTTAGGATAGAATAAAAATAATAATAATTTAGTTATATAAATTTTTTTTAAACGTAACATATAAAAACGGTTAGAAAAATATATTAATATAATATTAGTACGTTTTGAGATTTTGGCAAATACAAATTTACTCCAAAACACGTCCGGGTCGGGTCTAAAAATCCAGATTTAAAATATGAAAAATATATGCGACTTCCAAAATGTAAAATGAAAGATTAAGTAACGAAAATGCATACCCCCAAGAACGGATGCACGTACGTGCGCGTAGCCATCCAAACACGTCCGTTTCACTGAACGGGACAAGAACACGATGCGCGGACGCTACCACGGGGTTAGGGGTATCATGCAGGCTATGAAATACAATTTTAATTTATTTTACGTGATCTAAAATGTTATATGTAAAATACGCGATGCTAGGTGAAATGTCAATATGCAATATACATGAGATGCACGTGTCTATTTAACAAGCCAGGGTAGTCTATAAATATGAATCAACAGGTTCAAGCAAGCGGGTCGGGTCGAATGCAAAGTAAATGAAAAATTACCATTCGCACTCAAACACGATAAATCAATAAAATACCACAGATAAACAAATACGGAAACAGAAATTGGTATAACCGAACTCGGTTGTTACATTATACCCAACTACAAAAAGAATTTCGTCCTCGAAATTCCAAGAACAAGGAAGGATAAAAAAATAGAAAACTACAAGACTAGATGTGGAAACTTCTGCCGGATTTCATTTTCTCGTTCCCAAATTGATTCTCCATACGAGCGATTTTCCCAAGAAACAAGTACAAGAGGGATAGCTTTGCTCTTAAGCACCTTTTCTCTTCGATCCATAATCGACATCGGTCGTTCCTCAAAGGTCAAATCCTCTCTTACAGTCAGCTTCGAATGATCTAGCACGTATGTTTCATCTCGAATATATTTACGGAGTTGAAACACGTCATGAACATTCGCCAAAGATTATGGTAAAGCCAATCGATAAGCCACTTTTCCAACACGCTCCAAAATATCAAAAGGCCCAACGGATCGAGGACTAAGCTTGCCTCGACTCCCAAAACGAATCACTCCTCTAGTCGGTGATATCTTCAAGAACACCAGATCACCAACAGCGAACTCTAGAGGTCTTCTCGATGTGTCGGCCCAACTCTTCTGTCGATCTTATGCTGCCTTCATATGATTCCGGATAGTATTAACTTTTTCCACGGTTTGGACGATTAAATCCGGTCCCAACAATCTTCGCTCTCCAACATCATCCCAACAAACGGGTGAGTGACACTTGCGACTATACAACGCTTCGAATCGAGCCATCTGAATAGTCGCGTGGAAACTGTTATTGTAAGAAAACTCCACCAAATGTAGATGATCCTCCCATGAACCCTTGAAGTCTAACATGTAAGCTCTCAACATGTCTTTAAGAGTTTGGATCGTTCTCTCCGACTGGCCATCTGTTTGAGGATGATAAGCTGTGCTAAACTTCAATCGAGTCCTCAAACTTTCCTGTAAGCTCCTCCAAAAGTGTGATAAGACACGAGTGTCACGGTCGGACACGATGCTCACCGGTACTCCATGCAATCTTACAATCTCCTGCATGTACCGGTCTGCCAAAGTTTCTGTTGATTGACCAACTCGAAAATGGATGAAATAAGCTGCCTTGGTCAATCGATCAACAATCACCCAAACTGCATCGTTGCCTTTCGGACTTCGCGGTAGAGCCGTCACGAAACCCATGGTTATATGTTCCCACTTCCATTGAGGAATCGGAAATGGTTGCAATAAACCAGCAACCCTTTGATGTTCAGCCTTAACTTGCTGACACACCAAACACCTCGCCACAAAGCGGGCAATTTCCCGTTTCATGCCTTCCCACCAGAAATGCTGTTGTAGATCACGGTACATCTTCGTGCCTCCTGGATGTACGGAATATGCGGAACTGTGTGCCTCCTTCATAAGTTCTTCGCGAATGTCTCCTTTTGGCACACACAAACGGCTACCATAACGCAACGAGCCATCTTCATGGATCAGTAAGTCCGTTCGAAGTCCAGCTTCAACCTGTTCTCGAAACTTCTGCAATCTTGGGTCCTGTAACTGCGCTACTTTAATATTCTCGATCAACGACGACTGTACTTGCAACTGCATCAACTGTCCCGAAGAATGCGGTAGCACAACCTCCAAATCGAATTTTCGAAAGTCTTCAATGAGTTCCTTCTGTGCAATCAACATCTGAATTGTTGGCAACCGACTAAGCGCATCCGGCACAACATTAACTTTCCCCGGATGGTATTTAAGATCAAGATCGTAGTCAGCCATCAGCTCCAACCATCTACGCTGCCGCATATTAAACTCCTTCTGTGTGAACACGTACTTTAGGCTTTTATGATCGGTGAATACTTCGACCCTTTCGCCCTATAAGTAGTGTCTCAAAATCTTCAAAGCGAAAATCACAGCTGCTAGCTCCAAATCATGAGTTGGGTAATTCTTCTCATGGGTCTTCAACTGTCTCGATGCGTAAGCTATAATCTTCCCAGGCTGCATCAAAACACATCTTAATTCTTTCCCTGATGCGTCGCTGTGAATCACCAATCCTCCGGAACTGTCTGGCACGGTCAAAATAGGAGCGGTTATCAATCTCTGGTTCAACGCCTCAAAAGCTGACGCACACTTATCCGTCCATATTAATGGTACTTCCTTGAGCGTAAGCTTGGGTTAAAGTATCAGCCAGACGAGCAAAATTTTCCACGAACCTTCTGTAATACCCGGCAAGTCCAAGAAAGCTTCTGATCTCGGCAACGTTCTTCAGAATCAGCCAATCTCGAACTGCTGCAATCTTCTCGGGATTAACGGCGATTCCATCTCCGGACACGACATGCCCCAAAACTTCACTTTGTCACGCCAAAACTCGCACATCCTCCTTGTGCCATCTTTCTTCTTGACTAGAAGAACTGGAGCTCCCCAATGCGAGTTATTGTTGCGAATCCAACCCTTCTCAATTGATTCAGTAACCTGCTTCTTGATTTCTTTCAACTCCACTGGTGCCATTGGATAGTACGCTTTTAGAAACTGGCGCTGCACCAGGAACAAGATCAATCGCAAACTCTACGTCTCGCTTCGGCGGTAAACCTGATATGTCTTCGAACACATCCATGAAATCTCGAACAACTGCTGGCGCTTCATCTTTATCAACCTCCATCGACGAAAGAACACTATTTGTCGGCCTAGCCCTAAACTCAACTGGCCCGACAGAACTGCTTCCTCCAGACAACCTCTGGATGTCCGGGAATCTGGAAATTCGCTTCCTTTGCTCTACACTCAATGTGAGCGTGGAAAGTGCCAAAAATCCATTCCCAAGACGACTTCATAACTGCCAATAATAATCACCAAGAAATCTGCAAATAGCTCCCGTCCGCCAACAACAACAGAACAATCCTTACACCCTCTATTAGTTATGATTTTCCCATTCCCGGTGTGTATGTCCCAATAACTAAACAGGGTCGTGCAAGTAATCGAGTGTGTAGTAATAAACTTGGATGACATAAATCAATGGGATGCACTAGAATTGAATAACGCTAATGTGAGAAAACCATGAACAAGTAGGGTACCTGAAACGGCTTCCTCTGAAGCTTTAGCCTCTTCAGCCGTCAGGGTAAAAGCTTGAGCCTGATTAGCTCCCTGAGTTAATTGCTCTTGCTCCGGAAACTGCTTTTGCGGTGGCTCCTGAGTATCTTCCTTCAATCTTAGCTTTGACGGACAAGTATCAATGGTATGATCAGTTGATCCACAAATCAGACAAAGTCTAAGTCTCCTTCGACAATCTCTCCAGAAATGACCCGGTCGTTGGCAGTGATCGCACAACACCCTTCCTTTTTGCTTGGGCAAAACCGGCCTCCGAACATTCTCTTTCTTACGAAGCTTCGACGGACAAGCATTGATAGTATGATCCGCCGATCCACAAATCAAACAGAGTCCACGCTTTCTTCGACACTCCCTTTGCACATGTCCAGGCAAACGGCAAAAGTCACAAATCACGCTCCTTCTCCGATCAGCAACGATTGTTTTCTTCATTGGTGCTACGCCGCGTCGGTTCACCGAAATACTTCTACGTACGGGCGTTTGGTTTGGTGCAAATGCCGGCTTCAGCTCGGTCTGCTGCTTGTGGTCCTCAAGTAAGTCACGAATTACTCCAAGCAAAGTGGCGTCATCCATACACCTCTGGTACGATTGTAGATTCCTGGCTTCCATGATACTGCAACCAAGACACCAAAGAGGATTAGTATGATAACAGATTCAACATATAGATCAAGGATATGAATCAAGGCTAGAACTCCAAGTTACTTAAATAGAGTACCGCACTGTAACCATGTCGCGGTATCATAGCTACAATCACATAACTCCACCCAAGTCGCCTAAGTTCTGGAGATAACCAAAAGGAAACCAGGTTTCGAGTCGATATGCAAAAAAGGTTTGCATATCGTAAAAGTAGAATCAGGAGGAAGTTAAGATTCAAAAAATGGTGAGACGGTAAGGTGGCAGGACATGTTTCCTAATCACGAGTATTCTGATTCGTGTATGGGGTCCAATACCCAACTACAAAAGAATCAAATCCGATTAACCTATAACCTATGTCTCTGATACCAAAAGAACCATGTCACGCCCCACTTCCCAGAGTACGCTAAGATAGGCACGTGACATAACCAACCATGCTACCTGTGGATAGAAAATATACTTCCACAGTAACATTACGGCTGTAGAGATATCAAGAATAATAATAAACTATCTAACACATGTCCATAAGCCAAAATAAAACGAGTCAAGAATAAAATAATGCGGAAGCAAAAGATCCAATACAAGAATAAACTGGAATGTACGTCCCATAATGCGGGCTCACATCAGGAATGAAAATACCGAAAGTAAAATGAACTAACTACTAACAAGGCCTCACTGCTCAGCCTGCTGACTGAAATACTCCTGCTCGGCCTATAGCGAAGGTAAAGAATCTGGGCCATGCAAAACCCAGACGTCAGTGCGTCATAACATCAAGAAATACTATAAACAGGGGTAGCAAGATATGCAGGTATGAGTATAAGTTGTAAAACAGGTATAACAGTGATATAAATGAGAACAGTGAGGGTAATGTGTAGTGAGTAATCTAAACTGGTCTATTGGGTTAACTACTCTCAAGTCTTTGAAATCAATTTGATGAATTATCGATGTAACTCAATAGTATCCCGTGCGTCCCTGGGACCACGGTGAAGATTCTCGGACTGAAGCCGAGACATGCCGCTAGGCACTAAAATAGGAAATATGTATAGATGAATGATATCAGCAGCATCATCCTAAGGCTGGTCTAGCCTCTAAAACTGATCAGTAAAGGTATCGAACTGTCGAGTTACAAGTCAGGTTTCATCATTGATTTCCCTATACCCCCAAGTTATGTATTCAAGTCAGGTATTGATAAATCTGCAGCTAATGCCAACAAAGGATCAGCAGGTAAATGTTTGTCTGGATAGACAACAGGAAATGTCAGTAGGGACAACAAGTCAGGTTTGTTGGCACTAGTAATAAGATCAGGTAACAGGTAAAGCCATGGTACATCAGGTTAAGTCAGGTAGTATATAGGTATCATGTCATGTCAAGAAGTGCACGGTATGATGTCGTGTCAAGTAATGGTATATCAAGTCATGTCGGGGGTGCACAAAATGTGACATGGATGCTTATAATCAAACCCTAATAAGTATGGTTATACAAAACAAGTATGGGGTACTAATGGAACAATAAAAATGGAACATTATGATGTGGTATGCAAAAGGTACAGATTAAAGCATATGGATGCACAATCATCGATTTGGGTTAAGATTATAGTTCCAACATTAACTAAAATACATTTTATCAAATATGGAATGTTAAAATCTCGTTATTATGTATTAAATGATCTAGGGATGCAATTGTATATATAATAGGCTAAATGGATGCAAACGGTGTCCGAAAGGTTACAAACAATTAAAAAGTATTATGGGCGTTACAACTAAGCAATATGGGATTCAAATATGGATAGGGGTACCGTGTATCGTAACCTAATATGCAATATGAAATGTTTCAGGTTCTAGATCTAAAAATGATGTAAACGGAACATTGAAATGGAATATGGGACACTAGATTTAAACAGCAGATTTGATATGCATTTAAATAAGTATGTAGTAAATTAAATAGCATGTAGCAAGTTTTACTTGCCTAGACGGATCAAGAAACGGGGTATACGAAACGTCTCACGTCGGCGAAAAGTCGCGACGCACGCACGGTACATAGAACGGATCCAAACAATGCACAAGGTGATCACATGGGTCAGATACGCTCGCTGGGTCGTCGGGAACGGCAACGACGGTCACGGCTCCGGTGATCGCTGGAAATGAGATTTCAAGAAAATAAAGAAAAGAAAAAAGAAAAGAAAGAAAGAGGAAGAAGAAGAGGGAAGGGTGAAGCTCACAGGGTTATAGGTGTTCTGTGGTCAGGAGAGATGTGGGGGTGACGATGAGATCAATGGCGGTGAGCTAGGGCTTGGCTTCGAGAAGTTAGGGTTAGGTTAGGGTTTGGGTTTTGAAGGTTCTGGCTGGGGTTTCTTGGTGTGCAAGGATCTTGGGCTCAGGTTTGGAGAGAGGAGGAAGAGAAGTGCAGAGGAGAGGGAGAGGAGAATGGTGGTGGTGACGGCGAGGTGAAGGGATCGTCGGGGACGAGTTCTGTGGGTGTGCAGGGGTGCAGGTATGGGCTCGGGAAGGAGGAAGAAGGAGAAGAAGATGACGAGGAGGAGGAGATGGGGGCTCGGTGAGGTGAGGTCGAGAGTGATGAGGAGTTAGGGTTAGGGTTTGAAGAGGCTGCTAAACTTTCATGGGTTAGGGGAGGCTCGGGTATTTAAAGGAAGAAGAAGGAAAAAATAAAGAAAGAAGGGATTTTAGTGAAGGGAGGTGATGGGATTTCATGGGAGGTGACGGGATCCCCCGAGCTACAGGAAACGCGAGATGAGAGAGAGAGAATCGAGAGGAGAGAGATAGAGAGAGAGCGAGAAGAGAGAGAGATAGAGAGAGAGCGAGTTGTCCTCACGTGGAGGAGAGGGAGAGAGAGAAAGAGAGAGATCAGAACTGTTAGGATAGAATAAAAACAATAATAATTTAGTTATATAATTTTTTTTTAAATGTAACATATAAAAACAGTTAGAAAAATATAATAATATATTATTAGTACGTTTTGAGATTTTGGCAAATACAAACTTACTCATAAACACGCCCGGGTCGGGTCTAAAAATCCAGATTTAAAATATGAAAAATATATGCGACTTCCAAAATTTAAAATGAAAGATTAAGTAACGAAAATGCATACCCTCAAGAACGGATGCACGTACGTGCGCGTAGCCATCCAAACACGTCCGTTTCATTGAACGGGAGAGAACACGATGCGCGGACGCTACCACGGAGTTAGGGGTATCATGCAAGCTATAAAATGCAATTTTAATTTATTTTACGTGATCTTGTTATATGTAAAATACACGATGCTAGGTGAAATGTCAATATGCAATATACATGAGATGCACGTGTCTATTTAACAAGCCAGGGTAGTCTATAAATATGAATCAACAGGTTCAAGCAAGCGGGTCGGGTCGAATGCAAAGTAAATGAAAAATTACCATTTGCACCCAAACACGGTAAATCAATAAAATACCATAGATAAACAAATACGGAAACAGAAATTGGTATAACTGAACTCGGTTGTTACAATTCTTAAGGAGAAAACGCACCTACGAGATCCTCACGACTTGTAAGGGAAACACCTTTATGAGACCCTTACGGCTTATGAAGTCAAAATCTTTAGTCGACAGGATTCTAACCCTGTTTGCTATGCCATCTTTGTTTAAATCGACAAAGGCAAATTATGATTTGCTCCTGGAAATATCCCAGTTGTAGCGATACTGATGCCTAAATCGGTATCAAATTCTAAGTCCTTTCATGGCAAATGATGATTCGCTCCTGGCAATATTCTAGTCGCAACGATACTGATGCTAAGATTGATATCAGATCTTGAGTTCCATACTCGCAAAAAAATGCATATGAAATAGCCGAAATGTTTGGGCAACTCGCAATAAAAATCAGCGAGTAAAATATATGCATATAAAAATAGCTGAAATGTTTGGGCAACTCGCAATAAAATGCAGCGAGTAAAGAAAAAGAAAAATAGTTGAAATGATTGGGCACCGCGAAAAATAGCCGAAATGATTGGGCAATCACGACTTTCGCGATATAAAAAGCTAAAATGATAGAGCATCGGTAAAAGAAATAAAAAAAAATGATGAAAGAATGAAAATTTTGCCCTGCTGGTAAGTCCATACTGACCCCTGTATACAATCCATGGGCATAAACGAAAAGGGAACCACATGTCCCAACAAACTCTGTCAAAGGGAAAGTCGGATCTCAACAGCAACATCTGCATCCCAGAAGACCAACAACGACATTCCTCCTCATGCCAGCCGGGCACGGACGCGACACCACCAATCGGAGCCACGGCAAAATCCCTAGTTCCAAGACTCTACGGTTCACAGACAACCTAGAGTCAGCCCCGACACCGCAGAAAGCAGAGCAAGTCAACCCGACACCGCAGAAAGCGGAGTACGTCAGCCAATGACCTCCGTCTCAGAAACACATCAGCCAATGGCCTCCGTCTCAGAAACACGTCAGCCAATGACCTCCGTCTCGGAAACACGTCAGCAAATGACCTCCGTCTCGGAAATACGTCATCCAATGACCCCGTCGCGGAAATACGTCATCCAATGACCCCGTTGCGGAAACATGTCAGCCATGACCCCGTCTCGGAAATACATCATCCAATGACCCCGTCTCGGAAATACGTCAGCAAATGACCCCGTCTCGGAAATACGTTAGCAAATGACCCCGTCTTGGAAATTCGTCATCAAATGACCCCATCTCGGAAATACGTCAGCAAATGACCCCGTCGCGGAAATACGTCAGCAAATGACCCCGTCGCGGAAATACGTCAGCAAATGAACCCGTCTCGGAAACATGTCAGCCAATGACTTCGTCTCGGAAATACATCATCTAATGACCCCGTCTTGGAAATACGTCATCCAGTGACCCCGTCGCGGAAATACGTCAGCAAATGACCCCGTCGCGGAAATACATCAGTAAATGACCCCGTCGCGGAAATACGTGAGCAAATGACCTCCGTCTAGGAAACACGTCAGCAAATGACCTCCGTCTCGGAAACACGTCATCCAATGACCCCGTCTTGGAAATACGTCAGCCAATGACCCCGTCTCGGAAATACGTCATCTAATGACCCCGTCTCGGAAATACGTCAGCAAATGACCCCGTCTCGGAAATACGTCATCAAATGAGCCCATCGCGGAAATACGTCAGCAAATGACCCCGTCTCGGAAATACGTCAGTCAATGACCCCGTCGTGGAAATTCGTCAGTAAATGTCCCCGTCTCAGAATCAAATCGACTCACAGACCTCTCGATTCAGGGAAATTAGCGTCCTTGGCGAGAACCTCTCAATTCGCGTCGACCCGCAGGGAAATCAGTGTCTTTATAGGAATCTCTCGATTCGTCTCGACCTCCAGGGAAATCAGTGTCCTTGGCCAAAATATCTCGATTTAGGAAAATCGGCGTCCTTGGCGAGAACCTTTCGATTCGTTTCGGCCAGCAAGGAAATCAATGTCTTTGCGAGAATCTCTCGATTCGTCTCGACCTGTGGGGAAATTAGCGCCCTTGCGCATGAAGAAAATTCTCTTGTGAGATCTTTACGATTCTCAAGAGAAAACGCACTTAGGAGTCCTCACGACCCCTAAGGAGAAATTACACCTACGAGATCCTCTCGACTCGTAGGGAGAAAAGTCTTTATGGGACCCTCACGTCTCATAAAGTTGAAAAATCTTAGCCAGCAGATTTGAACCTGTTTCCTAAGCCGTCGCTGTCCTGTAAGGAGATCAAGATAGACTATTTACGGAACGCATTTCCTAAAAGGGACACGCCAATATGAAATAAAGTATATGTCTTTTATTCTTGAATTCAAAATGAATACAAGATACATGTCATAAAAAGAATCAAAATGGATACAAAATATTCTCTCATTCATGAGTGAATACAAGAAAAGGAGAATATACAAAAAAAACATATATATCTTCAAGCCGGCGGACGATGCAATAAGTTCGTCAATTCGTCATTCTTCCGCTGGGCCTCGGCTTCAAGCTTTGTTATGGCCATAAGACGGGTCTCCGCCTGAGACTGTTGAGCCTGATACGAGGCGAGTCGACTCTCAAGCTCCCTTTCAGCAACTTTGTGAGCTTCAACCATCTCACGGGTAAAGATAACGGCTTTATCAAGAGCTACCACCTCCGTGATAGCTTCATGAAACGCCCACCAAAGTTCGTACGCATGAGTGGTCTTAGTAGTGAGTTGAGCTTGAAGTTCCCCCAAAGCATTCAAAGCTAACCCCCTCTCCGAAAACTTCTGATTGAGCCTCTTCTCGCACGACTGCAGATTGGCTGTGCACCATTCGATCCATCCCCGCAGACTCGATTTCAAGGTTAAGATGTCGGAGAGAAGGCGGATGCATTCAAGCCCGTGTAGGCAGACTTCCACTCGGCGACAATACTCTACCTAGACGTGTACCAATGCTTCATCATGATATGTGGTGAAAATGGACAAGGAAGCATTGGCTTCGACAGCAAATTCTTCGGCCGAGATAAAGGTACCAGCGCGAAGGTCTTCGATGATAGCCGTCAAGGAGTAGATGCTTTGTCTCGCCATCCGTTCGGACGCACGCAGGGCATAAGGACCCGGTGCCATGGAGATCCGAGATTCCAATAGAGATAGGGTGGGTAGAGCTGTCAAGATATGTGAACAGTCAATGAGAGTCACAAACATATAATGGGCAAATCAATGCCAAGGATAAAACCTTACTTACCCACAGTCATGCAAGGAGAGTTTGAGAAATCCCCAGGCCCATCGAGGATCTCGACCTCATCATCGGCTTCGAGAACTGTGGAGTGCATATCAGTGTCATAATAAAAAAATAATAATAAAACGAAAAGGGTCGAAGAACACCAACCTTGTCCGGAAGAAAAGACTATGCTTTGCGGGGATATTGCCTGTAGGGCACTTATGTCAAGTAAGCGCTGGAAGGATTTCCTGGGAGATAGGTCCACAATAGAAGCCGCCAATTCCCGTAGTTCTGAAAGGAAGGAAAAGTTTAGATAATGGAAAGACTATTAAAACAAAGTATAAGAAGACTACCTTCAATACTCTTCCCGCCTTGAACCGGAGGGATAGCAGCTTCGGTAGCCTCCTCCATTCCCTCAGGAACATCACCGGAGACATTTGCTGGTATGACAGTTTCCAATTGAGGGGCAACGGCCGCCACTTCAGGCTCCAATGAAGAGACGGCGGTCTTAACTACCCGTTCCACAATCTCCAGGCCGTCACCGGAAAGATCCATTAAATCTACGGCCGATAAGGGCATATCTTCTGAGAGAGCAGACACCGGGAGAACAGAGGTTACCAATGGAAGCTTCATAGCAGGAATAGCAGCTGTAATGACCATCTTCGCACCTACTAGTACCTCATCGGGGACATTTACAGAGTCCACAGTCAGGACGCGACTTGAGCTCAAATTCTCTGTCATTCCCGAAGTCATTTTTCATGAAGATAAGAAGGCATAAAAAAGCGAAACAAATTACCTGCCAAAGGAAAATACAGAAAAAATGCATACCGATACGCCAGGGTGCCTCTAGTATAGCTTTTTCAAGCCGTCGTTCCTTCCTTAGGAAATGTGCTCGCCGGGCGTCAAACGTAGACTCATGCCCACCGGTCTTCACTGCTAACTCATCTTCGGAGGCAGTTGAGATGGGCTGCTTAAGGGATATCTCGTCTTCCGGTCGCAGGGGACCCATATGTACCCTCCGTAGTGAGGGAGGATCTTCGTAAAAGATAACCGGGGGGTAAGGCTTCTTCAGGATGTGCACATTCTCGGTCTCATTCTGTGAATGCCTAACTGGGGGGTAAGGCTTCTTCAGGATGTGCACATTCTCGGTCTCATTCTGTGAATGCCTTATAGCCTCAGCCAATTGTGCGGCTTCCTTGGCAGATGAACCCGAAAAGAGAAGACCATCATCCGGTTCTTGTATGAATATTGGCTCATCTTGAACAATAGGCTCGGATTCCAGCAAAAAGTCAAGCAGACCACTGACCGTCTTCTTTCATCTCTTCGACCCGGAACTAACGTTGGAAGAAGATCGCTTTCTTCCCTTCGGCTCTTTGGCGCGATATTGGCCCACTTCGCCTCCATTATCCCCTTTTGGCCGCACTGTTCATATCAGATTTTTGCATTTTCATACCGTCCAATTTTTATCACATTGCATATCGGTAGATACTCTTGAGCCGTGTTTGCTAGTCAATTGCAGGATACAGGCTCTCGGTTCTAAAACGGTGAAATTCATGGAAAACACGACAAAATCCGGGTTCCTGCCAACCACAGATAAAACACGGTCTCCGCTCTTCATCCGTATGTTGCCAAATACCAGTTTAGGGAGACGAAATGTCAAATCAATGTCGTTTTCATGCACAAGGCTCAATGGCAACAACAAGTTCCAAGAAATCTACGCGGAGCTCGAGGCAATCATGACAAAAACATCCACAAAAAGTCCACCTTTCCTCAATAGAAATTCTGGAAGAAATGTGAAAATATTTTCAGAAAATACATATACCAGACAAGAGGGGACTGAAGACCAGGGAAGTACACAGAAGCCGACACCCCAACTCACCCATAGGGCCGCGGATCCGCGGCCAATAGGGGGTCTAGGCCGCGGATCCGCGGCCGTACTGGCGCCACAGACAGAGACTTTTCAGGGGTATTCTGGTCTTTTTGTTTGGGTTCTGGTGGTTGCCCTAGGTTTTCATTTTTTGGCCTATAAATAGCCCAGAACTTTGTGAAGGAAAGGGTCCATTCTTGTATTTTCTTTTTGCTAGGTTTTAGATTACATGTTCTTCTTCTTCTCATCTCTTCTCCATTAAACTTGAGTGAGCTTTGTGAGTGAAGAATGGTGAATAAAGAAGATCATTTTATTATCATGCTTGTCTTACTTTTGCTATAATTGTTGTAATTTTAATTCGTTAAGTAGTTGTTGTTATTTTCTTGTTGTTTCTTTCTTCTCTCTTTTTCTTTATCCTTAATACGACAATGATGCTTACGCTCGATCCTCGCCAAGGTGAGGTCGCAAATAGCTAGTCGTATTCTTCTAATCTCCTTCTTTCTGTCTTCCTCTTTTGTTTTGTTTTATTTTTCCGTATCATGATGTGTGAGTAGTTCATACTTGTTAGGGTAGGATAAGGGAAGTTTGAGAGAAGGAAATCTCTCTCACTCTTTCCTTGCCCAACAGCTTAAATCGACTCCCGTTAATTGAACCACAATCCGCTCCTTACGGCACCCTATCCTACATGATAGCGGTGATTCCGTAGTGAGACCGGTTGTGGTTGAATTAACCGGAGGTTATGGCTAAGAGCCAAGAACGGACGGACAAGCACCAAAAGGAAGGACTTATGCGTTGGAAAGCCTAGCTTATACTCGCAAGTTCCTTCCTAATCGTGCTAATCCCCGTTGTTGCCGATTACCGTAACACCGATATTAAGAGGGGCAACGAAAGATGTGGAGACTCCTAACTCAAACTAACCTAATCCTAACCCTAACAAGCTCTCTTTAAAACATCAACTTAATACTTAGATAATCACAAACAACTCTGAACTCTCGGACTTAACTCGTTAAAACACATAGAAAAACACTCCCATCTCCCTGCGGACGACCCGTACTCAACCGGCTAGATACAAGCGAAACCGTCTTGATTGCGGTATTTAAACTAAAACTTGAACACGCAGAACTGCTAACAATCAAATGGCGCCGTTGCCGGGGAGACGGTAGTTTATTTCCTTGTGTAATTTCGGGTTAACTTGTGAATATAACCGGAAAAAAAAAATATATATATATACATTGTAAAAAAAAACCATCTTGTTATTTTTGATTAGCTTTTGTGCAAGTGTGCAGGAAAATACGAAGTTCAAGATCGGCGCCAAAGACGTCGGATAATACGGAGTTCAAGTACAGTGCCAAAGACGTGGGAAGATAGACCCACATTTCGCGGCTACACCGCGACGGACAAAACGAAGCATCCGGTCTACTGTAAAATCTGGAGCAGATACAGTGAGCAAATCAATATTCAGCACATCCAGACAAGTAAGGGACAACCACAGAAGCACACCCAGAAAGTTTGGCAGCCTAATACCTCCACATAGCCGTGGATCCGCGGCTATTGCATGCGTTTGGCCGCGGAAACGCGGCCATCTGTGGGCTTCAGGGCTTCAGTTTCTTTTGGTGAGTCTCTCTCTTCTCCCCACTTCTCTGGACTCCAATAAATTGTGTTTTCTGCAGCCTTCTTTGCGCAAATTCTTCTCCCCCTTCCAATAAACTGTTCTTGTGCAGGATTCTTTGCGCCGCAAATAAAAATTGTTTGCAGTTGATTTGTTACTGTTTTGCATTTCTTTAATACGGACTTAAGGGGTTTGAAACCAATCCAGATTGGGTGGGGATTTCATCACCCTTCCCAGGACCCCAAAAATCACTAAAGCATATGCATTGTCCATTGTAAATTAAAAAATACTAGACTTCAGCCCTAAGGACTTCGCGCTCATTAGGAGAAGATAAACCGTGTTTAGAACCTCGCTTAACGGTATATTGTTTACGGGGTGTCTAGGAAAGTGTTAAAGGCGCAACCGCCGAAAGAAAAAGGGTTATTTAATTAAGGAACTTCGCGAAAGCGTTGGACAACCTCCCCTTATCTCTGCACTTACCTGGCCTCGTGATCAGTGTATTTTTTAGCCCGTTTCTCGACATTGTTTAACTTCGACAATCAAGTTCAGGAGCAGGTCTAGTAGACCTAGGTTACCCTAGAGCTAGGTGTGATTGTGCATATCTTGTTTGTGATTGCTTAAGCCGTATATCCGTACATATTTCTGTAAATCTCTTTCTAAAAACAAAACAAAAAAAAAAGAAGAAAAAATCAAAAACTTTTATAAAAACTAGCCCTTTGTCGCAAAATCCATTTTTTACCCTCCACCCATCGCCTTTCTCCATTGACGTTTTCTTACCCTCACCTTCTTCGCTTTGACTATACTAAACTCGTTTAGTGTATGTCCGCTTGGACTCGGGACACTAGCGCCCGTCTAGTCCGCGTTACGTTAGTCGCTACCGACTACGCGATCGACTCCGAAGTCGATACTCCGTCCACTCCTCTTTCACCCATTCCTTTGCCGGCCAACTCCGACGTTGACCGGAATTCTGTTCGTACATCTTCACCCTCACCTTCACCTTCACCAACCTCTTCTTCCGCGATATCGGGATTTAATCCGAACATCTCTTTGACCACCACTGGATTGGCTCCACCTCCTACGGAGACCAATATCCCACCACCACCGCCTGTTGTAGCGCCGCAGCGAATCGCGCTCCAGGATCGTTTCTATCCCACCCGTTCTGCACTTCCCACCTGCCTTTCTCTTCCTCCGGCCAATGGGGACAACTTTGAAATTAAGCCCCATTTCATCAACATGTTTCCACGTTTTCATGGGCTTGAATCTGAAGATGCCTATATCTTCATCAATAAATTTCAAAATGTCTGTGCCATGATGAAAACCACCCAGCTGTCGGACGATGCTATACGTCTACGGGTCATTCCGTTCACTTTATGCGATCTCGCTGAAAAATGGCTGTATAGCACCGCTTCCCACTCAATCACCAGCTGGGACGAGTTTGTTAAAGCGTTTCTAAAAAAATTCTATCCGAATCATAAGACCGCAAGGATTCGAAATGAAATCAACCAATTCTCCCAGCTTCCTTCCGAACCCTTCTGGAAGTGCTTTGACCGGTACAAAGACCTTCTTGTTCAGTGTCCTCACCACGGTATAGAGAAATGGCAACTCTGCCAAACCTTATACGAGGGCCTGAACCCAGCAACGAAGCAGTTGTTGGAAACCATCTGTCAGGGCCACTTCCTATCCAAATCTGACGAGGAAGCGTGGCAGTTCTTTGACGACCTTGCGGAGCAAACGCTACAGTGGGAGAGCACCAGACCGACTTCTTCTTCTACCTCTACTTCTACCGGTCAGTCTAGGGTAGGAATCCACCAACTTGATGTCTCTATTGCGATGAAAGCTGAAATGGCTGCAATAACAAGAAAGCTTGAAGCGATAGAGAGCAAATTTTCTGCCCCTGCTCCTGCTCCTGTTCTCCCCCTTCGTACCATCTACGCTTGTTGTTCCGATCCTTCCCACTTGACCGAAGAGTGTCCTTACAATCCACCCTCGCAAGGACAGGATCAGGTTAATGCTGCCTTCCAGCAAAGACCGAGGAATGATCCATACTCTTCCACCTACAATCCCGGTTGGAGGAACCACCCCAATTTCGCCTGGAATCAGAATCAGAATCAATTCCAAGGCAACAATTTCCAAAGGCCCCCTCCACCGCAACAACAAGCGCAACAGCAAACTCAGTATCAGCAGCCCTTCCAACCCTAACCTTTCCAAAATCAGACGAACAACTTTGCACCCAACAATTCTTTTCCACCAAACAACTTTGTTCCGTCAAACAACGATAAGGTTTCCTCGCTCGAGCGAAGTCTGGAGGCGTTTGTTAAACAATCGACTCAATCCACCGCCAACATCCAGTCTTCCATTCAATCCTTAGTGCAACACACTGCCGCACACGGGCAAAGCATCAAGACCATCGAGGCCCAGATTGCACAGCTGAACGCGGCCTTAAGCGAGCGAGAGAAGGGGAAGCTCCCGTCCCAGCCACTTCCAAATCCCGGTCACCCACATAATGCACATGTTGCTCTTGAACAACAAAACCATAATGTGAGTGCCGTGACTACACTGAGATCGGGGAGGATGCTGCAAAACAACATTGGAAAACGGATCAACGATGACACCCCGGCCGCTTCTTCTTCTTCTTCTTCGTCTTCTGAGCCTATTCTCCGTTCTTCGAAAGGCTCACCTTCCTCTTCTTCTGCTCTGAACGGACCCACTTCTCACTCCACGAAAACACCTATTCTGGGATCCGTTCCAACTCCATAATCTCCTTCTCCAGCATTAGACTCAACCAATTTTCAAAATGTTCCATTTCCAAACCGGTTGAAGTCTAACAAACAAAATCCACAAATGGAGAAGATTCTGGAGTTATTCAAGCAGGTTAACATTAACATTCCTCTTTTAGATGCTGTATAACAAGTCCCGTCCTACGCGAAAATCTTAGAGGACTTGTGCACGAAAAAGAGGAAGTCTCAGGTACCCAAGAAAATTTTCTTGGCTAGTGCTGTGAGTGATGCCCTTACCCAATCTTTACCACAAAAACGGAAGGACCCTGGCTGTCCTACGATTTCAATTACTATTGGGGATAAGAACATCAACCGCGCACTATTAGATCTTGGTGCCAGTGTTAACCTGCTTCCGTATTCAGTATACGAGCAATTAGGCGTCGGAGAGCTGAAACCCACACACTGCACTCTCCAAATGGCCGACCGATCGATCACCCATCCTAGGGGTGAGCTAGAGGATGTGTTAATCAAAGTCGGGGACTTCATATTCCCCGTTGACTTCATTGTATTAGATACACAGCCTGTAGCTAACCCCCAGAATCAAATTCCGGTGATACTCGGTCGCCCATTTCTCGCAACCTCAAATGCTGTGATCAATTGTCGCAATGGTTCGATGAACCTCTCTTTTGGAAATATGACGATTGAACTCAACATTTTTAGGTTGGGGAACCTGCCCGCCGAACCTAATGCTCATATACTGGACGTTTGCTCGATCCAGGAGATCACCCAAGAAGAGTGTGAATTCGAGGAGTTTCTGTTTGAACACGATAATCTTGACGCCACTAGTGCGTTTCTCTTCGAACCTGCTGTTGTTTCTGCGCCCGACAACGACTACGAGTGTTTCACGTTTTCGAACGATCTTAGCTGCGCACAACCCGAGTTTGAATCCTTCGACTTTCCGGATGAGTTACCTGAACCATCCAACTCGGTTTCTTACACTCGCTTTGAACCTTTGCTGGAGTCCTTTGAGTTCGAGACCTTTGCACCAATCTTACCTTCCATCGTTTCACCTCCAACGCTCGAACTCAAGCCTTTGCCGTCTCACCTTAAGTACGCTTACTTAGGTGAGAACGAGACCCTCTCTGTCATCATCTCGGCTTCTCTAGCTCCCGAGCAAGAGAAAGCCCTTCTCGCGGTCTTGCACAGCAACAGGCAAGCTTTTGGCTTGTCCATGTCGGACATCAAGGGGATTAGTCCCCTGATCGTTGAGCATCACATTCATCTGATGGATGATGCCAAACCAGCCCGGGATCCGCAAAGACGTCTTAATCCAGTCATGAAGGAGGCTGTGAAGAAGGAGATTGTCAAATGTCTAGATAGTGGTATCATTTACCCTATCTCTGATAGCCAGTGGGTTAGCCCCATTCATGTTGTCCCCAAGAAGTCGGGCATCACGGTCATAACCAACGAGGCGAATGAGTTAATCCCTACTCGCACCCAAACTGGGTGGCGAGTTTGCATTGATTACAGAAAACTCAACGCCGCAACACGGAAAGACCACTTTCCGCTACCTTTCATTGACCAGATGCTTGAACGATTGGCCGGACACGAGTACTACTGCTTTCTTGATGGCTACTCCGGCTATAATCAAATTCCCATCGCCGAAAAAGACCAGGACAAGACCACTTTCACTTGTCCTTTCGGCACGTTTGCATATCGTCGCATGCCCTTTGGGTTATGCAATGCGCCCGCTACCTTCCAGCGGTGTATGATGGGAATTTTCTCAGACATGGTGGAAAAATTTCTGGAGATTTTCATGGACGACTTCTCCATCTTCGGCGATTCCTTCAACGAGTGTTTGCTGCATCTTGACGCTGTCCTTACCCGATGTAAGGACAAGAATCTCACTTTGAACTGGGAGAAATGCCACTTCATGGTGCGCGAAGGTATTGTCTTAGGACATATCATCTCGCAAAATGGCATAGAGGTTGACAAAGCAAAGATTGAGGTCATTTCCAATCTGCCTCCTCCCCGATGCGTCAGAGATATCCGAGCCTTTCTTGGCCATGCCGGTTTCTATAGACGGTTCATCAAGGACTTTAGCAAGATTGCTAGGCCCTTGACTCTTTTGCTGGCCAAGGATACGCCTTTCGACTTCAACTCGAGCTGTGTGACTGCATTCGAGTCACTGAAACGCTCACTCACTTCTGCTCCCATTCTTTCCTCACCTGACTGGACACACCCATTTGAGATTATGTGCGATGCATCCGACTTTGCCATTGGTGCCGTCCTTGGACAACACATCAACAAGATGCCGCACGTAATCTATTATGCGAGCCGAACCCTGAACGACGCACAACTCAATTATACAACAACTGAGAAGGAATTCTTAGCTGTTGTATTTGCTTTAGAAAAGTTCAGGCCCTACCTCATCGGCTCTCCAGTCATTGTCTACACGGACCATTCTGCTCTGCGCCATCTTTTTGCGAAGAAAGATGCAAAATCTCGGTTAATCCGTTGGATCCTCTTGCTTCAAGAGTTTGACCTTGTCATTAAGGACAAACGAGGATGTGAAAACGTAGTTGCCGACCATCTCTCACGACTTCCTTCTTCGCCTTCGCTTCCAATTCCGATCAACGACGTTTTCCCGGATGAACAGCTCTTGACAGTATCATGCGAACCCTGGTTCGCAGATATTGTGAACTATTTGGCCACATGATTACTACCGACTGAATGGTCGAGTCAGGACAGACTTCGCTTCTTATCCCAAGTAAAGCACTTTTACTGGGACAAACCCTATCTGTTCAAGTACTGTCCCGACCAGATTATTCGTCGGTGTGTCCCTGACGAGGAATTCAAGAGTGTGCTGTCATTTTGCCACGACCAAGCATGTGGCGGGCATTTTGGGCCCAGAAAGACAGCTGAGAAGATCTTGCAATGTGGTTTCTACTGGCCACAACTCTTCAAAGACGCTCATGACTATTGCAAGACTTGCTCCCGGTGCCAACACATGGGCCGGATATCCCGGAGGAACGAGATGCCGCTCCAACCGATCTTGGTTGTGGAGATCTTCGATGTTTGGGGGATAGATTTCATGGGGCCGTTTCCCAGCTCTTTTGGGAACTTGTACATTCTTCTAACTGTTAATTACGTCTCTAAATGGGTCGAGGCTGTGCCCAGCCGGACTAACGACAACAAGGTTGTCGTTAGGTTCCTTAAAGAAAACATTTTCTCCCGGTTTGGGCACCCCCGAGCGATCATTAGCGACAATGGAAGTCATTTCTGCAATAAAACTTTCGAGGCCTTGATGCGGAAATACTCCATCAATCATAAGCTCTCTACGCCCTACCACCCCCAAACCTGCGGGCAGGCCGAAGTTTCAAATCGGCAAATCAAGCAGATACTGGAGAAGACGGTTTCCAAGAACCGTAAGGATTGGTCTCTGAAACTCACTGATGCCCTTTGGGCATTTCGAACCGCTTATAAGACCGACCTTGGCATGTCTCCCTATCGGCTTGTGTACGGAAAAGCCTGCCACCTACCTGTCGAAATAGAGCATCGCGCATTTTGGGCGATAAAGGAGCTGAATCTGTCTCTTAAGAATGCGGGCAGCCATCGGAAGCTGCAGTTGAACGAACTAAGCGAGCTTAGGGATGAAGCTTACGATAACGCGGTTGTCGTTAAGAATCGAACGAAGGTGTTTCACGATAAACACCTTTTGCGCAAAACCTTCGTACCTGGTCAGCAGGTATTGCTTTACGACACCCGACTTCATTTCCATCCAGGAAAGCTCAGATCTCGCTGGAAAGGGCCATATTTTGTGCGGAATGTGTATCCGCAGGGCGCTGTGGATTTGGAGAATCCAAAGGACGGTTCATTTTTCAAAGTAAACGGACACCGATGCAAACCGTACCTTAGCGCCGAACCAACAGAGGAGCTCCTGTTCCTACAGGAGCCGGTTTACCCTGAATGATCTTCCTCTGCCTACCTCCAAACTTCGGTTATCCAGCCAAGAACAGTGGACACTGTTCCAAATAAGTTTGGGGGTATGTACAAACCATTTTTGTATATATTTATGTATATTCTTTTTCTTTTCTTTAAAAACAAAAACAAATAAAACTTTATGTATCGCTAACCGACAATTTTGACCCTTCAAATGATCTCTTCATGCACCGACAGTGAGGACACTGTCCAGTTTAAGTTTGGGGGTACGCTCGGTACGCATTTCTTACCTTCGCATTCACATGTATATTTTGCATCTGCATATTTAAATCCATTAAATCGATAAAAAACTGAAAATTTTCTAAAAATTATAAAAACTTTTTTTGTCAAGTTAGCTTGTGGAAGAACTCTGATTCAACATTTCGACGGTTTTTGTTTGAAAAAAATAGAAATGACTAAATCTTATGTTTGGATTTTGAAAACCTGAAAGATAACTCTCCTTTGAAGTTAACTATAGCTGATATACGTCTTTACATCACACTACACGTGTCGTGAGTTTTTGGGAATTAGATGACAAGTCTTTTATGTTGAAAAACTTTTAAACAGATAAATGATTTTCTGAGGATCAAATAGGTTTGTTCTGAAATAAGTAATGTCAAGAATAGTTTATGAGGTAAAGCGAATATGAAGGAATGTTATTGATGCCGTAATTGGAGCTAAGTCTGAAAAATAACCCATCTGAAACTTGATTGGAATGATTACACACCGAACCCACTAAACACGTCTTTTATCCAAAAAAAAAAAAAATAATTGAACAGCCGGTTGTATCTCCGTTCGTATTAAATCATCTGATTTTCACGCCAAACTGTCTTTTGTTTTTGGACCTAGGTAACTTGAGTAATTAAGTCCGCTGGGGTGTTTTTACACCTAATGCCCTAAAACCAACTGGTTTGGGTGCATTGGCCCAAAGCTCGCTAAGAAGCCTAGAAAGTCCAGTTTTAAAACAAAGTCAAGCAAGTGTTCTCTCCGAGTTAAAATTCCTAACGGTTCTTTGTGTGAGAATAATCTTGATAAAAGACAAGCTTTTATAAATTTTTTTTTAACGGAGATATGAAGGTTTTATTCTGTGATAAAGACTATTGCACGTTCACAGAGGTGTGTATGAAATGAATACAAGAAAAAGGTGGAGTGAAGAATATGACTTAGTTTCCTGTTAAGGAAGATAGAAATTCTGAAGTTGAAACCTTACTGGAAAACGAAACTTGAAAAATGCTTAACTCTTTATAAAACTTATGTGATCCTTTTAAAATTGTTATCTGGGCTTTATTGTGCAACATGATGACTTTAATCGATCCTTCTGGAACTTAACGACACTATTTGCACTGCACGTAAAGACATATAAAATCTGTAGTTAAATAAGAAGCGATGTGTGAAAAATAAAGGTTCGATAGTCTACACTTAGGATTATAGAATTGTTATTTTCTAAAACAAAACTTTAGGATTTGAATCTTAGTTATTTTACAAAACCAACTTGACCGGATTTTGTGGGTAGTATCTGCTGAAAGCCCTCAGGAGACAACACTCCTCCTACTAGGGACACCTAGAGGTTTAACGGCTTGTTGCACATGCTCAGTGCAATCGCGTTCCCTGCGAAAGTGAGGTTAGGAAATTTTTTTGTATAAATGGGCTTTGCTCGGGACGAGCAAATGATAAGTTTGGGGGTATTTGTTCATATCAGATTTTTGCATTTTCATACCGCCCAATTTTTATCACATTGCATATCGGTAGATACTCTTGAGCCGTGTTTGCTAGTCAATTGCAGGATACAGGTTCTCGGTTCTAAAACGGTGAAATTCATGGAAAACACGACAAAATCCGGGTTCCTGCCAACCACAGATAAAACACGGTCTCCGCTCTTCATCCGTATGTTGCCAAATACCAGTTTAGGGAGACGAAATGTCAAATCAATGTCGTTTTCATGCACAAGGCTCAATGGCAACAATAAGTTCCAAGAAATCTACGCGGAGCTCGAGGCAATCATGATAAAAACATCCACAAAAAGTCCACCTTTCCTCAACAGAAATTCTGGAAGAAATGTGAAAGTATTTTCAGAAAATACATATACCAGACAAGAGGGGACTGAAGACCAGGGAAGTACACAGAAGCCGACACCCCAACTCACCCATAGGGCCGCGGATCCGCGGCCAATAGGGGGTCTAGGCCGCGGATCCGCGGACGTACTGGCGCCGCAGACAGAGACTTTTCAGGGGTATTCTGGTCTTTTTGTTTGGGTTCTGGTGGTTGCCCTAGGTTTTCATTTTTTGGCCTATAAATAGCCCAGAACTTTGTGAAGGAAAGGGTCCATTCTTGTATTTTCTTTTTGCTAGGTTTTAGATTACATGTTCTTCTTCTTCTCATCTCTTCTCCATTAAACTTGAGTGAGCTTTGTGAGTGAAGAATGGTGAATAAAGAAGATCATTTTATTATCATGCTTGTCTTACTTTTGCTATAATTGTTGTAATTTTAATTCGTTAAGTAGTTGTTGTTATTTTCTTGTTGTTTCTTTCTTCTCTCTTTTTCTTTATCCTTAATACGACAATGATGCTTACGCTCGATCCTCGCTAAGGTGAGGTCGCAAATAGCTAGTCGTATTCTTCTAATCTCCTTCTTTCTATCTTCCTCTTTTGTTTTGTTTTATTTTTCCATATCATGATGTGTGAGTAGTTCATACTTGTTAGGGTAGGATAAGGGAAGTTTGAGAGAAGGAAATCTCTCTCACTCTTTCCTTGCCCAACAGCTTAAATCGACTCCCGTTAATTGAACCACAATCCGCTCCTTACGGCACCCTATCCTACATGATAGCGGTGATTCCGTAGTGAGACCGGTTGTGGTTGAATTAACCGGAGGTTATGGCTAAGAGCCAAGAATGGACGGACAAGCACCAAAAGGAAGGACTTATGCGTTGGAAAGCCTAGCTTATACTCGCAAGTTCCTTCCTAGTCGTGCTGATCCCCGTTGTTGCCGATTACCGTAACACCGATATTAAGAGGGGCAACGAAAGATGTGGAGACTCCTAACTCAAACTAACCTAATCCTAACCCTAACAAGCTCTCTTTAAAACATCAACTTAATACTTAGATAATCACAAACAACTCTGAACTCTCGGACTTAACTCGTTAAAACACATAGAAAAACACTCCCATCTCCCTGCGGACGACCCGTACTCAACCGGCTAGCTACAAGCGAAACCGTCTTGATTGCGGTATTTAAACTAAAACTTGAACACGCAGAACTGCTAACAATCACGCACCACTGCCGATAGCGTCGCCACTAATGGCACGGCCGATGGCGCTTCGGCGGAAGCCTTTGCTTAAGCCCTGGTGCGCATTTGCATCCCTGCAGTGGGAGGAATCGATTCTGTTTCTGCGACTTGCGGGATAAGGACCACGCCACCATCTCTCAAGAGAGGGCGAACGACTGACCGCGGTCGCAACGGAGTGTTGGCAGCTTGGGTTGGAGCGGGAGCCCTATACTTGAAGAGTACCCGCCTCTCCTCAACAATGACAGGACCAACCCGGTGGCGATACCAACCCACAAAGGACCCCATAGACCTTGGGAGATAGTCTGGCTTCGGGATCATAAACAGAGAGCCAGTGTTCAGCCGCATGAAGTGATGAATGACATCGCGAAAAACTCCCAGAGACGAGGTAGGCTCAACCAAGAACGCTTCGAAGGGGACGCCCTGATTGTAACCCAATTGTCGAGCGAAGCGGTGCGGATTATACCGCATAAGGAGGGCCGTATCATTCCGGCGGAACCCTAAGTAGCCCGGCTTAATTGAATACAAATGCACGATCTCCTTAGATTTTAAGGATGATGCTCCCCCTTTCGACAAGTCGAATAGATGTTGGATGGGCCCCGCCGGAGCAGAAAGAACGCGATCAGTAAACACCATCCCACCCTCAGTAGCATATGTATTGAGCAGAACACGGAGGGCCCCTAGCTGAGTCGGATCGGAAGCGAAGGCATCCACCAATCTCATAACTCGTGGGAAGGTATAGGAGTCATAGAAATTCGGCTGTCGATGTGCTGTGAATGCCCCCAACACATGCATTTCGATCCAAGATGTGAAGTAATGGAGGGGGAGATTCACAACATCTACACCTGGAGTCGAAGTGTTGGCCGCAACACTTAACCCATGATAAAGGTGCGATAGTCCCACAATGCCAACGGCCAACTTTGCCTCTTCAGCTGCACGATGGGCGGGATAGAAGGCGGAAGCTCTCATGAAGTGTCGGTGTGACGGTATCGCAAACCAACTAAGCCAGAGGCTAATAAAGCCGACGAAGAAGGTCTTTTCATATATGCCGGGAGTTGCAATTGCATTAAAAGACACGGCCGACGTGGTTGGAATATAAAACTGCGGCAAATCCTCCTCTTAGGCCGGCAGTTTGTCCAACCCAAACCCAAAAGGGTCGTCGATGCTCGCAAACTTTAGGGCTTCCTTGGATAGAACATCCTCCCGGATAAAGCAGGCAATGAAGCTCTCGAAAGTGACGCCCTGCCTCTCTGACTTCGCAAACAATCTGTCGAAAATACCCAGAGCCTTGATTAGGCTAGGGTATTTGTGACGGACGGCAGTTTCGGCCGTTAGGCCATCAAGTGTAGCTGGCACAGTGGAGAAAATATATTCATCGGGAGGCAGCAACTCCTCGTAATGCACCCCCTGATGGGCAATCCTGAAATCTCACGGAATTCATCCAATGAAATAGACACCTCTCGATCCCCTAGCAGAAAGGTGTTGGTAGGCAGGTTCCATTGGTTTAAGAAGGCTTTGATCCACCAGACGTGAGGAGCTTGATAATGGAAGAGCGACGCATATACTGTCTGATACAGCCCAACCTTCTGCAACCTTGCGCGGTGGGCAGAAAGATTGTAGCGAGCCCAAATAAGATAGCCCACAGGATGCCGGGGGGGGGTGACACCTACTTTATAAACTTGTCCCCAAGGTCGAGCTTCACCTTGGGAAATCCGACGGCCCAAGATGTCTATCCCTGGCAAGGGCTGGTTAGGTATCCCAGATGTAGAGGGCTCAAGCCGGCCCGAAGGAGTCCAATTGGTCATCTCCACTGCGTAAGCTGTCTGTGGGCGCTCCACCGGCAATATAGGGCGAAGAGATTCCGCTGGCTCTTCGCAAATAAAACTTCAGCGCCCCCAGATGATGTAACCGTACCAAATGCCACATAAGAACAGACTTGTCCGGTCTTTATCATGAGCTCTGATCATTGCCATTGCCTTCTCATCCGACGTCGATTGTGGAAAAGCGGCGTCCGAGCGAGTATAAGGGAAATAGGGGAGAGATGCCATTGTTTCTGAAATAAGGAAAAGAGGAAACATTAGTGAAACCCATGCACATATATACATACACATATATATAACAGGATGTCTGTTTTGAGGGACTATTGCCTACAAAACACATGGACCCCACAAAATCAATATGACGGCGCACCAATGATGAGACAAGGCAATCATTATGAGAATCAAAAGATTCTCATTAACCAGACATTAGAATTCCAAACAACTTTTAGGAAAACAACCTCTGCTAAGGCATACAACAAATTTAAAATTTGCGCGAATAAGGGTAAAACCCTATGCAAAGATTTTCAAGAGCATCAGGGAATAAAATTCCCAAAGGGTCTTTTTGATCTTTCAGAGCTAAGCTCTTCACCTGAGAAATTAAATTCCTTTTATATGACGAAATTAAATTCCAGAAACTCACAAAAAACTTATATGAGAAATAAAATTCTATGAATCCTCAAAACACAGAGGTGAATGTTCGAGATATAGAGGTTTACTATTTAAAGATCACATCTTCGGATCCCTAAGTGGATGGGTTTCAGAGGAGAGCAAAACTCTCATGATGGATTCAAAATCCAGAGATTTTTTGTTCAAAAAGAAAAGCTTTTATGATGTGCAAGATCTTTACTTTAAAAGGGTTTCTTTTTGACAGGGTTTAACTCTGGGATTGCAATGGCAGAGAACTAAGCTCTGACGAGGAGAATTAAATTCTCAAAGAAAACGAAGGAGGAAGAAGATGAAGGAAACAGTGGCTGCATAAGAAACTAAACCCTCGCATTTATAAGACGCGATAAGGGCGGTTCGTCTCCCCATTCCCCTAAGCAATCCAACGGCTGTAAAGGTGACAGTGTTGCACTCACGTGCAAACCACGTGAGAACAACGCTGTGGGGGCATTTGTTCCATTATAAAAAATGAATAATAAATAAAAGTAACGGGAAAAAGTCCCTAAATGGAGTATCACATGCCCACACATGATAGGCGCTGCACTTGACAAACCTAATCTGAAACTGGGCCTCACGTGCAGACACGTGACCTCTATATACAAAGTATATAGGCGCCTGAATAAAGCAAACAATTGGTCAGAGCAAAAACTCACGTGATAGCACGTGACGCTATTTGGTAGGCTTAATTTGGTGGGGTCACGTGCTACACGTGATGGGCTCCTATGCCTTCTAAACCGATAGAATTAAATTCTAATTAAGAGGAATCAAAAGCCCTAGTTGGAAAATGTTTCCTTAAATCTTTCCAAACAAGAAAGATTACGTTCTGTAAAACATGGCGCCGTTGGATTAAAAATCCAATGGTGATTAAAAATCACCAATCTACAGAAAGATTTCTGTACGGGAAAATATCTTCCTAATGTTGTTAAGAACAACAAAAGAGATATCTTCTGTAAAACAGAAGTCCTTGGATTAAAAATCCAATGGTGAATAAAATTCACCGATTGATCTAAAAGATCATTTTGGTTGATTATAAAATCAATCAAATTCTCTCAAAGAGAGATTTTCTAAACAAATTGATTCCCTTCTTCTCCTATAAATAAGAGCAAAGAAGCAAAAGAGAGAGGAGATACAGAAAGAGAGAGAAAAAAACCCTTCGTAAGCCAAAAGAAAAGAGAATTTAATTCTCTAGAGAGAAGAAGATCTTCAAAAAGAAATCCTAGGTAAGGAAAGAAACCAAACACAGAACCTTTTTACCTCTTCTTCACCTTCACAAGAGTTTAACTCTTCTAAGAAGAACTTAGTTCTTCCTCTGATTGAAGATCTGCAGAAGCAGATCTCCTCACAAGTTGAGAATTTAATTCTCATAGGGGAGATTTGTTATGCATATTCAAAACTTATGGGGAGAATTGAGTCCAAAGAATTTAATTCTTATAAAAGAACATATAGGAATTTAATTTCTCTAAATAAAACTAGGGTTTAATCCTATAACAGAATTTAATTCTTATTAAACAAGAGGCTTGAAAACATAAGATCCCCATGCACGTAAAAGGAGATTAGCATCCAAACATGATAATTGCAGATCACGTGCTCCCACGTGACCCCTGAACAATCCTTTGTAAAAGGGGAATAAACTTAAGATAGATTCCATTCTTAGGGCGCCTCAAGTGACCCCATGAGACCCCTTAATAGTGCTTAGCACTTTTCAAAGGAGAATAAAACAAAGACAGCTTTCAGTCTTTGGGGACGCCTCACGTGATCCCACGTGACCCAATAGTGCTCAGCACTCAGAAAAGAAAAAAGGGAACAAATCCAAAGAAGCTGTGTCAAATCTCAGGTACCTCACGTGACCCCACGAGCGCTTCAGACTTTCAGTGTTTAACACTACTTCAAGCGCTTCACGTGACCCCACGTGAGTGCTTCAAATCTTCAGTGCTTAAACAATACTTTAAGACCTCACATGGGAGCACGTGAGCGCCGAACATATGCTAGTGTTTAACACTATGATAAGCCAACCTTAGCCCAAATTAGCTAAGTCTCCCAAAGTCAAGACTCTTTTTCAACCGAGCCTCAATTATACTCAGGTCTTTCAAAATTGATCTCAGATAGCATTCAAAGTAATGTTATCTCATTCCTTCTCAATCTGACATTTGGTTCAAGGGTACATCTCTTCACACCTCTGATACATGTCGTTGTAATTCTTCAACGTCTTCAGAGAGGTGTCGGGTCTTGATAACCAACAACTTTTTGGTACATTTCCAAACCCATGGATACACCCCAATGGACCGTAATGTTCTTAAACTAACTATGGACCGTAATGTCCTTAAACTAATCTTTGTGGACTATGATGTCCTTAAACTCAACGGACTATGATGTCTTTAAACCAAGGACCGCAACGTCCCTAAACCAAACTCTATGGAATATGATGTCCTTAAACTCCACGGACTATGATGTTCTTAAACCCAATGGACCGCAACGTCCCTAAACTAAGACAACAGAGCCCAAATGCTCTTTCGTTGGATCAAAAATGATCCTGAACCATGTTGAGTAGATCTTAGTCTAAAATTAGACTAACGTATCTTCAACAAACGTTGAGTTGATCTTAATCTAAAACAAGATTAACGATCCTTAAACCAACCCAAACCCAAATCTAAGAAAATACGGATTTGGACTAATCCACGCCCTACGGGCGACAACAAAAATTAGTCTCCGTATACAATCCACGGGCAACCAAAAATAAAACAAACACACACGACATGAAGTGACCTTCTGGAGCAGGAGAAAGTAATTACCGCGATACGGTAACGTAATTAACTGCAGGAGTTTGCGCCTGCAGGAAAGAGCGTCCCCACAATAAAAAAACCCTCATAATGAGGGAGAATTTGACGAAATATGCTACAACGCCCGCATCCGTCTAAACCTCCGATACACGGTGCCATAAATCAACTTGGCTTTTTCGGAGAGGTGGACAGATAAAATCAAATAGCATCTGCCACCTAAAGTTTAGGCCAGACGTCCCAATGTCCCGGTCGCGTCTTTCGGCGGCGAACAACGGTATTTGAAACCAATTAATATAATTCTCTTCGTAACTCAATAGTATCTCGTGCGTGCCCAGGACCATGGTCATGATTCTCGGGGCTGAATCTGAGATGTGCTGCTGGGCAATAAAACAATGTCATGTACAGATGAATGATGTCAGTATCATCATTCCGGGGCCCGAAGTCCATATCGACTGATCAGTCTATGGAAAGTAGTGAACTGTTGAATTACAAGTCGGGTTTCATTCTTGATGTTCCCTTTCCCCCAGGTTTCGTGTTCAAGTCAGGTATCACTAGAATGTCTACCTAATTCCAACACAAGAATAATCGTGTACATGCCTTATCTAGAAAGACAACAAGTTGGGTCAATCAGGATAACAAGTCAATATTGTTGGCATCAGTAGTTATTGCAGGTAACAGGTATAAAGAAGAGCAGTAGGTTGCAGTCATGTCAGGTACTGTGTACTAACAGGTGAAGTATTTACTTGCACAACCAATCGTACTAAAAGCAGTAATATAATTGTCATGGTTATCTTGCGGTAACAAACTTGATGTATGCGTTTAATTTTTAAATATATATCTAACTGTATTTACAATTGTGTTTTACGATTATTGTAAATTAAACTGTATTAATTACTACTCTTCGATTAAACTATTGAGCCAACTAAACTAGTTTACTATAATTTCAGATTACCTAATATAATTTAAATAACGTTATATACTGCAAATTATAAACTTGTTATATATAACGATATACGGATTATATAACATATGATAATAATTATTAATATTACGATATCTAGATAAATAAAACAAGCATGTGGCAAGTCGTAAACTTGCCTTGATTTGTACAAAATACGACGACGGATACCTGCAGATGATGCGGACACGAAAACACAAACAGAGAAAGGTTAAGACTTGATCTCGTCTAAAAATCATGGCTTGGCTTGAACTTGAATTGCGTGGCATTGGTCTTAGCCAGATGCTTTCTCGAGATGGAGATGATGATCTTAACGATGATGAATGAATAATCTTGATTCTCTGCAGTGACGATGACTGGTTCTTCTCGAGGTCTTGATTAAAGTCGAGGAGATAGGTGTGTGATGCTTAGGAAGTGTCGGCGGTCGAAGGATAATGATGGATGAAGTTAAGACTCGGTTGAGGGTGGTAGAAGATCGCAGCGATTGCAACGAGGCGATGACGATAATGGAACGTTGCTCGGTAATTGGGTCAGAGTTTAAGGAGATGATGGTTTTGGGTTCTCGGTAAGGGTGGCTCGGTTGCAGGTTGAAGAAAGGGAATCTTGACAAGGGTATGGCCGAGGTTGAGAACTGGGTCGTAGGTTTGAGTTCGAAGCGCCGGCGAGGGGAGGTGAAGATGAAAACGAGGATGATGTAGGTGCGGATAAGGTGAGGAAGGCTCAGTGAAGATGAAAGGAGATGGTGGAAATGGTAAGGAGGAAGACTACTCGGCAGTGGGTTTCAGTGGTGATGTGGTTGCTCGGTTTTAGAAGCGCGGGTTAAAAGAAGGAAATGAAGGGAGATAGCGACGAGGGCGATGGCGATGCGAGGGTGTTGATGGGTTCTCGGGTCATGAGGAGGGCGATGGCGACAATGACGATGAAGGAAGGAGGAGGTTGTTCCCCCAATATTAGAAGAGCAAGGCTCTGTTCAAAATTTGAAAAGAGGCAGCGCCTCACGTGCTTTGCACGAGGGCGCCGGTGCCGAGAGTTAAAAACTCTGAGGCAGCGCCTCACGTGTCCCGCACGAGGGCGCCGGCGCCAGAACTAAAAGTTCTCTGCCGTTGGATCAAAGATTCAACGGAGATGATAAATTATCAAAATACAGAATTAAATTCTGTTGAGCAAATATTCCTCAAATTTTTCTGAACGAGAAAGATTACTCTCTGTAAAACAGAGTACCGTTGGATTAAAAATTCAAGGGTGATTAAAAATCACCAAGTTACAGAATAATCTCTGTATGGAAAATATTTTCCCAATCTTGTTAAAAACAAGAAAAATATGTTCTGTAAAACAGAAGTCCTTGGATCAAAGATCCAACGATAGATAAAATCCCCAAATCAATTAAGGATCTCTCAATGAGAGATTTCTTTAACTAAATCAAAAAACTTGCCTCTACTATATAAAGGCCCCAAGACTTCAAGTCTTGTACAGAAGAACCCCCCATAAACTTCAAGTTCAAAAAAAGAAGAGCAAGCAAAAAAAAAAACTTTAAGAGAGAAGAAGGAAGAAGAAATTTCTTCAAGGTAAATAAAGATGATAGAGATCATAGTATCTCATCTGCATATCCGAGGGTTTAACCCTCATAAAGAACATAGTTCTTTCCCTTGGATCCGAGATCCATGAGACAAGTCTCCCACAAATGAGAATTTAATTCTCGTAGGGACGAATTTGTTCTTGGGGATCAAAGATCCAGGGGAGAACAGTGAATTGAACATCTTCAGAAAAATGCACAAAGAAAGAAATAGCGCCGAGCGCCTCATGTTTCCCTCACGTGGGCGCTGCTCAAATAAAAAGTGCTTAGCACTCTATAGTTGGCGCTCAGCGCCAAGCGCCTCACGTGCCCATCACGTGGGCGTTGCTCAAATAAAGAATTCTTAGCACTCAATGATTAGCGCTCAGCGCCAAACGCCTCATGTGCCTATCACGTTGGCGCTGCCCAAATAAAGAGTGCTTAGAACTGAATGATCGGCGCTCAGCGCCAAGCGCCTGTTCATACCATAATTTTGCATTATTATATTTCCCATTCTTATTCATTTTACAAATAAACAGGTGCGTTTGATCCATGTCTGCTACATAGTTGCAGGTTACAGGTTCTCGGAATAAAAATAGTGAAATTGACGAAAAGATGGTAGAAAGTGAGACTACGACTGATAAATGGTGGAATCTTGATCGTGCCTACATTTTGAGGGACAATGAAGATCAATGAACAAGTTCACAAAACACAAAGGCAGTACAAGGTTCAAGACTTCGACACGAAGCAACGGTAAAGTCCACGATATTATGTACTGTAAAAAACTGGAAGAGAACTAGAAAACATTCTGAAGAACCAACTGAAGAAAACAGAAGAAAACAACAACAGATAGAAGCCATAAAAACCTGAGCTCAAGATCCTTCTACCTGGCCGCGGAACCGTGGCCAAACATGGGTTTTGGCCGCGGATCCGTGGTCATGGTGCGCCCGTGTCGGTGCAGAAATTTTGTGGCAGCTGGTGGCGCGTTGACTAGTCTTCTTTAGGGGTAAAATTGTAAATGCAGATGTGAATCGATTGTAACCCTAGGGTTTCTATGATCTATAAATAGAAATCCTAAACCTCTTTTTGAGGTATGCTTCTTCATGTGCCTCATTGTATTTATCAAAATTCAGATCCTGTAAATGTTGGAAGAGAGTATCAAATAAAAATTAGAGTAAGTTTTCTATTCTTGCCCTAGTTAATTTTATTATCTGCCCTAGTATAATTTTCCTTTCTGTCCTACTTTAAATTTTATTCTCTGCCCTACTTAGATAGTTAGAACATGTTAATAAATTCCCTAATGAGTGAGTAGTCTCCTCACTTGTTAGGGTTAGATTTGGGGAAGGCTTGAGAGATGAAGATCTCTCACCCCTTTCTTGCCCATCATACATTTTTATAGGACTCCATGCATACATGCACACACTGCTCCCTACGGCACTCTATCCCACGAGGTAGCGGTGATACCGTAGTATAAAAAGACCAGTTGAGCGTGTTTTCCATGGAGGTTAGGCTAAGAATTAAGAAAGAAAGGACAAGAACCTAGAGGAAGAAACATCATTTCTTCCTGATGGTACTAATCCACTTTATTAATTATTACCATAACACCTCATGGATCTTAATTAGGGTATAGAAAGCGGCGAAGAATATTGACTTTCCAAAGTTTACCTAAACCTAACCCTAGCAAGGTTTAGATCAATTTAGTTTTTAGATTTAATCAATCCGACAACAATCGGAATTAACTCGTTAGAACAATTAGCAAATGCACAAAATCCCTGTGGACCGACCCGTACTCACCGGCTAGCTACCAAGCGACGCCGTTCTTGATTGCGGTTAACAAATTCTTTGATAAATCAAATGGCGCCGTTGCCGGGGATGGCGTTGTTATTTTCTTTTTGTAATTTCGGGTTAATATAAAATTGAAAAATCATAAAAACTGAAAAAAAAATATAAAAAATTTATCATCTTGTTATTTTGTGAAGGGTATTTTTCTTTTGAATTTTGCAGGATCGACGAACGAGTTCGGATATGGAAAAATCCAGAAAGCAAAACAGAAAACGGCAGATCTGAAGAGCAGAGAAAAATCAGACCAGAGGAGCAGAAGAAATCTCGGGAACTGAACCGCCGCCGCCATCGCGTTTCCGCTGCCGAAAGTGCCCTTTGGCCGTGCTTCCGCCGCAGGGAGGTGACGTCATCACCTAAAAAACTCACTGTAAGTTTTCTCTCTCCTTCTTTGAACCCCCTGATATATCTTCTGTAAAAATTTCCCGCAGGATTCTTTGCGCTAAAAATTTCTCCCCTTCCAATAATTGATCTTGTGCAAGATTCTTTGCGCCGCGCTAAAAAAAAAATTGTTTGCAAGTGATTGTTTACTGCTTTGCATAATTTAATTGACTTTAAGGGGCTTGAACACAAATTCAGATTGGGTGGGGATTTCATTACCCTTCTTAGGACCCCAAAAATCACATAAGGCATATTGCATTGACCATCAATTAATTAAAAAAGATTAGACTCAGCCCTAAAAACTTCGCGCTCAATAGGACAAAGGAATAGTTGTAGGCATCGACAGTTGATTCTAACCTGACTTTGTGGTGCCTAGGCTAGACAGGTAGGGAAAGGTAACTTTAAAAGGCCCGTCTCACGGTGATTCGTGAGCGGATCCCTCCTTTCTCTATTTGTGCTTACTTGGCCACAATTGGCGGTGAAGAGGCGGTTTGAGGTCCTACTTCTTGCCCTTTGGAACAGTTAGGAGCTGTCTAGCTGACCTAGGTGACCCTAGATCTAGGCTTGATTGTGCATTTGTGATTGATTGAACGTGTGTCTAAGCCTTTTATTGAAAATCTTTTTGCAAAAAGCTCCTTATAAAAAAACACAAAAAGAAATTTTTTTTTACAAAAACTTGCAACTTGTCGCCAAGAATCCGTGCACCCCACATTCTTTTTCTTCTCCTTACATCATGGGTACCCCACCTCCCAAAACTCTTGCCGAACTTTGGTACCCTCATCCAAACATTGCTTTATACGCGAATTGTTTTGGTCGAATTACGGACGACCCCTCCATGCCCAAAATTTCTTTGAAAGATCGAATAGAAGCGTCTAGGAGAAACAGTTCAACTCCGCAATCCACTTTATATCTACCATTTCAACCTTCACCACCTTCTTACGTTGATACTCATTTTTCGAGTCCTGTTGTAACTCCGAAACCTATGTCTATCGCTGAACATATTGAACAATCTCGTAACCGATCTTTCACTCCTTTCAACACTTCCAGTTCTTGGGATCAACAAGTCCATTCACCTTTTTCTCCAAATATTGATCCTACTCCTGTCCAACCATTCAATTCATACCAGTCCTACCCGACTTTCGCACCTTCCCTAGACATTACTTCTACACAACCATTTGGGAGTTTCCAAAATCGAAGCAACTTTGAATCTTTTACTGAAACCCCTTCACAATCCATGTCTAGTCTGGAACAATCGTTGGAAGCTTATATGGTAGCGACAAACCAAATGATGAGGAATATGGATGCGTCCATGGCCGCCCTTATACAACCTAGTGAACCGGTAGCTAGTTTCAAACTAGCTCCAAAAATTCCAATGTATGATGCGGCGGTTGGACAGATCGATAATTAGAGTGGAGAAAGTGAGCTATACACCCTTCCAAATCAAACCTACCCATACTCAATTGAATCCCACAACTCCGGTTTTCAAACAAGTGTCCCAAATGATTCACCAGTTAAAGATAAAACGTGTAATGAGTTGTGCGACTTTATAGTGTTTGATTTACCTGATTGTAAAGAGTCCCTTTCGAGTGAAACCATCACCAATCCTTTCGACCTCTACACCTCCAATCTAGAACCTGAATTGATAAACATCCATGCTTTTGATAAGGTGTCTAAAAAATTTGATTTTCACTTGATTGAGGATATTGACGCAGGGAATATTTTGGATGATGAACCCGTAGATTTGACTAAAATTTTATCTCCAATTCATCATCCCGAGTCATTAAATGTTTCTCCCGAACTTCATATGCGTCTTGATTTTGATGATGATTGCATAGATGGGATAACTTTTAAGGAGAATTATGAGGATAGTATTGAGGAGAGTATTGAGGATGAACCGGTTTTGTTTGATGAGTTGGATTTTCCAATTCATCCTCCTGAACCTTTAACTGTTATACTGTTAGTTATATGTATGCCCTAGAGGCCATTACTGTACATTGGATGTATATTGTAGTGGATGCTGGGACATATATGTTAGTTATATGTATGCCGTAGAGGCCATTACTGTACATAGGATGTATATTGTAGTGGATGCTGGGACATATATAGGGAGGACTTTCTTGCTCGACATGATAGTATGCTATCTGGTTGCTCTTTACCTTAACGTGTATACTGTTTTGTCTCTTTGTTACATGTTGGTAAAGCCCTTAGGATATGTACTTGACTGCCTGGACTATGATGCGGATCATACTAGTGGGGACATGGTAGTCCATAAGTACATCCTTCAAAGTCCCTAGTCGTGGGTGTATCGAGACGGGGCATCGATATACCAGAGTAGACTAGCGTATACCTTCTCGACCCATAAAGATGGGCGATGGATGATCCCATATCCATTGGTGTTTGACATCAGAGATGATATACGGGTGCTCAGTAGAGACTGGGTACACTGGACGGACTCGCCGAGAACTCCCAGATGGTATTATACCTCACGTCAGATGGCAGTTCTCTGGTGACACTGGTACAGAGTAGTCTGTTGACCCGAGATCGTCATAGAGTCTTGTGTGGTTCCCACTGTGCTTTGATTTCCATCTTACCACGTCCAAGAGGGCGTGCAAAACGGTGGTTTTTGGGTACAGTCCCGAGTCACATGGAGGCAATGAGCGATAGGAGGGGATTCGTCTCTCCCGGTATAGGGAGTTGATGTTGCGCTGTGTTCGATTGGCTATAACAGGAAATCCCTGGCCAGGGTTGCTGAGATTTACTGGTAAGTGTTACCAGTAGTATCTCGAATGGTTATAGACCTCATATCGACACGACTTATTGTGCTATTGGGGTCTGACGTTTACCACCCCTAGGCGAGATATGCGACATATCAGACGATCAGACCGGACTGTACGGAAGTGTTACTGGTCGGATTCACTGGAGTGTGAGCGGGCTTGCTCGTCGATCTTCAGATCGCTCAATACCCGGGTGGCCGTTACGTTTAGCAGACCGCTTGCGGCTTGTGGGTGTTTGATATGATCATCACCTGCTGCCGGCGTATTGACGAGTCTTTAGAGTCCTACACAGAGGTTTCCTGGCTCAAGCGAAACGAAATAGGAGCGCATATGAGATATGTGCGGGACCGAGAATAATACCAGTATGTGATACTGTATTCGATTCTCGCGATGTGACATTGATCGGTTATATGTGATATAGCCGGGTTATCGGATCAAGTGTTGATTCGATAAGTTGTTACTAATGATACCAGTCGGTTATGTGCGACATGACCGGATCATTGAATCAAGTGTTGATTTAATGATTTAATGCATAATTATATATTTGATATATTACTTTGCATTAACTAGTATCGGTTCACTTTAAACGGATTTTCTCGGTCGGATGTGCACATTGTATATTTGATATAGTTTTGTGCACATGATTGTATCATGTTTGATGATACATGTTAACTTGGATTTGTGTGAAGATTAAACCATGGTTGTGAGAGTGGTTAGGGTTTTGTTTCTTCTCCCATTATTTATTTATTCATTTATTTGTTTATTCTTTTGGAAAATAAATGGAAAGGAGATAAGAATGGTGGCTTATTTTGGAGTTTAGTTGAAGCTTCATGAAACTTTAATCAAGTCAACCATTCTTATCTCATCCTTAACCCTAACCATTCCCACTAACCATGATTCATTCTCTACACTTGACTAGAGTTAATATTATGATAAGTATTGTTATTCTTTTCTTTTTGAATTAACTTATCATAATTAGCTTCTTCTTCTTCTTCATTTCTTCACATGAAGAAAGCTTGCTCCATTAATGGCAAGTGATGAAAAAGAGTGAGAAATCCAAAACTAAAGTCTACCCACTTCCTATTTCTTCATCCTCTACCTCTTGCCAAGTAGTAGAGTGTGTTTCCTTCACAAGTTTTCTAGACTTGGTGAAGGTGGAGCTCGATCTAGTGATGCTTCGACGTAGATCATCTTCGGCACGTCGTCGACGACCTAGCCCGTCCATTCTCCGATGAAGCCGACGCTAGAGCCCGGATTTGATTTGGACAGCGGAGAGGACCTCATCTCGGAGCCGTGGAGGTGGAGGACCGGATCTACAAAGGTTGTATTTCCGTATCTCTTAGTTAATTGTTAACTAGTTAGCTTGTTCGCCTAGTTTTCTAGTAAACGATCCGTAGTCGGGTCTCTCGGCACCTAGATTTTTTGAAAATGGCATGTTCGATGCCTTGTGAGACCTCATTAGGGTGCCTAGGAACCCTACAGTGGTATCAGAGCCTAGCTAGAGCCTTAGGCGAAGTCTAGACGGAATTTGAAACCCGATCGAACCCGAAACCCCAAATCAAAATTGCTCTCTGGAAATTTTCTAAAATCGTGGATTTTTCCAAATTAAAAATTGCTAAAAAATTCAGCAGGGAAAAATAAGAATTACGGTGCAAAAAGTTTCTGGTGAACAGTAAATTTCGCGGCGGATCCGCGGCATAATCATGGATTCTGCGGCGGATCAGCGGCCCCTTGATGACGTCAACCCTGTTCCTTTGCACAGTAATTCCTAGTTCAAAGAGCTGAGTTTTCTGGGAATTTTTAATATTTATTCAAGAGTTGAATTTTTCTGCTGTGTTTTTGGGGATTCGGTGTTTCGATCGGAGTATCAAATTTTGTCTGTGTGGCTTTCCGGATAATTTTTAGAATATGTTAAAAAGTTCGAACGGATATAAATACCCAATTTTTCCTCTGTCGGGAAATTTCCAAGTGTTGGATTTTTCCGTAGTTTAACGACGTTCTAAGTAGTGCAAGTAACGCGATGGACCCTCTAGAAGACAACAAACCTTAACTCGATTATGTGACCGTCTTGAACTGCCCTTTGAACCTTCGGGTTTGGGGCAGTACGGCGTGCCACATGTGAGGCGTTGGCTTGACCCTTCTACGGCTGGACCGTCGGTACTGAGGCACGAACTGAATGTTTTTAGACTTATTTCATGTGTTGATATGTATCGGGAAAACTTGGGTGTTCAAATGTTCAATCGGAAAGTTTAACATTTTCTAATTGTCCGGAATGGGATACAATAATTGGAATTCACAAGAAGTTATGAGATAACTGAATGAATGTTATAAACATAGCACTTTAGTCTCACTTGATCGGTTGCCACGGAATTTTGATGTGATCAAAAGTCCGTCGCAATCACGTAGCGTACGCGGATACTCGCCGGGTAAACTTAATAGACAGCCTCGCTCCATAGCCCCGACCAAGTGACTGTAGGAGAACCCCGTCGCCGAAAGCATCCGTTCGGGTGCTCGCGGTAGCGGTGTTCCGCCTTAGTGCACTTCGTCGACGGTATCGGGGGTGCGGCCGCCTACTAAAGTTTGCGACGAGTATTCGATCAGACTGTCGGGAATCTTGTTGAATTGCCCGACTCGATATTGAAAAGTGTTTTCGATTTTGAGACTAAAATGCGGGGTTTATAATTGTTAGGCATGTGATGTCTAAGTAATTCATTTGGTCAGGCATGCGATGTCTGAGATGGTTGCGGATTCCAACTGTTGTAGTTTTACACTTTCTTTTCTGTGACCGTAAGTGTAATATGTGATATCGCCGGTTTCGTTGCTATATGTCAACGACAATTGGGATGCGCATATTTACTTACGTTGATGACATGTGATGTTATGTGTTGCTGGATATGTTATATTGGATCGTCGTGTTTGAATAGCCGGGGGTTTTTATGTGAGATGAGTGTTTTTCATTTTCATTCATGTAAAAAACTTGTATGTAATATTCTTTTATTGGGGCACTTCCAGGTAGCGGAAGTTGTCACCTCTTGTATATTATTTACTTTTCCGCATTAGGATAGACCCAAGGAGGAGGGCACAAGTAACCGGGTTCTGGAGTCCAGTGGGAGACCAACTCGAGGAGTCGAGTCCGGGTCTCCTAACTCCAGAATTGGTAGGGTTGCTTGCCGCTCTCGTAGGGGTCTAGGGGTGTGGGTTTGGCTATTCATCACGACCGTGGAATCCGTGTTTTATACTGGCTCGTATTGAAAACACGGACGTCCTAGTATATCCAATATTTCATATGATTCTTCTGCTGCGATATCTGTGATGTGATCATGTGATGTTCGATGATAGATACAGTATATAGTATATATGATATATTATATAGACGTTACTTATGTTTTACACCCGCGCTAGCCCTGCCCCGCTCTGCCGTTAGTTACCTAACCTAACGGTGCACGAGGGGACATCGAGGCGAATGCGGATGGCATAAGTTTACGTCGTATTTATCTGTGATGTTTAGGTAACTTAAATGATGGGACTTCATTAATGTGATTAATGAAATAAAAGAAACCTAAGATGTTGTAGAATCGAATTTCAAAATAAAACAGGTAGCTACAGTTCTTGCTTTGCACAGCGGTATATGTGATATATCCTGTACCTTATTCGATGAGGAAAGGACCGAGATCCCTTCACCGGGAGTGACTCCTTTAGCAATAACTGGCAGATGCTACACACTCGGTTTGTCTTTTGATAGCTTCTATAGTTTTTGCTTTGCACAGTGATAAATGTGATATATCCCGCACCTCATTCGACGAGGAAAGGACCGACGATCCCTTCACCGGGAGTGACTCCTTTAGCAAAACTAGAAAAGCCTCAAAAGCACTCCATTTTAAAATCATTTGATTCTACAACGATATCAAGTTCATTACGCAATAGGTTTTTAGAAAAACCTGTCGTAGCCCTCCGTCATTTCAGATAAGTACTAGTTAGTATTCGTGCTACGTTTGTTGACTATGTTAAGGCGTAGTTTGCGGTAGCTAATTAGTGCTTATCTGCATAAGCATATGATGCAGATTGGGTTAGGGTAGTCGTGCGACCTTGTTGGCCTTTGTCAAGGGCCGTGCGGGTGGGTTTAATTCAATCAGGAAATGACGGGTTGAACTTGACTAGCATCCTATGGTTTGTTGGCCTTTGTCAAGGTCATAGGAGGTTAGGGGCAAAATATTATCGGGAATTTCAAGTGTTGAAATTTGCAATGAGATTGCATACCTTCTATGAGATAGTTGGATCCCGATACCCGCTGCGAGTAAGAGTTACTCCTGGGAGAGTTTTATACATTACAATTAGCCGATCAAGTAGGTGTCTAGAAAGGTGTCAACGGGGTTACGCCTCTGGGAAAACGAGGTTTACATTAATTAGGTTCGTGCGAAAGCACGGGGGACCTCCCTCAAAATACCGACACTGGCCTGGCTGAAAGATTGGCGAACTTGTAGTGTGTAATTAATCCCGGCTAGTCTTTCCTTTTAGGGTTTGAAGGAAGATTTGATAAAAAGCAGTGGGAGCCATCCTGATTAGATAAAATAATAACCAATCTATTCTTGTAAGAGTGCACGCTGAGTGTTTTCTTCTCTCTCTCTCCTGGTAGCGACCATATCACGCCTTAATCAAGATAATAATACGGAATATTGACCGAACCCGCTTGTTATACTGAGTTGGGGAACGTTGGTCCCGCTCCAACTTATAATTGTTATAAGACAGAGCAGGAAATAGGGGATTACCAGAATTCCCGTGCCGCCTAAACGAAGAGAGTGCATGCTGATGCATCATCTTCGGGTGTGTACATTACACAGAACTGTTTCTCAGTATCCTCTACGTCCTGGGTATGTGATACCAGATCAGGATCCCAGATATGTAATCTGTTACATAGGGCTACAGAAAGGTAGAGAACTGAGAACGGGTGATAAGTTTCATGAGGCAGAAAACGGGGCAAGAGTTGCAGCCAAGTCTGTTGGTCACTGTCACCCTGTATTACAATACATTGATTCTGAACGAATGTTATTAGATACCGAACCTGTTATGCAAAATCATATCTGTCTCTTTATTAGTAAAGAAACGATAAAATTTTGTATTGTTGGATAATGTTTTGAACATTTCCTATATCAAAAGTTGATCGGTTCAGGCACGTTATCTAAAAGCATTAATGTTCTAAATCAAACCACAGTTCTTAGTATATGGAACACACACAAGAAGAAGAGTTCAGAAATGAATGAATTCTTCTTGAAGCATTGTAGACTAGGTCATATCTATGCGACCCGACTGGCTGTAGTTACATGTAGATGCATATTTAAATCAGTTTGAATTTACATCTTGTGAAACTCGCTAGTCATGTCACAAAGATATAATGACACCAGCTCTGTTTATTGGAAACAGAGAAAGAGTTAGTGAACTCTTGGGATGATACATGTTGATGTATGTAGGTCCCCAGTCTACACATGCCAAGACCGGTTCTTTGTACTTCATTACATTCTCTGATAATCTCTCAAGATTCAGACATATGTTCCTGTTGAAACATGAGTCCGAGCCTTTTGAGATATTCACAGAATATAAGCGAGAAGTAGAGAACCAAAATACGGGTATAAGTATTATGTCCTATGATGAGATCAGGGAGGAGAATACTTGTGCATGGAATTCCTGGATTATTCTAAAGGAGAATGAGATTCTCTCTCAGCATTACTCCTCCGCATACACCATAGCACGATGGTATATCGGGGTGGAGCTATTACACCCTATGTGATAAGGTGTGCTCTATGATGAGTAATACTGAGCTACCTATTTCCTTTTGGGTGTTATGCACTTGAGAAGCTGCATACCTATTGAATAGGGTTCCAATCAAATCAGTTGCCTACCATTCCATATGAGATATGGAAAGGGAAGAGCCCATGTCTTAAGCTAGTTAAGATTTGGGGTTGTCCGGCCTATGTCTAAAAGCAAAATCCGGACAAGCTCGAGGCAAGGTCTGTTATGTAGAACTGGAAATGTTCCAGCTATACAAACTACAGCAGATGATTTGGTAGAACCAAAGGATTCAGTAGATTCTAACGAACCTTAGCCTCTCCTCCGATCTAGTAGGGTTCCTCACCCGCCTGAGAGATACTTCTGTTTCTCTATGACAGTGGGAGCGAAGATTGCATCATGAGATGATGACCCAACTAGTTTCGAGCAGGCCATCGAGAGTGACGACTCTGTAAGAATGGCTGGATGCTTAGCGATCTGAGATGGAATCCTTATACACCAACAAAGTATGGACTTTGGTTGCTATATCTGAAGGGTTAAATCCCCATCAGGAGCAAGTATATCTTGAGAAGATTACTTGGTGTACATGGAAGAGTTGAGGCTTTCAAAGCTAGACTTGTTAAAGGTCTACATCATTGACCAGGTATGGATGATGATGAAACCTTTTCTAAGTAGCTATGCTTAAGTCCATCCAGATCCTACTTGCCACGGCTACATACCATGACTACGATATCTGGTGGTTGGGTGTCATGACAGCTTTTCTAAATGAAGTTTAGAAGAGAGTGTCTATAAGTACACAGCCAGAGGGCTTCGTAGATAGTGGGAGCAGCGGAAACGTGTGCAAGATGCTTTATAGGATAAAGCAGGCATCGCGGAGTCGGAACATCTGTTTTGATGAAGCGGTCAAAAAAGTTGACATCATCAAAATGGTAGATGAACCTTGTATAAACAAGAAGGTAGTAGGGAGTATGGTGACGATCCTCGTAGAGTACGTGGATGACATACTCTTGATAGGGAAGGAGTTTCCTATGCTACGCTCGATCGATCTCCGCTTATCACAATGATTCTCCATATAGGATCAAAATGATACCTCCTAAATCCTGAGTTTTAGATCTATGAGATAGATTTAATTGGATGTTAGGATTCTCACTAATTGTAGTGAGACGGTATCAACCGATCCTGGGGAGAATCACTGGAAGTGTTCCAGGGTGATAAAGACGACTGAGTGTCAGTCACAGGCATTGTCTTTACCCTCAGTAAAGGGACGGTATGTTGGAAGAGTTCCAAGCTGGATACCGTGACATACTAGATGATACAGGCAGGATACATCGCTACTTAAGATACTACCAAAGAGGCAGTCTGGATGTATATTGGTTCATGAGATGAACTATGTTCCTCCCATTGTGTGACAATGGAGTTGTGGCTTATGCCAAGGAACGCCGGTCCCATCAGTGATCCAGACATATTCTAAGGCAGTATCACCTGATCATGGAGATAGTTGATCTCCAGGGTGATCGAGGTTTGGAGAGTAGACTCAGAGGACAACACAGCGGATCCACTCACAAAGGCCTGTTCCCAGAGAGAGACTTTTATGGGATGGTTGAGTATGAGATACTACAACCACTGCTACAGATGGCCCTAGTGCAAGTGGGAGATTGTTAGTTATATGTATGCCCTAGAGGCCATTACTGTACATAGGATGTATATTGTAGTGGATGCTGGGACATATATAGGGAGGACTTTCTTGCTCGACATGATAGTATGCTATCTGGTTGCTCTTTACCTTAACGTGTATACTGTTTTGTCTCTCTGTTACATGTTGGTAAAGCCCTTAGGATATGTACTTGACTGTCTGGACTATGATGCGGATCATACTAGTGGGGACATGGTAGTCCATAAGTACATCCTTCAAAGTCCCTAGTCGTGGGTGTATCGAGACGGGGCATCGATATACCAGAGTAGACTAGCGTATACCTTCTCGACCCATAAAGATGGGCGATGGATGATCCCATATCCATTGGTGTTTGACATCAGAGATGATATACGGGTGCTCAGTAGAGACTGGGTACACTGGACGGACTCGCCGAGAACTCCCAGATGGTATTATACCTCACGTCAGATGGCAGTTCTCTGGTGACACTGGTACAGAGTAGTCTGTTGACCCGAGATCGTCATAGAGTCTTGTATGGTTCCCACTGTGCTTTGATTTCCATCTTACCACGTCCAAGAGGGCGTGCAAAACGGTGGTTTTTGGGTACAGTCCCGAGTCACATGGAGGCAATGAGCGATAGGAGGGGATTCGTCTCTCCCGGTATAGGGAGTTGATGTTGCGCTGTGTTCGATTGGCTATAACAGGAAATCCCTGGCCAGGGTTGCTGAGATTTAATGGTAAGTGTTACCAGTAGTATCTCGAATGGTTATAGACCTCATATCGACACGACTTATTGAGCTATTGGGGTCTGACGTTTACCACCCCTAGGCGAGATATGCGACATATCAGACGATCAGACCGGACTGTACGGAAGTGTTACTGGTCGGATTCACTGGAGTGTGAGCGGGCTTGCTCGTCGATCTTCAGATCGCTCAATACCCGGGTGGCCGTTACGTTTAGCAGACCGCTTGCGGCTTGTGGGTGTTTGATATGATCATCACCTGCTGCCGGCGTATTGACGAGTCTTTAGAGTCCTACACAGAGGTTTCCTGGCTCAAGCGAAACGAAATAGGAGCGCATATGAGATATGTGCGGGACCGAGAATAATACCAGTATATGATACTGTATTCGATTCTCGCGATGTGACATTGATCGGTTATATGTGATATAGCCGGGTTATCGGATCAAGTGTTGATTCGATAAGTTGTTACTAATGATACCAGTCGGTTATGTGCGACATGACCGGATCATTGAATCAAGTGTTGATTTAATGATGTAATGCATAATTATATATTTGATATATTACTTTGCATTAACTAGTATCGGTTCACTTTAAACGGATTTTCTCGGTCGGATGTGCACATTGTATATTTGATATAGTTTTGTGCACATGATTGTATCATGTTTGATGATACATGTTAACTTGGATTTGTGTGAAGATTAAACCATGGTTGTGAGAGTGGTTAGGGTTTTGTTTCTTCTCCCATTATTTATTTATTCATTTATTTGTTTATTCTTTTGGAAAATAAATGGAAAGGAGATAAGAATGGTGGCTTATTTTGGAGTTTAGTTGAAACTTCATGAAACTTTAATCAAGTCAACCAATCTTATCTCATCCTTAACCCTAACCATTCCCACTAACCATGATTCATTCTCTACACTTGACTAGAGTTAATATTATGATAAGTATTGTTATTCTTTTCTTTTTGAATTAACTTATCATAATTAGCTTCTTCTTCTTCTTCATTTCTTCACATGAAGAAAGCTTGCTCCATTAATGGCAAGTGATGAAAAAGAGTGAGAAATCCAAAACTAAAGTCTACCCACTTCCTATTTCTTCATCCTCTACCTCTTGCCAAGTAGTAGAGTGTGTTTCCTTCACAAGTTTTCTAGACTTGGTGAAGGTGGAGCTCGATCTAGTGATGCTTCGACGTAGATCATCTTCGGCACGTCGTCGACGACCTAGCCCGTCCATTCTCCGATGAAGCCGACGCTAGAGCCCGGATTTGATTTGGACAGCGGAGAGGACCTCATCTCGGAGCCGTGGAGGTGGAGGACCGGATCTACAAAGGTTGTATTTCCGTATCTCTTAGTTAATTGTTAACTAGTTAGCTTGTTCGCCTAGTTTTCTAGCAAACGATCCGTAGTCGGGTCTCTCGGCACCTAGATTTTTTGAAAATGGCATGTTCGATGCCTTGTGAGACCTCATTAGGGTGCCTAGGAACCCTACAATATATAGGCAGGACTTTCTTGCTCGACATGATAGTAAGCTATCTGGTTGCTCTTTATCTTAATATGTATACTTTCTGTCTCTCTGATTACATGTTGATAAAGCCCTTAGGATGAGTACTCGACTTCCAGGACTATGATGCAGATCATATTAGTGGGGCCTGGGTAGTCAATGAGTACATCCTTCATTGTTCCTAGTCGTGGGGATATCGAGACGGGGCATCGATATTCCAGAGTAGACTAGCGTATATCTTCTCGACCCATGTGATGGGCGATGGATGATCCCATATCCATTGGTGTTTGACATCAGAGATGGTATACCGGTGCTCAGTGGAGACTGGGTACACTGAACGGACTCGCCGAGAACTCCCAGATGGTATTATACCTCACGTCAGATGGCAGTTCTCTGGTGACACTGGTACAGCTTAGTCTGTTGACCCGAGATCGTCATAGAGTCTTGTGTGTCTCCCACTGTGCTTTGATTTCCACCCTACCACGGCTCTACTGAGTCATGCAAACAGGTGGTTTTTGGGTACAGTCCCGATTCACATGGAGGCAATGAGCGATAGGAGGGGATTCGTCTCTCCCGGTATTGGGGGTTAATGTTGTGCTATGCTCGACTGGCCATAACAGGAAATCCCTGGCCAGGGTTGCAGTGATATACTGGTAAGAGTTATCAGTAGTTTCACGAAAGTTATGGACCTCAAGTCGGCATGACTTATCGAGCTACTGGGGTCTGACGTTTACCACCCCTAGGCGAGATATGCGACATATCAGACGAACAGACCGGACTGTACGGTAAGTGTTACTGGTTGGATTCACAGGAGTGTGAGCGGGCTTGCTCGTCGATCTTCTGATCGCTCAATACTCGGATGGCCGTTGCGTTTAGCAGACCGCTTGCGGCTTATGGGTGTTTGATATGATCATCATCTGCTACCGGCGTATTGACGAGTCTTTAGAGTCCTACACAGAGGTTTTCTAGCTCAAGCGAAACGAAATAGGAGCGCATATAAGATATGTGCGGGACCGAGAATAATGCGTATATGTGATACCGTATTCTATTCTCGCGATGAATGTATCGATTGGTTATATGCGATATAACCTAGTTGTCGAATCAAGGATTGATTCGATAAGCCGATACATATGATACTAGTCGGTTATATGCGATATGACCGGATCGTTAAATCAAGTGTTGATTTAATGATTTAATGTATAATTATATATTTGATATATTACTTTGCATTAACTAGTATTGGTTCACTTTAAAAGGATTTTCTCACTTGATTTGTGCACATTGTATATGCGATATAGTTTTGTGCACATGATTGTATCATGTTTGATGATACATGCTTGCTTGGTTAAGTGTAAAGAATTGATCCATGGTTAAGTTAATGATTAGGGTTTTTGTTTGTTTACTTATTTATTTCTTTATTTACCTTTTCATTTTGGAAAGGATAAATGAAGAAATGGTGGACTTTTTGTTTGTTAGTTGAAGATTCTTGAAGCTTTGACTAAGTGGCCTCTTTTGTTGTTATGCTTAACCCTAACCATTTAACTAACCCAAGTTAATTCTCTACACTTAACTATAGTTGAAAGTATGATAAGTATTGATTTTTATCTAATTTATTAAAAACTTATCATATCTTCTTCTTCTTCTTTTTTCATGAGAAGAAAGCTTGCTACATCAATGGTGATTGATGCAAAAGTGTGAGAAATCCAAATCTAAAGTTTACCCACTTCCTATTTCTTCATCCTCTACCTCTTGCCAAGTAGTATAGGGTGTTTCCTTCACAAGTTTTCATGGCTTGGTGAAGGTGGAGCTTGATCTAGTGATGCCTCGACGTAGATCATCTTCGGCACGTTGTCGACGACCTAGCCCGCCTTTTTCTCCGATGAAACCACCGTGAGAGTCATGGTTCGATTTGGACAGCGGAGAGGACTTCATCACGGAGCCTAGGAGGTGGAGGACCGGATCTACAAAGGTTGTAGCCCCTTCTCTTTAGCTATATTTCCGTTTACATGCTTGCATCGCCTATATATCTAGTTGACGATCCGTATTAGGGTTTGTAGGCACCCGTAAAAATTTGATTTGTGCATGTTTGATCACTTGTGAGACTCCATTAGAGTGCCTAGGAACCCTACAGTGGTATCAGAGCCAGGCTAGAGCCTTAGGCGATGCGTAGACGGAGTTAGAAGTCCGATCGACCCGAAACCCCGACTTTAGAATGCTCTCTGGACAATTTCGTAAAATGTGGATTTTTGTAAATTAAAAATATGCAGAAAAATCAGCAGGGGGTTGTAAGGGTTACTGGAAAATTCGATAGCCTGATTCCTTAAACTCACCGCGGATCCGCGGCAATTTTGTCGTTTTGTGCATCTAATTTTGCACAGTAATTCTTAGCTTTCTGTGCTGGTTTTCCTGGGAATTTTTAATATTTTTTCCAGAGTTGTATTTTCTGGGTTGTATTGGGGATTCGGAGATTCGATCGGACTGTCTAATTTTGTCTATGTGGCTTTCCGGATAAATTTTAAAATATGTTAAAAAGTTCGACCGGATATAAATACCCACTTTTTCCCCTGCCGGGAAATTTCCAATTGTTGGATTTTTCCGTAGTTTGACGACGTTCTAAGTAGTGCAAGTAATGCGATGGACCCTCTAGAAGACAACAAACCTTAACTCGATTATGTGACCGTCTTGAACTGCCCTTTGAACCTTCGGGTTTGGGGCAGTACGGCGTGCCACATGTGAGGCGTTGGCTTGACCCTTCTACGGCTGGACCGTTGGTACTGAGGCACGAACTGAATACTGTTAGACTTATTTCTTGTGTTGAACCGTATCGGGAAAACTTGGGTGTTCGAACGTTCGATCGGAAAGTTTAACATTTTCTGTTTATCCGGAATGTGATACAATAATTGGAATTCACAAGTAGTTATGAGATAACGGAATGAATGTTATAAACATAGCAGTTTAGTCTCCCTTGATTGGTTGCCACGGAGTTTTGATGTGATCAAAAGTCCGTTGCAATCACGTAGCGTACGCGGATACTCGCCGGGTAAACTTAATAGACAGCCTCACCCCATAGCCCCGACCAAGTGACTGTAGGAGAACCCCGTCGCCGAAAGCATCCATTTGGGTGCTCGCGGTAGCGGTGTTCCGCCTTGGTGCACTTTGTCGACGGCGTCGGGGGTGCGGCCGCCTACTAAAGTTTGCGACGAGCATTCGATCAGTTTTTCGGGAATCTTGTTGAATTGCCCGACTTGATATTGGAAAGTGTTTTCGATAATGAGACTAAAATGCGGGGTTTATAATTGTTAGGCATGCGATGTCTAAAGAATTCATTTGATCAGGCGTGTGATGTCTGAGGTGGTTGCGGATTCCAACTGTTGTAGTTTTACACTTTCTTTTCTGTGACCGTAAGTGTAATATGTGATATCGCCGGTTTCGTTGCTATATGTCAACGACAATTGGGATGCGCATATTTACTTACGTTGATGACATGTGATGTTATGTGTTGCTGGATATGTTATATTGGATCGTCGTGTTTGAATAGCCGGGTTTTTTTTATGTGAGATGAGTGTTTTTCATTTTCATTCATGTAAAAACTTGTATGTAATATTCTTTTATTGGGGCACTTCCAGGTTGCGGAAGTTGTCACCGTTGATGTATATTATTTACTTTTCTGCACTAGGATAGACCCAAGGAGGGGAGCACAAGTAACCGGGTTCTAGGGTCCAGTGGGAGACCATCTCGAGGAGTCGAGTCCGGGTCTCCTAACCCTAGAATTGGTAGGGTTGCTTGCCGCTCTCGTAGGGGTCTAGGGGTGTGGGATTGGCTATTCATCACGACCGTGGAATCCATGTTTTATACTGGCTCGTATTAAAAACACGGACGTCCTAGTATATCCAATATTTCATATGCTTCTTCTGCTGTGATTTATCTGTAATGTGATCATGTGATGTTCTGTGACAGATATAGTATATAGTATATATGATATATTATATAGACGTTGCTTATGTTTTACACCCGCGCTAGCCCTGCCCCGCTCTGCCGTTAGTTACCTAACCTAACGGTGCAGACGGGACATCGAGGTGAATGCGGATGGCATAAGCGTACGTTATATTTATCTGTGATATTTAGGTGGACTTAAATGATGGGATATTCATTAATGAGATTAATGAAAGAAAATAAACCTAATTGATGTTGTGGAATCGAATTTCAAAATAAAAACAGGTAGCTACAGTTCTTGGTTTGCATCGCGGTGTTCATTATAGAACATCCTGCACCTTATTCGATGAGGAAAGGACCGAGATCCCTTCACCGGGAGTGACTCCTTTAGCAATAACTGGAAGATACTACAACCCTCGGTTTGTCTTTGATCGCTTCTATAGTTTCCGCTTTGCACAGTGATATATATGATATATCCCGCACCTCATTCGACGAGGAAAGGGCCGACGATCCCTTCACCGGGAGTGACCCCTTTAGCAAAACTAGAAAAGCCTCAAAAACATTCCATTTAAAAACCATTTGATTCCGCAACGAGATCAAGTTCAAAGCGTTAAAGGTTTTCACAAAAACCATTCGCAACCCTCCGTCATTTTAAGAAGTAGAGTACTTAGTATTCGTGCTGTGTTTGTTGACCATAGTCAAGGCACAGTGTACGGTAGCTAAGTGATGTCTTCCTACACCGCATATGATTCGATTAGTTAGGACAGTCGCGTGACTTTGTTGACCTTAGTTAAGGGTCATGTAGGTGGGTCTAATTAATCACGAAATGACGGGTAGAACTTGACTAGTACTTATGATTTGTTGACCATAGTTAAGGTCATAAGTGCTAGGGGTAAAAATCTTTATCGGGAGTTTCAAGTGTTGAAATTTGCAATGAGATTGCATACCTTCTATATGATAGTTGGGTCCCGATACCCACTGCGAGTAATTGTTACTCCTGGGAGAGTTTTGCACTTTACAATTAGCCGATCAAGTAGGTGTCTAGAAAGGTGTCAACGGGGTTACGCCTCTGGGAAAATGAGGTTTACTGTAATTAGGTCCGTGCGAAAGCACGGGGAACCTCCCTCAAAGTACCGACACTGGCCTGGCTGAAAGATTGGCGAACTTGTAGAGTGTAATTAATCCCGGCTAGTCTTTCCTTTTAAGGTTTGAAGGAAGATTTGATAAAAACAGTGGGAGCCATCCTGATTAGATAAAATATATAACCAATCTAATCTTGACAGAGCGCACGCAGAGTGTTTTCTTCTCTCTCTCTCCTGGTAGCGACCATATCACGCCTTAATCAAGATAATAATATGGATGTATTGACCGAACCCGCTTGTTATACTGAGCTGGGGAACGTTGGTCCCGCTCCAACTTATAATTGTTATAAGACAGAGCAGGAAATAGGGAATACCAGAATTCCTATGCCGCCCAAACGAAGACAGTGCATATGATGCATCTCCTTCGGGTGTGTTCATTACAAAGAACTGTTTCTCAGTATCCTCTGCATCCTGGGTATATGATACCGGATCAGGATCTCAGATATGTAATCTGTTACATAGGGCTACAAAAGGATAGAAAAACTGAGAACGGGTGATAAGTTTCATGAGGCAGAAAACGGGGTAAGTGTTGCAGCCAAGTCTGTTGGTCACTGTCACCCTGTATTACTAATACATTGATTCTGAACAAATGCTATTAGATACCGAACCTGATATACAGAATCATATCAGTCTCTTTATGAGTAAAGAAATGATAAAATTTTGTATTGTTGGATAATGTTTTGAACATTTCCTATATCAAAAGTTGATCGGTTCAGGCACGTTATCTAAAAGCATTGACGTTCTAAATCAAACTACAGTTCTTAGTATACAGAACACACACAAGAGGAAAAGTTCAGAAATGAACGAATCATTCTTGAGGCTTTGTGGACTAGGTCATATCAATGCGACCCGACTAGCTGAAGTTACATCTAGATGCATATTTAAATCATTTTGAATTTACATCTTGTGAAACTTGCCAGTCATGTCACAAAGATAAGATGACCATAGCTCTGTTTATTGGAAACAGAGAAAGAGTTAGTAAACTCTTGGGACTGATACATTATGATGTATGTAAGGTATCCTGTCTGCACATGCCAAGACTGGTTCTTTATACTTCATTATATTCTCTGATAATCTCTCAAGATTCAGTCGTATGTTCCTGTTGAAACATAAGTCTGAAGCTTTTGAGGTATTCAGAGAATATAAGTTGGAAGTAGAGAACCAAAATACGGGTATAAGTATTATGTCCTATGATGAGATCAGGGAGGAGAATACTTGTGCATGGAATCCTTGGACTATTCTAAAGGAAAATGAGATTCTCTCTCAGTATTACTCCTCTGAATACACCACAGCACAACGGTGTATCGGGGCGAAGAAATCACACCCTATATGATAAGGTGTGCTTTATGATGAGTACTACTGAGTTACCTATTTCCTTTTTGGGAGTTATGCGCTTGAGAAGCTGCATACCTATTGAATAGGGTTCCGATCAAATCAGTTGCCTACCGCTTCATATGTGATATGGAAAGGGAAGAGCCCATGTCTTAAACTAGTTAAGATTTGGGGTTGAACGGCCTATGTCTAAAAGAAAAATCCTGACAAGCTCGAGGCAAGGTCTGTAATGTAGAACTGGAAAGGTTCCAGCTATACAAACTACAGCAGATAATTTGGTAGAACCAAAGGATTCAGTAAATTCCAACGAACCTCAGCCTCTCCGCCGATCTAGTAGGGTTCCTCACCTACCCGAGAGATACTTCGGTTTCTCAATGACAGTGGGAGCGAGGATTGCATCATGAGATGATGACCCAACTAGTTTCGAGCTGGCCATCGGGGATAGAACTCTGTAAGAATGGCTGGATGCTTAGTGATCTGAGATGGAATCCTTATACACCAACAAAGTATGGACTTTGGTTGCTATATCTGAAGGGTTAAATCCCCATCAGGAGCAAGTATATCTTGAGAAGATTACTTGGTGTACATGGAAAAGTTGAGACTTTCAAAGCTAGACTTGTTAAAGGTTTTTCGTCATCAACCAGGCACGGATAATGATGAAACCTTTTCCAGGGACTATGTTTAAATCCATCCAGATCCTACTTGCCACGGCTACATACCATGACTACGATATCTGGTGGTTGGGTGCCATGAATACTTTTCTAAATAATGTTTTAGAAGAGTGCGTCTATAAGTACACAGCCAGAGGGCCTCGTAGACAGTGGGAGCAGCGGAAACGTGTGCAAGATGCTTTATAGGATAAAGCAGGCATCGCGGAGTTGGAACATCTATTTTGATGGATTAGTCAAAGAAGTTGACATCATCAAAATGGTAGATGAACCTTGTATAAACAAAAAGGTAGTAGAGAGTATGGTGACAATCCTCGTAGAATACGTGGATGACATACTCTTGTTAGGGAAGGAGTTTCCTATGCTACGCTCGATCAAGCTCCGCTTATCACAATGATTTTCTATATAGGATCAAAGTGATACCTACTAAATCCTAAGCTTTGGATCTATGAGATAGATCTAATTGGATATTAGGATACTCACTAGTTGTAGTGAGATGGTATCAATCGATCCTGGGGAGAATCACTGGAAGGGTTCCAGACTGATAAAGACGACTGAATGTCAGTCACAGGCATTGTCTTTACCCTCAGTAAAGGGACGGTATGTTGGAAGAGTTCCAAGCTAAGATACCGTGGCAAACTAGACGATAAAGGCTGGTAACATCGCTATTAAAGATACTTCCAAAGAGGCAGTTTGGGTGTATATTGGTTCATAAGATGAACTAGGTTCCTGCCATTGTGTGACAATGGAAATGTGGCTTTGGCCCTGGAACCCTGGTCCCATCAATGACCCAGACATATTCTGAGGAAGCATCACCTGATCAAGGAGATAGTTGATCTCCGGGGTGATCTAGGTTAGGAAAGTAGACTCAGAGGACAACACGGCGGATCCACTCACGAAAGCCTTTTCCCAGAGAGAGACTCCTATGGGATGGTTGAGTATTAGATACTGCAACCACTGCTACAGATGGCCCTAGTGCAAGTGGGAGATTGTTAGTTATATGTATGCCCTAGAGGCCATTACTGTACATTGGATGTATATTGTAGTGGATGCTGGGACATATATAGGTAGGACTTTCTTGCTCGACATGATAGTAAGCTATCTGGTTGCTCTTTATCTTAATATGTATACTTTCTGTCTCTCTGATTACATGTTGATAAAGCCCTTATGATGAGTACTCGACTTCCAGGACTATGATGTAGATCATACTAGTGGGGCCTGGGTAGTCAATGAGTATATCCTTCATTGTTCCTAGTCGTGGGGATATCGAGACGGGGCATCGATATTCCAGAGTAGACTAGCGTATATCTTCTCGACCCATGTGATGGGCGATGGATGATCCCATATCCATTGGTGTTTGACATCAGAGATGGTATACGGGTGCTCAGTGGAGACTGGGTACACTGAACGGACTCGCCGAGAACTCCCAGATGGTATTATACCTCACGTCAGATGGCAGTTCTCTGGTGACACTGGTACAGCTTAGTCTGTTGACCCAAGATCGTCATAGAGTCTTGTGTGTCTCCCATTGTGCTTTGATTTCCACCCTACCACGGCTCTACTGAGTCGTGCAAACAGGTGGTTTTTGGGTACAGTCCCGATTCACATGGAGGCAATGAGCGATAGGAGGGGATTCGTCTCTCCCGGTATTGGGGGTTAATGTTGTGCTATGCTCGACTGGCCATAACAGGAAATCCCTGGCCAGGGTTGCAGTGATATACTGGTAAGAGTTATCAGTAGTTTCACGAAAGTTATGGACCTCAAGTCGACATGACTTATCGAGCTACTGGGGTCTGACGTTTACCACCCCTAGGCGAGATATGCGACATATCAGACGAACAGACCGGACTGTACGGTAAGTGTTACTGGTTGGATTCACAGGAGTGTGAGCGGGCTTGCTCGTCGATCTTCTGATCGCTCAATACCCGGGTGGCCGTTACGTTTAGCAGACCGCTTGCGGCTTGTGGGTGTTTGATATGATCATCATCTGCTACCGGCGTATTGACGAGTCTTTAGAGTCCTACACAGAGGTTTCCTGGCTCAAGCGAAACGAAATAGGAGCGCATATGAGATATGTGCGGGACCGAGAATAATGCGTATATGTGATACCGTATTCTATTCTCGCGATGAATGTATCGATTGGTTATATGCGATATAACCTAGTTGTCGAATCAAGGATTGATTCGATAAGCCGATACATATGATACTAGTCGGTTATATGCGATATGACCGGATCGTTAAATCAAGTGTTGATTTAATGATTTAATGTATAATTATATATTTGATATATTACTTTGCATTAACTAGTATTGGTTCACTTTAAAAGGATTTTCTCACTTGATTTGTACACATTGTATATGCGATATAGTTTTGTGCACATGATTGTATCATGTTTGATGATACATGCTTGCTTGGTTAAGTGTAAAGAATTGATCCATGGTTAAGTTAATGATTAGGGTTTTTGTTTGTTTACTTATTTATTTCTTTATTTACCTTTTCATTTTGGAAAGGATAAATGAAGAAATGGTGGACTTTTTGTTTGTTAGTTGAAGATTCTTGAAGCTTTGACTAAGTGGCCTCTTTTGTTGTTATGCTTAACCCTAACCATTTAACTAACCCAATTTAATTCTCTACACTTAACTATAGTTGAAAGTATGATAAGTATTGATTTTTATCTAATTTATTAAAAACTTATCATATCTTCTTCTTTTTCTTCATCTTCTTCTTTCATGAGAAGAAAGCTTGCTACATCAATGGTGATTGATACAAAAGTGTGAGAAATCCAAATCTAAAGTCTACCCACTTCCTATTTCTTCATCCTCTACCTCTTGCCAAGTAGTATAGGGTGTTTCCTTCATAAGTTTTTATGGCTTGGTGAAGGTGGAGCTTGATCTAGTGATGCCTCGACGTAGATCATCTTCGGCACGTTGTCGACGACCTAGCCCGCCTTTTTCTCCGATGAAACCACCGTGAGAGTCATGGTTCAATTTGGACAGCGGAGAGGACTTCATCACGGAGCCTAGGAGGTGGAGGACCGGATCTACAAAGGTTGTAGCCCCTTCTCTTTAGCTATATTTCCGTTTACATGCTTGCATCGCCTATATATCTAGTTGACGATCCGTATTAGGGTTTGTAGGCACCCGTAAAAATTTGATTTGTGCATGTTTGATCACTTGTGAGACTCCATTAGAGTGCCTAGGAACCCTACATATACTTCCTAAATCACCCCCCCTCATCCTTCCAATCGTTCCGACCACGCAAACGATCACGGAGGAGGACTGTGAGCTCGAAAAATTTCTGTTCGATCACAGCAGTTTTGACGCCACTAGTGCGTTCCTCCTCGAATCTGACACAGTTCTCACAACCGATATCGATTACGAGTGTTTCACTTTTTCGGACGATTTTGAAGACTCACCGCCCGAGTTTGAGTCCTTTGAATTTTTAGATGAGTTAGTTGAACAATTAAACTCGGTTGCTTACAGTCATTTCGAACAATTGATGGAATCTTTCGAGTTCGAGACAGATTACTTAGCTGAGAATAAGAATATCCCTAAATCACTCCCCTTCGTCCTTTCCATCGTTTCGACCGCGCAAGAATCCGTCGCGTTTCCGCATCCAATGGATGGTTTACCAAGTTCAATGTACCCATGTTTTCTTGCGAATCTTGAGGGATTTGATCCCATTTCTCGACGGGTTGATAGATTAGCACAATCGCTTTTAACACATCGGTCATCACAAATTGCGCTAATTTATTCACTCGATTTACGCCCTCAAGTTCGTACTACACTTCTTTCTCTCTTCCGCCATTCTTCTCCGAATATACCGAGATCATATTCCACCCTTCTTTCCATACGGTCTTGTGTGTTTCTCAACTCCTTTCTCTACACTCCATTCTTCCACCAACCCTACCATTATAATGATAGAATTTTTGAATGGTTGGTGCTAACCTTTGGCCTGTGTAAGGCCTTGTATAGTTTGATTTTTCTCCTCCCTAACTCTGAACTTTAACGCTTAATCAGTGGAAACACTGTTTCACTTAAGTTGGGGGGGGGGGACCTTTTTGTATATATTTTGTTTTTCTTTTAACAATAAAAAGAAACTATAAAAAAAATAAACAGGGGAGTGCCGACAATTTTGACCCTCTTGGTGTAGCCTGACAGTGAGGACACTGTCAAGTTTAAGTTTGGGGGTGTGCTCGGTAAGATTTCTTCCTTCGCATTCATGTGTATATTCTTGCATTTGCATACTTATTTTAAATCCCATAAAAAATTGAAAATTTGAAAAATTATAAAAATTGAAAAGTTCAATTTTGGCCATAATTGATTTAAGTTTAACAAAACGGTTAACTAGCTAGGAATAACTAGATCCTAGACTTAGTAAATTAAAAACCCTAAAAACAACCTTTCTTAAAATTTAACGGTAGAAAGTATATGTCTTTGTAATTTATTTAGAAATAGGCAAATTTCGAGTTCACTTCTTGGGCTAAGTCAAAATAAAGGAAGAGTATTGATATTTTTATTAAAGTATAAGTCTGAAAAACAATTCCTAAGCTTAAGTCTAAATTCTAAAAATATAAACCCTACAAATTGCACAAACACGAACCTTGAAACTTGGAATAGTAGAAGAGACCTTGAAATGCTCTTTTCTAAAGTCCTTAGTATAAAGAAAAATAAATAAAAATACAAGTGTGAGTAAAGAGATAAAAAAATGAACACTGGTTTTGTAATTACTTAAGGCTGCATTAATAAAATAAAAAAATTAGCGAGGGCGCTTCATCACCCAGTGTAGTAGACTAACTGCTTTGGGAGTCACTGCTAAAGCCTTAGGTGTTACAAGATTAGAAATTACGTTTTAATGTGCAAACACATTTTGAATCGGTCGTTGGTACCTCAAGAAGTATTAACGGTCGCATGAAGAATGTGTGAGCAATTTCATCTAAAATTCACCAATTGAAAAGTACTTTGGGCGATGGACAAAAGTATAATAGCTTGATTTGAATTTCCAAGTGTAGGGGTGATATATACACACATGTGGGGGTATGTGATTGGGGTTTGGATGAGAGATAGGAATGAAAAATAGGACTTATGTCTTTAGTAGAGATGATAGAAATTTCTAAGTTGAGATGGAACCTTAGAAGGAAAACTCAAAATATGCTAAAAGCTAAGTAAATCTACAGAATATATATAATCTTAAGTTAAATGATAAGGAAGCGTGAAAAATACGGGTGGATAATTTCTGAGTCGAAAATAATAGAATTCCTTGTTGGAAATCCTAATTGGAGAATAAAAGTTAATAAGCTGAATTGATAGGATTTTGTGGGTAGTATCCGCTGAAAACCCTCAGGAGACAACACTCCTCCTACCAGGGACACTTAGAGGTTTAACGGCTTGTTGCACGAGCTCAGTGCAATTGCGTTTCCCTGTGAAAGTGAGGCTAGGTCTTTTTCGAGAATAAAACTAGGTTTGCTCGAGGACGAGCAAAACATAAGTTTGGGGGTATTTGTTCATACCATAATTTTGCATTATTATATTCCCTATTCTTATTCATTTTACAAATAAATAGGTGCATTTGATCCATGTCTGCTACATACTTGCTGGTTACAGGTTCTCGGAACAAAAACAGTGAAATTGACGAAAAGATAATACAAAGTGAGACTATGACCGATAAATGGTGGAATCATGATCGTGTCTACATTTTGAGGGACAATGAAGATCAATGAACAAGTTCACAAAGCACAAAGGCAGCGCAAGGTTCAAGACTTCGACACGAAGCAACAGTAAAGTCCACAACATTATGCACTGTGAAAAACTGGAAGAGAACTAGAAAACATTTTGAATAACCAACTGAAGAAAACAGAAGAAAACAGCAACAGACAGAAGCCATAAAAACCTGAGCTCAAGATCCTTCTACTTGGCCACGGATCCGCGGCCATGGTGCGCCCATGTCGGTGCAGAAATTTTGTGGCAGCTGGTGGCGCGTTGACTAGTCTTCTTTAGGGGTAAAATTGTAAATGCAGATGTGAATCGATATAACCCTAGGGTTTCTATGATCTATAAATAGAAACGCTAAATCTCTTTTTGAGGTATGCCTTAACAACCCTAATTTTCTTATACACTTTTTCCTATGCAAAATTTTTTCAAAATATTTTTAAAGTCCACAAAGGGGTATTTTAGCCTGAGCACAAGATTTAGGTAATTATTTTTGTTTTTAATTACAAGCTACAAGAATGAAATAACTCCATTTTTAGTGTACAAGAAATCACTTTAAAATTTAATGTATACTTGGAGTATTTACTCTTGCTGCTATCATTTTAAGTAATTAAATAACACAATAATTACAAGAAAGAGCTTGTAGCTCATTGGTAATACCTTGCACTGCTGAACCGAGCCACCACCAGAGTTCGAATCCCATACCCCACATTATTTTTATATTATTTTGTTTTAATTTTTTGAAAAGTCAACAGTCAAACAGCCATAACTCTTAAAATTAATACTGCACATAAAAAACTAAATACACCAAAATTCCCCATAGGAGTTTCCCCACCCATCGGTATCCCGAGTCGGCCGGCCGGCCGAGTCGTCAACATGGAATTTTTCCGTGTTGACTTGGTCAACCCCCCTGTATACTTCTTTTCTCCAGAACAGTTACCAAATGCACAATAAAACTCTTTTACTCCCAAATTTAATGATATTTTAATGAATTTTTATATTTTTAAATATTTTTTTAATCAAAACCCTAACCCTAGCCTAGCCCTATATAAACACCCCTACCCTCTACCATTTCACCCTACAAACCTAAGTCCATTCTCTCAAATTCTCAAGAGAACTCGGTACGAGCGAAAGGCGAAGCGCTGCCGAAATCAACGACGAATTCCGGCGATCGTGCTAGGACTCCTCATGACGATTCGACACCCGGCAAACCCTCTACCTCCCCCTCACTCTCTAACGTCCAAAACCCGTAAGTCCCACTCTTTCTATCTTCCTTTTCTTTGAAAGAAAAAACGACTTTATGAAACCCGACGGAAATCGGAACAAACCGATTTCCGATTCGTTTTTTTTCTCTACAAAATCCCACTTGTCACCTAATCCATAATACCTACACATATCCATGATGACTATTAATCACATAAAAAGCAATTTAAACAAAGTTTCTCACATGAAATGATAAGTTTCTTATAATATCGTATTCTTTTCATAAAAATACCATAAAGTTTATTTTTTCTACTTCTAATCAATTCTCTCATTCTAAACATGTTCATCTTGATAAATAAACTTGTAAAATTCAATTTGAATGAGTTTTCACACATGAAATGATAACGTTTTCAAATACCGTATTCTTACACTTAAATACCCTTATATTTAATTTAACATGTTTAACCTCTAAAACTTCACTAAACCTTAAAATAAGTCACGAGGTAATGACCTATCTCTACACACACATAAATATAACCTTAATTGATATTCCCTAAAATTTAGAATATGAAAATATAAGACCTTTCGCTAAAATACCATATTCTTTATAAACCTTTTCTAAAAGTTTTAAGTTGTACACAATTCAAAATAAAATCTTTTAAAATGAAAATACGATTTGTCATGGACATCGATCGTTTATCTAAACTGACTTTGTGGTATCTAGGCAAGTGTGTCTAGGCTAGTGGTTTTTAATTAGGCCCACTACTGTGGTTCCTTCCCACTTACCTGGCACTTACCTGGCCGCAATTGGCGGTGAAGAGGCGATTTGAGGCTTCTAATGATTTGTCGTTTAGACCTTAGAAATAGGCTAGTTGGCTTAGGAAACCCTAGAAACTAAAATACGGAAATTACATCCTTTACAAATAAATACCTTATATTTATAAAACCGTTTTTCTAAATGAATAGTATTTATTAAACCTAAGCAAAGCGCCGCTACAACCCACCTTTGGGGAATCCGTTAGGGATATTACGGTTCATCGTGCACCCGCGGGCTAGTAGTGCGAGATTCAGACCTCTGCAAGGAGCATTCGGTCTCGAAAGGTTTAGAATACGACATATAAGAAAAAAATGAGATTTTGGAGAATAAAATTATTCTTGTATTAACATATATATATAATTATCATTTAAACGCCTATTTTGTTATAAGATAAAGTTTTCACATTTTCCTAAAAATTACAAGATTAAAAGTTACATTAAAATACCATGAATTTCAAATAAATCAATACTTTTATTAGGATATATTCACTAGAATAATACAAATAAAATCCACACTCATTATAACTATAAAGACGAATAATAAATACTTGAGGTGTATCTTGAAAACTATACAATAGTACTTTTTACATAAAACCCCCTCAAGTTTTATAAATTACAATAAGGCCCCTAACAAGTACTGAACTTCAAATTACCTTTCTTTTAGTCTGACTAGGGTTAGAGTCTGACTAATTCTGACTTGAATATGATTCAAGTCAATATATATTCCTTAATATTCCAACTCAAAATGAACACAGGAATCCCAGAATCCAGATAACAATCTATATCACTTGACTGAACCGAACCATGGATATATTCCTTTTACATGTTTTCCCAGTATTAAACATGACTCTACGGTTATAACCGTTTCCTGATATCATGATTTCGGTCAGTCAGTCAATCAATCATACAACCAACACAATTTACAAGATAACAATACAAACAAGACATCGCGGGGTTTAAGGGGTAGATTGGTACGGAAGGTGTTAAAGGTGGCACAAGACGGTAAGATTAAGACACCTAACATGAATCCAATTGCCGTTGTTCCGGGTTGTATAACGGAGCCTTGTACTTCCATTTACCCTGGTCTCTAGCATACTGAGACCCCTCTCGTATACACTGACATCCTTCTGTACCAAACTACAACAACAGCGTTAACACCATACTATAATAATATAACAATATAAAAGCCACCCTCTCCCTCTCTCTCTTACTCTCTGTCTATTCTATTTCTCCCCTTATCTTTGGGACTTTCCGAGCGATCTGTTCGCTGACGACATTCTGTTTCTTTCTTTTTTGAATGTCGTCAGGTGCGTTGGACCAAGCTGAGATCGAGCCCACTGGTAAAGACTTGGAGCCGTTACACGAAGACCCTGAGCTCTAGATATTGTACCTTGTTCTTTTCCGTATTTTCATTTCCTGTTATGCCACTGTTTAGGCATCTTTATTTCAGTTGTATTTTCCTTTCCATGTATTGTACAAAGGATGTTATTAATAAAAGTTGCTGTTATTTCTATATCATTCGTCTCTTGTGATTTACTTTATATTGCTTAGTTACGCTTAGCGTATGTACTTCTAAGTATATACGTAGCGGGCCTCGTCGCGTCCCCTTCCCCGTACACTGGGAAGCGGGGCGTGACAATGCCTCTTCTTGTGCCTCATTGTATTTATCAAAATTCAGATCCTGTAAATGTTGGAAGAGAGCATCAAATAAAAATTAGAGTAAGTTTTCTATTCTTGCCCTAGTTAATTTTATTATCTGTCCTAGTATAATTTTCCTTTCTGCCCTACTTTAGATTTTATTCTCTGCCCTAGTTAGATAGTTAGAACATGTTAATCAATTCCCTAATGAGTGAGTAGTCTCCTCACTTGTTAGGGTTAGATTTGGGGAAGGCTTGAGAGATGAAGATCTCTCACCTCTTTCTTTCCTATCATACGTTTTTATAGGACTCCATGCATACATGCACACACCGCTCCCTACGGCACCCTATCCCACGAGGTAGCGGTGATACCGTAGTATAAAAAGACCGGTTGAGCGTGTTTTCCATGGAGGTTAGGGTAAGAATTAAGAAAGGAAGGACAAGAACCTAGAGGAAGCAACATCGTTTATTCCCGATGGTACTAATCCACTTTATTAATTATTACCATAACACCTCATAGATCTTAATTAGGGCATAGAAAGCGGTGAGGAATATTGACTTTCCAAAGTTTACCTAAACCTAACCCTAGCAAGGTTTAGATCAACTTAGTTTTTAGATTTAATCAATCCGACAACAATCAGAATTAACTCGTTAGAACAATTAGAAAATACAGAAAATCCCTGTGGACCGACCCGTACTCACCGGCTAGCTACCAAGCGACGCCGTTCTTGATTGCGGTTAACAAATTCTTTGATAAATCGGCGCCTCATGTGCCCATCAAGTAGGCGCTGCTTAACGTTAAGTGCTCTGCACTCATCAAACAGTGCCTAGCTCATAGCGCCAGGCGCCTCACGTGTTCCGCACATGGGCACCATAAAGTGTGTTTAACACTCCATAAAAAACAAAAAAAGGCGAGGATAAAGTAAAGGGTGAGCGTCAGAGTCCATATCAATGCTCAGCATTGTTTGCACAGAGAAGGGACAGAGCCCAAACAAGTATTTAACACTTTATTCAATAACTAAGTGGGCTAAGTCCAAGTTGACCAAAAGTCCCTAATTCAGATCAACCGAGCCCATGTGCTCACCACTTTCCAAATTGGTCTCAGTCCCAAACACGACTATTGATTTTCCAACGGACATTGGTTCAAGGGTACATCTCCTCACACCTCTGATAAATGTCGTTGTAATTCTTCAGCGTCTTCAGAGAGGTGGTGGGTCTCGATAACAAACAACTCTTTAATGTACTCCCAAATTGACGGGCACATCCCAATACGGACCGCAACGTCCTTAAACTAGTTATAGACTGTAACGTCCTTAAACTACAATGGACCGCAACGTATTTAAACTAACTATGGACCATAACGTCCTTAAACTACAATAGACCGCAACGTCTTTAAACTAACTATGGACCGTAACGTCCTTAAACTAAAACAATATAGAGTCCAAATGCTCTTCTGTTGGGTCTGAATGATTCTAAAAATCCTGTTGAGTAGATTTTAGTCTAAAATTAGACTAACGTATCCTCAACAAACATTTAAGTCGATCTTAATTCCAAACGAGATTAACGATCCTTAAATCAAACCAAACCCAAATCTAAGAAAATACGGATTTGGATTAATCCATGCCCTACGGGCAACAACATAAATTAGTCTTCGTATACAATCCACGGGCAACCAAAAATAAAACAAACACACACGACATGAAGTGAAATCTGAAGCAGGAGAAAGTGGTTACCGCGATGCGGTAACGTAATTAACTGCAGGGGCTTGCGCCTACAGGGAAGAGCGTCCCCACAATAAAAAATCCCTCACAACGAGGGGGAATCTGACGAAATCTGCTACAACGGCCGCATCCGTCCAAACCTCCGACATACGGTGCCATAAATCAACTTGGCGTCTTCGGAGAGGTGGACGAATAAATCTAAATAGCATCTGCCCATAAATTTAGGCAAGACGACCTACGCGGTTCCGTCTCCTGTTTTCGGCGGTAAACAGATTCTGGCACGCCCAGTGGGATCTTTTCCTCTTTCTACTCCATACTTCGTGTGTCGTATTCGCGAACGAATCGCGGTTTAATATGGTTTTCCCTGGATTCGAGGTACTAAGATTTGGTGCCTTGCTCCATGCTCAAATGGACCAGATGGGCTATAGACCGTCTTCTTCAAAGACATATCTTCATAATGGAAAGGGCAAAGGGAAAGCGACCTTCGTCGCCAACGCTCAACAACAACCGAATGACCTGAAACCGGTTGCTCGCAAAAACAACAAACCGAGATCCCTCGAAGAAAAGTTGCAATGTTCTTACTCGTTCCCCCGGAATAAAATGAGGAGACTATTCGAACTGGTGGTGCGCAATAGGCTCATCACTCTGCCAGATCCGATTTGCCCACTGCAATCGGGTAACGTCAACAATCCTAATTACTGCCCCTACCACCGAATAGTGGGCCACCCAATCGAAAATTGCTACGTCTTCAAAAACTGGGTTGAAGACCAGTACCGACAGGGCAAGTTCACGCTGTCCGAAAACTGGAAGGTAAACCCTCCGCAGTAGCACACTCCTAAGAAGGTGGATACGGCGGGGGCATCATGCTCATTTGTAGAGGAAGCTCCGTGGGAAGTGGTCCTTTCAGCTAAAACTAAAAGAATGCTGAAGGATCTTCAAGCATGTCCGGCGATTAGGTGGAAGAGCCCACTGGAACCTGAGATTATTGACGGAATGCTGAAACCGCGCCTAATGTAGAAAGTTGGTAACGATGGGTAAAACCTCCAGGCCAAGCCTCCGAAATCATTAAAGAAAAAGAAGAAGGCCAAGAAGCCCGTGCAACTCGACGGCAATCATATGGGTCTGCAAAAGTACATCGACGTACTGGAGGAATACAACCAAAAAGCGTGGACCCCGGTCACACTGGAAGAATTCCTCAAGCATATTCTTGAGAACGGAGACAGTGACATTGATGAAGGAGACAACTCGTCAGAAGGACCTGAGGATTATGTGGCGAGTTGCCACATGATCTCTCACTCGTCGGCAAATGACAAAGAAGCTTCTGACGTAGAGAAACTGGGGGCAGATCTAGAACCAAAATCCCTGGAACTGTCAGATGACCTGATCGACAAGCTGCTGAACGAAGCCCTCCAAAAGAGCAAAGCTGACCGAGAACGTGAAACGACCATATACGAAAAGGCCAAGCGTCAGCGTCAAGCTGAAGAAGCTCTGGTAATGAGAAGTCATAAAGTACCCCAACCGGATCGAAACACGCCTGCTACCAGCAAGAGCATAATCAAGATAAGGAAGCAGTTCGCCAAAGCTCTGTCAATAGGAATGAAGCTGCCACCTTTCAAAAAAAATACTTCCGGGAGTATGTGCCCCGAAGAAGCGGATGTACATCCAAACTATTTCTTATACCATCGGAGGATTACACACCCCACCGAAGAGTGCATCGCCTTCAAGAAGTGGTGGCAAGGGTACGTTGCCCATCGACAACACTTTAAGCGGATGAAGTGCAAAGCCCGTCGGAAACAGAGAAGCGCGACAAACGAGCGTGAAGGAACGGCTGGCAACTGTCATATGGTTGATACCATCCTGACAAGAGCAAAACTTCAAGTTCTTACCTTCGGGAGCGATTCTGATGAAGAAATAGCCCTCAGCCCTCTCTTCAAGGAATCCACCTCTGAAAAAGAAGAGGAGACGAAGAACCGTGAGAACATTCAGCTGCGTAATCGTACGTTTACTAAAAAGAATCTCGGACCTTCAACCAAAGGTTCGGGCAGAAGGAACAAAGGGAAGGAAAAAGTCCCTTAGGAGATTGCCCTCGATGATAGAGTTGTCGAAGAGCTCACAGCCAAGAACCCGGCCAAAAAGAACAAGGTGGATTACAATGTCCTGGCACATCTGAGAAAAATACCCTTACAATTGAGTATCTTGGATGCCCTTCTCCTGTCTAAAGAGGCACGAGATTCCCTGATCAAGGTGTTACAAGAGCCCGACCAGTTTCAAGCCTTCCTGGCGGAAGAAAAGATGAAGGACGAGCTGAAAGAAGTCCACACGGATGGCATCACCTTTAGCGATGAAGATCTTCTCCTCCGAACGTGCGAGCACAACCGTCCGCTGTATGTAACCGGGTATTGTCACGATATCAAGATAGGGAAGATCCTGGTCGACAACGGGTTCTCCGTCAACCTTCTCAATGTAAGAGTGTTGAAGGAGATCTGCATGAATGTGCAGCACTTGGGTCGGGATAAAATTACCATATCCGATTTTGAATCCCAATCATCACAGATGCTCGGGTCTGTAATACTGACATTATGCTTCAGGCTGCTCGTCACTGACATCAAGTTCCATGTTATTGATGCCAAAACTTGCTACAACGCTTTGCTCGGCAGGCCTTGATTACATGAGTACAATATCATCCCTTCTACACAATATCAGTATATGAAGTACTTCAAGGATGGCCTCGAGTACACAGTTACAGGGGAGCTGAACCCATTCTCCATAAATGAAGTCCGCAAATATGAAGACGCCAAGTACTTCTTACCAGACTTCGAAGACATGGAAAGATGTCGCAAACCGGAGAACAAGCAAAAAGCCATCGCCACTATCCCGATATTTGGGAGCGATGCCGAAGAGGATGAAGAGATGGTCTACTTGGGACAACCCCAAGGCAGCAGGCCAGAACTATCCACTCCTATTTTGGTCTTTGGCAGTAACTCTGAAGACGAGGCCAACGCAGTGTTCTCCGTCTGCCCGTCAATGCAGACCTTTGCTGGAGCTGACCAGAGTGTACAGATTACCCTGGTTCCGCGGCGGCATTACAAAGAACTTGATGCACTTGATACATACAACGTGCAAGAGCTGCAGACCTTCTACGTCCTTCCTAAGCAAAGAGGTGAGAAGGCGATCCTTTTCTACCAATCCACAGAGATTAAAGTGGAGAAAAAAGTATGGCACGGTGCCGAACCTGCGCTCGACAGGCTTCAACCAATCCGTCTGTCCAGATACTACGCGGAGAGACTGAAAGGCTATTGAGACGCCAAGGCGTACCCTTCAAACAGACTGCTCGACAAGCCCAGTTCAATAAAAAGATTTGGGATGTTCCCGGGACTCAGTGGAAGATGCCCAACGGGAAAATAGAGACGACTGGCCTTGGATACTCTCGGTCTAATAAAAGGGAGTGATTCTATGGCTGCCATGTCATAAATAATTCCGGTAAAGAAACGAATGCATTTCCAGATGGCGTTGATGTCGAACCAGAGCGAGTTCCCGCCGTGAGAATGCCAAGCCCATCATTCGAAGAATAGATTGATAAGTTAATGAGAGAAGCGGGTCAAAAGGTTTGGGATGACCATAGCTACGAAATGTCCATTTACGAGAAAACCAGGACGCAGCGTATCATTCAGCAGGCTACGGAGGATGACGATCCCCTTCGCCCCCAGCCCGCTGTGTGCTCTCAGGGCAAGAAAAAAGCCTGACGTAGAAGTAAAAGAAAGATCAAGAACGGGGATGGCATTCAAAGACAGCGAAGCGGATCCAAGAAGCCACGCAAGCGAGGAAAAGTCAGCTGGAACCTGTCTTTTATGAAGAAGATAGGTCGGGGGTACTTTTTCCCTCAAGACAAGACAAGGAAAATATTCACCCTTGTCATGAAGCATCAAATGATGACGCTCCCGGAGTCTTGATACCCTAAACAGATGAACGAGATCCATCACCCGGATTATTGCTCCTACCACCGAATAATGGGACATCCTCTTGAAAACTGCTTCACCTTCAAACACTGGGTTAAGGATCAGTATCAGTAAGGCAGGTTTGCTCTATCCGACAGTTGGAGGGTAGTCCTACCATGAAAGCATGAGCTGAGAGCAACCTACACTACGAAGGAAAGTCTGGATCAGCATCGTGCTTGGAAACGAGCTCGTACCTGCTATATGATAACATTCTAAAAAAGGAGAGCACGAGAATATGAACGACCTCTCCCAGTGCTTCACAAATGAAGATGACAGAATTTCCACCGGTGCCAAAAGAGCTGGAAGATGGGATACACACCACAACATACAACCTGAGAAAAATCGACTTGGGGACGGCAAACGATCCAAGGCCAACGTTCGTCAGTGAGCTGCTGTCTGAGAAACAGGTAGCCACGTTAAAGGACGTGCTTATGCAGTATAAAGACGGTTTCGCATGGAACTATTTCGAGATGCCGGGATTAGATCCAGAGATAGCTGTGCATAAACTGGTGATATCGCCGGACGTCAAGCCAGTCAAACAGGCTCCAAGAAGAATGCGGCTCGAGCTTGAGATGAGTATCAATGCCGAAATAAAGAAGCTAATCGACTCCGGTTTCATCTAAGAAGTTCAATACCTTGACTGGATCGCCGATATCGTTCCGGTAATGAAGAAAAATAGGACAGTACGCATCTGCGTAGATTTTCGGGATCTCAACAAAGCTTGTCCGAAAGATGACTTCCCAGTGCCTGTTACCGAGCTGATGATCGATAAAACATCCACCCATGATTCTTCTCCTTCATGGACGGATCCTCAGGGTACAACCAAATCAAGATGCATCCAGACTCCGCTGGGCATATTCTGCTACAAAGTAATGCCCTTTGGTCTGAAGAATGCTGGCGCCACCTACCAGAGGGCCATGACAAAGATCTTCGATGACCTTGTACATGATATTGTTGAGTGTTATATCGATGACCTCGTGGTTAAAAGCAAATCGTATGAGGAACACTGTAAGCATTTGAAAATAGTGTTCCAGTGTCTTTGGAAATATAATATGAAGATGAACCCTTTGAAATGCGCGTTTGGAGTTTCCTCGGGCAAATTCCTAGGATTCATCGTACGACACCAGGGAATCGAAATAGACCCGTCAAAGATCAAGGCGATTATGGAGATGCCTTCGCCAAGAACTCTCAAGCAACTGCGGTCTCTCCAAGGAAAGCACGCGTATATCCGACGGTTCATAGCTAACTTCTCCGGCAAATGCCGCCCCTACAGTCATCTAATGAAGAAGGGGACCCCGTTCGTTTGGGATTGTAAATGCCAAAACGCACTGAACGAAATCAAGCAATATCTGCAAAACCCGCTGGTACTAACCGCTCCGGTCAAGGGAAAGCCCATCATCCTATATACAACAGCCCTTGAAGGTTCTTTAGGCGCTCTATGGGCACAGGAGAATGACCAGGGGAAGGAGAGAGCTCTCTACTATTTGAGTCGAGTTCTCCTAGGGGCAGAAAATAACTACTCCCTCATCGAAAAGCATTGCCTAGCACCGATCTTCACGATAACGAAGTTTCGACATTATGCATTGGCACATGAGTTCCAACTCATATCAAAGGTGGATCCTCTCAAATATTTGATGCCAAGAGCCATGCTAAAAGGAAGGCTTGCCAAATGGGCCCTCCTCTTGATAGAGTTCTGGATAGTATATCGACCCCTCAAGGGAATAAAAGACCAGGCCATCGCCGACTTTCTCGCTGAACATCCGATACCTGCCGACACTCCCTTGGACTGCAAGTTACCAGACGAACACGCGTTTGACGCAATTGACGGGGAGAAAGAAGGGAATGATACCTGATGGGAACTCTACTTCGATGGAGCGTCCTCCTTGAAGAAGCGAAAGCAAAACACCCCCATGATTAAAGACGGGGTGGGCCTTATCTTTGTGACTCCACAAGAAGGGATAATGCGTTTTGCCCTGTCTTTAATGGAGCCGAGAACAAACAATGAGGATGAGTATGAAGATTTGATAGCATGTCTTGAGATTTCTGTCGACATGGGCATCAAAAACCTCCTCATATATGGAGACTCCCAGCTGGTCGTTAGCCAAGTAAATGGCGACTACCAGACGTGCAAACCAGAACTGATCAGGTTTTATGAAAGTGTGTAGCAACTGCTAACGGAAATCCTTTTCTACACCCTATAAAGCATACAACGTGCGGAAAATAGCAAGGTGGATGCGTTAGCCAAGCTCGCTAAAGAACTGGCCGACGAAAACCTCGATGGCGTAAGGATTATTGTGCAAAGCCGCCGGATTCTCGCGCCAGCAGAGATATCTCCGAAGACGTCTAAAGGAGGGGAAGCGACCAAACAAGCGGCTTTCCAAGTAGAGGATGAAGAAAAGTCTGAGGATTGGAGAGAAGTCTTCATAGACTACTTCAAATCCCATCGAACGCCCAATAATGCATCGTCGAGACATCAGCTCATGAAGTGAGATCTGTCTTTCGCCTTCCTTAATGATACTCTATATAAGAGACCGTTCGATTGTTTGTAGTTAAGGTGTCTTGGGCCAGAAGAAGCAAGGAGAGTCGTCCAATAAACTCACGACGGACTCTGTGGTTCTCATCAGGCTGGGCCCAAGATGAAGTTGAAGATCAAGAGAATGGGCTATTACTGGCCCACAATGATTCAGGACTGTCTTGAATATGCGAAACAGTGTCACTCATGCCAGATTCATGGGGACTTCATCCACCAGCATTCGAATCCGCTACACCCAACACTGGCTAGCTGGCCATTCGAAATGTGGGGAACCGATATAATTGGGCCCATCGAACCGGCATCATCCAAGGGACATCGGTTCTTACTAGCAACAACCGATTACTTCTCCAAGTGGGCAGAAGCAATACCGCTAAGAGAGGTGAAGACAGATAACATCCTCCATTTCTTCAGGACACATGTCATCTACCGATTCGGCACTCTGCGACGGATAGTCTCGGATAATGGGCCGGCCTACAGAAACCATAAGATCAGTCGCTTTGCATAACAGCATAATATAGATTGGAGATATTCTTCAATTTATAATCCCCGAGCTAATGGTCTAGCTGAGGCTTTCAACAAGAGTTTGAAAAAGATCATAAAGAAAATGGTGTCCAGAAATAAAAAGGACTGGCATGAGAGATTGCATGAAACTCCCTGGGCCTATCGGTACGAACTGACGGATGATGAAAATGCCCATCTTCGGCTTGAGGAGCTAAACGCCCTTGATGAAACTCGTCTCATGGCGCAGCAAAACCTAGAAGCTTACAAAGCAAGGATGATGCGCTCATACGAAAGATTGATTAGACCGAGAACATTCCGCCAAGGCGAACTCGTGCTAGTCATAAAAAGGCCTATGATCCCCAATCGTGCTAAACGGGGGAAATTCAATCCGAACTATGAGGGCCCGTACATCATAGACAAGGTCTACCAAGAAGGGGACTACTTGCTCATGGATCTGCATGGCGAAAGGCCCTTTAGGCCAATAAACGGCCGGTTCCTTAAGAAATACTACGCTTGACAAGTCACGGTTCAGGTTAATGATAGATGACGACGCTCGTTTCCGCTCGCTATCTTCCAAAGTCCAAACTCTATAAGTAGTATCCAGCAAAATCTCACCTCAAAATCCCTTACGGACCGCAACGTCCTTAAACTAGCTGCGGACCGAGATGTCCTTAAACTAACAATGAACCGAGATGTCCTTAAACTAACATTGGACCGAGATGTTTTTAAACTAACAACGTCGCCTCTAATACGGCGATAGTGGAATGCAAGTCCACAAATCCCACTGGTGAGGACTGCAACTCAAATCCCACCGGCAAACAGATGGGTCACATGCAGTGAAACTACTCTCGAGAGTTTCATCATGCAAAAAAAATGGTACGTCTACAAGAAAAATGTGCATGGATGAAAACCTGAAAGGTCTCCGTGAGTAAAAACAGCAGGACTGCCGGCGAGTTCGTGAAAACCCGAAAGGGCGCAGACTCGTAAAAAAAATTCATGCACACTTGCAAGGTCCTCTCGACCTTGTATGGAGAAAATACCGATGTGAGATACTTACGACTCACAAGGGAGCAACACAATTAGAGATCCCCACGATCCCTAAGGAGAAATTACACTTACGAGATCCTCATGACTCGTAAGGAGAATCCCCTTTATGAGACTCTCATGGCTCATAGGATTCGAAAGACTTAAGATACCGGGACCTGAACCTGTTCTTAAGCCATCACATTCCCTAAGTTGCCCTACATGCGGTCCGATATCGGCCCTTGTATACAATTCACGGGCACAAATAAACGTTTCCCCCACCAAGTCCCACCAACGACGAGGAATGTCCTCATATGGTGAACGACACTTGTAAGTCTTCTCGACTTATAAGGAGAAAACACTCTTGTAAGGTCCTTACGACTTATAAGAGAACACACACTTAGGAATCCTCACGACTCCTAAGGAGAAAATACACCTACAGGTTCCTCTCGACTCGTAGGGAGAAAAGCCTTTATGAGACCCTCACGGCTCATAAAGTTGAAAAGTTTAGGCAGTAGATCTAAACCTGTCTTCTAAGCTATTGCTGTCCTGCAAGGAGATCAAGATAGACTATCTACAAGATGCATTTGCTAAAGGGACATGCCAATATGAAATAAAATATGTCTTTTATTCATGAGTGTAAGTGAATACAAGATACATTTCACAAAAGAATCGAAATGAATACATGTTATTCATAAATCGTAAGATTACAGTCAATAAAAAAAAGAGAAAGGGGGGTACAAAGACGGTTATTGAGGAGAAGGCGTCTTCAGCAAATCAGCAAGCTGCTCGCGCGCTCTTTTCAATCCTTTCTCATGAATAGCCACCGCGGCCAACTCCGCTTCAACCTAAGCCCGTTTCCATAAACAGGAAGAAAGCTTCCCATCGGCTTCTAGTATGGCAGCTTCATAGTCTTGCGTGACCCGCTCGGCGAAGTCAAGCGTCCACCTCAGCGTCAACCCATTCGAAATACATCTCTGGAGATTATCAAAAACAGCTTTTAGCTGTGCAGCATTCGCTTCAATCTGGGCGCGCAGTCGGACGGATTCGCTGAAAGCCACCTCATGTTCTTTTCGTCTCAGGGTCGCCTCTTGTTCAAAATGGTGAATGAAAGGAACACTATGCTCTATCCAAGCAGCCCGTTGAGAGTTCGAAGTTAATACTTTAGGATCTGGACGTTGGAGCTCAATCTCGTGCAGGCAAGTCACGATCTTTTTGTAATAATCAACCCAAGTGTTGGATATATATGCCCTAGAGGCCTTCATTGTATAAGATGCTAGGGATATGTATGTACATGACAGTCTTGCTTGATATGATAGTACGCTATTTGGTTTGTTTTTGTCTTAACGTATGATATATTTTACTTGGTATTTATATATGTATGTTGATAAAGCCCATAGGGTGTTTGCCTGACTACCGGCGTTGTGATGGCAGTCATACTTGTGGGAGCTGGATAGTCAAGAGGCACATCCTTAGATGTCTCTGGTCGCAGGAGTATCGAGACTGGGCATCGATACTCCGGAGTAGACCAGTGTATACATATCTAGACCCTGAGAAGGGGCGATGGACTGTTCCCGCAGCCATTGGTGGAGTGCACCTAAGATTGTATACAGATGCTCACTGGATGTGAGTACACCGGACAGGACTCGCCGAGAACTGACTGGATGGTATTATACCTAACGTCAGATAGCAGTTCTCAGGTGACATGTGTGCAGATAATCCGTTGACTTAAGGTCGTCATTTGTCTCGTGTGAGTTCCTACTGTACTTTGATTACTACCCTACCACGATTCAAAGGAGTCGTGCAAACAGGTTTTAGTTGGGCACAGTCCCGAGCCATGTGGAGGCAGTGAGCGACTGTTAGGGATTCGTATCTCCCGGTATAGGGAGTTGATATCGCACGGTGATCGGTTGGTCATTACCATAAGTCCCTGGCCAGGGCTGATTGAGAATTACTGATGGACTGATCAGTAGATTCTTGGATAGTCTTGAGCCATACCGATACGACTTGTACGGTTATTAGGGGTCTGACGTCCACCACCTCCCTAGACCATACATGCGATACTCTTAGACGAACAGACCGGACTGCGCGGATATTGTCACGGACAGGCTCAGTAGGATTTCGGATGGGTTACCTCATCGGCTTTCTTATCGACAACTATCTGGGGACTGTTACGTACAGCTAGTGCCGCTTGCGGTCTGTGGTTAAACCCACTGCCAGCGTAGTAGTCGAGTCTTTAGAGTCCCACACAGAGATTTCCCAAACCCAGGCGAAAAGATATAGAGGTCGTATGGTTTTACGACAAAGGTTCGGACGCATACGTGTTTAATCGCACGTACGACATTCAGACAGTTTTTACTAGCCGGCTTTGGTTTAAGCCGGATTCTAGTATCAGGTTATTGGATTTATACAGTCTAAAGTTTTTCCGTGTTTTCACGGATGCGAGGGGCGTTCTCATAATTTCTAAGAAGCTTCTAGAAGGATGTGACATGAGGGGTTAAGGTGGCATTTTCATTAATTGTTTTAGTGACTCATTCATATGATTCATCATATCATTAAATGCATCATTAATGCATCATTAATGATCTAATGACTCACATGATGAATCACTCTTCTTGAATAAATGAAGCATGGTGAATAATCATTTAATTGATATTATTTGATAATTCATTAGTTTGATATATTCAAGTGAGAAGTTTTTCTATTCTCATTATCGTCTCCACCTTCTCTCTCCTCAAGCTCTCTCTCCTTCTTCAAATCCTAATCCCACCACTCATGAGTTGAGTACAAGGATTAGTAAAGACTAAACACTCCATAACCTATCTCTACATCATCTTAGTTCCTTTATTAGCAACTAGAGAAACTAAGTAACCTCAAGTTTAGAGGTTATAGCTTGGATTAGGGTTCTCGGGTGGATCGTCTATCACGGAAAGGAAGCCGAGGAGGACGTGGAGATCCAAGGAGGCCGTAGAGATCGTAAAGACGAAGGACTAGAATCATTTGGTATAATCTCTTTACATAGTAGCTTAGAACTCTATGCCTTTTGTTAATTATCGTTTAGCAAAGATCTTCGGTTAGTCGATGTTCGCCTTATAAACATGATCGTTTTACATATTTTCGCCTTCCCGCAACTCGTGGGGTGTTGTACATCGACTTACAGTGGTATCAGAGCCTCACTAAACAATAATTAACTCACTTGCAAACTCATATGAATTTCGAACGCGAAACAAACCGGAAAATACACCGATATTGCATAGTTTCTGTCGAATTAAAAATGAGGTCTAAAAATTTTTTAGGGACCTCCAGAATGACCAGCATGAATATATAAGAACACACAAGAAAATTGGGCTCCTGAATCGGCCAAAGAGCCACGGAACCGTGACCTATCCCACCGATCCGCCGCGGATCCGCGGCCGAGTTGGGGCCGATTCAGCCCAGTTTTCTTCTGTGCATCTTTTGTGATATTTTGTATTTTCTGGTATTTTTATTTTCTGGTCAGGTTTCAAATTTACAAAGAAGATTTGGAGTAGAATTTAAAGTGTTTAATCGATCGAAATTATACGATATTTGCTTATTTGATTATATCTGTGAACTGTATTATGTGTTCGTAAACCTCCCCTAACTGCTAGTATGTCGGTTGGCAGGAGGTTGTACATATCTGTGATGTTGTTCTTAACTGTTTATGTATATAAACTGTATTGGATTGTTGTGATGATTAGCCGGGTTTTGTGATGGGTTATTGTATTAATTCATTCGATGTAAATGTAATAAGTTGTAATATTATTTCGCGGGGCACATCCAGGTTGCGGTTGTAGCCACCGTTGTATTATTTCTTTTTACTGTTTTTGCTCTTAGGATAGACCCAAGGTGGGGTGCACAAACTACCGGGTGTTTTGAAGTGTTGAGGCAGACCGCTTCACTTCTGGTACTTGGCGGGTGGTTTGCCGTACCCGTAGGGGTCTGGGGTTGGGAAAATGGCTATTCATCACAACTGTGTAATCCGTATTTCGTTGCAGGCTCAAAAGAAATGCGGATTGCTTGCAAATCCAATATTGTTTATCTGTGATCTGGAATGCCTATTATTGCGTCTGACGAATGTACAATATCTATATATGATAGCTATTTAGACGTCACTTATGTTTTACACCCGCGCTAGCCCAGACCCCGCTCTGCTGTTAGTTAAGTAACCTAACGGGTGATGACGGGACCCAGTGGCGAATGCGGATGGCATAAGAGGACGTTGTATTTTCGTTGTTATCTGTAATGATAGGTTAATTGATGGGACGCATTATTATTAATGCAAAGAAAATAAAACCTAAACTAAATCGTTGGAACAATTTCTAAAACCACTCAATTTTCTTGAAAAAGAAAATTTTAAATGCGGAGCTTAAACCACTCCTTTTAAATAAAAGCTATCTTTGTTCCTTCGATCATATCAAGTTCATTACGTTAACGGTTTTTTGCCAAAAAACAGCCGTAACCCTCCGTCGTTTCAGATAGACAGCACATCGTATTCATGCTATGCTTGTTGGCCTACGTCAAGGCATAGTGTATGGTAGCAGTGTGTGTGCCTATTTGTTGCATAGATAGATGCATTAGTTTAAGACAGACGTACACCTTGTTGGCCTACGTCAAGGGCATGTACGATGTACTTAAATTGATCAGGACAACGACGGGTAGAACTTGACTTGCGTCTTATGATTTGTTAGCCTACGTCAAGGTCATAAGAGCTTGGGGTAAAAATCACATCGGGAGTTTCAAACATAAAGGAAACTTGCAGATTTAGCATACCTTCTGGAGTGTGGTGACTAGAGTGGCTTCCATCTAGGGCATCATGCAATGATAGTTGGATCCCGATCCCACTGATGAGTAGGATTACTCTCGGGAATTTTTCTCACTTAACAATCAATGCTATAAACCAAGTAGGTGACTAGAAAGGTGTTAGAGGGGCTACGCCTCCAGGGAAAATAGCTTATTTAATTAAGGAATTTCGCGAAAGCGTTGGAAAACCTCCCTCGAAGTACCAACACTAGCCTGGCTGAAAGGTTAAGCAAGTATTGTGACGTGTGATTAAATCCTGACTAGTTCTTCTTTTAGGTTTTGAAGAAGGATTTGAGAAAATAGTGGGAGCCATCCTGTTTAGATAAATTAATAAACCAATCTAAACTTGCAAGAGCATATGCTGAGTGTTTTCTTTTCTCTCTCTCTGGCAGCTACCATGACTGGACTAAAACTATTACTTGAAAAAAATATACTGACCGGGCAGAACTATAAAGATTGGCTAAGGAACGTCAATATTGCACTGACTTATGACAAAGTAACATATATTACCACCGCTGTTCCTCCCATTATCCCAGGACCAGATTCCTCAGTTGTGGACTGGGAAGTCCGCAAAACCTGGGATCTAGATTGTGAACGAGCTAAGTGTATCGTGCTGGCGTCCATGAACAATGAACTCCAGAAACAGCACGAGAGTATAGATATTGTATCTATCTTTCTCCATGTCAAAGAATTGTATGGGGAGCACTCCCGTATCGCGAGGTACGAAACCTCAAGGAAACTCTTCCAGATGAGGTTAGCTCCAGGATCGCCTGTAGGAGAGCACGTCCTCAAAATGATCATCCTCATTGAGGAACTCGCAAACCTGGGATGCGTGCTAGAGAACGATTTATATATCGACTTGATTTTGCAGTCCCTTCTCCACACCTTCTCTCAGTTCGTGCTGAACTTCAACATGCACGAAATGGAAGCTGATCTTCCAAAGCTCCTCAATATGTTGAGGGTAGCAGAGACCTCCTTGAAAAAGGAGAAGACCCCCGTTCTGTATGTTGGCCAATCATCTTCTTCTAAATCTAAATCTAAAGCTAAAGGGAAGAAGAAGATGAAAGCTACCAAACCGAAAGGTGGGGTCAAGAAGGTGCAGGGAACGAACAAGGCAGGAAGGGTGAAGACAGAAAAGAATGAATGCTTCTATTGTCACAAGGAAGGGCACTGGAAGAAGGATTGTCAGGCCTTCAAAGCCAAGGACATGAAGCAAGCGGTTGCTTCTACTTTAGGTGTGTTTGTAATCGAAAATTGTCTTTCAGTTAACTCTACATCATGGGTACTTGATACCGGTTCTGGTTCTCATATCTGTAATTCATTGCAGGATCTGAGAAATAGTAAAGTGCTGGGGACAGGTGATATGACTCTCCGGATGGGCAATGGAATGCATGTAGATGCAATTGCAATAGGGGAATATCACCTAGGGTTGACTAATGGGCACATTTTGGTGTTGTACAGCTGTTTTTGTATTCCCAGTATGTTGTGTAATATTATATCAGTATCTTTGTTATCGAATGAAGGATATAGTTTTGCGCTTGAAAGAAATGTTATGAACATTCACCTAAATCAAGAACTGATTGGGTTTGGCACACTGGAAAACGGCATATACATACTTAATCAACCTCAAATTTTCAATATTCAAAACACGTGTAAAAGAAAGGCTCCAGATTCAAATCAAGCCTTCCTATGGCATTGTAGACTTGGTCATATAAATGAAACAAGGTTGACTAAGTTACATAAAGATGAATATTTAGATCCGTTAGAATATTCATCATATGCAACTTGTCAATCATGTATCAAAGGAAAAATGACCAAATCTCCGCTCACCGGACACGGAGAAAGAGCTACTGAACTCTTGGGACTAGTACACAGTGATGTATGTGGTCCGATGTCTACGCATGCACGAAGTGGTCACTCCTACTTCATCACTTTTACTGATGACTTCTCTAGGTATGGACATGTGTTCCTAATGAAGCATAAATCCGAGGCTTTTGAGAAGTTTAAGGAGTATAAAAGTGAAGTAGAGAAACAAACTGGTAAAAGCATCAAGACACTTCGATCTGATCGAGGTGGAGAATACTTAAGTACCAGTTTCCTTGAATGCTTAAAAGAGAATGGAATTCTCTCTCAGCTTACTTCGCCTTATACACCTCAGCATAATGGTGTATCAGAAAGGAGGAATCGCACGCTATTAGATATGGTGCGTTCAATGATGAGTAGTGCTGAGTTGCCACTTTCCTTCTGGGGATTTGCTCTAGAATCAGCTGCATACCTATTGAATAGAGTTCCAACTAAGTCTGTACCTACCACTCCATATGAAATGTGGAGCGGGAAGAGACCATATCTCAAGTATATCAAGATATGGGGGTGTCCGGCATATGTTAAAAAGCAAAATCCGGACAAGCTCGAGGCACGATCGGTTTTATGCGAGTTTGTAGGATACCCCAAGCATTCAAGAGGGTATATGGTCTACCACACTGAAGAACAAAAGGTGTTTGTCGCTCGTCACATTGTCTTCTTAGAAAGCGAATTTCTTGCAAAAGAAATTAGTGGGAGCGCGGTAGATCTGGAAGAAATTCCAGAACCTCAAACTGCTACCGAGGACTTAGTAGAACTTCAGATTTCAATAGAACATGACGAACCAACGCCACTCCGCAGATCTAGCAGGCTTTCTCATCCTCCTGAAAGATACTATGGTTTTCTTCTAGATGGGGATCGAGAGGATTGCATCATCGATGATGATGAGCCTACTAGTTTTCAGCAGGCTATTACGAGTAGTGACTCGATGAAATGGCTGGATACTATGGGATCCGAAATGGAATCCATGTACACCAATAAAGTATGGACTTTAGAAGTTGCTCCTCCTGAAGTAAAACCAGTTGGATGCAAATGGATCTTCAAAAAGAAGATTGGTGCATTTGGACAAGTGGAAACCTACAAAGCTAGACTCGTAGCAAAAGGTTTTCGTCAAAGACCAGGATTGGACTATGATGAAACCTTTTCACCTGTAGCTATGCTTAAATCCATTCGAATCCTGCTTGCGATTGCTGCCTTCCATGACTATGAAATTTGGCAGATGGACATAAAACAGCTTTTCTAAATGGACATTTAGAAGAGAGTGTTTACATGGATCAACCAGAAGGTTTCTTAGACAGTGGGAGCAGCGGAAGAGTCTGCAAGTTGCTTAAATCCATTTATGGATTAAAGCAAGCATCGCGGAGCTGGAACATCTGTTTTGATGAGACAGTCAAAGAATTTAACTTTATCAAAAATGTAGATGAACCTTGTATTTATAGGAAGATTGTAGAAAGAGCAGTAGTCTTCCTCGTTTTGTACGTCGACGACATACTACTGATAGGGAATGATATCCCTATGCTACAATCAGTAAAGCTCTTCTTGTCACAGAAATTCTCTATGAAAGACTTGGGAGATGCATCATACATTCTGGGCATTAAGATCCATCGTGAAAGATCTAATAGAATGTTGGGACTTTCACAGTCCAGGTATCTTGACACTATACTAAAGAGATTTAGTATGGAAGATTCCAAGCGTGGTAATATGCCCGCTTGTCACGGAATCACCCTCTCCAAAGAGATGTCTCCAAAGACTGATGAAGAGAGGGCTCGCATGGGCATTATACCCTACCCTTCGGCGGTAGGATCTATAATGTATGCGATGTTATGTACCAGACCGGATGTAGCTTACGCACTTAGTATGGTAAGCAGGTATCAGTCTGACCCAGGTGAGAAACATTGGATAGCGGTGAAGAATATTCTCAAGTACCTGAGAAGGACTAAGGAGATGTTCTTAGTTTACGGTAATAAGGACCTCCAGGTAGAGGCTTTTACCGACTCCGGCTTCCAAAGTGACAAGGATGATTCTAAATCCATTTCGGGTTTTGTGTTTACCCTCAATGGAGGGGCGGTATGTTGGAAGAGTTCCAAACAGGATACCGTCGCAGACTCAACTATGGAGGCTGAGTATATAGCTGCCAGTGAAGCCGCAAAAGAGGCTGTCTGGATGAGGAAGTTGATTTCTGAACTTCAGGTGGTTCCGTCCATTGCCAATCCAATACCTTTGTATTGCGATAACAATGGCGCTGTAGCTTTAGCGAAGGAACCAAGGTCCCATCAGAAATCCAGGCATATCTTAAGGCGGTTTCACCTGATCAGGGAGATCATGGATCGTCGGGAGATCGAGATATGGAAAGTGGACACAAAAGACAACACGGCAGATCCATTCACCAAGGCCATCCCTCAAGTGCAATTCGAGAGGCTGTTTGAGATGTTGGGCATGCGGTACGCCAGCAACTGGATCTGGTAGAGACAGTGGGTACTCATTGCACCAATTATAGGCCTTAGTGCAAGTGGAAGATTGTTGGATATATATGCCCTAGAGGCCTTCATTGTATAGGATGCTAGAGATATGTATGTACATGACAGTCTTGTTTGATATGATAGTACGCTATTTGGTTTGTCTTTGTCTGAACGTATGATATATTTTACTTGGTATTTATATATGTATGTTGATAAAGCCTATAGGGTGTTTGCCTGACTACTGGCGTTGTGATGGCAGTCATACTTGTGGGAGCTGGATAGTCAATAGGCACATCCTTAGATGTCCCCGGTCGCAGGAGTATCGAGACTGGGCATCGATACTCTGGAGTAGACTAGTGTATACATATCTAGACCCTGAGGAGGGGCGATGGACTGGTCCCGCAGCCATTGGTGGAGTGCACCTAAGATTGTATACAGATGCTCACTGGATGTGAGTACACCGGACAGGACTCGCCGAGAACTGACTGGATGGTATTATACCTAACGTCAGATAGCAGTTCTCAGGTGACATGTGTGCAGATAGTTCGTTGACTTAAGGTCGTCATTTGTCTCGTGTGAGTTCCCACTGTACTTTGATTACTACTTTACCACGATTCAAAGGAGTCGTGGAAACAGGTTTTACTTGGGCACAGTCCCGAGCCACGTGGAGGAAGTGAGCGACTGTTAGGGATTCGTCTCTCCCGGTATAGGGAGTTGATATTGCACGGTGATCGGTTGGTCATTACCATAAGTCCCTGGCCAGGGCTGATTGAGAATTACCGATGGACTGATCAGTAGATTCTCGGATGGTCTTGAGCCATGTCGACACGACTTGTACGGTTATTAGGGGTCTGACGTCCACCACCTCCCTAGACCATACATGCGATACTCTTAGACGAACAGACCGGACTGCGCGGATATTGTCATGGACAGGCTCAGTAGGATTTCGGATGGGTTACCTCATCGGCTTTCTTATCGACAACTACCTGGGGACCGTTACGTACAGCTAGTGCCGCTTGCGGTCTGTGGTTAAACCCACTGCCAGCGTAGTAGTCGATTCTTTAGAGTCCCACACAGAGATTTCCCAAACCCAGGCGAAAAGATATAGAGGTCGTATGGTTTTACGACAAAGGTTCGGACGCATACGTGTTTAATTGCACGTACGACATTCGGACAGTTTTTACTAGCCGACTTTGGTTTAAGCCAGATTCTAGTATCAGGTTTTTGGATTTATACAGTCTAAAGTTTTTCCGTGTTTTCACGGATGCGGGGGGCGTTCTCGTAATTTCTAAGAAGCTTCTAGAAGGATGTGACATGAGGGGTTAAGGTGGCATTTTCATTAATTGCTTTAGTGACTCATTCATATGATTCATCATATCATTAAATGCATCATTAATGCATCATTAATGATCTAATGACTCACATGATGAATCACTCTTCTTGAATAAATGAAGCGTGGTGAATACTCATTTAATTGATATTATTTGATAATTCATTATGTTTGATATATTCAAGTGAGAAGCTTTTCTATTCTCATTATTATCTCCACCTTCTCTCTCCTCAAGCTCTCTCTCCTTCTTCAAACCCTAATCCTACCACTCATGAGTTGAGTACAAGGATTAGTAAAGACTAAACACTCCATAACCTATCTCTACATCATCTTAGTTCCTTTATTAGCAACTAGAGAAACTAAGTAACCTCAAGTTTAGAGGTTATAGCTTGGATTAGGGTTCTCGGGTGGATCGTTTATCACGGAAAGGAAGCCAAGGAGGACGTGGAGATCCAAGGAGGCCGTAAAGATCGTAAAGACGAAGGACTAGAATCGTTTGGTATAATCTCTTTACATAGTAGCTTAGAACTCTATGCCTTTTGTTAATTATCGTTTAGCAAAGATCTTCGGTTAGTCGATGTTCGCCTTATAAACATGATCGTTTTACATATTTCCGCCTCCCCGCAACTCGTGGGGTGTTGTACATCGACTTACACCAAGAGCCGACAATAGCTTCATCATGGAAATTCATGAGTGTCGCCAGCATTGGATTGACTTCCATAGCAAAATCCATAGCAAAAGTGAGGGCCTCGGCATTGAGATCCTCAATGAATTCGCTCAACGTTCACCGGCTATTTGCGGCGTCCCTGGAAGACACACATTTAATAAAGGGCCCTGCGGGCATTAGAATGCGAGACTCGAAAGGAGCTGGAGCTGGTGCAATTGCTGAAAAATGAATTAGGGTCAAAAGGTCAACTCGGGGAATAAAGAAAACACATCAGCACTGAATTCTTTTATACCGGCTGTGAAAGGCGGCAGGATGGGGAGTACCGGAGGCACTGCTATCTTCTCGTCTCCTCCTCTGACCCGTGACGCTATGATCAACATGAAGAAAGCTTAGCAACAATACGTCTTTCATAAAATAAAGGAAGAGACGTCGGTTGAAGAATATACTAACCAATACCAGGAAGCGTAATGACTTCCGACCGGAAGGAGAAATACGGGTTCAACTCCTGGTATAGATGGTCGAAAAGGACTCCAGCAGAGTTGCGACAATATACTGTCAATACAAGGAGGATGGTACCCACAGTAAAATAGGTAAGTCACAAACCCATACCTTCCAATATTTGAGAGGGCACAGAAGAAAGCGAGGGGTCAACGACCGTTAGAGCGGCGACCGGCGACACTTCTTCAGACGGCACAGCCTCAGGGTTCACCGCACCTATACTCAAGACAAACAAAATATCATTAGAAGGGCTGAACAAGATTGAAAAACGCGAAAATAGCGACCCATCGATTACCTGATAAATCATGGACCGAAACCATGACGGAGGCATCACTGGGTGTAACGGCTTCTTCGCTCTCTCTCGGAGGAGTAGATTCCGCGCCCATAGCTTCATCCCCTGACTCAACGAGGGCCGTCGTGATACTTGCAATGCCCGCCGATACCAATGAGCCACAGGGAGAGAGAGCAGCGGTTTGGACGGTCCCAGATTCCCAGGAAAGTGTATCCACTTTGAGCTCTGTAGCCGCCAGCATTTCGCCTACCATCGCATCGTCAGGACTTGGCTCTGCAGGAAATAAGTATATCAGAATTTGAGGATCGATTTCTAATAAAAAGACTGGGCGTTACATTACCTCAAAGTAACTTTCCAGTTTCTTCACGAGCCGCGCGTGCAACATGTCTATGGGCAGTAGACAAAGCAGCTGGAACATTTGCCAAAGGTATATCAACAGATGGAGTATTACTTGAGCTTGCACCTAAGGCCAAGACGGCGTCGCGCTCCTTCGCTGCACGCTTCCTGCGCTTCTTTTCGATCTGGGTCATTAGAAATGACCTCCTCAAGACTTCCGACAAAGGAACGTCGTCATTCGAACCAAGCTCTGCCTCCGGAGCCGATATGGCCTCCATCATCGGCAGTTTCAGTGAAGCCTCTTGCGGTAACCCTGGGAGGGCCGTGGTCACGGTAGCTAGTTTCAAGGGTTCCGCTGCATCGCCGCTCGGGATAGGTACTGCATTCGGAATGACCTGAGTTGAGATAGTCCCTGCAACAAGATGAAAGAGAGGGTCATAGCATGAATAAAAAAGAATAAAGGCATAATGAACTGAATTTTACCAAGGCCCAAAGAAGCGCGGAGCTTCTCTTCTTCCTCGAACATCCGGAGGGAAGCCGTGAGAGCCTCTTCGGCAGAAATACCTGTGGAAAAAGAAGGCGTCAATACAAACATAACAAAGAGAAAAGAGATAACCGCAGAAGAACATAACTGAAAGTATACCTGATTTCGCGATAGTAATCAGCGCCGATTCTTCACGAGCTATTCGCTCGGAAGCCATAAGGGTAGCCTGGAGATCAGTATCATTCGTAGGCGCGATGAATAAACCCTTATTGGTCCCGTACTCGCACAAACCCTCGCTATAGGAAGCATGCGACTCCTGGCCAAATATGACATCGGCAGAGAATAGCGACTTCTTCTGTTTCTGCGAGCGGACGCTGATGGCCGATGAAAAGAGCTTGCGCTTGACGGGAATTTTCAGATGTCACGCCCCGCTTCCTGGTATACGGTAAAGGGGACACGATGAGGTCGCTACGTATTTACTCTGAAGTAAACACGCTAAGCGTATCTAAGCAATATAAGTAAAATGCACAAGAGACAGTGGCAATAGATATAATTGAACAACAAATTTATTTATTAACATTCTTTTTACAATACATCTGAAAAGTAAATACATGGAATGGAAAGCAATACCTAAACAGTGGCAAAACAGAAATGGAAAATACAGAATTTAAATGTGTACAAGTAACTAGAGCTCCGGGTCGAAGGCTAGCTGATCCAAGTCCTCGAAGGTAGGCTCGATCTCCTGAAGGTCCGAATCACCCGACGACATTCCTAAAAAAAGAAAGAGAATGTCATCAGTGAACAAATCGCTCGGTAAGTCACGTAAATAGACAAGAATGGAATAGAAAGAATAGAGAGTATATTGTTATAATGTTGTATTTAATGTTAATGCTGTTGTTTGTAGCTTGGTACAGAAGAATACCAGTGTATACGAGAGGAGTCCCACTATTCCGAAAACTAAGGTATACGGAGCATAAGGAACCATTCAGCCACGATACAACGGCAATTGAATTCAGGTTAGGTATATTATGGTTACAGTCTCGTGCCACTTCTAACACCTTCCATACCAGTCTACCCCTTATAAACCCCAAGATGTCTTGATTATATTGATGTATTGTTTGAATTATATATTGTATATAGATGGATGACTTGCTGAAACTATGATATCAGTAAATGGATGTAACTGGAGAATCATGTAGATGGATGTATATCCATGGTTCGGTTCAGTCAACATAGATTGAATAGATTGAACATATTATATATATATAGATTCATATTGAATTGTAGTTTATACTTGAATCATATTCAAGTCAGATTGATTATATCGAAACTCAGTTTGAGTTAGACAATTAGAAAAGAAATTGAATCCTGAATTATGTTTTGGAGCTATTGGTAACTGCACATGGACGACAGGATTTGTGTCTTTTTCAAAGACAATTACCGTGTTGATAACACCGTTTGTTAAGTTGTTTATCTTAAATAGGCAAGCACTCATATCTTCGGCTCCCTGAGGCTCAAGAGACTGGTCCCGCTTAAACCTATGTTTACTAGGGTTCTTATTGTAATTTAGTATAACTTGAGGGGGTTTTATATAAAAATAATTTTGTATAATTTTCAAAATACACCTCAAGTATTTTATTATTGTCTTTAGAGTTTTCATGGATGTATATTTTATCAATGTGACATTTCTAGTGAAAAAAACCTAATTTCATAATATATGGTATTTATTTGTAATATTGGAATTGTATGGTATTTTCTTGTAAATGAGATATTTTTCTTGAATTTTGGAAATGTAGAATATTATAAATATTAAAAATAGATATTTTGATATTAATTAAATATATATATATATATATTTATTAAAAATATAAGTTTTATTTATAATAGAAATTACATTTTCTAAAGAAAATTGTATTTTAAATGTTTCGAGATCGTATGCTCCTTGCGGAGATCTGCATCTCACTCTACTAGGCCTGAGGATGTGCGATAATACTCACCATACCGAACGGATTCCCCGAAATGGGTTGTAAAGGCTCAATTGCAAAGATTTGTTAAAATACACATCTTGTAGAAAAATATTTTTATAAGTCGGAGATAGTTATGTGTAAAGTCGTATTTTTCTCAAATCTCTGTTCCCAAATTTCATCATTCTATGTTAGATATTTGTGTTGTGAGGAGATAGGTCATTATTTCGTGAGTTTTCTAAGGTAATACGGTTTAAAAGTTCAAGTATGTCGAAATGAAATATGAAGGTATTTTAATGTAAAATTGCGATAAAAGATGCATATAACAATCTTTTATGATGAAACTTATTAATGATGTTTATTAATATTTAATGAACAATATATGAAGATATGAAGGTATCTTGATTAAGAAAAATTATAGTTTTTAAAGAAAAACCGAATCGGAAGTCGGACTAACTCCGCTTCTGTCGGGTTTTAGTTTTGAATATTTTTAGAATAGAGAAAAGAAGGAGAAGTAGGGACTTACTAGATGATTGGCTAGAGGAGAGAAAGAGGAAGAGGTGGGAGTTTCCGGTGCGTCGTTTCGTCGTCGGAAACTCCTTGAATTGGGTCGGAAGTTCGTCAGAGTTTCGCCCTTTTGCTAACTCCACTTGCACACAAAAGACTTGAGAATTTTCTTGAGAGTTTGGGCAGGAATTTTGGAGTGAGGAGGGGTGAAAGGGTGTATTAAAAATTTATACTAAAATGAATTAAATGTGTGTTTTAATGTGCTCTGTAAATGTGCAGGAAAAACAAATAATACAGGAGTTATGGGGGAGTCCAAGAGTCGCTAGAGATAAAGAGGTTTGGACCGAGTCAGACCGGTGGCGCTGGCCGAGTCAAGGTTTTCGCCGACTCAAGTCGGGGCTCATCTTGGTGCCACGTGTCCCTGACGCTTGGTCTAGTCTCGTGGACATATTTGTTTAGGCTGTGACTCTTGATTTTACGGGTTGTGCACGTGTAGACTATTGGGTTTGTTAAAAATTAAAAGAATTTTAAATAAAAAGAATGTGTGGCTGATGGGATTTGAACTCTGGTGTTTTGGTTCAGCAGTGCAAGGTCTTACCAATGAGCTACAAGCTCTTTTTTGCTGTTCAAAAGTAAATCAAATACTTATAGTACTCACAGGAATTGTAAATACCCTAAGTATATATTAACTTTAAATGAATTTTATATACACTAAAATTGGAGTTGTTACAGTCTACCTACCTTACAAAAATTTCGTTCTCGAAATTTACAATTTATTTTAAGGACTAGTTTACAAATAAGTGAGGATATCTTGCACGCATCTCATCTTCCCTTTCCCATGTCGATTCTCCTGGAGTGTCTTTTCTCCACATCACTCGAACCAAGTTGACTTCCTTTTTCCGAAGTGGCTTCACTTTCCTGTCCAGGATCTCAACAGGTTGTTGCTCATAAGATAAGTCGGGCTGTACAGTGAGCTCTAAATGATCGAGAATATGGCTGGGGTCACTCACATACCTTCTGAGTTGGGATATGTGGAACATATTGTGCACTCTTTCCAATGAAGGTGGAAGTGCCAAGCGATAAGCCATTTTACTGACTCGTTCGAATATGTCGAACGATCCAATGTACCTTGGACTTAGCTTACCCCGTATTCCAAAACGAATCACTCCGTGGTTTGGAGATATCTTCAGAAATACATGATCTCCCGGCTGAAACTCCAAGTGACGGCGCTTTGCATCAGTCCAGTGCTTCTGTCGATCTTGGGCTATGCGTATTCTTTCTCTGATAGTACGAACCACATCCACAGTTGCTACTATCATTTCAGGTCCAAGAAGTTCCCTATCACCGATGTCGTCCCAACTTAATGGCGATCGACACTTCCTTCCATAAAGTGCTGCAAAAGATGTCATTCCGATACTTGCTTGGTAGCTGTTATTGTATGAAAACTCCACAAGATGCATGTGATCTTCCCACGATCCTCCGAAGTCTAACATACACGCTCTGAGCATATCTTCCAAGATCTGAATAGTTTGCTCAGACTGACCATCTGTTTGTGGATGATAAGCCGTGCTTAAGTTCAGACTTGTTCCCAAGCTCGCTTGCAGACTCTGCCAAAATTGTGATCGGAACCTGGTGTCACGATCGGAAACAATGCAGACCGGTACTCCATGAAGTCTCATGATTTCCTGCAGGAGTTCATAGGTATCAGAGATAGTACATATTTGAAAAGTTTAAATCTTACTTAGATTTTTATCTCTATGTACTTCTTTGCTAATGTCTTAGTCGACTGGCCAACTCGAAATGTGATGAAGTGAGTTGACTTTGTGAGTCGATCCACAATAACCCATACCGCATCGTTACCCTTTGTGCTGCGAGGAAGTGCAGTCACAAAATCTATTGTGATGTGTTGCCACTTCTATTCTGGGATAGGTAACGGTTGAAGTAATCCAGCTGTCCTGTGATGTTCAGCATTTACTTGCTGACACACCAAGCATTTAGTGACGCTTATGGCTACTTCACGCTTCATTCCATGCCACCAGTAATATTGACGCAGATCTTCGTACATCTTTGTACCTCCACAGTGTACTGAGTAGGGAGAGCCGTGAGCTTCTTTCATTAACTCTTCTCGTACAGAACTTTTTGGTACACACAATCTGCTGCCGTACCTCAAAAATCCATCTTCATGGATGATGAAGTCTGTTCTGATTCCATTCTCCACTTGTTCTCTGATCTTTTGCAACTTAGCATCACTTACTTGAGCTGCTTTGATCTGATTGACAATTGTTGATTGAACTTGTAAATTCATCAAACTTGAAACGTTACCTGGCATGACTACTTCAATCTCCATCTGATGCAAATTCTATTGAAGCTTCCACTGGACGGTAAGAGTCATTGATAATGGTTGGCGACTAAGGGCATCAGGTACCACATTCATTTTCTCTGGGTGATATTGTAGGTTGATGTCGAAATCCGCCATGAGTTCTAACCATCATCTCTGCCGCATATTCAACTCCTTCTGAGTAAACATATATTTTAGACTCTTGTGATCTTTGTATATATTCACTCGTTCACCAAGAAGATAATGGCGTCAAATCTTAAAGGCAAAGATTACGGTCACCAACTCCAAATCATGCGTCGGGTAATTATGCTCATGAATTTTCAGCTGTCTTCAAGCATAAGCCACAAGCTTACCGTGCTGATATAGAACACATCCTAATCCCTTACCGGATGTATCGCAATGTACTTCGAAACCACCAGATTGGTCCGGTATAACGAGAATATGCGCCGATGTCAATCTTGACTTGAGTTCTACGAAAGCTTGTTCGCATGTTTCTGACCACACGAATTCTTCATCTTTACGTGTGAGCTTGGTCAGGGGTATTGCTATTTTCGAAAATCCTTCAATGAACCTTCTGTAATATCCAGCTAGAACCAAGAAACTTCGAATGTCCTGCACTAACTTTGGTGTCGACCATTCACTTATTGCTGAAACTTTCGCTGGATCCATAGAGATTCCTTCGCCTGATACAATATGTCCAAGGAAACCAACTTGATTTAACCAAAATTCGCATTTGCTATACTTGTCATAGAGTTGATGTTGTCGTAGCATTTCCAAGACAATTCTTAGGTGCTCGGCATGTTCTTTCCGACTCTTAGAATACACCAAGATGTCGTCGATGAAGATGACAATGAACCTGTCTAAGTACTCCCGGAAAACTTGATTCATCAGGTTCATGAATATTACTGGTGAGTTGGTCACTCCAAATGGCATCACAAGAAATTCATAATGACCATAGCGAGTTCTGAATGCTGTTTTATGAATATCAGCTTCCTTGACCTTCACCTGATGATAATTCGAACGAAGATCTAACTTGGAGAAAACACAAAATCCACTTAACTGATCGAATAAATCGTCGTTGCACTGGAGTAGATACCTGTTCTTTATTGTTATTTCATTCAAGGCTCTATAATCAATGCACATTCTGTATGAACCTTCCTTCTTCTTCACAAGTAGAACTGGAGATCCCCAACTTGAAGTGCTGGGACGAATCCATCATTTCGCCAATAATTCATCTAACTGAGTTCGGACCTCCTTCGAACCTTCCGGACTTAATCGATAAGGTGCTTTGATCACTTGTTGTGCTCCTGGTACTAAATCAATGCTGAATTCAAGAGCTCGATCGGGAAGCAAACCTGATATATTGTCAGGAAACACATCGTCGAACTGCATCTGGCTTTGATCCTTCCTCCGCTTGAATTGCCGCAATCATTGCCTTCTTTGGCTTCGCCTTGTAAGTACTTGGCTCCAGGGTATGGTCTCCGCTTTTGAAATAGAAAATCGGATGCTCTGGAATCTCGAATACTACCCTCCTTTGACAACAGTCAATGGTAGCATAAAATGTTCCGAGCCAATCCATACCTAGAACCATATCGAAGTTCGGCATGTCCAGTACCTTGAAGTCAACATAGAATTATCAGCTGTAGACGACAACTGGAAACAAGCTGTATCCCATTGTTGCTTTTAGAACGCCATTTCCTGAACTGACATTCCAGCTGGATACAAGCGGTACGGCTGGAATCGTATGAGTTCGGACGAACCGTTGCGACATAATGCAATGAGATACTCCAGTATCGAAGAGTGCTAGCGCAGGAAGTGAGACTACTAAGATTGTACTTAAGGTATGTGGGATATGTTTTAGGTATAAGGAAAAATATGTAGGTAGGTGTCAAGACTGAAAGAAAAGCTTGAGAAGAAAGGGTTACCAGTGATGACTTGGCCAATAGCCTCAGCTTCTTCCACGGTCATCGTGAAAGCCTTTCGCCGTGGTACATTCTTCCTGGCCGGAGGAGCATTCCTTGGAACGTTCCTTTGAGCTTGATGGAACTGACGAAGAGGAGGTGCAGTCGGTGGTCCTCTAGATGGTAGAGCAGGAAGAGCGAGTCTTGGAGCAGGTGCCTGAAGGGCTAGTCTCTGCTGGTAAGTGATTGCTGGCCTGGGTGCAGCAATTGGGTTGTGTCTTCGGGGACAAGACCTAATATCATGAGTAGCTGAGCCACAGATTAAGCAAAGACGGTTGGCTCACCGGCAGTCTTTCGCCAAATGTCCATCTCTCCTGCAGTAGGTACAAAAGGCTGGGCTGGGCTGGTAGATTGGTACTCCCGGTCTCCTGGGCACAAATGGTGGTCTTGATGAGGCTCCTCCTACCATCTGGGTGGCAGGGCGTTTAACTCCAGCAGATTGAGATCTGCCCCTCATCTTTACCACTGCCTCATAACGGCGGACAGCTTTCAGAGCCGATTCTTGAGTCGGAAAATCTCCTGTGGCTAATGCAGCCTGAATCTCTGAATCTAACCCTTTCTGAAATCGACAGGCTCTGATCTCATCCGTCGGTATCAAGTATGCCGCAAATCTGTTAAAGTATTGTGTTAGCTGTGTAGTATGTGATTTATTGAAAAATCGAATTATTGAGACATATCTTACCGACTGAGTATGGTGAACTCAGCGTCATATTCATCTACTGACTTGGTCCACATTGAACCTTGTTGCAGATGGATAAACTGTTATTCCATGTTGAACCTGGCAGTCTCTGGGAAGTACTTTACGTCGAACATGTCGTGGAAAGTCCTCAATTCGATCGGCTGGGTGAGACGGCTTTCTTCCGCCTTCCACCAAACCCGTGCATTGTCTGTGAGCTGCAGCTTCGCAACACGAACCCAAACTATCTCTGGCACTTATGCCGCTGCCAGATCATCTTCAATGCTTTGAGCACATTCCTCAGCTTCTAGAGGGCTCTCTTATCCTGAGAATTGCTTGGGGTGTAAGGCCCTAAATTAATTCACCCCAGGTGCTTCTGCCTCGGGACGGTTCATTAGAATAGCAGTCTGCTGCTACTGTCCTTCTAGTAGGCTGCGGATTACCTCAAGCAGAACCGTCTGCTCGTTGATTGGAGCAGCGACGAGAGGTGTGAGTGGTAGTGGTGGGGGAGTGTTGTTGACATTCGTGTTAGTGTTGTTTGGGAAATCCATAACCATGAAAGAAAAATTTGGGTTAGGATGGATTTAAAGTATATGAAATTATAAGATTCAAGGAATATGAATTGTAAAGAATGTTTTTAGTTACTGGTTCTTGTGTTATATTGCATAGGTTGTCCACACAGTGCTGAATTGCATGGTAGGGTTCCATACAGCTCTGACCTGCATGGGCCACCAACAAAATCTGTCACGCCCCGCTTTCCGGTATACGGTGAAAGGGACGCGACGAGGCCGCTACGTATTTACTCTGAAGTAAACAAGCTAAGCGTATCGAAGCAATATAAGTAAAATGCACAAGAGATGGTGACAATAGATATAATTGAACAATAATTTTATTTATTAACATTCTTTTTACAATACATCTGAAAAGTAAATACATGGAATGGAAAGTAATGTCTAAACAGTGGCATAACAGAGATGGAAAATACAGAATGTAAATGTGTACAAGTAACTAGAGCTCCGGGTCGAAGGCTAGCTGATCTAAATCCTCGAAGGTGGGCTCGATCTCCTGAAGGTCCGAATCACCTGACGACATTCCAAAGAAAAGAAAGCGAATGTCGTCAGCGAACAAATCGCTCGGTAAGTCCTGTAAATAGACAAGAATGGAATAGACAGAATAGAGAGTATATTATTATAATGTTGTATTTAATGTTAACGTTGTTGTTTGTAGCTTGGTACAGAAAAATGCCTGTGTATATAAGAGGAGTCTCACTATTCCGGAGACTCAGGGATATGGAGAACAAGGAACCGTTCAGCCACGGTACAACGGCAATTGAATTTAGGTTAGGTGTATTATAGTTACAGTCTCGTGCCACTTCTAACACCTTCCGTACCAGTCCACCCCTTATAAACCCCGCGATGTCTTGATTGTATTGATGTATTGTTTGAATTATATATTGTATATAGATGGATGACTTGCCGAAACCATGATATCGGTAAATGGATGTAACTGGAGAATTATATAGATGGATGTATATCCATGGTTCGGTTCAGTCAATATAGATTGAACAGATTGAATATATATATATATATTCATATTGAATTGTAGTTTATACTTGAATCATATTCAAGTCAGATTGATTATATCGAGACTCGGTCTGAGTCAGACAATTAGAAAAGAAATTGAATCCTGAATTATGTTTTGGTGCTATCGGTAACTGCTACACATGTACGGTAAGATTTGTGTCTTTTTCAAAGACAATTACCGTGTTGATAACACCGTTTGTTAAGTTGTCTACCTTAAATAGGCAAGCACCCATATCTCTGGCTCCCTAAGGCTTAAGAGACCGGTCCCGCTTAAACCTATGTTTACTAGGGTCCTTATTGTAATTTAGTATAACTTAAGGGGGTATTATGTAAAAATAATTTTGTATAATTTTCAAAATAAACCTCAAGTATTTTATTATCGTTTTTAGAGTTTTCATGGATGTATATTTTATCAATGTGACATTTCTAGTGAATAAAACATAATTTCAAAATATATGGTATTTATTCGTAATATTGGAATTGTATAGTATTTTCTTGTAAATGAGATGTTTTCCTTGAATTTTAGAAATGTGAAATATTATAAATATTAAAAATAGATATTTTGATATTAATTACATATATATTTATTTATTAAAAATATAAGTTTTATTTATAATAGAAATCATATTTTCTAAAGAAAATTGTATTTTAAATCTTTTCAGATCGTATCGTTGAAATCAAAATTTGCACCCCGGTTGACCAAGTCAAAGTCAAGGTCAACCCCAAGCCAGGTGGGCCCAAGCCCAAGCAAGTGGGCCAATGCCCAGGTCGAACCCGAACACGAAGCGTCCGGCCTTCCGCCATGGAAAAATAAAAAAAAATCATGTAATAAATAATTTTGATGTAATTTTTGTGCATGAATGTATGCAAAATGGGCATAAAGCCAATATTTTGTAAGCCCATGGTTTATGTACAAAAAAAATGGCACATGAGCCATGGGATGGGCAAAATGCCATTTTGCAAAGCCCAAGGGGCTATATGTAAATATGTAAGCCTATATAAGGTAAAATGATGATGAATAAAGTAATACTTTTCATTCTCTAAAAAAAAACTAGGGTTTGTGCCTCTTTCCCCTTTCTGAAGGTTCCAAACCTTCTTCTTTCTTTTGAATTAAATCAAGAGTTTTACTCTTCTTTTTTCAAAACTAAATAGCTTTTCACCATAAAACCCACAAAGGGGAACTTGGATCTACCATCAGATCTCAAAAAGAACAGATTTTTAAAAAAATCCCACATCTCTTGATCTTCAAGATCCGGCCAAACAAAGGAGGAAGAAGGAGACCCATCTCCAGAAACCCCACTTTGGGGAAGAACTAAGGCTCAAGGGGAGAATCCCTTCATCAGCTTCAAAACATCCTAGGAGTTTAATAATTGCTCTTTTCTGGGAGTACAACTCCCATTGAAGGGACCAAATTCCTTTTGCTGCTCGAGCACCCACGTGCTGACACATGGTGCGCTAGCGCTCTTGCGTCCAGAGCGCTAGCGCTCGAGCGCCCACGTGCTGACACGTGGCGTGCTAGCGCTCAAAGTGCTAGCGCTCTTGCGCTCAGAGTGCTAGCGTCCAAAGCGCTAGCGCTTGAGCGCCCACGTGTTAACACGTGGCGCGCAAGCTCGCTTGCGCTCAGAGCACTAGCGTACAAAGCGCTAGCGCCCGAGCGCCCACGTGCTGACACGTGGCGCGCTCGTGCTCAGTGCGCTAGCGCCCTAGCGCTCAGAGCGCTAGCGCTCTTGCGCTAAGAGCGCTAGCGCCCTAGCGCCCATGTGCGGACACGTGGCGCACTAGCGCTCAGTGCGCTAGTGCCCGAACGCCCACGTGCCGATACGTGGTACGCTAGCGCTCAGTGCGCAAGCGCTCTGGCCCCACGCATCATTGGATGCCTTTTCCCTTTATATATATATATACACACACATACGTATACATATGTACACACACACATACTCCACGACACTGTCTCTGTTAGAAAAAATTTCTAACGGGGCGCTGCCCCGCACCCCGCACCCCGCAAGAGGGCTGCTAGCCCCCTTGACCCCCAGCCCGCTATCCGGGTAGCGGGACCCCGTAAAAACTATGCGTGGCTCCCGATATATCCATACCCCCTTTCAAAACACAACACACGTACACTGCACATTGAGTTCGCATGACAAGTTTAACCCGTCAATCGGAGGTTCCCTCGCTCCAAAGGCGAGAGGTAATTAACGGCAGCTTAGTCCGCGGCTGCCGGAGATTCGGATCCCCACAATCAATAAACCCCGGCCTACCCTAGGCAGGAGGAATCTGTAGTACGCCTGACAAGCGCGCGCTGTTCCCCTCCGAAAGACGGCGCACAGGACCGCGATGTCCTGACGCTGGGATTCGGGGCAGATGCTATTTGGTTTTATCCGTCCACCTCTTCGAAGATGCCAAGTTGATTTATGGCACCGTGTATCGGAGGTTTAGACGGATGCGGCCGATGTAGCAGACTTCGTCAGATTCTCCCTCGCTTGAGGGGTTTTTGATTGTGGGGACGCTCTTCCTTGCAGGCGCAAGCCCCTGCAGTTAATTATGCTACCGCATCGCAGTAACAACTTTCTCCTTCTCCAGAATTTCACTTCGTGTCGTGTGTGTTTGTTTTGTTTGTGGTTGCCCGTGGATTGTATACGGAGACTGAGTAATACCGTCGCCCGTAGGACGTGGACTAGTCCAAATCCGTATTTACTTAGATTTGGGTTTAGTGTTTTTTAGTTTAAGGATGCATTAGGCGCGTTGCGGCTAAGATCAACTTAAACGTTCGTTAAGGATACGTTAGTCCTGTTTGAGACTAAGATCTACTTAACGTGGTGATCCATTTAATATAGGGCCGTCGGGACTCGTCGCCTCTTTGATATCGTTGAAGGATTACAACGATAGGTGTCAGAGGAGTTCAGAGATGTACCCTTGAACCAAGGTCGATTTGGAATTTTATCATTCATTTGAGTGTTTAAGGATACGTTAGCTGTATTTGGGGCTAAGATCAACTTAAATGGGACCGTTTAGATCCGGCAAAAAAGCATTGGGAGGCTCTATTGTTCCAGTTTAGGGACGTGGTGGTCCAATATTAGTTTAAGGACGTTTCGGTCCATATTCCAGTTTAGGGACGTGGTGGTCCATATTCCAGTTTAGGGACGTGGTGGTCCAATATTAGTTTAAGGACGTTTCGGTCCAATATTAGTTTAAGGACGTTTCGGTCCAAATTGATGTGTGGTTATTGGGACCCGTCATCTCTTTGACGTCATTGAGGAATTACAACGATGGATGTCAAAGGAGTTCGGAGATGTACCCTCGGACCGATTGTAAATTGATTTAGTAGAGCAATTTTGCTCAGTCAATTTAATTTAAGGACTTATGGCCAAAATTGGGCTAAGTCCAGTTGAGAATACCCAACGTTTTATCTGCTTTTGCATAGCATTTCTTTTTACTTTTATTTGGGCCTTGCCCAGGAAGGATGCAGAGCATCAATTTTGTTTTGGGCCCTGCCCTTTATAATGATGCAGAGCATCAATTTCATTTGGGCTCTGCCCTTTATTGCTTTGCAATTTATTTTGGCCTGTTAGGCTTTTCTGATTTGGGCCTGGCCCTTCAAGTAATGCATTGCATTTGTGCAGAGCACTAAGAATCTTTTTTAGATTCAAGAACAGAAGTGCAAGGCACTTTTTAATCTCCTGATCTAAATTTAGATCAAAGAAAAACAAGTTTTTCTTTTCTTGTTTTTCTTTATCCCAGAGAACCAAGGGTTCATAACAAGTGCAAGGAACTATTTATTTTTTTATTTATTTTATTTATTTACTTATTTATTTGTTGTTGAAGATCCATGATCTTGTTCTTAGATCGATGATCTGTTTCTAAGAGAATTTTCTCTTCTTTTAAAGGTATTACCTTTTTTTTTGTATTCTTCAAGAATTCTCAAGAGTTCTCTTCTCTCTTTTTTTTAGCAAGATATTGATTCTCTTGAATTAAGGTCTGGGGTCCTTTTTATAATGCTCATAAATTAGTTAAATTTGTTAAAGAGATCTTTTTCTGAGTGATTTGGGGAAATTTCTCCACCGTCGGATCTTTGATCCAAAGGCCCCTGTTTTACAGAAGAAAATCTTCTCGTTTTAACAAGAACAGAAAGAATTTCTTTAAATCTTTGTTCTGTTTTTTGCGCAACTCCCCAGCGCATGACACGTGTCGCACAGTGAAGCGCTTGCGCAGCTGTGCTTGCGCAACTGCGCGGACACGTGTCGCGCAGTGAAGCGCTTGCGCAGCTGTGCTTGCGCAACTGCGCGGACACGTGTCACGCAGCGCAGCGCTTGCGCAACTGAGCGTTACTTTTGTTTTTCTAAGAGCCTTGCTCTGATTGGACGCACTGCCTTGGGCGTTGTGCTGGCGTGTCAACCTTTGACACGTGGCGCGTTGCGCACAGTGCACAGGATCTGAAGCGTTGCTTCAAAATTTGAATTTTGAAATTCAAACAGAGCCTTGCTCTGATTGGGGGAACAAATGCCCCCCAACCGTTGCGCTCACGTGGCGCGCACGTGAGTGCAGCGGTGGCAAGATCCTAGCCGTTGGATCAAGGGGGTCAGTTGAAGAGGCGCAGGCGCCTAGAAATAGGACCTTTGGTCCTTAGTAATTCTTTACCATTTTCAAGAATTTGAATTTCAGAGCCTTGCTCTTGCTTAATAACTTTCAGAGCCTTGCTCTTGTACTTCCCAAGAACTTCAAAGTTCAGAACTTAGATCGTTCTAGGTAAAAAAAGTTTAAATTAAATTAAATTTAATTTACAGAGCCTTGCTCTTATAGATCTTTGATCTAAAGAAAACCCCTTTGGGGTTTCATCAACAGAGCCTTGCTTTCAAAAATTTACAGAGATCTTGTTCCTGGGTTTTAACCCATGAACAGAGCCTTGCTCATAGATCCAACGTAGATTTTCCCTTTTTTCTTATATATAAAAAAAATGGAGAACTCCTAAAAGTTTTCATGGATCTTTAAGATCCCAAATTTTTTTAAGATCCTTAGGAGTTATAGTTTTCATTATTATTACAGAGCTAGGCTCTTTTTTTAGGAAGTTTTATTTCCTTGAGACCAGAGTTTGACAAATGTCACTCTGTGACAGAGCTTTGCTCTAAAAGAGAAGATTTTCTTCTTGTCTCTAGGGATTTCCCTTTAATGAGGATATTCTCTTGGGGGTCTTTTTCATTAACTGACAGTTTCATCCAATGATGGGACTGTTTTATTAAATGATGCGCCGTCATCCAGATTTTGTGGGCCCCCCTTTGGTCCCCTACCCACTGCATTGCAGTGTGATGTAAGATTTTAAAATGTGAGGCATTGGAACACTAACGGTTATTATTTTTTTTTGTTTTTTCTTCAGGAAACATGTCTGAAGATTTGTCCTTCCCTTTTGTTCCCTCGGAAGGAGGGTTCCCCCATTCGCCAGTGGACCGGGTGGCGTTCGCTTTGATTAAATATCATGACCCCGAGTGCAAGAAACTCCACCTGTGGGGAAGGTGGTACAGCCAAATCATCCAAGGCCGTCGCAGCTTCAGCTCCGCCTCGCCCTCTGAGCCCATAGTTACGATCCCTTATGCGGACGAGCCCCTGGTGAAGTATGCCGTGGAGGTTAAAAATTAGAATTCTGACGACCTCCTCCAGCCTGCAATCGGTGCCATCCCAGTGCAGCCGCCGCCGGCGATAGACATCTTGGGGAGGCGAATCTGTCAGGGTGAAGCACGCCCTTGGGGACAGGCCTACAATATTGGACTGATCCCGCGACCGCTTGCCGGATATTTGCAATGGGCCCGCTACATCTTAACGGCGAAAAGGACTCACCTAACGACGATTGGTTTATATTCGGCCGTCTACGTTTCGCTTTTCGAGTATCCCTCTCCTCCAACGTGGTGGATAAAGGCCTTTATTGAACAATGGAATATCCCCACCCACACCTTCCTGATGGCGGATAGGGAAGTCTCTATCCCTTTGGAGGAATTTGTTGAGATTTCGGGTCTACCAATGAGGGGGGAGCACTACGAGGAGCTGCTTCCTCCTGACGAGTACGTCTTTGCCACCAAGCAGTTGGTGTTTGACTTAACTCCGGAGAATGCCATTCAGCATCAGCATCCGGGCTTGGTGAAGGTGTTGGAGATCTATGAGGAACTTCATTTGGAATCGGGCGACCGGGGCGTCAGTTTCGCAGATTTTATTGCTCGCTTTATTCGCCCGGAGTTCCTATCAGAGCAGGGCGAGAAGTTCGCTCAGCTTGCTGACCCTTTTGGTTTCGGCTTGGACCGCCGACCTATATCGGAAAATGACCAGCGGGATTTTTATCTCCCCGGCACTGCCAACATCCTTTTCTCAGAAATCGCCGTTCCTGGCATGGACGAGGAGACCTTTTTTATAGGGTTCTTGGGTTTATGGTTATGCAGCTTCGCGCTTCCCATGCACCCCCGCCTCATGCGGTCCTCTGTCTTTTACCCAGCGCATCGGATGGTGGCTGGTTTACAGTTATCGGTAGGAATTGCCGGGCTGGCTTACCTTTATCATGGACTTAGCGTAGCGGCGGACGCCAGTGAGCCTGGGGTACAGCCTGCCAACTTCCCGATGCACTATTTCACTTCTTGGATGGAGATGCACATGCAAGGGGTGTTTGGTGCCCATAAGACTCCTCCGTTCTTTGAGAAATGCAGACTTCCGAGAATCATGCGGTTGGTCGGGGCTTCAATTGTGGTTGCATCCCCGCAGGATTCTAGGGGACTGCTCCTGCGTCCACATCTGGTCGGAGCAAAGATTGCTTTTGTGGATAAGGTCATCACCATAGGCTCAGAGACCACCAAGTCAGTGGTGCCCCTGCGTGATGACTTCAAAGATGGGGCTTCTGTATTGAAAGCTCGGGAAATCCTCCATCTCTACTCCATCCGGCCGGGCTATCTAGTGTTCAGGAAGAATAAGACAGCCTTGTTTATGAGATATAACCCACACCGATTTGCCCGGCAGTCAAGCTACAACCAAGGGATCCCGCTGGAAGCTTTCTTGGAAACGCCCGTGGTCGGCCCAGAGGGGATAAAGAATGCGATGCATCATTTTACACGGCTTAACACAGGTTCCTATTTCTTCATTAGTGAACCCAGCTGTGCCCCTAAGATGCTTAATTCATATGTGGCCTGGTATGCTCACGCGATGGGCCCAATTATCTTAACGGAAAAGCGTATGCTGGTTGACCGTAGGGGTGCGCCTCCCGGCGGCGATCGCAAGGCCCCTTTGCAGCCAAGGCTCCCGGTCGTCCCTCCGGTAAAAGATGCTGGAGTCGATCGACCACGCGTGTTGAGCCCCCTGCGGGGATTGCCGCTGCCTGCTACGGTGGATGCACCATCGGCGCCCCATGCTCCCACGAAGGCGGCTAATGTAGTATCGCCAGAGCCGGGCGTAGGAGCAGATATTGGGACCCGCCGCCCTAAAGTGACTGCCAAGCGCAAATCTACTCCGGGTGGATCTAAAGCTGGCGAACAGAAGAAGAAGAAGAAGTCCACCCTTTCCCTCGATGCGATCCTCAGCTTAAAGCCTGCGGCTCCTCCCACCGAAGGCATATGTGAATATGGCAGCAACGAGGGCTTCTTGGTAGACCCCGCGGACACCAATTTGGCTGCCGCCATTGCAGCTTCGGAGCGATCGGCGAGGCTCGAAGCGATGTTAAGCAAACTCGCCGAGTCAGGTAATCATCAGCCGCTTTATTTGTCATTTTATTGAACTTTTTATTATTATCTTTAACTAATATTTGCTTCCTTTTCAACAGGTGTCTCTACTGAAGAGGCTATCGCTGCCTCTTTGAAAACCTTCCAAGAGGAGGAGGAGAAGCGCGCTTTAGCAGGCGTTGGTATGTCTCACCCCTTTCTCTTTTATAAGGAAAGTTTGTCATCTTTTCTGATGGTCGACCTAACCTTCTTTTGTTTCTTTGCAGGGGTTGTATCAATTGATGCGGGGATCCTTCCCAAGGCCGTTACTGAAGTCCCGATCTCGCCGAGGCTGCCGCAGGAGCCTCGACTTGACAAAACGACAAGGGATGCCCTGAAAAATCTGGAGCCATCCCTATTCACGGACGAGGACACCTCAATTAAAGAAGCCCTGGTGGCATCCGTCTCAACGGATCGGGAGGAGCGGAAGCTGTTAAGACGCGAAGCAAAGGCGCGCAGAGCTGCTTTGGCCACGGGAGCGGGCCCTAGCACTATTCCTCGCGCCGACACTCCTTCTGAAGAGGCCCCTGCCGCCTTATCTACTGCTCATAGGCAAGTAGCGCACGCGGCCCGAAGTGCAAACGATAAATCCTCTTTAGGTAGCATTTCTTTCAGAGCCTTGTTGTAAGAATTATAAAGCCGTTGGCTCATATGCATTCCACATTGCAGGGCCAAGTCCGGCTGAGGGGGAGGCGGAGACCGTTGAACCCAGGGGAGCGGAGGAAGCGGTACTTGCCGAACCCGAGCCGACAGTGAGCAACGTCGTCGGGGCCACGGGGCCTGAAACAGAGGTTGAGGGATCCGCCGCCGAGAGGGTCATTGATGCCGCACCTGAAGTGGTGGCAGATGAGATGATTGTCTTAATCGAGCCGAAGGCAGTAGAGGGTGAGGCTCTTGAGGCTGGAGACCTCGTGGTGCCGATGGACGAGACAACCGCGACCGCAGAACCCGAGGGAGTATCGGGTGAGGCGGCCACGATTCCTGGGGAGGAGCTAACCGCTCTTTCCCAGGAATCTGGCAATACTCCAATCATAGCCCTCTCCACGTATGGTTCCTTGCCGTCTCCAGGGCTTGCGAGCACAACCACGGTTCCCATCGAGTCGGGTGATGAGGCTACGGGCGGTGTTCTCATGTCAACGGAGGAGGGAATTGCTTCAGTTTCGGCTGGCAGCTCGTCGGGTAAATTTTGAGTTACCAGCTTTCTTCTTTTTATATATCTCGCGATCTCTTCTAACAAGTTTGTCTTTGCAGGTGCGGCCAGTGCCGACGCTCCATTGCTCGAAGGAGCACCGTCAACTACTGCTTTGGCGGTGGTCACCTCCCCGCCTTCCCTCGTACCATCGCGGATGTTGGAAGGTATGGAATTACGACTCATGCGTTAATCTTTTAAACGTGTAGCTTTCGTACTAACGTTATACCACTGTGCCCTTTCAGGAGCGCTCATTGATCATCTATACCAAGTGTTGCTCCCACACTTCTCCTTCCCATCCGAACTCGCTTCTCCCTCTAGTAGTGCCGGTGAGTGTTATTCCGATATCTTTCGAGGGAGTATATGATCATTTCTGACTTTTCCTCTTCCTGATTGTAGTGCCACGAATCAAAGGAGGGGACACAAGACCTGTCACGCCACCGGCCCTTCCGGCTTTGTCGTCCGTTGCAGCTGGTACAGTATATTCCTCCCCTCTTTTTATATGATCCTTCAGCATCTTTTCGAATCATTGTTTAACCATGTTTCGTTTTGCAGCTATTGTTCCAGCTCCGATCTACCTTGAGTCTCGTGTTCTCTCACCAGCGGGCCCTTTCTTGAAACGTCCATCTTCAAAAGGTGCCGTGATGAGTTTGGGCATGCTGAGCGGGTATATAGAAGAGCTTAACATGGACGCTCTCCCTTCTGCCGTGGATTTCACAATGGAGGTTAACCCGATGTTGGCGGCGCTCGTAAACTTTCACAATGAAGGCGTCGTCGAATCTTGGGTTAACCACTGCAGAGAGATTGAGGCCTGCTTGCATCGGTTGGAGACGACGCGCCCTTCTCCCGAAGTTTTGGCCATGAGCACCGAACGGACAGCCTGGCTCGAGCAGAGCGCTTCTTATCTCCGCCATTTGGAGCAGGAAGCAGCTTTACGGTTGAAGGAGCGTCGGGAATCTTCAAGCGCAACCGCTCGCCTGCGCGCTGAAGTTAGGACGAATGCTGCTGAAGTGAAAGCCGTGTTTGAAGGCCTCCTGGAGCGTATCTCTAATGGGCTAGCACTGAGGCGGAAGCTTGATGCCGCCGAGCGTGATGCCCGAGGCTGTGAAGCAGCTCAGCAAATTGTTGGGGAACAGCTTGCATCCTTCAGGCAGCAGCGGGCTCAAGCAGAGGCCGAACTGGCGATGGCAGCTGATCAAGAGAAGGCGTGGAAGGAAGTATGCGAGCAATTGCTAAATCTATGCAAGACGCTTCCTTCTCAGTAATTCTCCTTGTATCATTTGTACTTATAAAATAGATGTATATACATTTTTTATTCTTTAGTGCAATGTATCCTGTACTCGATCAATATTTATGAATAAAAGGTGCACATTTTTGTAATGTCTTGTGTCATTTCTCCGCCCCCCCTTTTTTTTGCATGATATCTTTGATGAACCTCATTGGCCGATAACTTCATTTCTCCCAGAGATAGCGATGGCTTAGGCCGCAGGTTTAGGTCTACCGCCTAAGACTTTTCAACTCTATGAGCCATGAGGGTCTCATAAAGGCTTTTCTCCCTACGGATCGAGAGGATCTCGTCGGTGGGTTTTCTCCTTAGGAATCGTGAGGATTCCTGAGTGTGGTTTTCTCTCATAGGTCGTAAGGATCCTACAAGAGAATTTTTCCCTCTTATGAGTCGAGAGGACCCGTAAGTGGTTGTTTCCCTTCTTGTCGAAAATCGACTTCGGAGAGTGAGACCCGTGAATAGTATGCAAGAGACCATTTCGGATTGACTTGCAGGGCCCCATTTTTCAGGAAGCAAGTTTTCCCACCTCTGCTGCCTGAGGCTTCATCTTGCAAATTGATAAGCAAGTTCAATTTGTTGAAGAAATCCCTTTTCTGAATGATTTGGCGAAACTTCCCCTACCGTCGGATCTTTGATCCAAGGGCTTCTGTTTTACAGAAGAAAATCTTCTTGTTTTAACAAGAACGGAAAAGATTTTTTCAGAACTTTAATTTTGTTTGGCGCAAATGCTCCATAGTATGATACATGTCGCGCGGCGCAGCGCAATTGTGTTAGCGCATCTGCGCTGACGCGTGTCGTGTAGCGCACGGCGCAGCACAACTATGCTACCGCATCTGCGCTGACACGTATCGTGTAGCGCACGGCGCAGCGCAGCCGAAGCGTTGCTTCCTTTAATTTTGCTTGAAATAGAGCTTTGCTCTGATTGGGTGCGCTGCTTTGGGCGCTGCGCTGATGCGTCTGTGTCAGACACGTGGCACGTTGCGCAGCGCAAATAATCTGAAGCGTCGCTTCATTAAATTAATTTTCAAGACAGAGCTTTGCTCTGATTGGGGGAAGACGAAGCGTTGCTTCATCTTCCGCCTCGGAATTTGAACAGAGCTTCGCTCTGATTAGGGTAAACCGCCGTGACAACTTTTGGAAGTCGAAGAGGCACTTGATGCCTATGAATAGGACCTTTGGTCCCCCACAGATACTTATCATCTTTCAGATTTTTATTTTCAAAAACTTCAGAGCTTTGTTCTTGCCTTCAAGAACTCCGGTGCCTTGCTCCCCCTTTTTTTTTCAAAGTTTTTAGAAAAACTTTAGGAAAAATCGATTCTTAGATTAATCTTAACCAGCAGAGCTTTCGTCCAGGGGATTTTATCCTTGAACATAGTTTTGCTCTCTAAGAATTTAGTCCCCTATGTATATTGTTGCTTTTCTATTGCTGATCTTCCTGTAATATTTCCTCCAGGCATAATGGCGGCGGTGCATCTATACAGTTTGCACGAGTTCATTACCTACGACGATATCCGTGCTCAGGGTCGTCAACAAAACCAGGAGTTTACAGACGCTAAATGTGCAGAAGTCATGTGTCGTCTGAACGCAAGCGGTGGTTGGCTGTTGCCTCGTCGTTCGGCCCTTTTGAAAGTCGTGTTGGGAGCCATATGGAGAGCACTTCCGGGTCTTCATGAGGCCTTACCGATCAATGCGCTGGATGATGCCGAAGACAAGGTGCATTCAGTGTACCTGACAGGGCTGATCTCAAAGAAACGGCGGAACAGCCTTATTGACATCCTACACCAAGTCTTCCAGCAGATGACGATAGTTGCTGCTTATCGAAGGCCAGGAGGGCTTACCGATGATCTTGACATAGAGGAGCGCGAAAGACTGCGCATAAGAATAATTAGAAAGGCCAGAAGAACTCTGGATGGCCTTACTTTCGATTTCCTCAATCCGTGCCCCGAATCTGAGGTCATACCGTTGTAATAATTTGAATAATGTTTCTTATTTATTGTTCTTATGATTGTAAAAAAAAATTTTCTAGCGGTATGAATGGAAACCTTCCCCCTTTTTATTTCAGCTTGTCTTATTTCTCGTCTTGAGTATTCTGCCCGTGCATAAATGAATGCGTCACGAACGCCAGATCAAATGTAGATCAGATATTCTTTCTGTCATCTTCTTTTTATTGTCAGCAGGCTGTCTTAATAACCATGATTAATGGGTATCTAAAATGAGTTTTCTGACTTCCTTAAGAAATAGCGATGGCTTAGGCCGCAGGTTCAGGTCTACTGCCTGAGACCTTTCAACTCTATGAGCCGTGAGGGTCTCATAGAGGCCTTTCTCCCTACGGGTCGAGAGGATCCCATAGGTGGATTTTCTCTTTAGGAATCGTGAGGATTCCTGAGTGTGGTTTTCTCTTATAAGTCGTAAGGATCCTATAAGAGAATTTTCCCTCTTACGAGTCGAGAGGATTCGTAAGTGGTTGTTTCCCTTCTCGTCGAAATTCGACTTTGGAGAGTGAGACCCGTGAATAGTATGCAAGAGACCATTTTGGATTGACTTGCAGGGTCCCATTGCTCAGGAAGCAAGCTTTTCAATCCTAGCTGCCTGAGACTTCATCTTGCAAGTTGAGACGAATCGAGGATTTCCCGTGGAGGCACTGGTGGCTCTGCAAGTCGACGCGAATCAGGAGGCTCTCGTCAAGGAGTGTTTGTATCCGTGAGTCGAGGAATTTTGCTAGGGATTATTTGTTTCCCGAACGCCAAGGATTATTTGTTTCCTTGGGGTTTGAAACGAGTCGAGGATTCCCACGGGGGCACTGGTGGCTCTGCGGGTCGACGCGGATCAGGAGGCTCTCGTCAAGGAGGGTTTGTATCCGTGAGTCGAGGAGTTTGCTAGGGATTATTTGTTTCCCAAGCGCCAAGGATTATTTGTTTCCTTGGGGTTTGAAACGAGTCGAGGATTCCCACGGAGGCACTGGTGGCTCTGCGAGTCGACGCGGATCAGGAGGCTCTCGTCAAGGAGTGTTTGTATCCGTGAGTCGAGGAGTTTGCTAGGGATTATTTGTTTCCCAAGCGCCAAGGATTATTTGTTTCTTTGGGGTTTGAAACGAGTCGAGGGTTCCCACGGAGGCACTGGTGGCTCTGCGTGTCGACGCGGATTAGGAGGCTCTCGTCAAGGAGTGTTTGTATCCGTGAGTCGAGGAGTTTGCTAGGGATTATTTGTTTCCCAAGCGCCAAGGATTATTTGTTTCTTTGGGGTTTGAAACGAGTCGAGGATTCCCACGGAGGCACTGGTGGCTCTGCGAGTCGACGCGAATCAGAAGGCTCTCGTCAAGGAGTGTTTGTATCCGTGAGTCGAGGAGTTTGTTGAACACACTGGCTTCTTCGGCTGAAACGAACCGTCGAGGTTTGGCTTCGTCGTCTGACGGAGTCTGTTGGGAAAGTATGGTTCCCCCTTTGTTTACGCCCTTGGATTGTATACAGGGATCGATGTGATCTTAACTGTAGGGCCAAAGTTTTATCGTCATTTTTTGTTTTATTTCTGCGATGCTCTATCATTTCAGCTTTTATATCGCGAAGGTCGCGATTGCCCAATCATTTCGGCTATTTTTCGCGGTGCCCAATCATTTCGGCTATTTATTTTATCTTTACTCACTGCTTTTTATTGCGAGTTGCCCCATCATTTCGGCTATTTCGCATGCATACATTTTACTTGCTGCTTTTTTTTATTGCAAGTTGTCCCATCATTTCGGCTATTTCGTATGCATGTGCGGCCTAACGGCTTTTTGCCGTAAACCTAAAATTGGACACCGATTTCGGCATCAGCACCGCTACAACTGGGATATCGCCAGGAGCGAATCATCATTTGCCTCTGTCATTGTCGAACAAAGGAGGCTTAGCGACCAGGGTTAGGGTCCTGTCGACTAAGGCTTTTGACTTTATGAGCCGTAAGGGTCTCACAAAGCTATTTCTCCCTACAAGTCGTGAGGATCTTATAGGTGTATTTTCTCCCTAGGAATCGTGAGGGTTCCTAAGTGTTTTGTTCCTCTGTAAGTCGTAAGGATCCTACATGAGGGTTTTCTCTTTGTAAATCGAGAGGATTTACAAGGGTTATGCGAACATATCCCCAGTCACGGATGGACCTTGGTTAGGGAAATGTTTATTCGCGCCCGTGGATTATATACAAGGGTCAGTATTGAGCCACTTGTAGGGCAATATCGGAAGTTGTGGGGGTTGCTTAAGCACAGGTTTAGGTCTCTGTAACTTAAGACTTTCAACTCTTATAAGCCGTGAGGGTCCCATAAGAGAGTTTTCCTTACGAGTCGTGAGGATCTCGCAAGTGTATTTTCTCCTTAGGGATCGTGAGGATCTCTAAGTGTTGCTCCCTTGTGAGTCGTAAGGATCTCACGCGAGTGGTTTCTCCTTACAAGGTCGAGAGGACCCTATAAGTGTCCTTTAACGAGATTACGCCCTTTCAAGTTTTCGCAAACACTCGCCGGTAGCCCTGCTGTTTTTACTCACGGAGCCCTTTCGGGTTTTCATCCGCGCCCATTTTGCTTATGGACATACCGTTTTTTTATTCTTTTTATTTTTATATATTTTTTTCTTTTTTTTTTACGAGGTCGCGCCCTTTCGGGTTTTCACGAACACTCGCCGGTAGCCCTGCTGTTTTTATTCACGGAGCCCTTTCGGGTTTTCATCCGTGCCCTTTTTGCTTGTGGACATACCGTTTTTTTTTATATGTTTTTTTTTATATCTTGTCAGCCTAAAGATGCTGCGGTAGTAGTTTAAAGACGTTTCGCTCTGCTATTAGTTTAAGGACATTTCGGTCCGCTATTAATTTAAGGACATTTCGGTCCGCTATTGAGAAGCTGGCTACTGCTTATAAAGCTTGAGCTTAGGAAGATAGCGAGCGGACATAGTCGTCGTCATCTATCGTTGACCTAGGCTGTGGCTCATTAAGTGTAGTATTTCTTTAGGAAGCGACCGTTTATTGGTCTGAAAGGCCTTTCACCGTGCATGTCCATGAGTAGATAGGCCCCACCGTGGTAAACTTTATCTATGATGTACGGGCCTTCATAGTTCGGCTCGAATTTTTCCCGCTTGGCGCGATTGGGGATCATAGGCCTTTTGACCACTAGCACGAGTTCGCCTTGGCGGAATGTCCTAGTTCGGGTCAATCTTTCGTATGAGCGCATCATCTTTGCTTTATAAGATTCCAGATTTTGCTGCGCTATGAGCCGGGTTTCGTCAAGGGCGTCAAGCTCCTCAAGCCGAAGGTGAGCATTTTCTTCATCCGTTAGCTCGTGGTGAACTGCTACTCGTAGAGAGGGTAATTCTATCTTGAGGGGGAGTACTGCTTCCGTACCGAACACCAACGCGTACGGCGTTGTGTTCGTGGCCGTCTTGAATGTAGTTCGATATGCCCAGAGAGCTTCTTGCAGTCTTTCGTGCCAATCTTTCTTATTACGGGACACCGTTTTCTTTATGATTTTTGTCAATGTCTTGTTGAAGGCTTCAGCTAGTCCATTGGCTCGCGGGTTATAAACCGAGGAATATCTCCAGTCTATATTATGCTGTTGCGCGAAGCGACTGATCTTGTGGCTTCTGTAAGCTGGCCCGTTATCGGAGATGATCCGTCGCGGAGTTCCAAACCGATATATGACATGCGTCTTGAAAAAGTGGAGGATATTTTCCGTTTTCACCTCTTTTAACGGTACTGCTTCTGCCCATTTAGAGAAGTAGTCAGTCGTCGCCAGGATGAAACGATGTCCCCTAGACGATGCTGGTTCGATAGGGCCAACTATGTCAGTCCCCCACATTTCGAATGGCCAGCTAGCCACCGTTGGATGCAACGGATTTGGGTGTTGGTGGATGAAGTCACCATGAATCTAGCATGAGTGACATTGCTTCGCATATTCGATGCAGTCTTGAATCATCGTGGGCCAGTAATAGCCCATCCGTTTGATCTTCAACTTCATCTTTGGACCTGCTTGGTGAGAACCGCAGATTCCGTCATGAACCTCCTGAAAGACTCTTTCCGCTTCGTCCGGTCCTAAACATCTCAGCCACAGAGAATCGAATGACCTCTTGTATAGAGTATCATTGACGAAGGCGAAAGACAGAGCTCGTTTTATGAGCTGATGTCTTGCGGACGCATCTTCGGGCATTTGGTGGGACTTGAAGTAGTCCATAAAGACTTCCCTCCAATCCTCAACCTTCTCATGATCTTTTATTTGCAAGGTCGCTTGTTCAGTCACTCCCTTCTCTTCGGGTGATTCCGAAGGTATTTCTGCGGGGGCGAGCACCCGACGACTTTGTAACATGATTCTAACGTCATCGAGGTTCTCGTCAGCCATTTCTTTAGCAAGTTTGGCCAACGCGTCCGCTTTGCTGTTATCCGCGCGTGGTATGCTCTCTAAAGTATAGGAGGGAATTTGGGTTAACAGTTGTTGCACCTTTTCACCGTATTTTACCAATTCCGGTTTGCATGTTTGGTAATCGCCGTTTACTTGACTAACGACCAGTTGAGAATCTCCGTATATGAGGAGGTTTTCAATTCCCATGTCAATGGCGATCTCGAGGCCTGCTATCAGAGCTTCGTATTCAGCTTCGTTGTTTGTCCTCGGTTCCGTCAGGGAGAACGCGTAGCGCATTATCCTTCCTTATGGAGTTATAAAGATGAGTCCTACCCCCGATTTGATTATAGGGGTACTTTGTTTGCGCTTCTTCACGGAAGATGCTCCGTCAAAATAAAGCTCCCATCGGGTATTATCACCGTCGATCGCATCAAACGCATGTTCGTCTGGAAGATCGCAGTTTAAAGGAGAGTCGGCCGGTATCGGGTGCTCAGCAAAGAAGTCGGCGATGGCCTGGCCTTTCACTGCTTTGAGTGGTCGATATGTTATCGAGAACTCCATTAAGAGCAGGGCCCATTTAGTGAGTCGTCCCGTCAATATGGCCTTTGACATTAGATATTTGAGAGGTTCCACCTTTGAAATGAGATGGACTTCATGCGCTAATGCGTAATGTCTAAGCTTTGTTATTGCGAAGATCAACGCCAGGCAGTGTTTTTCAATGGGGGAGTAATTGCTTTCTGCCCCCAGCAGCACTCGACTTAAGTAGTAAAGTGCTCTTTCTTTCCCCTGGTCATTCTCTTGTGCCCATAATGCGCCCAAAGAACCTTCAAGGGCGGCCGTGTAAAGAATGAGAGGCTTTCCCTTCACTGGAGCAGCCAACACTGGAGGGTTTTGCAAATACTGCTTGATCTCATCCAGTGCGCCTTGGCATTTGTGATCCCAAACGAATGGGGTTCCCTTCTTCATCAGGTGACTGTAAGGACGGCACTTTCCTGAAAGATTAGCGATAAACCGCCGAATGTATGCGAGCTTTCCCTGGAGAGATCGCAACTGTTTAAGAGTTCTCGGCGGAGGCATTTCCATGATCGCCTTGATTTTAGATGGATCTATTTCAATACCTCGGTGTCGGACGATGAATCCCAGAAATTTGCCCGAGGAAACCCCGAATGCACATTTAAGAGGATTCTTCTTCAAATTGTATTGTCGAAGGCGTCGAAATACAGTCTTCAGATGCTCGAGATGTTCCTCATATGATTTGCTTGTAACAATGAGGTCGTCGATATAGCATTCGACGCTTTCATGTATAAGGTCATCGAAGATCTTCGTCATGGCCCTTTGATAAGTGGCACCGGCATTCTTTAAACCGAAGGGCATCACTTTATAACAAAATATCCCCAAAGGAGTCCGAAAAGCCGTATGTTTCTGGTCTTCAGGATGCATTTTTATTTGATTATACCCTGATGAGCCGTCCATAAAGGAGAAAACCTCATGCGTGGACGTATTGTCTATCATCAGTTCGGTGACTGGTACTGGAAAATCATCTTTTGGGCAGGCTTTATTAAGATCCCAAAAATCCACGCATATGCGCACCGTCCCATTTTTCTTCAGCACCGGGACGATATTAGCAATCCATTTAGGGTATTGAACCTCCTGGATAAAGCCAGAGTCTATCAGCTTTTTGACTTCATCGTTGATGCTCATCTCGAGCTCGAGCCGCATTCTTCTCGGCGCTTGTTTAACTGGCTTGACACCCGGGGATATTGCTAGTCAATGTACAGCAACTTCTGGATCTAGTCCTGGCATCTCGGAATAGTTCCACGCGAAGCAATCTTTATGCTGCACAAGGACGTCTTTTAACGCAGCCACCCTTTCTTCAGACAGCAGCTTGCTGACGAATGTCGGTCGCGGATCGTTCACCGTCCCCAACTCGATTTTCTTGAGGTTATCTGCAGTGGTATGTATTCCATCCTCTAGTTCTTTCGGAGCTGGGGGAAATTCTGAGATTACCTCATCATTGCTGTTTTCGAGGCACCAAGGAAGGCTGTCCATGTTCTCGGGTTCTCCTTTTAGTATTGTTATCATGTGACAGGTACGAATTCGCTTCCAGTCCCAATGTGGAACTGGTTTTTCTTTCGTGGCCTTGGGTTCGTGCTTTTGTGGTGGTGCTACCCTCCAGTTGTCGGACAGAGCGAATTTACCAAGCTGGTACTGATCTTCGACCCAATTCTTGAAGGTGAAGCAATCTTCAAGAGGATGACCTATCACTCGATGGTAAGAGCAATAGTCCGGGTGTGAGGCTTCGTCCGCTTGTTCGGGGTGTTTAGACTCCGGCAATGTAAGCACTTGATGCTTTAGGGCAAGATCGAGTATCCTCTTCGTCTTTTCCCGAGGAAACGAGTACGCTCGACCCATTTTCTTCATGAGGGATAGATCAATAACGCTCGATTCTCGTTTGCGTGGCTTTTTAGCCCTGCTTTGTTGCTGTTGAGCGCCTCTTTGGCCTTTCGACTTGTTTCTGCCTCCGCGTCGAGCCCTTTTTATATCAGGTTGACATGGGGCAGCCTCTTCGTCCTTTACTGCCTGTCGAAGGAGGCGCTGCATTTTGGCTTTCTCATAGATTTCCATTTCACGATTATGATCATCTCGGACTTTTTGACCCGCTTCCCTTATAAGTTTGCCCATTTGGTCTTCAAATGATGGACTAGGCAATTTTTCATCAGGAACTTTTATTGGTTCAGGATTAGCGTCTTCCCCTTGAGCATCTGCTTCTTCATCAAAATTATGCACGACGTAACAGTCGCGGAGCGGCTCTCGTTTCCTGGAGCGAATGTATCCGAGCCCGATCGTCTCCATCCTCCCATTAGGTAGCTTGTGCTGAGTTCCGGGGACGTTCCAAACCCTGTCATAGAATTTGGCCTTCCTAACGGTCTGTTCGAAGGGTATCCCCTGGCGTATCAGCAGCCTCCTCAAGCCCTCCGTATAATATCGAGGTAGACGGATGGGCTGAAGTCTGTCCAGCGTTGGATCCGCACCGTGCCAAATTTCTTTTTCCACCTTGTTTTCTTCGGAACGGTAGAATAGGATTGCCCTCTCACCTTTTCGTCCGGGAGGGATATAAAATGTCTGCAATTCTTCCACGCTGTCGGTGTCGACCGCATCCAGTTCTTTATAATGTTCAAGCGGCACCATGGCTATTTGCAGACTTCGCTCTTCATCAGCAGAAGTTCGTATTGAAAGCCGAGCAGGGAATACAGCATGGACTTCATCCTCCGAATCACTACCAAAGATCAGTGAAGGGGCGGATGGTCCCGGCTTGGTGTATTGGGGCGGACCTGAATAAATTATATCCTCCTCCTCCTCGGTATCACTGCCGAAGACAGGGATGGTTGCGTTAGTTTTGTTCTCCGGCCTGTGACACCTTTCCGTGTCTTCGAAACTCGGCAAGAAGTATTTGGCATCTTCATACTTGCGAACTCCATTCACGGAAAACGGATTCAATTCTCCTGCCACAGTGTACTCGAGGCCATCCCTACAATACTTCATACACTGATGCTGTGTAGAAGGGATGATATTGTACTCGTGTAGCCATGGTCGGCCGAGCAGAGCATTGTAGCACGTCTTGGCGTTTATAACATGGAATTTGATATCTATGACGAGCGACCCGAAGCGTAGCGTCAATATCACAGATCCAAGAGTTTTTGACGATTGGGAGTCGAATCCGGAGATGGTGATTTTGTCTCGGGCGAGGTGTTGGACACTCATGCAAATTTCCTTTAACACCCGCACATTGAGCAAATTAACAGACGATCCGTTATCGACCAAGATTTTACCTATCTTTATGTAATGGTAGTATCCTGAGATATAAAGGGGACGATTGTGTTCGCATGTTCCGAGGAGAAGGTCTTCATCACCAAAAGCAACGTCGGCCGTGTGCACCTCTTCTAGTTCATCCTTCATCTTTTCTTCGGCTAGGAAGGCTTGGAACTGGTCCGGATCTTGTAGCGCCTTAATCAAAGAATCCCTCGCCTCTTTTGATAGTAATAAGGCATCAAGGATGCTGAGTTGAGAGGGTAGTTTTCTCAGATGCGCCAAAACGTTGTAATCCACCTTATTTCTCTTCGGCGGGTTCTTAGCGTTTAACTCTTCCGCGACTCGGTCATCCAAGGCGATATCTTCGAAGATTTTCTCTTTCCCTTTGTCTTTCTTGTTTAGAGGTCCGAGATTCTTCTCAGGTAGTGTCCGACTACGCAGCTGGATATTCTCGCAAACCTTCGGTTCTTCTTCTTTTCCCAAAATAGACTCTTTGAAGAGAGGGCCAAGTTCTAGTTCTTCATCAGAATCACTCCCAAATGTAGGCACTTATGATCCACCGGTGTTAACCATGCAACAATCGCCAGCAGTTCTTTTAATCCCTTCGGTCGTATTTCTTTGCTCCCGACGAGTTTTACGCTTTTCCCGCTTAAAGCGTTGTCGATGAGCAACGTATCCTTGCCACCATCTATCGAAAGCTTTGCACTCTTGAGTGGGGTGCGAAATCTTTTGATGATATAAGCAATAGGAGGGGTGCATTTCCATCTCACCAGTGATGTTTCCTTCAGAGGATGGTAGCTTCATGCCCATTGATATGGCCTTAGCAAACTTTTTCCTCATCTTGAATTGGCTTTTGTCGGTAGCGGAGGCATTTAGCTCCAACGGGATCGTCTCAGCTCCTTCATCAAGTCGTTGGCGTTTGGCCCTTTTGAATATAACCGCCTCGCGCTCCCGATCAGATTTACTTTTCAACCGAGCTTCATTGAGGAAAGTGTCGATTATTTCCTCTGGTGGCCCTAAAACTTTTGGTTCGGGATCTGCCCCCAGCTTTTCGGTGCAAGGAGTCTCCTCATCGTTCGTGATCGAATGGGAAATCATCTGACAGCTCGCCACACATTCTTCAGATTCATCTGACGAACTTTCTCCCTCAGCTTCCCCTTGAAAGACGTGGTTGAGGAATTCTTGGAGCGTAATGGGAGTCCGCGCCTTTTGGTTGTATTCTTCCAACGCGTCAATTTGCTTTTGTAAGTCCGTGTGTTTGTCACCAGGCTTCACGGGCTTCTTAGATTTCTTCTTCTTCTTTTTCGAAGATTTTGACGGCTGGCTGCAAGTGCTTGGACCGCCACCATCGGTCCTTAGAGTTGGACGTGGCTTCAATATCCCTTCAATGACCTGCGGTTCCAACGGATTCTTCCACTTGACCGCTGGACATGTCTGAAGATCGTTTAACATCCTCTTTGTCTTGGCTGATAATACGACCTCCCAAGGAGCTTCTTCAATGACGGAGCATGTTGCCCCCGGCGTATTCGTCCCCTTAGAGGTGTGGGGCTGTGGGGGATTCACCTTCCATTTGTCAGATAACGCGAACTTGCCCTGTCGGTACTGGTTTTCAAGCCAATTCTTGAAGACGTAGCAATCTTCGATCGGATGGCCTAGTACTCGATGATAAGGACAGTAGTTGGGCTCGTTGACGTCACTTGGTTGCAACGGACGTTTTGGATCTGGCAGGTTTATGAGTCTGTTGCGTAACGCCAGCTCGAATAACCTCTTCGTTTTATCACGGGGAAAGGAGTAAGGACGCCCTAGTCTCTCCTCAAGGTCTACGTACGGACGCGTATTACCTTGACGCACAACCGGCTTCGCATTATTCGGCTGTTGTTGGGTATTAGCGACAACGATCGCTTTTCCCTTCCCTTTATCATTTCGGGAGTCCGGCTTTGGGAGAGGGGGTTTATGGCCCATATGGTCCATCTGCGCTAGTTTGTCAATCAAAGCCTGGAAGGTTGTCGGCTTGAAGAACATCATAAATTGCGAGATGGTTGCTTATGGATCGAGGGTTCCCACAAACATACCCACTGCGGGAGCTTCTTCAATACACTGCTCGCATTTTGACCATAAATTATGCCACCGTATAGCGTATTGGACCCACGTCTCACCCGGCTTTACCCTGGCGTTAATCAGCGCCGTCATCGGGGTACGTTCACTGGCACTTGCAAAACGTTGGGTAAACAGCAGCTCCATCTCAGCGAAGGTCTTAATAGAGTCATTAGGGAGCTCAGAGTACCACTCGAACGCTGTATCTGATAAACTTCCAACGAACTGGCGAAGCAACAACTTGTCGTCACCACCGGTATTGCCGCAGAGGGCCCTGAACTGGGCGACATGCTGGTGAGGATTGCCCGTCCCCTTGTAGACATGGAACTTGGGAATCGTATAACCCGGCGGGTATTTGATTTGATCGTACCAACTCGGATATGGTCTCCCCATTTTCACGACCTGGCCGGCTGTTTCGGTTGCATGATGAACCCTTATTTGCTGGGCGATGTATTCATCCAAATCCGCTTTGGAGATTGTATCCTCTTTAGCTGCGGACAAAACTGGTGGAGGATTCGACGTCTTTCTCCTATCGTCTTCAAGAATGATTGGGGGATCTTCAGCAGGTGGATCTTGTTGAATCATCATACCCACCATATCCTGGAATAGGAGGGCATTTTCTTTATGTTGGCTGCCTGCTCCGCAGCTTCTTTATATTTCTTCTCCAGTACGCGACGAAGGAATTCAGCGTCCGTTTCTTGTTCTTGACGCTCGTCCGAGGATGTTTCAGGGATTTCTTTTAGCCCTGTAAGTGCGGCCATAGCGTTCATCATCTCGTGGAGCTTCTGCTGCTGCTCCTGAGCCTTGGTCACTGACCTCGTGTGCGGTCTATGACCTGTTGATATGCGGCTATCCTCCTTTCCCGATGCTACATAAACTGTATGAACTATCATGCCCCCTGACCTAGGGCGTTTGGGTTTGCCATTTTTAACTTTTGCCACTGACGCGGGAGTTTTCTCTGGCCTCCTTCTTTTGTGGGCCGTTGAGGTTGAAGGAACCGTTGAAGTGGGCATCCTAGCGGCTGCTGTCCCCCGTTGTTCAATGGGACGGTCCTTGTCTTTTTCCACCTTCGCCTTTTTCTGGTGACGAGAGTGACCTGGGTCAATCACGGAGTCTTGAACCCTCCTCCAAACTTTATATATTTTTGAGGACAACCGTTGAGGGGGCTGTTCTTGCTTCGTTTCTGAAACTCTCTCCGCAGGTGGAGGAGATCTCTTCAGTGTAGCGGTTGGAGAGTTCTTCCGTATCCTCCTCAGCAGTTCAAAGCTATTCCCAGTTGGGATAGCAGCGTAGACTTCCACCACTGGAGCCGGTGGAGTTAGCCCTGAGGGAGAGTTGCCCTCTGCCTTCCTCACTCGTTGCCAATGACGACGTCGGGCACGGCGAGCCGTTGGGATTGGCTCAGAGATTGAGATAGTTTCTTTTTGCCCCCTGTCTGAATGAGGCGCCGCCGGTGTTAATCTCTTAAAGACTGAGGTTGTCTTCTGAGGGGTGATATTCAACCTGCCGAGGACGAATCCCTGAGCAGATGCAGGAACAGGAATCGTCAGTCTTGAAAAGACTGACTCTTTGATAGAGGAAGCCGCCTTGACGACTTCTGGGGCAGCAGTTATTGCCTTCCTTTGGACAACCATTTTAGAGTTCAGATTTAGCCTGGTGAAAACAGAGGCTGTCGGTTTGGTAGCGGGCGATCCGTCGACAGGGGCCGCAGAAATTGAAAGTCGATCGAAGACCGACTTCTTAGGAGCTTCTTGTCCGGGCATAGGAGTGCTAAAGCTCATTGGCGGGAGCATGGTCCCGAAGAAGAGCCCAGTAGTGGCTTGAGTTACCTGTTCCACTGGCATGGTGAACAAAGAAGCCGCTTGGGGCCCGTAGGTTATGCCCTCAGCTGAGGCCGGACGCGAGCTGCAACCGCAGTTGGAGCACTTTGAACAGGTTGAGGCCATAGATGCTTGTTTTCTTTTCTGCACCAAATGAGAGACCAAATCTTAGTAAACTTTAAATCCACAGGAAACCATTTTTAACGAACCGCGATTGGTTCGCGAAGACGACACACGAAGTGTGGAGTGGAAAGAGGAAAAGGTCCCACCGGACGTGCCAGAATCTGTTCCCCTCCGAAAGACGGCGCACAGGACCGCGATATCCTGACGCTGGGATTCGGGGCAGATGCTATTTGGTTTTATCCGTCCACCTCTCCGAAGATGCCAAGTTGATTTATGGCACCGTGTATCGGAGATTTAGACGGATGCGGCCCATGTAGCAGACTTCGTCAGATTCCCCCTCGCTTGAGGGATTTTTGATTGTGGGGACGCTCTTCCCTGCAGGCGCAAGCCCCTGCAGTTAATTACGCTACTGCATCGCGGTAACAACTTTCTCCTTCTCCAGAATTTCACTTCGTGTCGTGTGTGTTTGTTTTGTTTGTGGTTACCCGTGGATTGTATACGGAGACTGAGTAATACCGTCGCCCGTAGGACGTGGACTAGTCCAAATCCGTATTTACTTAGATTTGGGTTTAGTGTTTTTTAGTTTAAGGATGCATTAGGCGCGTTGCGGCTAAGATCAACTTAAACGTTCGTTAAGGATACGTTAGTCCTGTTTGAGACTAAGATCTACTTAACGTGGTGATCCATTTAATATAGGGCCGTCGGGACTCGTCGCCTCTCTGACATCGTTGAAGGATTACAACGATAGGTGTCAGAGGAGTTCAGAGATGTACCCTTGAACCAAGGTCGATTTGGAATTTTATCGTTCATTTGAGTGTTTAAGGATACGTTAGCCGTATTTGGGGCTAAGATCAACTTAAACGGGACCGTTTAGATCCGGCAAAAAAGCATTAGGAGGCTCTATTGTTCCAGTTTAGGGACGTGGTGGTCCATATTCCAGTTTAGGGACGTGGTGGTCCAATATTAGTTTAAGGACGTTTCGGTCCATATTGCAGTTTAGGGACGTGGTGGTCCATATTCCAGTTTAGGGACGTGGTGGTCCAATATTAGTTTAAGGACGTTTCGGTCCAATATTAGTTTAAGGACGTTTCGGTCCAAATTGATGTGTGGTCATTGGGACCCGTCACCTCTTTGACGTCGTTGAGGAATTACAACGATGGATGTCAAAGGAGTTCGGAGATGTACCCTCGGACCGATTGTAAATTGATTTAGTAGAGCAATTTTGCTCAGTCAATTTAATTTAAGGACTTATGGCCAAAATTGGGCTAAGTCCAGTTGAGAATACCCAACGTTTTATCTGCTTTTGCATAGCATTTATTTTTATTTTTATTTGGGCCTTGCCCAGGAAGGATGCAGAGCATCAATTTTGTTTTAGGCCCTGCCCTTTATAATGATGCAGAGCATCAATTTCATTTGGGCTCTGCCCTTTATTGCTTTGCAATTTATTTTGGCCTGTTAGGTTTTTCTGATTTGGGCCTGGCCCTTCAAGTAATGCATTGCATTTGTGCAGAGCACTACGAATCTTTTTTAGATTCAAGAACAGAAGTTCAAGGCACTTTTTAATCTCCTGATCTAAATTTAGATCAAAGAAAAACAAGTTTTTCTTTTCTTGTTTTTCTTTATCCCAGAGAACCAAGGGTTCATAACAAGTGCAAGGCACTATTTATTTTTTTATTTATTTTATTTATTTACTTATTTATTTGTTGTTGAAGATCCATGATCCTGTTCTTAGATCGATGATCTGTTTCTAAGAGAATTTTCTCTTCTTTTAAAGGTTTTACCTTTTTTTTTTATTCTTCAAGAATTCTCAAGAGTTCTCTTCTTTCTCTTTTTTTTAGCAAGATGTTGATTCTCTTGAATTAAGGTCTGGGGTCCTTTTTATAGTGCTCATAAATTAGTTAAATTTGTTAAAGAGATCTTTTTCTGAGTGATTTGGGGAAATTTCTCCACTGTCGGATCTTTGATCCAAAGGCCCCTGTTTTACAGAAGAAAATCTTCTCGTTTTAACAAGAACAGAAAGGATTTCTTTAAATCTTTGTTCTGTTTTTTGCGCAACTCCCCAGCGTGTGACACGTGTCGCGCAGTGAAGCGCTTGCGCAGCTGTGCTTGCGCAACTGTGCAGACACGTGTCGCTCAGTGAAGCGCTTGCGCAGCTGTGCTTGCGCAACTGCGCAGACACGTGTCGCGCAGTGAAGCGCTTGCGCAGCTATGTTTGCGCAACTGCGCTTGCGCAACTGCGTAGACACGTGTCGCGCAGTGAAGCGCTTGCGCAGCTGTGCTTGCGCAACTGCGCAGACACGTGTCGCGCAGCGGTGCGCTTGCGCAGCTGTGTTTACGCAACTGCGCAGACACGTGTCGCGCAGCGGTGCGCTTGCGCAGTTGTGTTTGCGGAACTGCGCAGACACGTGTCACGCAGCGCTTGCGCAACTGAGCGTTGCTTTTGTTTTTCTAAGAGCCTTGCTCTGATTGGATGCATTGCCTTGGGCGTTGTGCTGGTGTGTCAACCTTTGACACGTGGCGCGTTGCGCACAGCGCACGGGATCTGAAGCGTTGCTTCAAAATTTGAATTTTTGAAATTCAAATAGAGCCTTGCTCTGATTGGGGGAACACGCGCGTATTCCCATCTCAATGGGGTGACAAAAAAACTTCTTACAGATTCTGGCACGCCCGGTGGGACCAATCTCTCCTCCCATATTTCGGGTTAAACGTTCATACGAACTCAATCAATATACATATCTATATTTATACTAAAATAATGCTCTGTCATGCAGGTTTTCCAAGCAATCACTTCTCAACAATGTCTCCAAGGATCATCTCAGCTCTCGACACAGCTCCCATCTCCTACACGATGAAGATAGACTTCAGGACGGTCCTCCCGGCCAGTCTCAGACGACAATGGGAAGAGCCGCCGCTATCATTTGGCTTTATCTTGTTCGTGTCAGCTAACTCCATCCCATCTCTTCAAGCCCTGGTGGCAGACAAACCGGTCTCGAAAGGCAAGAGGCCAAATGTGGTGGTCTCGAAGGCACTCCAACTCAAGCGCAAGTCGGTGTATGAACGACTTTCCTTGGCCCCAGCTGGGGGCAAGGCCATCGACACCAACAAAGCTACAACGCGTCTCGAGCAAGCTCTGGAGGTGCCCCTAACAACTGCTCGATTGGGTGTCTTCTCTAAGCTCCCCGCTAATCGACTCACGGCGGCTTCCCGAAGAGCAGAAGCCTGCCAAGTGCTCAAGGCAGAGAAGCTGAAACAGAAGCGGCTCAGATACAGAGCCAACAAAAGGGTTAGGGCTCTGGCCATGTTAAAATTTATGAATTTCCAAAGCCAGGACCACTCCGCGAAATCGACCGCCAAAGATAAAGAGATGGCTGGGTATGTGGTTCGCACTGTTTATATGGTCGGACATGAAGAAACGAAACCTCCCATTCTTCACAGCCATGGTGATGATATGGCGGACGCTGCCCAACATCGGCTCGATCTAAGTGATGAAGAGCCCGCTCAGGACGATAAGCCAGAGAAGCCCGTGGTTCCTGCAGAATTGAGCTCAGGCAATAAAGATGACCCGGTTGTCATAGCCGGAACTACAGAGGAAGCGTTATTCCGATGGCTTCAGAGGCAGCTTCAGGACAGGGATGAGAAGTTAGCCAAGGTACAGTCCAAGGTCGACGAATTGGCGAACGTCGCGGCAGATCTCGCGACCCAACTCTCCCGATTGCAATTACAGCAGAATCAAATTTTGGTTCACGAGCCAGGGATTGATACCCAGAGGCAGCCAACTGATACCCCCTTCAACCTGCGGAGCGCCTTCGTGAAAAACGGCCGCAATCAGCCTCTAGTCCCTCCGATACATACGCCGAGGGGGGGGGAATCGCCTCTGAAAGAGAAACTGGAAAAAGTCTATTCCTTCAAAAGGAAAAAGGTCCACAAGATATTCAAGGACGCCCTAAGAAACGGTCTACAACTGCCAGAATCAAAAAGACCGCAAGAAGCGAATATGACCGACGACCCAAAATATTGCCTCTATCACAGGGTGATAGGTCATTCCATTGAGGACTGCTTCGTCTTCAAAGACTGGGTCGAAAGGCAATACCAGGCAGGAGAGATAGAACTGTCTAAAGGCGTGTTAACAAACAGTCCATCTGCGACCACCAATTTCATACAAACGGAGATCGAAGTTCTTCGTGAAACTGATTCTCTCAGACATTTGCCTTTCTCTGAAAACAATCGACCACCACATCATTAAACTGGAAACATTCGACCACCACGTCATTAAACTGGAAACAATCGACCTCTAAGTCGTTAAACTGGGAATGTAAAAAAAATGTAAATAAACAAAAAGTGTGTAAATAAAAGAAAAATAAGGAAAAGCCGAAATGATGGGGCAACTCACAATAAAAATCAGCGAGCAAAAATAAAAATGAAAATAAAGCCGAAATGATGGGGCAACCGCGAATAAATAGCCGAAATGATAGGGCAATCGCAACCTTCGCGATAAGAAAAGCTGAAATGATAGAGCAATCACGGTAAAACAAAAAAAAAATAAATAAAACAACGGCGAATGATGAGTCGCTCCTGGTACCATATTCCAGTGTAGCGATGCAGACGCCAACCAAAACCCAATTTCCTAAAATTCTCCCAGCCCTACGATTAGTCCCCAAATTGACTACCGTATACAATCCACGGGCTCAAATAATTCTCATCACCATCATGCCCCACCGTAATCACCAGTTACGCGGCTGGTCTCCGCCTATGGAATTATGCTCCATTGAGAAGACCCACTCATGTGTCCTCACGATATATGAGGAGAACAAACCTTTGTGGGATCCTTACGACTCACAAAGAAAAAACACACTTGGGGGTCCTCACGACCCCTAAGGAGAAAATGCACCTACGGGATCCTTACGACTCGTAGGGAGAAAATACGTTTATGGGACCCTCACAGCCCATAAAATTGAAAAGCCTTAGGTGATAGGGATCCAAACCTGTCTCCTAAGCCATTGCTCCCCAATCTCCAAGTGGCGAATGATGAGTCGCTCCTGGTACCATATTCCAGTGCAGTGATGCAGACGCCAACCAAATTCCAAATCCCAAAACGACGAATGATGAGTCGCTCCTGGTACCATATTCCAGTGCAGCGATGCAGAAGCCTACCAAATTCCAAATCCCATACCCTAACGGCGAATGATGAGTCGCTCCGGGTACCATATTCCAGTGCAGCGATGCAGACGCAACCAAAGTCCCGAAATTTTTCTGGCCCTACGGTCTGGATCATACATCCTGCAAAACCGTATACAATCCACGGGCGTAAAACGATCCCAATCTCTCCCAAGTCCTACCGGCGAGACCACATTCAAAGTCCCACCGGCAAGGAAGATTCAAAAAAAAAAGGAAAAAGAAAAAAAAAGAAGAAGGAAAAAAAAGAAGGTATGTCCACAAGCGAAATGGGCACGGATGAAAACCCGAAAGGGCTCCGTAAGTAAAAACAGCAGGACTGCCGGCGAGTTTGTGAAAACCCGAAAGGGCGCAAACTTGAGAAAAAGAGATGAAATGTACTCGCAAAGTCCTATCGACTTTGTGAGGAGAAAATTCCTGCGTGAGATCCTTACGACTCACAAAGGAACAACGCACTTAGGAGTCCCCACGACTCCTAAGGAGAAAATACACCTACGGGATCCTTACGACCCGTAGGGAGAAAATGCTTTGTGAGACCTTACGGCTCACAAAATTGAAAAGTCTTAGGTGATAGGGATCTAAAACCTGTCTCCTAAGCCATCACTTCCTGATAAGCAAGCGTAAATGATGATTCGCTCCTGGTACCATATTCCAGTATAGCGATACTGATGCCAAAGCAAAACCAAAATTCCCGAATCCTCCCAGGGCAAATGATGAGTTGCTCCTGGCATTATTCCAATGCAGCAATGCAGATGCCAAAACAAAAACCAATTCTCAAATCCTCCCGGGGCAAATGATGAGTTGCTCCTGGCATTATTCCAGTGCAGCAATGCAGATGCCAAAACAAAACCAAAATTCCCAAATCTTCCCGGGGCAAATGATGAGTTGCTCCTGGCATTATTCCAGTGCAGCAATGCAGATGCCGACAAAAAAAAATCTCCAAATCCTCTCATGACAGATGATGATTCGCTCCTGGTACCATATTCCATTATAGCGATGCTAACGTTAACCCAAATCACAATCAACAAGTCAACTTCAACCCCGACACCGCAGAAAGCGGAGCAAGTCAGAATTCAACCCCGACACCGCAGAAAGCGGAGCAAGTCAGAATCCAATCTCGTCATCGCAAGAAGCGGAGCAAGTCAAGTTCACCCCTGACACCGCAGGAAGTAGAGCAAGTCAAATAGAGCGTCGACCGTCCATGTCGCAAAACGGGCAGTGCAGGCTTCCCACAAATCGGGAACCAAATCGCTCTGGATCAGAGCGTCGACCATCCATGTCGCAAAACGGGCAGTGCAGGCTTCCTACAAAGCAGGAACCAGAGCACTCCGGTCCAGGGAAAAGTCTACCACGGACACTCCGTCTCGGAGACGTGTCAAGCGTCGACCGTCCAGGTCGTAAAAAGGGCAGTGCAGGCTTCCCACAAATCGGGAACCAAATTGCTCCGGATCAGAGCGTCGACCGTCCATGTTGCAAAAAGGGCAGTGCAAGCTTCCCACAAATCGGGAACCCAAATCGCTCCGGATCAGAGTGTCGACCGTCCAGGTCGTAAAAAGGGCAGTGCAGGCTCCCCACAAATCGGGAACCCAAATCGCTCCAGGTCAGAGCGTCGACCGTCCATGTCGCAAAACGGGCAGTGCAGGCTTCCCACAAATCGGGAACCAAATCGCTCTGGATCAGAGCGTCGACCGTCCATGTCGCAAAACGGGCAGTGCAGGCTTCCTACAAAGCAGGAACCAGATCGCTCCGGGCCAGGGAAAAGTCTACCACGGACACTCCGTCTCGGAGGCGCGTCAAGCGTCGACCGTCCAGGTCGTAAAAAGGGCAGTGCAGGCTTCCCACAAATCGGGAACCAAATCGCTCCGAATCAGAGCGTCGACTAGTCCATGTAGCAAAAAGGGCAGTGCAGGCTTCCTACAAATCGGGAACCCAAATCGCTCCGGATCAGAGCGTTGACCGTCCAGGTCGTAAAAAGGGCAGTGCAGGCTCCCCACAAATCGGGAACCCAAATCGCTCTAGGTTAGAGCGTCGACCGTCCATGTCGCAAAAACGGCAGTGCAGGCTTCCCACAAATCGGGAACCCAAATCGCTCCGGATCAGAGCGTCGACCGTCCATGTCGTAAAACAGGCAGTGCAGGCTTCCCACAAATCGGGAACCAAATCGCTCCGGATCAGAGCGTCGACCGTCCATGTCGCAAAACGGGAAGTGCAGGCTTCCTACAAAGCAGGAACCAGATCACTCTGGGCCAGGGAAAAGTCTACCACGGACACTCCGTCTCGGAGACGCGTCAAGCGTCGACCGTCCAGGGCGTAAAAAGGGCAGTGCAGGCTCCGTACAAATCGGGAACCCAAATCGCTCCGGATCAGAGCGTCGACCGTCCATGTCACAAAAACGGCAGTGCAGGCTTCCCACAAATCGGGAACCCAAATCGCTCTGGATCAGAGCATCGACCGTCCAGGTCGTAAAAAGGGCAGTGCAGGCTTCCCATAAATCAGGAACCCAAATCGCTCCAGGTCAGAGCGTCGACCGTCCATGTCGCAAAAACGGTAGTGCAGGCTTCCCACAAATCGGGAACCCAAATCGCTCCGGATCAGAGCGTCGACCGTCCAGGTCGTAAAAAGGGCAGTGTAGGCTCCCCACAAATCGGGAACCCAAATCGCTCCAGGTCAGAGCGTCGACCGTCCATGTCAAAAAAACGGCAGTGCAGGCTTCCCATAAATCGGGAACCAAATCGCTCCGGATCAGAGCGTCGACCGTCCAGGTCGTAAAAAGGGCAGTGCAGGCTCCCCACAAATCGGGAACCCAAATCGCTCCAGGTCAGAGCGTCGACCGTCCATGTCGCAAAAAGGGCAGTGCAGGCTTCCTACAAATCGGGAACCAAATCGCTCCGGATCAGAGCGTCGACCGTCCATGTCGCAAAAATGGCAGTGCAGGCTTCCCACAAATTGAGAACCAAATCGATCTGGATCAGAGCGTCGACCGTCCATGTCGCAAAAAAGGTAGTGCAGGCTTTCTACAAAGCAGGAACCAGATCACTCCGGGCCAGGGAAACGTCTATCACGGACACTCCGTCTCGGAGACGCATCAAGCGTCGACCGTCCACGTCGTAAAAAGGGCAGTGCATCCCAAAAAGTGGGAACCAAGGCAAGTCGCCTCCACGTGAAAGAAGATCCATCAATTTCATGCACACGACTCATATATGTGGTGTGCATTTATTGATGGGGGGCACTTTGTTGAAGTCAAAATTTGCACCCCGGTTGACCAAGTCAAAATCAAGGTCAACCCCAAACCAGGTGGGCCCAAGCCTAAGCAAGTGGGCCAATGCCCAGGTCGAGCCCGAACACGAAGCGTCCGGCCTTCCGCCATGGCAAAATAAAAAAAATCATGTAACAAATAATTTTGATGTAATTTTTGTGCATGAATGTATGCAAAATGGGCATAAAACCAATATTTTGTAAGCCCATGGCTTATGTGCAAAAAAATGGCACATGAGCCATGGGATGGGCAAAATGCCATTTTGCAAAGCCCAAGGGGCTATATGTAAATATGTAAGCCTATATAAGGCAAAATGATGATGAATAAAGTAATACTTTTCATTCTCTAAAAAAACTAGGGTTTGTGCCTCTTTCCCCTTTCTGAAGGTTCCAAACCTTCTTCTTTCTTTTGAATTAAATCAAGAGTTTTACTCTTCTTTTTTCAAAACTAAATAGTTTTTCACCATAAAACCCATAAAGGGGAACTTGGATCTACCATCAGATCTCAAAAAGAAGAGATTTTTTTTTAAAAATCCCACATCTCTTGATCTTCAAGATCCGGCCAAACAAAGGAGGAGGAAGGAGACCCATCTCCAGAAACCGCACGTTGGGGAAGAACTAGGGCTCAAGGGGAGAAGCCCTTCATCAGCTTCAAAACATCCTAGGACTTTAATAAGTGCTCTTTTCTGGGAGTACAACTCCTATTGAAGAGACCAAGTCCCTTTTGCTGCTCGAGCGCCCACGTGGTGCGCTAGCGCTCTTGCGCCCAGAACGCTAGCGCTCGAGCGCCCACGTGCTGACACGTAGTGCGCTAGTGCTCATAGTGCTAGCGCCCAAAGCGCTAGCGCCCGAGCACCCACGTGTTGACGCGTGGCGCGCCCGAGCGCTAGCGCCCATGTGGTGACACATGGCGCGATAGCGCTCAGTGCGCTAGCGCTCTTGCGCTCAGAGCACTAGCGCCCAAAGCACTAGCGCCCGAGCGCCCACGTGCTGACACGTGGCGCGCTAGCGCTCTTGCGCTCAGAGCTCTAGCGCCCACGTGCGGACACGTGGCTTGCTTGCGCTCAGTGCGCCAGTGCCCGAGCGCCCACGTGCCGACACGTGGTGCGCTAGCACTCTGGCCCCACGCATCCTTTGGATGCCTTTTCCCCTTTCTTATATATATACATATATATATATACATACATACATATATATATATATACATACGTATACATATGTACACACACACATACTCTACGACACTGTCCCTGTTAGAAAAAACTCTGCGTGGCTCCCGATATATCCATACCCCCTTTCAAAACACAACACACGTACACTGCACATTGAGTTCGCATGACCAGTTTAACCCGTCAATCGGAGGTTCCCTCGCTCCGAAGGCGAGGGGTAATTAACGGCAGCTTAGTCCGCGGCTGCCGGAGATTCAGATCCCCACAATCAATAAACCCCGGCCTACCCTAGGCAGGGGGAATCTGTAGTATACCTGTCAAGCGCGCGCGTATTCCCATCTCAATGGGGTGACAAAAAAACCGAATCGGTAATACGGTTTAAAAAGTCGGAGGTAGTTATGTGTAAAGTCGTATTTTCCCCAAATCTATGTTCCCAAATTTTGTCGTACTATATTAGATATATGTGTTGTGAGGAGGTTGGTCATTACCTCATGAGTTTTCTAAGGTAATACAGTTTAAAAAGTTCAAGTATGTCGAAATGAAACATGAATGTATTTTAATGTAAAATTGCGATAAAAGATGCATATAACAATTTTTTGTGATGAAACTTGTTAAAGATGTTAATTAATGTTTAATGAACAATATATGATGATATGACGGTGTCTTGATTAAGAAAAATTATAGTTTTTAAAGAAAAACCGAATCGGAAGTCGGACTAACTCCGCTTCCGTCGGCTTTTAGTTTTGAATGTTTTTAGAATAAAGAAAAGAAGGAGAAGTAGGGACTTACTGGATGATTGGATAGATGAGAGAAAGAGGAAGAGGTGGGAGTTTTCGGTGCATTGTTTCGTCGTCGGAAACTCCTCGGATTGCCGTCGGAAGTTCGTCGGAGCTTCGCCCTTTTGCTAACTCCATTTGCACACAAAAGACTTGGGAATTTTCTTGAGAGTTTAGGCAAGAATTTAGGAGTGAGGAGGGGTGATTTGAGGGTGGTATATATAGGAAAATTTAGGGTTTTAGGATAGTGAAAGGGTGTATTAAAATTTTGTATTAAAATGGATTAAATGTGTGTTTTAATGTGCTCTGTAAATGTACAGGAAAAACAAATAATACAGGAGTTATGGGGGAGTCCAAGAGTCTCCCGATATAAAGAAAAATGGGGTTTGGACCGAGTCAGACTGGCGGCGCCGGCCGAGTCAAGGTTTTCATCGGCCCGAGTCGGGCGAGTCGGGGCTCATCTTGGTGCCACGTGTCCTTGACGCTTGGTCTAGTCTCGTGGACATATTTGTTTAGGCTGTGACTCTTAGTTTTACGGGTTGTGCACGTATAGACTATTGGGGTTCTAAAAGATTAAAAGAATTTTAAATAAAAAAATATGTGGCTGATGGGATTTGAACTCTGGTACTTTGGTTCAACAGTGCAAGCTCTTACCAATGAGCTACAAGCTCTTTCTTGTTGTTCAAAAGTAAATCAAATACTTATAGTACTCACGGGAATTGTAAATACCCCAAGTATACATTAACATTAAATGAATTTTATGTACACTAAAATTGGAGTTGTTACATTGGATGACGGGTCCCAATTTCTGCACCAACGCCGGATTCTGAAGATACTACAGCTACCGTTTCTACAGGAACCCGGGGTGGAGGCTTCTCAGGGAAGGCGCGCGGGACCACAACCGCAGTAGCTTCTCTTAAGGAAGGACAAACGGTGGTCCGTCGCTTCAAAGGAACTGCCGGATTACCAGCTGTGACAGCATCTTTATGATCAAGTAATAGCCGCCTCTCTTCCCTGATAACAGCACATGTCGCATGTTGATACCACGCCACGTAGGCATTCGAAGCTTTCGGCACATAGCTTGGCTCACTGATGAGAAAGTTAGACCCCGTATTTAGCCGCATAAAGTGGTGTAGCGCGCTGTGGATACCCTTTTTCGTAGCAACCGGCTCGGCTAAGAAAGCCTCGAGTGGGACACCTTGATCATAACCCGACTGTTGAGCGAAACGGTGTGGGTCATACCTCATGAACAATGCCTAGGCGTCCTGCCTAAACACTAGAAAGTCTGGCCTGATCGAATATAAGTGCAGGATCTCCCGAGCCTTCAACGTTGGAGCCCCGTCTTTGAAAGTATCACGCAGCGGTTGCACTGCGTTGGTAGATTCCTTACCGATAGTTAAGACTCTGTCGACAAAAGTCATACTATCCCTGACCATACACGGGCGAAGGACCAGACGTCGAGCCTCTCGCTGCGACGGATCTAATGCGGAAGCATCAACTAGAAACATGACCTGGAGAAACTTATAGTTGTCGTAGAAGCGGGGCCGTTTTTGGACTACGAAAGCACCAAGAACGTGCATTTCGACCCAGGACGTAAAAAGTGCAGCGGAAGATGTACAGGTTTTACCCCAGGTTGAGTAGTATCCGCTGCTAAGCTTAGGCCGTGGTATAGATGAGTCAGCCCCGCAATCCCAACGACCACATGCGTCCCCGCAACCATGCAGTGGGCTGGATAAAATACAGACGGCCTCATATAGCGAGGGTGCATCGGAAGCACAAACCAGCTCAACCACATGCCGATAAACCCTAAGAAGAACGTCTCTTCATCGACATTTAAAGCAGCAAGCTTTGCGAAAGAAACAACCGGGGTGTCCGGAATGAAGAAGCTTCTTTAATCTGCTTCCGCCGTCAACTGGTTATCCAAAACGAAACCAAACGGGTCGTCAAGCTTGGCGAATTTTGCAGCTTGTTTTGATAAGACTTCTAGGCGAAGAAAGCGAGCGATGAAGTCTGTGAAACTGACTCCGTGCCCCCATACTCTAAAAATAGACTCTCACAAATGTTCAACACCTTGATTAGACTCGGGAATCGATGTTGAACGGCATTCTCCGGGGTAAGGCCCATCAGCACTGATTTGGTGGCAAAGATGTATTCGTCAGGGGGTAGTATCTCTTCGTAATGTTCCCCTCTGACGGGTAAGCCGGAGATCTCCGCGAACTCCTCCAAGGAAATTGAAACTTCCCGATCCGATAGAAGAAAGGTGTGAGTCGGGATGTTCCATTATTCCAAGAAAACTTCGACCCACCATACAGGGGGCGCGAAATACTGGAAAAGAGACGCATAAATTGTTAGTTATATGTATGCCCTAGAGGCCATTACTGTACATTGGATGTATATTGTAGTGGATGCTGGGACATATATAGGGAGGACTTTCTTGCTCGACATGATAGTATGTTATCTGGTTGAACTTTACCTTAACGTGTATACTGGGTGTCTCTCTGCTACATGTTGGTAAAGCCCCTAGGATGTGTACTTGACTACCTGGACTATGATGCGGATCATACTAGTGGGGACAGGGTAGTCCATAAGTACATCCTTCAAGGTCCCTAGTCGTGGGTATATCGAGACGGGGCATCGATATACCAGAGTAGACTAGCGTATACCTTCTCGACCCATACAGATGGGCGATGGATGATCCCATATCCATTGGTGTTTGACATCAGAGATGATATACGGGTGCTCAGTGGAGACTGGGTACACTGGACGGACTCGCCGAGAACTCCAAGATGGTATTATACCTTACGTCAGATGGCAGTTCTCTGGTGACACCGGTACAGAGTAGTCTGTTGACCCGAGATCGTCATAGAGTCTTGTGTGGTTCCCACTGTGCTTTGATTTCCATCTTACCACATCCAAAAGGGCGTGCAAAACGGTGGTTTTTGGGTACAGTCCCGAATCACATGGAGGCAATGAGCGATAGGAGGGGATTCGTCTCTCCCGGTATAGGGAGTTGATGTTGCGCTGTGTTCGATTGGCTATAACAGGAAATCCCTGGCCAGGGTTGCTGAGATTTACTGGTAAGTGTTACCAGTAGTTTCTCGAACAGTTATAGACCTCATATCGACACGACTTATCGAGCTATTGGGGTCTGACGTTTACCACCCCTAGGCGAGATATGCGACATATCAGACGATCAGACCGGACTGTACGGTAGTGTTACTGGTTGGATTCACTGGAGTGTGAGCGGGCTTGCTCGTCGATCTTCAGATCGCTCAATACCCGGGTGGCCGTTACGTTTAGCAGACCGCTTGCGGCTTATGGGTGTTTGATATGATCATCACCTGCTGCCGGCGTATTGACGAGTCTTTAGAGTCCTACACAGAGGTTTCCTGGCTCAAGCGAAACGAAATAGGAGCGCATATGAGATATGTGCGGGACCGAGAATAATGCGTGTATGTGATACCGTATTCTATTCTCGCGATGAATGTGTCGAATGGTTGTATGCGATATAACCTAGTTATCGAATCAAGGATTGATTCGATAAATCGATACATTGGATATTAGTCGGTTATATGCGATATGACCGGATCGTTAAATCAAGTGTTGATTTAATGATTTAATGTATAATTATATATTTGATATATTACTTTGCATTAACTAATATTGGTTCACTTTAAATGGATTTTCTCGCTCGGATGTGCACATTGTATATTCGATATAGTTTTGTGCACTTGATTGTATCATGTTTGATGATACATGTTTGCTAGGGTTTTTGTGTAAAGATCAAACCATGGTTACATGATAATGGTTAGGGTTTTGTTTTATTCACTTATTTATTTATCCATTTCTTTTTGGAAAATAATTTGCATAAAGTGCAAAATGGTGGCTTTCTTTGGATGGATGTTGAAGCTTCATGAAGCTTTGACCAAGTGACAATTTTGTCTCCATGCTTAACCCTAACCATTCCCACTAACCATGATTTAATCTCTACACTTGACCATGGTTTACATTATGATAAGTTTTCATTTTCTTTTGATTTTAAAAGAGAACTTATCATAATACTAGCTTCTTTTTCTTCATCTTCTTTATTGAAGAAAACATTTCTTCATCAATGGTGATTGATGAAAATGAGTGAGAAATCCAATTCTAAAGTCTACCCACTTCCTATTTCTTCATCCTCTACCTCTTGCCAAGTAGCAGAGTGTGTTTCCTTCACAAGTTTTCTAGACTTGGTGAAGTTGGAGCTTGATCTAGCGATGCCTCGACGTAGATCATCTTCGGCACGTCGTCGATGACCTAGCCCGCTCTTTCTCCGATGAAGCCGACGCTAGAGCCCAGGATTTGATTTGGACAGCGGAGAGGACTTCATCACGGAGCTATGGAGGTGAAGAACCGGATCTACAAAGGTTGTATTTCCGTATTCTTGTAGTTAAGTGTTAACTAGTTTACTTTGTCGCCTAAATATCTAGCCAACGATCTTGTTAGGGTTTCTCGGCACCGTTAAAATTTGAAATTGGCATGGTTGATGCCTTGTGAGATCTCTTGGGAGTGCCTAGGAACCCTACAGTGGTATCAGAGCCTAGCTAGAGCCTTAGGCGAAGTCTAGACGGAGTTTGAAGTCCGATCGAACCCAAAACCCCATTTTCTCACGCTCTCTGGACTTTTTCTGAAAACGTGGATTTTTCCAAATTAAAAATTGCTAAAAAATTCAGCAGGGAAATCTAAGAATTACGGTGCAAAAAGTTTTCCATGAACTGTTCATAGTGCGGCGGAACCGCTGCAGAAGCCTGGCTTCTGCGGCGGTTCCGCGGTCAAATGATGGGTGTTGACTTTGGTTTTTGCACAGTAATTCCTCTTTTCTGGTGCTGAGTTTTATGGGAATTTTTAATATTTATTCAAGAGTTGAAAATTCTGGGGTTGTTTTGGGGATTCGGTGTTTCGATCGGAGTATCAGATTTTGTCTATGTGGCTTTCCGGATAAATTTTAGAATATGTTAAAAAGTTCGACCGGATATAAATACCCAATTTTTCCCCTGTCGGGAAATTTCCAAGTGTTGGATTTTTCCGTAGTTTAAAGACGTTCTAAGTAGTGCAAGTAACGCGATGGACCCTCTAGAAGACAACAAACCTTAACTCGATTATGTGACCGTCTTGATCTGCCCTTTGAACCTTCGGGTTTGGGGCAGTACGGCGTGCCATATGTGAGGCGTTGGCTTGACCCTTCTATGGCTGGACCGTTGGTACTGAGGCACGAACTGAATGTTTTTAGACTTGTTTCATGTGTTGATCTGTATCGGGAAAACTTGGGTGTTTGAATGTTCGATCGAAAAGTTTAACATTTTCTATTTATCCGGAATGTGATACAATACTTGGAATCCACAAGTAGTTATGAGATAACTGAATGAATGTTATAAATCTAGCGGTTTAGTCTCATTTGATCGGTTGCTACGGAATTTTGATGTGATCAAAAGTCCGTCGCAATCACGTAGCGTACGCGGATACTCGCCGGGTAAACTTAATAGACAGCCTCACTCCATAGCCCCGACCAAGTGACTGTAGGAGAACCCCGTCGCCGAAAGCATCCGTTTGGGTGCTCCCGGTAGCGGTATTCCGCCTTGGTGCACTTCGTCGACGGTATCGGGGGTGCTGCCGTCTACTGAAGTTTGCGACCAGCATTCGATCAGGATGTCGGGAATCTTGTTGAATTACCCGACTTGATATTGAAAAGTGTTTTCGATTTTGAGACTAAAATGCGGGGTTTATAATTGTTAGGCATGTGATGTCTAAGGTATTCATTTGATTAGGCATGCGATGTCTGTGTGGATTGGGGATTCCAACTGTTGTAGTTTTACACTTTCTTTTCTGTGACCGTAAGTGTAATATGGGATATCGCCGGTTTCGTTGCTATATGTCAACGACAATTGGGATGCGCATATTTACTTACGTTGATGACATGTGATGTTATGTGTTGCTGGATATGTTATATTGGATCGTCGTGTTTGAATAGCCGGGGTTTTTTATGTGAGATGGGTGTTTTTCATTTTCATTCATGTAAAAACTTGTATGTAATATTCTTTTATTGGGACACTTCCAGGTTGCGGAAGATGTCACCTTTTGTATATTATTTACTTTTCCGCACTAGGATAGACCCAAGGAGGAGGGCACAAGTAACCGGGTTCTAGGGTCCAGTGGGAGACCAACTCGAGGAGTCGAGTCCGGGTCTCCTAACTCTAGAATTGGTAGGGTTGCTTGCCGCTCTCGTAGGGGTCTAGGGGTGTAAGTTTGGCTATTCATCACGACCGTGGAATCCGTGTTTTATACTGGCTCGTATTGAAAACACGGACGTCCTAGTATATCCAATATTTCATATGATTCTTCTGCTGCGATATCTGTGATGTGATCATGTGATGTTCTGTGATAGATACAGTATATAGTATATATGATATATTATATAGACGTTACTTATGTTTTACACCCGCGCTAGCCCTGCCCCGCTCTGCCGTTAGTCACCTAACCTAACGGTGCACGAGGGGACATTGAGGCGAATGCGGATGGCATAAGTGTACGTCGTATTTATTTGTGATGTTTAGGTACTTAAATGATGGGACTTCATTAATGTGATTAATGAAAGTAAAAGAAACCTAAGATGTTGTAGAATCGAATTTCAAAATAAAACAGGTAGCTACAGTTCTTGCTTTGCACAGCGGTATATATGATATATCCTGCACCTTATTCGATGAGGAAAGGACCGAGATCCCTTCACCGGGAGTGACTCCTTTAGCAATAACTGGCAGATGCTACACACTCGGTTTGTCTTTTGATTGCTTTTAAGAGTTTTTGCTTTGCACAGTGATATATATGATATATCCCGCACCTCATTCGACGAGGAAAGGACCGACGATCCCTTCACCGGGAGTGACCCCTTTAGCAAAACTAGAAAAGCCTAAAAAACACTCCATTTTAAAATCATTTGATTCTACAACGATATCAAGTTCATTACGCAATAGGTTTTCAGAAAAACCTGTCGTAGCCCTCCGTCATTTCAGATAAGTCCTATTTAGTATTCGTGCTACGTTTGTTGACCTCCGTCAAGGCGTAGTGTGCGGTAGCTAACTAGTATTTATCTGCTTATGCATATGATGCAGATTGGATTAGGGTAGTCGTGCGGCCTTGTTGACCTCCGTCAAGGGTCGTGCGGGTGGGTTTAATTCGATCAAGAAATGACGGGTTGAACTTGACTAGTAGCCTATGGTTTGTTGACCTCCGTCAAGGTCATAGGGTGCTAGGGGCAAAATATTATCGGGAATTTCAAGTGTTGAAATTTGCAATGAGATTGCATACCTTCTAAGAGATAGTTGGATCCCGATACCCGCTGCGAGTAAGAGTTACTCCTGGGAGAGTTTTACACATTACAATTAGCCGATCAAGTAAGTGTCTAGAAAGGTGTTAACGGGGTTATGCCTCTGGGAAAACGAGGTTTACATTAATTAGGTTCGTGCGAAAGCACGGGGGACCTCCCTCAAAGTACCGACACTGGCCTGGCTGAAAGATTGGCGAACTTGTAGTGTGTAATTAATCCCGGCTAGTCTTTCCTTTTAGGGTTTGAAGGAAGATTTGATAAAAAGCAGTGGGAGCCATCCTGATTAGATAAAATAATAACCAATCTGATCTTGCAAGAGCGCACGCTGAGTGTTTTCTTCTCTCTCTCTCCAGGTAGCGACCATATCACGCTTTAATCAAGATAATAATACGGATTATTGACCGAACCCGCTTGTTATACTGAGCTGGGGAACGTTGGTCCCGCTCCAACTTATAATTGTTATAGGACAGAGCAGGAAATTGGGGATTACCAGAATTCCCGTGCCGCCCAAACGAAGAGAGTGCATGCTGATGCATCATCTTCGGGTGTGTTCATTACAGAGAACTGTTTCTCTGTATCCTCTACGTCCTGGGTATGTGATACCAGATCAGGATCCTAGATATGTAATCTGTTACATAGGGCTACAGAAAGGTAGAGAACTGAGAACGGGTGATAAGTTTCATGAGGCAGAAAACGGGGCAAGTGTTGCAGCCAAGTCTGTTGGTCACTGTCACCCTGTATTACCAATACATTGATTCTGAACGAATGTTATTAGATACCGAACCTGATATACAAAATCATATCAGTCTCTTTATTAGTAAAGAAATGATAAAATTCTGTATTGTTGGATAATGTTTTGAACATTTCCTATATCAAAAGTTGATCGGTTCAGACACCTTATCTAAAAGCATTGATGTTCTAAATCAAACTACAGTTCTTTAGTATACCGAACACACACAAGAGGAAGAGTTCAGAAATGAACAAATCCTTCTTGAGGTATTGTAGACTAGGTCATATCAATGCGACCTGACTAGCCAGAGTTACATAAAGATGCATGTTTAAATTAGTTTGAATTTACATCTTGTGAAACTCGCCAGTCATGTCACAAAGATAATATGACCATAGCTCTGTTTATTGGAAACAGAGAAAGAGATTGATGAACTCTTGGGACTGATACATGATGATGTATGTAAGGTCTCCTGTCTACACATGCCAGGACTGGTTCTTTATACTTCATTACGTTCTCTGATGATCTTTCGAGATTCAGACCTATGTTCCTGTTGAAACACAAGTCCGAACCTTTTGAGATATTCACAGAATATAAGCGAGAAGTAGAGAACCAGAATACGGGTATAAGTATTATGTCCTATGATGAGATCAAGGAGGAGAATACTTGAGCACGGAAATACTGGACTATTCTAAAGGAGAATGAGATTCTCTCTCAGAATTACTCCTCTGTATACACCATAGCACGATGGTATATCGGGGTGGAGCAATCAAACCCTATATGATAAGGTGTGCTCTATGATGAGTACTACTGAGTTACCTTTTTCCTTTTGGGAGTTATGCGCTTGAGAAGCTGCATACCTATTGAATAGGGTTCAAATCAAATCAGTTGCCTACCACTTCATATTTGATATGATAAGGGAAGAGCCCATCTCTTAAGTTAGTTAAGATTTGGGGTTGTCCAGCCTATGTCTGAAAACCAAAATCTGGACAAGCTCGAGGCAAGGTCAGTTATGTAGAACTGGAAAGGTTCCAGCTATACAAACTACAGCAGATGATTTGATAAAACCAAAGGATTCAATAGTTACCAACGAACCTCAGCCTCTCCGCCGATCTAGTAGGGTTCCTCACCCACCTGAGAGATATTTCGGTTTCTCTATGACAGTGGGAGCGAGGATTGCATCATGAGATGATGACCCAACTAGTTTCGAACTGGCCATCAGGAGTAAGACTCTGTAAGAATGGCTGGATGCTTAGCGATCTGAGATGGAATCCATGTACACCAACAAAGTATGGACTTTGGTTGCTATATCTGAAGGGTTAAATCCCCATCAGGAGCAAGTATATCTTGAGAAGATTACTTGGTGTACTTGGAAAAGTTGAGACTTTCATAGCTACACTTGTTAAAGGTTTTCGTCATCGACCAGGCGTGGATAATGATGAAACCTTTTCCAGTACCTATGCTTAAGTCCATCCAGATACTACTTGCCACGGCTACATACCATGACTACGATATCTGGCGGTTGGGTGCCATGACTGCTTTTCTAAATTATATTTTAGAAGAGAGCGTCTATAAGTACACAGCCAGAGGGGTTCGTAGACAATGGGAGCAGCGGAAACGTGTACAAGATGTTTTATGTGATAAAGCAGGCATCGCGGAGTTGGAACATCTGTTTTGATGTAGTAGTCAAACAGTTTGACATCATCAAAATGGTAGATGAACCTTGTATATACAAAAAGGTAGTAGGGAGTATGGTGATGATCCTCGTAGAGTACGTGGATGACATACTCTTGATAGGGAAAGAGTTTCCTATGCTATGCTCGATCAATCTCCGCCTATCACAATGATTCTCCACATAGGATCAAAGTGATACCTACTAAATCCTGGGTTTTGGACCTATGAGATAGATCTAAATGGATGTTAGAATACTCATTAGCTGTAATGAGATGGTATCAATTGATCCTGGGAAGAATCACTGGAAGTGTTCCAGGGTGATAATGACGACTGAGTGTCAGTCATAGGCATTGTCTTTACCCTCAGTAAAGGGACGGTATGTTGGAAGAGTTACAAGCTAGATACCTTGACATACTAGACGATAAAGGCTGGATACATCGCTACTTAAGATGCTACCAAAGAGGCAGTCTGGGTGTATGTTGGTTCATGACATGAACTACGTTCCAACCATTGTGAGACAATGGAGTTGTGGCTTATGCCGAGGAACGCCGGTCCCATCAGTGATCCAGACATATTCTAAGTCAGTGTCACCTGATCATGGAGATGGTTGATCTCCAAGGAGATCGAGATTAGGAGAGTAGACTCAGAGGACAACACAGCGGATCCACTCACAAAGGCCTGTTCCCAGAGAGAGATTTTTATGGGATGGTTGAGTATGAGATACTACAACCACTGCTATCAGATGGCCCTAGTGCAAGTGGGAGATTGTTAGTTATATGTATGCCCTAGAGGCCATTACTGTATATTGGATGTATATTATAGTGGATGCTGGGACATATATAGGGAGGACTTTCTTGCTCGACATGATAGTATGCTATCTGGTTAAACTTTACCTTAACGTGTATACTGGGTGTCTCTCTGTTACATGTTGGTAAAGCCCTTAGGATGTGTACTTGACTACCTGGACTATGATGCGGATCATACTAGTGGGGACATGGTAGTCCATAAGTACATCCTTCAAGGTCCCTAGTCGTGGGTATATCGAGACGGGGCATCGATATACCAGAGTAGACTAGCGTATACCTTCTCGACCCATACAGATGGGCGATGGATGATCCCATATCCATTGGTGTTTGACATCAGAGATGATATACGGGTGCTCAGTGGAGACTGGGTACACTGGACGGACTCGCCGAGAACTCCCAGATGGTATTATACCTTACGTCAGATGGCAGTTCTCTGGTGACACCGGTACAGAGTAGTCTGTTGACCCGAGATCGTCATAGAGTCTTGTGTGGTTCCCACTGTGCTTTGATTTCCATCTTACCACATCCAAGAGGGCGTGCAAAACGGTGGTTTTTGGGTACAGTCCCGAATCACATGGAGGCAATGAGCGATAGGAGGGGATTCGTCTTTCCCGGTATAGGGAGTTGATGTTGCGCTGTGTTCGATTGGCTATAACCGGAAATCCCTGGCCAGGGTTGCTGAGATTTACTGGTAAGTGTTACCAGTAGTTTCTCGAATTGTTATAGACCTCATATCGACATGACTTATCGAGCTATTGGGGTCTGACGTTTACCACCCCTAGGCAAGATATGCGACATATCAGACGATCAGACCGGACTGTACGGTAAGTGTTACTGGTTGGATTCATAGAAGTGTGAGCGGGCTTGCTCGTCGATCTTCTGATCGTTCAATACCCGGGTGGCCGTTACGTTTAGCAGACCGCTTGCGGCTTGTGGGTGCTTGATATGATCATCATCTGCTGCCGGCGTATTGACGAGTCTTTAGAGTTCTACACAGAGGTTTCTTGGCTCAAGCGAAACGAAATAGGAGCGCATATGAGATATGTGTGGGACCGAGAATAATGCGTGTATGTGATACCGTATTCTATTCTCGCGATGAATGTGTCGAATGGTTGTATGCGATATAACCTAGTTATCGAATCAAGGATTGATTCGATAAATCGATACATTGGATATTAGTCGGTTATATGCGATATGACCGGATCGTTAAATCAAGTGTTGATTTAATGATTTAATGTATAATTATATATTTGATAAATTACTTTGCATTAACTAATATTGGTTCACTTTAAATGGATTTTCTCGCTCGGATGTGCACATTGTATATTCGATATAGTTTGTGCACTTGATTGTATCATGTTCGATGATACATGTTTGCTAGGGTTTTTGTGTAAAGATCAAACCATGGTTACATGATAATGGTTAGGGTTTTGTTTTATTCACTTATTTATTTATCCATTTCTTTTTGGAAAATAATTTGCATAAAGTGCAAAATGGTGGCTTTCTTTGGATGGATGTTGAAGCTTCATGAAGCTTTGACCAAGTGACCATTTTGTCTCCATGCTTAACCCTAACCATTCCCACTAACCATGATTTAATCTCTACACTTGACCATGGTTTACATTATGATAAGTTTTCATTTTCTTTTGATTTTAAAAGAGAACTTATCATAATACTAGCTTCTTCTTCTTCATCTTCTTCATTGAAGAAAACCTTTCTTCATCAATGGTGATTGATGAAAATGAGTGAGAAATCCAATTCTAAAGTCTACCCACTTCCTATTTCTTCATCCTCTACCTCTTGCCAAGTAGTAGAGTGTGTTTCCTTCACAAGCTTTCTAGACTTGGTGAAGTTGGAGCTTGATCTAGCGATGCCTCGACGTAGATCATCTTCGGCACGTCGTCGATGACCTAGCCCGCTCTTTCTCCGATGAAGCCGACGCTAGAGCCCAGGATTTGATTTGGACAGCGGAGAGGACTTCATCACGGAGCTATGGAGGTGAAGAACCGGATCTACAAAGGTTGTATTTCTGTATTCTTGTAGTTAAGTGTTAACTAGTTTGCTTTGTCGCCTAAATATCTAGCCAACGATCTTGTTAGGGTTTCTCGGCACCGTTAAAATTTGAAATTGGCATGGTTGATGCCTTGTGAGACCTCTTGGGAGTGTCTAGGAACCCTACATAAATTGTGGGGTACAACCCGAGCTTCAGCAACAGCGACTTCTTGGCCGACAGGATGTATCGAGCCCACTCCAGGTAGCCGGCTGAATGGCGAGGAGTCAAACCAATCATATATACTTGTCCCCAAGGGCGCGACTCGCCTTGACATATGTGTCGCCCCAAGATATCCAAAGCCATCGGAGGCTGTATGGGTATTGAAGCCATAGAAGGCTGAAGACGACCCTCCGAGGTCCAGTTAACCTCCTCTACAATGTAATTCACTTGAGGCGAGTCAGTGTAGTGAATTGCTGAAATGGGCTCTGAGGGTACTGCACAAGAAAAACCGCGTCGACCCTGGATAATCTGATTATACCACGACCCCCATAGATGAAGAGATTTCTGCTCCGGGTCGTGATCTTTAATGAGCGCGAAGACTTCCCGATCCACGAGCGCATCAGCGAAGGCGCTCTCTGAATGAACAAGAGAAAAGGAAGAATCGAAAACCATGGTACCTGCACGAAAAAAGGCAAGGGTTAGTAGCCAACGCTATAATCTGAATTCTGACACTTGGTACTTTAAAATTGTACCACACTGCAATGCAGGAGAAAGGGACCAAGGGAGGCCCACAAAATCAAAGTGACGACTCATCATTGATGAGACAGTCACTCATTAAGGAGAGAATCCTAAAAGAATTCTCATTTAATGAGAAACTCATTGGGCCAAAGAGTTGAACTCTCTCGAGAGCAGTGCTCTGTAGACAGAAATCATATCTGTCAAATGTAACTAAGAGGGGAATAAAATTCCCCAAAAATTTCTAAAGAGCTATACTCTGTAAAAGCAATGGTACAAGGTAAAACCCCAAGATCTTTAAAGATCTGAAATAAAAATCCTAGAAACTCTAAGAGTTCTTCATTAACGGGTTAAGAAACCTTAAAAAAGATTTTTTTTAGATCTATGATCTAAGAAGAGTAAAGCTCTGTTTTCATTTAACGGGTTAAGAAACCCTATAAACATCTTTAAGATCTGTGATCAAAGAAGAGCAAAGCTCTATTTAATGGGTTCGAGCATAATCCTTACCAAAATTTTGGACAAAGTTATAACTCTAAAAGAGTTTTCTTGGGCAGAGATTTAAGCTCTTAAAAAGAGAATTAAATTCTCAGAAGAAGAAAGAAGAGAGGAAGATGAACAACAGTCATCTCAAGGGCCAAAGGCCCTACTTATAGGCAGGAGAAGCCGATCCAACTTTCAAGTAGATCCAACGGAGGAAAAGCTGCCACCGCTGCACCCACGTATGAGCCACGTGAGCGCAACGGTGGGTGGCATTTGTTTCCCCCCCAATAATAGAAGAGCAAAGCTCTGTTCAAAATTTGAAAAGAGGAAGTGCCTCACGTGCCTTACATGAGGGCACCAACGCCGAGAGTTAAAAACTCTGAGGCAGCGCCTTGTGTGCCCCGCACGAGGGCGCCAGCGCCAGAACTAAAAGTTCTCTGCCATTGGATCGAAGATCCAACGGAGATGATAAATCATGAAAATACAGAATTAAATTCTGTTGAGGAAATATTCCTCAAATTTTTCTGATCGAAAAAGATTACTCTCTGTAAAATAGAGCACCGTTGGATTAAAAATCCAAGGGTGATTAAAAATCACCAAGTTACAGAATAAGCTCTGTATGGAAACTATTTTCCCAATCTTGTTAAAAACAAGAAAAATATTTTCTGTAAAACAGAAGTTTTTGGATCAAAGATCTAACGGTGGATAAAATCCCCAAATCCATTAAGGATCTCTCAATGAGAGATTTCTTTAACTAAATCAACAAACTTGCCTCCACTATTTAAAGGCCCCAAGACTTCAAGTCTTATACAGAAGAACCCCCCCATAAGCTTCCAGTTCAAAAAAAGAAGAGCAAGCAAAAAAAAGTTTTAAGAGAGAAGAAGGAAGAAGAACTTTCTTCAAGGTAAATAAAGATAATAGAGATCATAGCATCTTATCTGCATATCCAAGGGTTTAACCCTCATAAAGAACATAGTTCTTTCCCTTGGATCCGAGATCCATGAGACAAGTCTCCCACAAATGAGAATTTAATTCTCATGGGGATGAATTTATTCTTGGGGATCGAAGATCCAGGGGAGAATAGAGAATTGAATATCTTCAGAAAAATGCACGAAGAAAGAAACAGCGCCGAGCGCCTCATGTGGGTGCTGCTCAAATAAAGAGTGCTTAGCACTCAATAGTTGGCGCTCAGCGCCAAGCGCCTCACGTGCCCATCACGTAGGCGCTGCTCAAATAAAGAGTGCTTAGCACTCAATGATTGGCGCTCAGCGCCAAGTGCCTCCCGTGCCCATCACGTGGGCGCTGCCCAAATAAAGAGTGCTTAGCACTCAATGATCGGCGCTCAACGCTAAGCGCCTCACGTGCCCATCATGTGAGCGCTGCTTAACATGAAGTGATCTGTACTCATCAAATGGTGCCTAGCACCTAGCGCCAGGAGCCTCACGTGTTCCGCACGTGGGTACCATAAAGAGGTTTAACACTCCATAAAAAAACAAAAAAAGGAGAGGATAAAATAAAGGGTGAGCGTCAGAGCCCATATCAATGCTTAGCATTGTTTCCACAGAGAAGGGACTGAGCCCAAATAAGTGTTTAACACTTTATTCAATGACTAAGTGGGCTAAGTCCAAGTTGACCAAAAGTCCCTAATTTAGATCAACCGAGTTCATGTGTTCACCATTTTCCAGATTGGTCTCAGTCCCAAACACGACTATTGATTTTCCAACGGACATTGGTTCAAGGGTACATCTCTTCACACCTCTGATAAATGTCGTTGTAATTCTTCAGCTTCTTCGGAGAGGTGGTGGGTCCCAATAACAAACAACTCTTTAGTGTACTCCCAAATTGACGGGCACATCCCAATACGGACCGCAACATCTTTAAACTAGCTATGGACCGTAACGTTCTTAAACTACAATGGACCGCAATGTCTTTAAACTAACTATGGACCGTAACGTCCTTAAACTACAATGGACCACAACGTCTTTAAACTAACTATGGACCGTAACGTCCTTAAACTAAAACAATATAGATTCCAATTGCTCTTTTTGTTAGTGTATATGCCCTAGGGGCCATTATTGTATCATACTAGATTGTATATTACTTAATGGAAGCTTGGGATATTCACAGTTGTATATACAGTCTTGCTAAAAATGATAGTATGCTACTTGGTTTGTGTCTACTTTAATATGTGCATATGTTTCTTGCAACGTATCACTTATACATATTAGTAGAGCCCATAGGATCTTTGCTTGATTACCAGCGTTGTGATGGCAGTCACACCAGTGGGGGCTGGGTAGTCTGTAAGCAACATCCTATACAGGTCCCTGGTCGTTGGATTATCGAGATAGGGCATCGATATTCCGGAGTAGACTAAGTGTGTACGCTTCTTATCCCAGTTGGGGAGTGGTCTGTCCCACAGCCATCAGTACGTCGTACTGGAGATAGAATACAGGTGCTTGTTAGGTTGCGGGTACACCGGACAGGACTCGCAGGGGAACTGATTGGTTGGTGTTATACCCGTCGTAAGTTAACAGTTCTCAGGTGACATGAGTACAGCATAGTCCGCAGACTTGACACTGCTACTTCGCCTCGAGTGTGTCCCACTGTTCTTAGATTGCTACCCTACTACGGCTCAAAGGAGTCGTGCAAACAGGTAGCAGTTGGGTGCAGTCCCGAGCACTTGGAGGCAGTAGTGGTTAGATAGGATTTGTCTCTCCCGGTATTGGGAGATGATATCGCACTGTGTCAGAGAGCCATTACGCAAAGTCCCTGGCCAGGGCAAGCGAGATATACTGGTAGGTTCCAGTAGCTTATCAGGGTGTAATGGGCTTCGCTCCGACACGACTTATACAGCTATTAGGGGACTGACGCTTGCCGCCCCCTAGGCTTGATATGCAATAGTCTTAGACGAACAGACCGGACTGTACGGAGATTGTCACATCAGGCTCAGTGGGAGTTCGGATGATTTACCTCATCGGCCTTCTTATCGACATCTACCTGGGGACCGTTACGTACAGCTAGTGCCGCTTGCGGTCTGTGGTTAAACCCACTGCCAGCGTAGTGTCGAGTCTTTAGAGTCCCACACAGAGAGTTTCCCTGCTCCAGGCAAAACGATATAGAGGTCGTATGGATTTACGACAAGGGTTCGGACGCGTACGTGTGTTTACGCACGTACGACTTTTCGGACAGTTTTTACTAGCCGGCTTTGGTTTAAACCAGATTCTAGTATCGGGTTACTGGATTTATACAGTCTAAAGTTTTTCCGTGTTTTCACGGATTGGAGGGGCGTTCTCGTAATGTGTCGGGAAGCTTCTAGAAGAGTGGTGACTAAGGGGTTAAGGTGGCATTGCATTAAATGAGATAAGTGACTCATTTATGTGATTCATCCAAATCATTAATGCATCATAAATGCTTAATGACTCATGGTGATGAATCACTCATAGATATTTATGAAGCATGGTTGTTAATTCTATTATTTGATTTTTGGATAAATAATAATGCTTCATATATATTATGATAAGGTCATTATCTCATTTCATTATCATCTTCACCTTCTCTCTCCTCAAGCTCACTCTCTCTTCAAACCCTAACCCTAGCCTTTCATGTGTTGAGATCAAGGGTTAGCTAGACTAATACATCCATAACCTCACTCTATATCCCCTAGGTAGCTTAGATTAGCACTTTAAGCAACCTAGTTATCTCAAGTTTGAGATTAAGCTTGGCGTAGAAGCTTTCGGGTGGATCGTCTTTGATTCGAGGAGGCCGTTGAGGTGCCGATGTTCCAAGGAGTCTACGAGGAGTGGAGGACCGTGATGAAAACCCGAAGGACTAGTATCGTGAGGTATAACTTCGTATCCGAGTAGTTAAACCTCTAGTTTTTAGTTAGCAATGGTTTAGATAACGATTCATGCGCTCAAGTCCGTGTTACGATGCTTTGATAATCGTTTTTCATATATTCCGCCTCCCCGCAAGTTCGTGGGGTGCGTGACATGGACTTACACTTTTGTTGGGTCTGAATGATCCCAAAAATCCTGTTGAGTAGATCTTAGTCTAAAATTAGACTAACGTATTCTCAACAAACATTTAAGTCGATCTTAATCCCAAACGAGATTAACGATCTTTAAATCAAACCAAACCCAAATCTAAGAAAATACGGATTTGAACTAATCCACGCCCTATGGGCGACAACATAAATTAGTCTTCGTATACAATCCACGGGCAACCAAAAATAAAACAAACACACACGACACGAAGTGAAATCTGGAGCAGGAGAAAATGGTTACCGTGATGCGGTAACGTAATTAACTGCAGGGGCTTGCGCCTGCAGAGAAGAGCATCCCCATAATAAAAAACCCCTCACAGTGAGGGGGAATCTGAAGAAGACTGCTACAACGGCCGCATCCGTCCAAACCTCCGACATACGGTGCTATAAATCAACTTAGCATCTTCGGAGAGGTGGACGGATAAATCCAAATAGCATCTGCCCCCAAATTAAGGCCAGACGACTTACGCGGTTCTGTCTCCCATTTTCGGCGGTAAACAAAAGTGAGCAAGAGCGAAAGGGAGAGGGAGTTGGTGATGAAAGCGAGATCGAAGATAGGGATCAAGATGGGTGCGAGGGGCTTTAGGCTCAGGGAAAAGAAAACGAGAGAGATCATGAGAGAAGAGAGAGAGACAGAGAAAGAGAGGGGAAAGAGAGAGATAGAGAAAGAGAAGTTATGTGTTTAATATAAAAAATTTATATATAGAGAGAGAGTGTGTGTGTGTGTGTAGTTTAAATTAGATTATAAATATATATATTAGTTTTAATGTATATAGATAATATCAAAGTACAACCAATCTCTACCAAAATCCTATCAAAAATATAATTTGGAAAATAATACATTTACGTAGACTTTTAAACCATAACGCAAGAATATAATTCAAATAAATTATACCCCCTAATAAAAGATTTAAAAGAAATCTAAAAATATAACTAAATCTAGAAATATTTGATATCCTGATTCAACCAGATTTAAGCGCAATAGATAAAAGTCAAAAATAGATTTAGGATGCTTAACCATCATATGGCAGTTAACCAAAATAGATTATCCTTAACTTGTGGCTACAAACGATATGTGCATACAATTTAGATATTAAAAATATCGGTTATACTAGATTCTTATAAATTCAGTTTACTGATAAATATCAGATATAATCTAGCACCATACGGGGTTTCACACATGCGGGTCGGGTCGGATAACTATCTCGACTGTTCAAATCGATCGCAACCCAAATGAATAGAAGAAATATGTGTTAAAATACCAATTAACCATTGTATAATTGTACTAAGGTGTCATATTATACCCAACTACAAAAGAATTTCGTACTCGAAATTCATGAAACAGGAAAAGACAAGAACAATGAAGATACAGATCTAAGGAAAGAGATGTGGAAATTTTAGTCAAATCTCGTCTTCACGTTCCAAGTAGATTCTCCAAGCGAACGATTCCCCCACGAAACAAGTACTAAAGGGATTACTTTATTCTTAAGAACATTTTCTCGTCGATCCACAATAACCATCGGTTGCACTTCATACGTTAAATCTTCTCGATCAAGAACATGCGTCTCATCTCGAACATACTTGCGGAGTTGAGATACATAAAACATGTCATGAACACCCATCAAGGATGGTGGTAAAGCCAATAGATAAGCTACCTCTCCAATACGCTCATTGATATTGAAAGACCCCACAAATCGAGGACTAAGCTTGCCTTGACTACCAAATCGGATTACTCCCCTAGTTGGTGATATCTTCAAGAACACAAGATCACCAACAGCAAACTCCAAAGGTCTTCTTCCAGTATCAGCCCAACTTTTCTGTCGCTCTTATAAGACCCTCATATGATCACGAATCAAGTTAACTTTTTCACAGCTTGCACAATCAGTTCCGATCCCAACAATCTTCTTTCTTCAATATTGTCCTGATAAACAGGCGAGCGACACTTACGACCGTACAATGCTTCGAATGGAGCCATTTGTATGGTCCTTTGAAAACAGTTATTGTATAAAAACTCCACTAAATGTAAATGATCCTCTCACGAACCCTTGAAGTCTAGCATGCAAGCTCTCAACATATCTTCAAGAGTTTGGATCGTCCTCTCAGACTGTCCATCTATCTGAGGATGATAGGCTGTACTAAATTTCAAGCGAGTTCCCAAACATCCTTGTAGACTCCTCCAAAAATGTGATTGGAACCGGCTATCACGATCAGAAACAATAATCACCAGTACTCCATACAATCTCAAAATCTCCTGCATGTACTGCTCTGCTAAGCCTCCATCGACTGACCAATTCGAAATGGTATGAAATGAGCCGCCTTTGTCAGTCGATCGACAATCACCCAAACTGTGTTAGTGCCCTTTGGACTCCGTGGTAAGGCTGCTATGAAATCCATGTTATATGCTCCCACTTCTACAGAGAAATCGGAATTGGTTGCTAAACCGGCTACCCTTTGATGTTCAGCCTTGACTTGCTGACACACCAAATATCTCGACACGTAACGAGCAATCACTCTTCTTATGCCTTTCCACCAAAAGTGTTGTTGTAAATCTCTATATATCTTCATGCCTCCTGAATGTACCGAATATGCGGAACTATGAGCCTCCTTCATGACTTCTCCTTTAGGCACACACAAACGATTTCCATATCTTAACGAACCATCTTCATGAACCAATAAATTTGTTCGAAGTCCCGCTTCTACTTGTCCTCAAAATTTCTGTAATCTAGGATCATGCGACTGTGCTTCCTTAATGATATCAATCAAGGATGACTGTACTTGCAGCTGTATCAACTGTTCTGAATAATCTTGTAGTACGATCTCCAACTCGAATCTCTAAAAATCTATTATAATCTTCTTCCGTGCAGTCAACATCCGTAACGCCGGCAACTGACTTAAAGTATCCGGTACTACACTAACTTTCCCCGTATGGTACTTTAGATCACGATCATAGTCGGCCATCAGCTCCAACCATCTACGCTGTCTCATATTGAGTCCTTTCTGTGTAAACACGTATTTTAGGATCTTGTGATCTGCAAACACCTCTACCCTTTCTCCCAATAAGTAGTATCTTCAAATCTTCAGCGCAAAGATAACTGCCGCTAGCTCTAAGTCATGAGTTGGGTAGTTCTTCTCATGAGTCTTCAATTACCTCGATGCATAAGCTACAACCTTTCCATGCTGCATCAAACACATCCCAAGCCTTTCCCAGATGTGTTGCTGTGAATAACTAATCCTCCGGAACCATATGGTATTGTTAAAATAGGAGCGGTTGCCAATTTTTGCTTCAGCGCTTCAAAATCTAACGCACACTTCTAGGTCCAAACACACGGTACCTCCTTTCGTGTTAGCTTTGTCAAAGATTCTGCTATCCGAGCGAAGTTCTCCATAAAAATTTTATAGTATACAGTAAGTCCAAGAAAACTTCGGATCTCCCCTGCATTCTTTGGAATTGGACGATCATGAACAGCTGCAATCTTTTCGGGGTCAACTGCAATTCCATCTTCAGACACAACATGACCCAAGAACTTCACTTCTTCAAACCAAAACTTGCACTAGCTCATCTTATTATATAACTTTCTTGTCTCAATGTTTGTGGTGCGACTCTTAAGTGTTCTTCATGCTCTTCTTTTCTTTTTAAATAGACCAGAATGTCATCAATGAATACTACCACGAACTGATCTAAAAATGGCGTAAAGATCTGGTTTATTGATTAGTTTGCGAAATTGTGTGTTTATGTGTAAGTTGTAAATAACGGCAATCAAGACGGTGTCGCAAATAGTTAGCCGCGATGAGTATGGGTCGTTCGCAGGGAAACATGAATTTCTTTTCCTGTTTTAGACAAGTTAATAAAAGAGAGGAGAGATTGTTGTCGTTTTAATTTAAGATGGCTTGTAGGGTTTATTGGACTTAGTAGTTAATGGAGAAAATTTTAGAAATGATTCTTTTTATCTTTTAATTATTTAAAACTAAAGAGATAGCGATGAATGTGGATTAGGGTTTTTAGAGAGAATTAGGGTTTCCCACTGCTGCCCCTTGTTCTTCCATCAATTTCTATTTATCTCAAGTCTTTAAGAAAACAAGTATTGACTAATCTCAAATCGCGGTCGTGACTATCATTAATTGATAGCGCATCTGATAAGAGAGTTAATATTTATTTTGCTAAGATTTATAAATATTAAAATGTCAAAAGAGATTAAAGGAATTTTCATCCATTATTCTACCATATCCTACAAACCCTAGCAAGTAAGAAATTATTCGCTCATGGTTATTAGCGTAGTAAAAGAGAGATGGATGATGAATGAAACCATATTAAAATTTGGAAGTGCGAAAAATAATACTGAATGTAATGCGGAAAAGTAATGCGGAAAGTAAGGTAGAAAAGTAATGCATAAAGTAAATGCGAAAAGTATTAAAACAGAAGACTTCCTTTATTAATCAACTATTTCATTACAAAATTTCTCCTTGAAAAGGTAGATTACAAGAACCCTAGTTTTGTTCGAAGATCTCTCTCTCTCTCTCAATCGATAAGTATATAAATAGATGATGTGATTCTTTGGAATGCACAGCTCTCGATCCTTTATATAGTCTTTGAAACTAGAAAGCCTATATGCCATATTGGAGTATGCAACATTACGATTATATCCCTGAAATTCCACATCCAATGGTCTAGAACCGACCGCGGAACCGCCGCCCATTATTGACTGCGGATCTGTTGCCTTCTGGTGTGATTGTGACTTGGGATTTTTTCTGGCTTTTTCTCTCAATATTTGGAGATCCTCTTGATATACAGATTCTGAAAATACTGCTCTTAGTTTCTGCCATTTCTAGATTCTTTGATTTGCTTCTAATATTTTGTAGATTCGGTTTAATATTCCAATTTGATTTGGATCTCTTACTTAGATTTCAGACCAGAGCTATTACCTGCACAATATCTCAAATCAAATTGTTAGTAGCATTTGTTATTTTTAAGATATTATTCCAACCATTTATATGATATGATATCTTAAGAATATTGATTAGGAATATTTGATATGGTATGCATATTTTAATTAAAAATATTTCATTTAAATATTATATGCATATATTTTCCCTAAATATATTAATTATAAATGAAGAAACGTATGATAATAATCTTTTTACAACTAAACCCACATATATTCTTTATTTATAATTAACACATTTTATTAGTTAATAATAGTAGGGAAAATGTCATACAAATGTGCAATATTTTTGACTAATCAAATACCTCCAAACTTATCTTTGATCGTCCCGAGCAAACTATTTATTAAAAAGAAAAAGAAAAACCTAGCACACTTTCGTAGGAAACACGATTGCACTTAGCTCGTGCAACAAGCCTTTAAACTTCTAGGTGTCCTAATAGGAGGAGTGTTGCCACCTGAGGGTTTTCAGCAGATTACATCCATAAAATCCCAAAATAAAAGAAAGAAGACAAAAATTACATGTAAAGATAAGAAACATATAAAAGAAAAAAGTTGAAAATAAGAGTTTTTAAACTACACTAGCTTTTTAGTCGTCATGAGCCCTATCTTAATGGTCTTGAAAAGATATCAGAAATCATAACATCCCTCAATAAAATATCGTCTTTAGTTTTCCTTCCTACCATTCTTCCAAACATCGATCATATACCCCTATGTGTGTGTAAAAGACATCCGTACACTTGGAGAATTCAATTCAAGCTACCATACCCTTTATCCATCTTCCTTGGTACTTTTTAGTCGGTGAATATTTTAGATAGATTTTGTCATGCTCCACTTCCCAAAATACGTAAACACGGCACGTGACAGAGCCAACCATGCTACCCGTGGCTAGGAATAATTCCTCTACAGTCACATTACGGTTGTCAATCGGATATCAAGAACAATAAAATAAAATTTAGCTAACACATGTCCATCTGCCATAATAAATAAAATCAAGAAAATGCATAAAGCGGAAACGAATCAAGATCCAATAAACAACAGCATCTGAATTACGTCCCAATATGGGCTCACATCGATAAAAATAAAACTGCTGAAATAAATAAACTAAGAGTCTCTGAACTAAATGGCTAGCTCCTCATTGCTTGGCTTGATTACGAAAGTACTCTTGATCTGCCTACGATAAAGGTAGAGGAACTGGGCAATGCAAAACCAAGACGTCAGTGCGTCATAAATACCATAATAGTAGTAATAACCAGGATATGATACTATCATTAAACATGAATATAGATAATAAAACATGTATAAATAGTGAGCTACATGTATGTGATGTGTATCATAAAGTCTGTGCTTCTAGATTATTTATTCTAGAATTCTTTGAAATCAATTAATATAATTCTCATCTTAACTCAACAGTATATATCCCGTTCAAACCCCCACGGGACCACGACACAATGATTTATTCCATCACGTCCGGAATCATGGCAAACAATGATTATTCCGTCACGCCCGAAATCATGGCAAACAATAATAATATCCTCTTGAATTACGTTTTGGTTACATTCTTAATTTCCCCATTTCCCCCAAGGTTCTGTGTTCAAGTCAGGTATTGACGATATAAATCTAATACCAACACATGATCAGTCAGGTACATGTCTTGTCTATACAGACAACAAGTCACGTTCATAAGGACAACAATCAGGATTGTTGGCATTAGCAATAAGATCCAAGTAACAAGTCTGGTAATGTGTCGTGAACATGCCATGTACTGTATATTAACCAAAATAGATACCAACGTAAAACTATAATCAATATCGAAACACAACGAATGCCCGGATGGATATGTATCTATCTGTAATATCCGTTATACATCCATTACCATGTATGATGCAATCTAGATAACATATTGAACTAATATAGTATTATAATAATATCGTGATGTTTCGGCATGCAACTAGATAAACTATTATCAGTACGGATACAGACGGATGCTATAAAGCTGTAAATCGGTAATTTCTGCTGAGTAATAAAACACATGCACTATAAAATAAATATTGATATAATAAAATAGCATGTTGCAAGTTTAGAACTTGCCTGATCGGATCTCACGTTGAGATACGAATGTCACGTTCCGACGTCGAAATAAAGTCGTGGAACAAAACTTACGTGCGCAGGACTGGACCTAACTGAGCAGCTACGTGACGCGGTGACATCGCTAGATGAAGACGGTGACTGGATCATCGGCGACGTGCACAACTCCGGCGATATGATCCGGGATCAAGAAAAGAGAAGAAAAAGAAGAAGAAATGGAAGTTGCTGTTGGGGTTCTCTGGACTTGGCAAAGACAGAGGAGAGATAAGCGATGAGGTGATGGCGACGAGGCGAAGTTGTCGGCGGCGAGGTCGTCGTGGCCGTGAGTCATGGTGTGCTCGAGATTAGCAAGTGGTCGGTGGTGGTGGTGGTGTATCGGTGTTCTTAGGCTGCTGGGGAGATGAGGAGGCAATGAAGGTGGTCGGTGGTGACGGGTTTCCGGCGATGAGGGATTGCCGGCGAGGGGTGTTGGGTTCTTGACGTCGGGAAGGTTGGGTTAGGAGATTGGGGTCGTCGGGAAAAGGAGGAGGAGTTGGAGGTGATGGAGGTGAGGAAGAGGAGGTGAGGACGAGAGGGGGACGAACGGCGACGAGGTGATGGGGGAACGAGGGTTAGGGTTCGGGTGTTCGCGGGAAGAAAAGAAACGAGGGAGAGAGAGAGTATTATGTTTTGGGTTTATTATATATTATAATATATATATTAGAGAGAGAGAATGAGGTTAGAGAGAGACAGAGAAAGAGAGAGAGGGAGAGAGAGAGAGAGATACAGAGAAGGAGAGAGAGAGATGAGAGATATAGAGAAAAGGATTTATTATTTAATTAACATATTATATATATATATTATATATATTATATATAACAGTATATATTATATGTTAGTTATATAAAATATTTTATATATATATATGGGATTTTACAAATAATACCAGATTATTCCGAATATTACCCGTGTCCCTTCAAAAATCTAGTTTTCCAATATGGAGAATATACGTAAGAATTTAAACCATAATGGGATATCCAGTAAATAAAAACATATATCCCCAAATACGGATCTACTTAAATATACGTAGTGATCAAATACAATTTTGTTTAACAATTAGGATATGAATCATGATATATGGGCGCAACCACATGATATGGGATACCATGAAATGCAAGATTAGATAAGAAAATATGTTATTTTATTTTATTTTGTATTTTAAAAAGATTTTAGATTCTAAAATATATTATATATTTATATAAAATCTAGATTTGCATGGATTCTCTGTACTAGCAATTATTTGATGTAATCTTGGACCATGATGGGTTTCAAATATGCGGGTCGGGTTAGATAATAAGCACATCTACTAATTGCATTATCTGCAACCCAAAGCAACAATAATAAGGAATTTTGCTGCAAGATTTGAAATACCCAAAATATTTAAAGTATAACAGTGCTAGGATGTTACATTATACTCAACTACAAAAGAATTTCGTTCTCAAAATTCCCAAAACAAGAAAAACAAGAAAACACGGATTTAAGAAAAGAGATGTGGAAACTTCTGTCGAATCTCATCTTCATGTTCCCAAGTAGATTCTCCGTGTGAACGATTCCTCCATGAAACAAGTACTAGTGGGATAACTTTATTCTTGAGGACCTTTTCTCGTTGATCCATAATCGCCATTGGTCGCTCTTCATATGTTAAATCTTTCCTTACTGTCAGTTCCGAGTGATCTAGGAAGTGTGTCTCATCTCGAACATACTTGCGGAGTTGAGATACATGAAACACGTTATGAACACCCACCAAAGATGGTGGTAAAGCCAATCGATAAGCTACCTCTCCAACACACTCGATAATACCGAAAGGTCCCACGAATCGAGGACTAAACTTGTCTCGACTACCATATCGGATCACTCCTTTGGTCGGTGATATCTTCAAGAATACAAGGTCACAAACTGCGAACTCCAGATGTCTTCGTCCAGTATCAGCCCAACTTTTTTATCGATCTTGTACCACCTTCATATGATTTCGGACCACGTTAACTTTCTCCACCATTTGCACAATAAAATCCGGTCTCAATAATCTTCTTTCTCCAATATCGTCCCAACAGATAGGCGAGCGACACTTACAGCCGTATAATGCTTCAAATGGAGCCATCTGTATAGTCGCCTAAAAACTGTTATTGTATGAAAACTCCACCAAGTGAAAATGATCCTCCCATGAACCCTTGAAGTCTAACATACATGCTCTCAACATATCTTCAAGAGTTTGGATCGTTCTTTTTGACCGGCCATCTGTCTGGGGATGATAGGCTGTGCTAAACTTCATGCGAGTTCCCAAACTTTCCTGTAGACTCCTCCAAAAGTGTGATAGAAATCGAGTATCACGATCGGAAACGATGCTCACAGGTACTCTATACAATCTCACAATCTCTTGCATGTACCAATCTACCAAAGCCTCCGTCGACTGACCAACACAAAATGGTATGAAATGAGCTGCCTTAGTCAATCGATCGACAATCACCCAAACTGCATTATTGCTTTTTGGACTCCGTGGTAAAACTGTCATGAAATCCATGGTTATATGTTCCCACTTTCATTGAGGGATCAGAAGTGGTTGCAACAAACCAGCTGCCCTTTGATATTCAGCCTTGACTTGCTGACACACCAAGCACTTCGGTATGTAGCGAGCAATCTCACTTTTCATACCTTCCCACCAGAAATGTTGTCGAAGATCTCTGTACATCTTTGTGCCTTCCGGATGTACGAAATATCCGGAACTGTGAGCCTACTTCATGAATTCTTCACGAACATCTCCTTTAGTCACACATAAACGACTACGATATCGTAATGAACCATCTTCATGAATTAACAAGTCTGATCGAAATCCCACTTCTACTTGTTCTCGAAACTTTTGCAATCTTGGATCGTACGACTGCGCTGCTTTAATGTTATCGATCAAGGATGACTGTACTTGCAACTGCATCAACTGTCCCGAAGAATTTGGTAGTACAATCTCCAATTTGAATCTCTGAAAATCAGCTATAATCTCCTTTTGTGCAGTCAACATCCGTATTGCTGGCAACTGACTTAGAGCATCCAACACTACATTAACTTTCTCTGGATGATATTTTAGATCAAGATCATAGTCAACCATCAGCTCTAACCATCTACGCTGCCTCATGTTGAGCTCTTTCTGTGTGAACACATACTTTAGGCTTTTGTGATCCGTAAATATTTCTACCCTTTCGCCCAATAAGTAGTGTCTCCAAATCTTCAGAGCAAAAATCACTACTGCTAACTCCAAATCATGAGTTGGGTAGTTCTTCTCATGAGTCTTCAATTTTCTTAACGCATAAGCCTTGGCCTTCCCATGCTGCATTAGAACATATCCCAAGTCTTTCCCAGATGTGTCGTTATAAATAACTATTCCTCCGGAACCATCTGACACTGTCAGAATAGGGGTGGCAGTCAATTTTTCTTCAACGCTTCAAAAGACGACGTACATTTCTCGGTCCATACGAATGGTACCTTCTTTCGTGTTAGCTTGGTTAATGGATCTACTATTCGGCACGCCCAAGAAAACTTCTAATCTCCTTACGTTCTTTGGAATTGGCCAATCATGAACAGCTGCAATCTTTTCGGGGTCAATGGAAATTTCATCTCCGGATACAACATGACCCAAGAACTTCACTTATTCGAGTCAAAACTAGCACTTGCTCATATTACCATATAACTTTTCTCGTCTCAACGTTTGCAGTGCGATCCTCAAGTGTTCTGCATGCTCTTCTTTTCTCCTCGAATAGACCAGAATATCATCAATAAACACCACTACGAACTGGTCCAGATATGGTGAAAAGATTCGGTTCATCAAGTCCATAAATATTGCCAGTGCGTTCGTAACTCCAAACGGCATCACTAAGTACTCGTAATGCCCATATCGAGTTCGGAACGCCGTCTTGCAAATATCTTCTGATTTCATCCAAACTTGATGATATCCGGATCGCAAATCCAACTTCGAGAATACTCTCACGCCGCTGAGTTGATCGAATAATTCACCGATGCGAGGGATTGGGTACTTATTCTTCATAGTCACCCGATTCAATGCTCGATAGTCAATGCAAATCCTCCATGTGCCATCATTCTTCTTGACTAAAAGAACTAGAGCTCCCCAGGGTGAATTGCTGCCGCGAATCCAATCCTTCTCTAGCAATTCGGCAACTTGTTTCTTTACCTTTTCCAATTCCACCGGCGCCATTGGATAATAAGCTTTTGAAATCAGCGCTGCTCCAGGAATAAGATCAATCGCGAACTCCACATCTCATTTTGACGATAAACCCGAGATATCCTCAAACACATCCATAAACTCCCGAATTACTGCTGGCACTTCCTCCTTATTTACTTCCATCGACGAAAGAACGACATTAGTCAGCCTAGCCCTAAATTCGACTGGCTTAACAGATCGGCTACCTTCCAAAAATATAAACTCCGGATGTCCGGGAATCTGGAAAATCACTTTCTTTGCCCTACAATCAATGTGAGCGTGGAAAATGCCAAGAAAATCCATTCCCAAGACAATATCATAGCTGCCAGTATCAATCACCAAGAAATACGTGAATAACTCCCGTCCGCAAATAACAATCGAGCAACCCTTATACTCACTACTAGATATAATTCTCCCATTCCCAGTGTGTATGTCCCAGCAACTAGACATGGCCGTGTGTGGAATAGAGTGTGCACTAATAAACTTGGACGGCATGAAGCAATGGGATGCACCTGAATCGAATAATGCAAATGCAGAAAAATTATAAACATGTAGGATACCTGAAACAACATCGTTTGAAGCCTTGACCTCCTCGACTGTCAAGGTGAAGGCCCGTGCTTGGTTAGGTCCTTAGTAATCTACTTCTGCTGTGCTCTCAGAGCATCACCCTTCAACTGAACTCTTGATGGACAAGTATGCATTCGATGATCTGCAACTGCACAAACCAGACACTGTCCCAGCCTGATCCGGCACTCCCTACGGAAATGACTCGGTCGTTGGCAGTAATCACAAATCACATCCTTCCTCTGTGTTGAAACAGAAGTCCTTTTCATGGGTATTGTCCCCTGTTTATTTATCAGAATTCCTTTATGTATAGGAGCTCTGTTTGGCGTAAACGCTGGCTTCTGCACTACAACGACTTGTTGTTGAGTACCCTTTACTTTTACCGATAAACTCTGCTGCTCTCTAACCACCTTGGGAACTTGGGAGAAGGTGGTCAATCCCAGAGATATGATGTGTCTCTGAATCTCCACATCCAAGCTATACATAAACCTCCGTGCCCTATCTGCTTCATTGGCAACCAAGGGCCCCGCAAATCGACTGAGCTGGGTCCATTCAGCTGTGTGTGCATCAACGGATCCGCCATTCTGCTTCAAGCTAATGAACTTCTCTTCCATTTCCTCCCGAGCAGACTGCGGAAAGAACTTCTCCAAGAAACTTCACGAAAAGGTTGCCCAACTGATCGGTTTAGTCGGACAGGTCTCCTCTATGAGCCACCACCCGCGAGCGTAATCTACTAATTGGATGCGTACTACATCCATCCTTTTCTCATATGGAATTTACGTGGCATCGAGCAGGTTCTCTGTATCAACTAGCCACTGTTCCGCTGGTAATGACTCATCCAATCCTGTAAATGTGTACAGACCGAGCTTTCTAAAGTCCGCCACGGTGCCCTTATGCTGTGTTGGCCTGAGTGCTGCTGTAACCATGGACTACTGGACCGTCCACAGACCCTCCTGGAAAGTCTCGGCCTGCCGCTGATTCAGCTCAGTTTGTCGCTTCTTATTTTCCAGCATACCACGTACAACTCCAAGTAATGCGACGTTATCTACACGTCTCTGGTATGACCATAAATCTCTATCCGCTATGATTCTGAAGCCAAGACATTGAAGGGAATTAGTAACGGTAAACAAGATTCAATAAACAAGATAGCTATAGAATCAAGACTGGCAAGATAGTATCGTGGCAGGACATGTTCCTAATTTCGGGTTTCCTGGTTAGTGTATTGGGTTCAATACCCAATTACAAAAGAACCAAACCCGACTAATCCTAAATTCTATGGCTCTGATGCCAAACAAACCCTGTCATGCCCCGCTTCCCAAAATACGTAAACACGGCAAGTGACAGAGACAACCATACAACCCATGGTTAGGAATCATCCCTCTACATTTACATTACAGCTCTCAATCGGATATCAAGAACAATAAAATAAAATCTAGCTAACATATGTCCATCTGCCACAATAAATAAAATCAAGAAAATGCATAAAGCGGAAACGAATCAAGATCCAATAAACAATAGCATCTGAATCACGTCCCAATATGGGCTTATATCGATAAAAATAAAACTGCTGAAATAAATAAACTAAGAATCTCTAAACTAAATGGCTAGCTCCTCATTGCTTGGCTTGATTGCGAAAGAACTCTTGATCTGTCTGCGATAAAGGTAGAGAAACTGGGCTATGCAAAATCCAGACGTTAGTGCGTCGTAAATGCCACAATAGTAGTAATAACCAGAATATGATGCAATCATTAAACATGAATGTAGATAATAAAACAAGTATAAATAGTGAGCTACATGTATGTGATATGTATCCTAAAGTCTATGCTTCTAGGTTATCTATTCTAGAAGTCTTTGAAATCAATTAATGTAATGCTCATCGTAACTCAACAGTATATATCCCGTTCAAACCCCCACGGGACCACGACACAATGATTTATTCCGTCACGTTTGGAATCACGGCAAACAATGATTATTCCATCACACCCGGAATCACGGCAAACAATAATAATATTCTCTTGAGTTACGTTTCGGTTACATTCATAATTTCCCCTTTCCCCCAAGGTTCTGTGTTCAAGTTAGGTATTGACGATATAATTCTAATGCCAACATAGGATCAATCAGGTACAGGTTTTGTCTATACAGACAACAAGTCACGTCCGTCAGGACAACAATCAGGATTGTTGGCATTAGCAATAAGATCCAAGTAACAAGTCTAGTAATGTGTTATGAACATGCCATGTACTGTATATTAACTAAAATAGATACCAATGTAAAACTATAATCAATATCGAAACACAACGAATGTCCGGATGCATATATGTGTGTGTGTGTGTGTGTGTGTGTGTGTGTGTAATAACCGTCATACATTCATTACCATGTATGATGTATTCTAGATAACATATTGAACTAATATAGTATTATAATAATATCTTGATGTTCCGGCATGCAACTAAATAAACTATTATCAGTACGAATACAGACGAATGCTATAAAACTGTAAATCGGTAATTTCTGCTGAATAGTAAAACACATGCACTATAAAATAAATATTAATATAATAAAATAGCATGTTGCAAGTTTAGAACTTGCCTGATCGGATCTCACGTCGAGATACAGATGTCATATTCCGACGTCGAAATAAAGTTACGACGCAAAACTTACGTGCGCAGCACTAGTGATTAGTCTAAATATTGCACATTTGAATGATTATTTTCCTTACTATTGTTAAGTACTAAATGGTGTTTATTGTAATTATTAAACATATGAGGGTTTATGTGTAAAAAGTTTATTATCATATGTTTCTACATTATAATTAACATAATGAGGGAAAATACATGCATACAGTATTTATATGAAATATTGTAATTAAAATATGTATATCATATCAAATATTTCTAATCAATATTCTTAACATTATATAAAATGGTTAGGATAATATCTCACAAATACCAAATACTACTAATACTTTGATTTGAGATATTATGCAGATTAGTTCAGGTCTGGAATCCAAGAGATCCGAGATGTTGGAATCAAATCTGCCGAAATATGGAAGAAAATCGTAAGATATAGCAGCGACAGAGACTCAGAGTAATCTTCTCAAAATCCAGATATCAAAGGGATCTCCACATGTCAACAAGAGTGAGCAGAAAAAATACCAAACCATAATCCCATTATATTGCCGCGGAAGAGCGGCCAAAGGCATGGATTTGCGGCGAATCCGCGGCTTATTTAGGGCCATAGGATGTGATATTTTATGATTTTGATCTTAACAGAATATATTCACTTAAGACATCTAGGGTTTTTAGTTTCTATGACTATAAATAAGACCGAGAGTTTCACATTAAAGATTATCACCGAAGAGATCAAGAAATCCAAAGCGATCCACGCATCCGAGTGATCATCATCTAGTCAGCTACTTCCAATAAGATAGAGATCTAGAGTAACTAGGGTTCTTGTACTCTACTTTCAAAAGTCGTATGCAATAGTTGATTAATAAAGGTAGTGTTTTAATTATTCTTTTTGCAATTACTTTCCGCAATTACTTTCTGCACTTATTTTCTGCATCTTAATCATGTTTTCCCTCTTCTTCATCCTTTCTTCTACTTTAAACATGAGCGAGTAATTGCTACCTTGCTAGGATCCGTAGGATAAGGTAGATCAATGGATGATAAAATCTTTTAACATCTTTTATACATTTTAAAGTCTATAAACTTTAGCAAAATAAATGTTAACATCCTTATCGGGCGCGCTACCAATTTATTGATAGTCACGACCATGATTTGAGATTGGTTTAACACTTGTTTTATTAAGGGCTAGACATGAATAGAGATCAATACAAGGATAAGGGTTAGTAGTGGGGAAAACCTAGTTTCTTCCAAAAGAACCCTAATCTATATTCATCACTATCGATCTAGTTTTAAACTATTAAAAGATAAAAGGTGTCATTTTTAATTATTCATCCATTACTACTAAGTCCTATGAACCGTACAAGTCTTCTCTTCATAAATTCTATATCCGTAACGTCAAGCAATCATCCTTCTTCAATCAACTCGTCTAAAACAAGAAAAAGATTCACGTTTCCCTGTGAACGACCCGTACTCATTGCGGCTAGCTACTAAAGACACCGTCTTGATTGCGGTTACTTTACGAAAACACTTTTTAGCAAAAACAGATCAATCAAATGGCGCCGTTGCCGGGAAACGGCTGTAATTTTTTTCTTGTTATTCGGGTTGATTTCTTATAAAATCTAGCAAACATATTATAATCGAGAACTAAAACCGCATCTTGTGTATTTAACGATTATTGTGAGTTTTGCAAGGGAATCTGGAGTAATTAAAGTAAGGAAACAGAGATTCAGAGACTTTCAACATATCCCAGAGGAGCAAAGGGGAGCACTGAAGAAATTTTGGCGAACAAACCTTCTACTCTGCAGCGGAACTGCGGCGACTTAGTGGATTTGAGCCCCCAAAATCTTCAGGCAATCTCCTAATATCTTTCTCTATCCTCTAAAATCCAATAATCTGATCTTTGCTGCAGGATTTTTTGCAAAAAGCGCCGCTCAAAAATCTTTTTCATGTTTTGATATCGGTTTGTTTGTGCATATCTAAAACGGACATTAAAGGGCAATAACCCAAATCCAGATTAGGTAGGGATTTCATCACCCTTCGTAGGCCCCACAAATTACAAAACGAGCATACTTTCACCCTATATTAATTAAAAAATATTTATACCAAGTCTCTAAGGACTGTCACGCTCAATTAGGACAAAGGAGGGTCGTGGGTAATCTATCGCTTATCCGCATTTCTCTTGTGGTGTCTAGGTAAGTGTGACTAAGGAAAGTGGTTACTTCATTAGGCCCGCTATTTTCGATGATTCGTATAGCGGATACCTCCCACTTACCTGACACTTACCTAGCCACAAGAGCAATAAAGAGGTGGCAGAGGATTGATCCTGCGACTTGTCCTTTGGAAGTCTAGGAGCGGTCTAGTGACTTGACCAAGGTGACCCTAGTTCTAGGAATTGATTGTGCATTTTTGTGATTTGTTGAGTAAAGCCTTACATCTGACACTTTTTCAAAACAAAATTTTAAAAAATTGTTCACACACACGCTGCCTCGTGCACTAAACCCGCTTAGTGCATGATCGGCTGGACATGGGATTCTAATGCCCGTCTTGTCCGCGTCTTTTCTATCGACTCCGAAGTCGGTACTTCGTCATCTTCTATTTCCCCTCCACCCACCACATCTCCCGAAATGGATGTATCTCTATTGGGATTTCACGATACCACCCTGCTACCAACCGTAGGTGCGCAAAATCCACCGCGCATCTCTCTTCAAGAAAGATGCTACCCCGTACACGGGCCCTTTCCTACTTGTCTTTTTCTTCCACCGGCCAATGGGGATAATTTCGAAATTAAACCCCACTTCATCAACCTGTTGCCCAAATTTCATGGGCTTGAATCCGAAAACGCATACGTTTTCATAATCAAATTCGAGAACGTATGCGCAATGATGAGCACAACCCAACTTTCAGGGGATGCTAAGCGATTACGTCTTCTCCCTTTTACCATATGTGACCTAGCAGAAAAATGGCTTTATAGCACTGCCGCACATTTTATCACCAAATAGGATGAGATCGTTATAGCATTCCTTAAGAAATTCTATCATCATCACAAAACCGCCCATGTTCGAAGCGAGATTAACCAGTTTACCTAACTTCCCAATGAACCATTTTGGAAATAATTTGAATGGTTTAAAGATCTTCTTTTCCAATGCCTTCATCATGGAATCGATAGATGGCAACTTTGTCGAATTATATATGAAGGTATTAATCCAGCGACAAAACAGATGCTAAAAACCATTTGTCAATATCATTTCATGTCTAAAGATGATGGTGAAGTTTTGCAATTCTTGGAAGATCTCACCGAACAAACATTACAGTGGGAAAGCGTTAGACCAACAACGTTTTCATCTAGGGGGTATCCATTAGCTCGATATTTCCATTGCAGTGAAAGACGAAATGGCCGCGATACAAAAGAAACTCGAAGCTATAGAAAACAAATTCTCATCAGCCTCCCTAGACCAAGTTACGCTCCCCAAAATCGTGTGTGGTTACTGTTCTGACCCATCACATTTAACGGAAGAATGTCCTTTAAAATCCTCTGTTCCAAGGTCAAGATCAAACTAATGCTGCTTTTCAGCAATGATCTAGAAACGATCCATATTCTTCCATATACAATCAGGGATGGAGGAATCATCCTAATGTTGCTTGGAATCAAAATCAAACTCAAAATCAAAACTAGTTCTCAAGCAACTATCAAACGCCTCCCCCATAGCAACAGCAGCCACCGCAACAAAGTCAGCACCCTTTTCAACCGCAATCTTTTCAAAACCTGGCCAACAACTTTGCACCTTATAATAATTCTTTCCTAATGGCCGGTACTGATAAAACCTCTGCACTCGAACGTAACTTAGAAACATTTATTAAACAATCTACACAAACGACGGCTAATTTAACATCTTCTATCCAAACGTTAGTGCAACACACGGCTTCCTACGGTGAAAACATTAAATCGATAGAAGCACAACTTGCACAATTAAATACCGTGATGAGTGAGAGAGAGAAAATGAGACTTCTGTCTCAACCTCTACCAAATCCCAGCTACTCACAAAGTGCAAACCTCGTTTTTAACCAACAAAATCATAACGTGAGTGCCGTGACTACGTTGAGGTCGGGAAGAGTGCTGCACAACCAAGTTGGGGAACAAGTTGAAGCTGATGACAAAGAAACCCCGGCTACTATTTCTAACCCTAATTCGTCTAGTCCACCATCCTCTTCTGAGCATATTCTTTGTTCTTCACTAGGCTCAAACTCTCAGCCTACTTCCTTGGATAAATCTCAAACGATCCTAAATCCAATTTTGGGATCCATTCTATCCCCATAAACTTCTCCACAAATGTTGGACCCAACCCTTATTGATAAAGCTCCCTTTCCAAACAGGTTGAGGGCCAACAAACCAAAAGCACAAATGGAGAAGATTGTGGAAATGTTTAAGCAAGTTAACATAAATATTCCTCTCCTAGATGCTATTCAACAAGTTCCATCTTATGCAAAAATCCTTAAGGACTTGTGTATTAGGAAGAGGAAAACTCAAGTGCCTAAAAAGGTTTTCTTAACGAGTAATATGAGCACTGCTTTTACCCAGCTGTAGGGTTCCTAGGCACTCTCAAGAGGTCTCACAAGGCATCAACCATGCCAATTTCTAATTTTACGGGTGCCGAGAAACCCTAATACGGATCGTTAATTAGAAATTTAGGCGAAACAACGAGCTAGTTAACAACTTAACTAAAGTGTAACGGAAATACAACCTTTGTAGATCCGGTGCTCCACCTCCATAGCTCCGTGATGATGTCTCCTCGCTGTGATCATCGGATCCCGGGCTCTAGTGTCGGTTTCATCGGAGAATGGACGGGCTAGGTCATCGACTACGACGCCGAAGATGATCTACGTCGAGGCATCACTAGATCAAGCTCCACCTTCACCAAGCCATGATAACTTGTGAAGGAAACACCCTATACTACTTGGCAAGAGGTAGAGGATGAAGAAATAGGAAGTGGGTTCACTTTAGAATTGGATTTCTCAACCTTTTTCATCAATCACCATTGATGAAGTCTAGGTTTTCTTCTTGAAGAAGAAGAAGAAGATGATGATAATATTATGATAAGTTGTTCAAAATAGAAAAAGAATTGAATACTTATCATAATCCAACCATGGTCAAGTGTAGAGAATGAACTAGGGTTAAGTGAATGGTTAGGGTTAAGCATGAAGACAAAAATGGTGACTTAGTCAAAGCTTCATGAAGCTTTAATATCCATCCAAAGAAAGCCACCATTTTTCTTTATGCTTATTAATTTCTATAAAGAATAAATAAAATAAATAAATAAATAAGAAAACCAAAACCCTAACCATTTAAATAACCATGGTTCAATCTTTACACTTGACCAAGTAAACATGCATCATCAAACATGATACAACCATTTGCACAAAAAGTATATCACATATACAACTTGTACATACAAGTGAGAAAATCCATTTAAAGTGAACCAATACTAGTTAATGCAAAGTAATATATCAAATATATAATTATGCATTAAATCATTAAATCAACACTTGATTCAATGATCCGGTCATATCGTATATAACCGACTAGTATCCAATGTATCGGCTTATCGAATCAACCCTCGATTCGATAACTAGGTTATATCGCATATAAACATTTGATACATTCATCGCGAGAATAGAATATGGTATCACATACACGCATTATTCTCTGTCCCGCACATATCTCATATGCGCACCTATTTCGTTTCGCTTGAGCCAGGAAACCTCTGTGTAGGACTCTAAAGACTCGTCAATACGCCGGCAGCAGGTGATGATCATATCAAACACCCACAAGCCGCAAGCGTTCTGCTAAACGTAACGGCCACCCGGGTATTGAGCGATCAGAAGATCGACGAGCAAGCCCGCTCACACTCCTGTGAATCCAACCAGTAACACTTACCGTACAGTCCGGTCTAATCGTCTGATATGTCGCATATCTCGCCTAGGGGTGGTAAACGTCAGACCCCAATAGCTCGATAAGTCGTGTCGATATGAGGTCTATAACAATTCGAGAAACTACTAATAACACTTACCAGTAAATCTCAGCAACCCTGGCCAGGGATTTCCGGTTATAGCCAATCGAACACAGCGCAACATCAACTCCCTATACCGGGAGAGACGAATCCCCTCCTATCGCTCATTGCCTCCATGTGACTCGGGACTGTACCCAAAAACCACCGTTTTGCATGCCCTCTTGGACGTGGTAAGATGGAAATCAAAGCACAGTGGGAACCACACAAGACTCTATGACGATCTCGGGTCAACAGACTACTCTGTACCAGTTTCACCAGAGAACTGCCATCTGACGTAAGGTATAATACCATCTGGGAGTTCTCGGCGAGTCCATCCAGTGTACCCAGTCTCCACTGAGCACCCATATATCATCTCTGATGTCAAACACCAATGGATATGGGATCATCCATCGCTCATCTGTATGGGTCGATAAGGTATACGCTAGTCTACTCTGGTATATCGATGCCCCGTCTCGATACACCCACGACTAGGGACCTTGAAGGATGTACTTATAGACTACTATGTCCCCACTAGTATGATCTGCATCATAGTCCAGGTAGTCAAGTACACATCCTAAGGGCTTTACCAACATGTAACAGAGAGACAATCAGTATACACGTTAAGGTAAAGAGTAACCAGATAGCATACTATCATGTCGAGCGAGAAAGTCCTCCCTATATATGTCCAAGCATCCACTACAATATATATCCTATGTATAGTAATGGCCTCTAGGGTATACATATAACTAACAATCTCCCACTTGCACTAGGGCCATCTGATAGCAGTGGTTGTAGTATCTCATATTCAACTATCCCATAAAAGTCTCTCTCTGGGAATAGGCCTTCGTGAGTGTATCCGCCGTGTTGTCCTCTGAGTCTACTCTCCTAACCTCGATCCCCTGGAGATCAACCATCTCCATGATCAGGTAATACTGCCTTAGAATATGTCTGGATCACTGATGGGACGGACGTTCCTTGGCATAAGCCACAACTCCATTGTCACACAATGGGAGGAACTAAGTTCATCTCATGAACAAATATACACCCAGACTTCCTCTTTGGTAGCATCTTAAGTGGCGATGTATCCAGCCTTAATCGTCTAGTATGCCACGGTATCTAGCTTGGAACTCTTCCAACATACCGTCCTTTTACCAAGGGTAAAGGCAATGCCTGCGACTGACATTCAGTCGTCTTTATCACCCTGGAACCCTTCCAGTGATTCTCCCCAGGATCGGTTGATACCATCTCACTACAACTAGTGAGAATCCTAACATCCAATTAGATCTATCTCATAGATCCAAAACCCAGGATTTAGGAGGTATCACTTTGATCCTATATGGAGAATCATTGTGATAAGCGGAGATTGACCGAGCGTAGCATAGGAAACTCCTTTCTTATCAAGAGTATTTCATCCACGTACTCTACGAGGATCAACACCATACTCCCCACTACCTTTTTGTTTATACAAGGTTCATCTACCATTTTGATGATATCAAACTCTTTGACTAACACATCAAAACAGATGTTCCAACTCCGCGATGCCTGCTTTATCCTATAAAGCATCTTGCACACGTTTCCGCTGCTCCCCCTGTCTACGAAGCCCTCTGGCTGTGTACTTATAGACGTTCTCTTCTAAAACATCATTTAGAAAAGCAGTCATGGCACCCAACCGCCAGATATCGTAGTCATGGTATGTAGCCGTGGCAAGTAGGATCTGGATGGACTTAAGCATAGCCACTTGAAAAGGTTTCATCATAATCCACGCCTGGTCTATGAAGAAAAACTTTAACAAGTCTAGCTTTGAAAGTCTCAACTTTTCCATCTACACCAAGTAATCTTCTCAAGATATACTTGCTCCTGATGGGGATTTAACCCTTCAGATATAGCAACCAAAGTCCATACTTTGTTGGTGTATAAGGATTCCATCTCAGATCGCTAAGCATCCAGCCATTCTTACAGAGTCCCTACTCTCGATGGCCTGCTCGAAACTAGTTGGGTCATCATCTCATGATGCAATCCTCGCTCCCACTGTCATAGAGTAACCGAAGTATCTCTCAGGCGGGTAAGGAACCCTACTAGATCGGCGGAGAGGCTGAGGTTCGTTGGTCTCTACTGAATCCTTTGGTTTTATCAAATCATCTGCTGTAGTTTGTATAGCTGGAACCTTTCCAGTTCTACATAACAGACCTTGCCTCGAGCTTGTCCGGATTTTGCTTTTAGATATAGCCCGGACAACCCCAAATCTTAACTAACTTAAGACATGGGCTCTTCCCTTTCCATATCACATATGAAGTGGTAGGCAACTGATTTGATTCGAACCCTATTCAATAGGTATGCATCTTCTTAAGTGCATAACTCCCAAAAAGGAAATAGGTAACTCAGTAGTACTCATCATAGAGCACACCTTATCATATAGGGTGTGATGGCTCCGCTCCGATATACCATCATGCCATGGTGTATTCGGAGGAGTAATGCTGAGAGAGAATCTCATTCTCCTTTAGAATAGTCCAAGAATTTCGTGCTCAAGTATTCTCCTCCTTGATCTCATCAAAGGACATAATACTTATACCCGTATTGGTTCTCTACTTCTAACTTATATTCTGTGAATATCTCAAAAGGTTCTGACTTGTGTTTCAACAGGAACATATGTCTGAATCTTGAGAGATTATCAGAGAATGTAACAAAGTATAAAGAACCGGTCTTGGCAAGTGTAGAAAGGGGACCTACATACATCAACATGTATCATCCCAAGAGTTCACTAACTCTTTCTCTGTTTCCAATAAACGGAGCTATGGTCATCTTATCTCTGTGACATGACTGGCAAGTTTCACAAGATGTAAATTCAAACTGATTTAAATATGCATCTACATGTAACTTTAGCTAGTCGGGTCGTATTGATCTGACCTAGTCTACAATACCTCAAGAAGGATTTGTTCATTTCTGAACTCTTCCTCTTGTGTGTGTTCCATATACTAAGAACTGTAGTTTGATTTAGAACATCAATGCTTTTAGATAACGTGCCTGAACCGATCAACTTTTGATATAGGAAATGTTCAAAACATTATCCAACAATACAAAATTTTATCGTTTCTTTACTAATAAAGAGACAAATATGATTTTGTATATCAGGTTCGGTGTCTAATAGCATTTGTTCAGAATCAATGTATTGGTAATACAGGGTGACAGTGACCAACAGACTTGGCTGCAACACTTGCCCCGTTTTCTGCCTCATGAAACTTATCACCCGTTCTCAGTTCTCTACCTAGCTATAGCCCTATGTAACAGATTACATATCTGGGATCCTGATCTGGTATCACATACCCAGGACGTAGAGGATACAGAGAAACAGTTCTTTGTAACGAACACATCCGAAGATGATGCATCAGCATGCACTCTCTTCGTTTGGGCGGCACGGGAATTCTGGTAATCCCCAATTTCCTGCTCTGTCTTATAACATTTATAAGTTGGAGCGGGACCAACGTTCCCCAGCTCAGTATAACAAGCGGGTTCGGTCAATTCATCCGTATTATTATCTTGATTAAGGCGTGATATGGTCGCTACTTGGAGAGAGAGAGAAGAAAACACTCAGCGTGCGCTCTTGCAAGAATAGATTGGTTATAATTTTATCTAATCAGGATGGCTCCCACTGCTTTTTATCAAATCTTCCTTCAAACCCTAAAAGGAAAGACTAGCCGGGATTAATTACACACTACAAGTTCGCCAATCTTTCAGCCAGGCCAGTGTCGGTACTTTGAGGGAGGTCCCCCGTGCTTTCGCACGAACCTAATTAATGTAAACCTCGTTTTCCCAGAGGCGTAACCCCGTTAACACCTTTCTAGACACCTACTTGATCGGCTAATTGTAATGTGTAAAACTCTCCCAGGAGTAACTCTTACTCGCAGCGGGTATCGGGATCCAACTATCTCATAGAAGGTATGCAATCTCATTGCAAATTTCAACACTTGAAATTCCCGATAATATTTTGCCCCTAACGTGCTATGACCTTGACGAAAGCCAACAAATCATAGCCCGCTAGTCAAGTTCAACCCGTACATTTCTTGATTGAATTAAACCCACCCGCACGACCCTTGACGAAAGCCAACAAAGCCGCACGACTACCCTAATCTAATCGCATCGTATGCAGCAGATAAGCAGCATATAGCTACCGCACACTGCACCTTGACGAAAGCCAACAAATGCAGCACGAATACTATATACAACTTATCTGAAATGACGGAGGGCTACGACAGGTTTTTCTGAAAACCTATTGCGTAATGAACTTGATATCGTTGTAGAATCAAATGATTTTAAAATGGAGTGTTTTTGAGGCTTTTCTAGTTTTGCTAAAGGAGTCACTCCCGGTGAAGGGATCGTCGGTCCTTTCCTCGTCGAATGAGGTGCGGGATATATCACATATATCACTGTGCAAAGCAAAAACTCTTAAAAGCAATCAAAAGACAAACCGAGTGTGTAGCATCTGCCAGTTATTGCTAAAGGAGTCACTCCCGGTGAATGGATCTCGGTCCTTTCCTCATCGAATAAGGTGCAGGATATATCACATATACCGCTGTGCAAAGCAAGAATTGTAGCTATCTGTTTTATTTTTGAAATTCGATTCTACAACATCTTAGGTTTCTTTTCTTTCATTAATCACATTAATGAAGTCCCATCATTTAAGTACCTAAACATCACAGATAAATACGACGTACACTTATGCCATCCGCATTCGCCTCGATGTCCCCTAGTGCACTGTTAGGTTAGGTAACTAACGGCAGAGCGGGACAGGGCTAGCGCGGGTGTAAAACATAAGTAACGTCTATATAATATATCATATATACTATATACAGTATCCATCACAGAATATATCACATGATCACATCACAGATATCGCAGCAGAAGAAACATATGAAATATTGGATATACTAGGACGTCCGTGTTTTCAATACGAGCCAGTATAAAACACGGATTCCACGGTCGTGATGAATAGCCAAACCCATACCCCTAGACCCCTACGAGAGCGGCAAGCAACCCTACCAATTCTAGAGTTAGGAGACCCGGACTCGACTCCTCGAGTTGGTCTCCCACTGGACTCCAGAACCCGGTTACTTGTGCTCCCCTCCTTGGGTCTATCCTAGTGCGGAAAAGTAAATAATATACAAAGGGTGACATCTTCCGCAACCTGGAAGTGCCCTAATAAAAGAATATTACATACAAGTTTTTACATGAATGAAAATGAAAAACACTCATCTCACATAAAACCCCCCGGCTATTCAAACACGACGATCCAATATAACATATCCAGTAACACATAACATCACATGTCATCAACGTAAGTAAATATGCGCATCCCAATTGTCGTTGACATATAGCAACGAAACCGGCGATGTCACATATTACACTTACGGTCACAGAAAAGAAAGTGTAAAACTACAACAGTTGGAATCCACAACCTACATAGATATCGCATGCCTAATCAAATGAATTCCTTAGACATCGCATGCCTAACAATTATAAACCCCGCATTTTAGTCTCATTATCGAAAACTCTTTTTAATATCAAGTCGGGTAATTCAACACGATTCCCGACATCCTGATCGAATGCTCGTCGCAAACTTTAGTAGGCGGCCGCACCCCCGATACCGTCGACGAAGTGCACCAAGGCGGAACACCGCTGCCGCGAGCACCTGAATGGATGCTTTCAGCGACGGGGTTCTCCTACAGTCACTTGGTCGGAGCTACGGAGCGAGGCTGTCTATTAAGTTTACCCGGCGAGTATCCGCGTACGCTACGTGATTGCGACGGACTTTTGATCACATCAAAATTCCGTGGCAACCGATCAAGTGAGACTAAACTGCTATGTTTATAACATTCATTCAGTTATCTCATAACTTATTGTGAATTCCAATTATTGTATCCCATTCCGGATAAATAGAAAATGTTAAACTTTCCGATCGAACAATTGAACACCCAAGTTTTCCCGAAACAGCTCAACTCATGAAATAAGTTCAAAGACATTCATTTCGTGCCTCAGTACCAACGGTCCAGCCGTAGAAGGGTCAAGCCAACGCCTCACATGTGGCACGCCGTACTGCCCCAAACCCGAAGGTTCAAAGGGCAGTTCAAGACGGTCACATAATCGAGTTAAGGTTTGTTGTTTTCTAGAGGGACCATCGCGTTACTTGCACTACTTAGAACGTCTTTAAACCACGGAAAAATCCAACACTTGGAAATTTCCCGACAGGGGAAAAGTTGGGTATTTATATCCGGTCGAACTTTTTAACATATTCTAAAATTTACCCGGAAAACACATAGACAGAGTTTGACAATCCGATCGAATAAACGAATCCCCAAAACAACTCAGAATATTCAACTCTTGAATAAATATTAAAAATTCCCATAAAACTCAGCACCATAAAAGAGGAATTACTGTGCAAAAAATATTGTGCATTTTGAACAGTAGGCGGCGGAACCGCGGCAGAAGGCATGCTTCTGCCGCGTTTCCGCGGCGGTTTAGACGCATCATGAGCTCGTTTTGCACCATAATTCTTAGATCTTCCTGCTGAATTTTTTAGGAATTTTTAATCTGGAAAAATCCCAGTTTTTTAAAAAAGTCCAGAGAGCATGAAATTTTAGGGTTTCGGGTTCGTCCGGGTTTCAAACTTCGTCTACGCATCGCCTAAGGCTCTAGCTAGGCTCTAATACTACTGTAGGGTTCCTAGGCACTCTCAAGAGGTCTCACAAGGCATCAACCATGCCAATTTCTAATTTTACGGGTGCCGAGAAACCCTAATACGGATCGTTAACTAGAAATTTAGGCGAAACAACGAGCTAGTTAACAACTTAACTAAAGTGTAACGGAAATACAACCTTTGTAGATCCGGTGCTCCACCTCCATAGCTCCGTGATGATGTCTCCTCGCTGCTATCATCGGATCCCGGGCTCTAGTGTCGGTTTCATCGGAGAATGGACGGGCTAGGTCATCGACTACGACGCCGAAGATGATCTACGTCGAGGCATCACTAGATCAAGCTCCACCTTCACCAAGCCATGATAACTTGTGAAGGAAACACCCTATACTACTTGGCAAGAGGTAGAGGATGAAGAAATAGGAAGTGGGTTCACTTTAGAATTGGATTTCTCACCCTTTTTCATCAATCACCATTGATGAAGTCTAGGTTTTCTTCTTGAAGAAGAAGAAGAAGATGATGATAATATTATGATATGTTGTTCAAAATAGAAAAAGAATTGAATAATTATCATAATCCAACCATGGTCAAGTGTAGAGAATGAACTAGGGTTAAGTGAATGGTTAGGGTTAAGCATGAAGACAAAAATGGTGACTTAGTCAAAGCTTCATGAAGCTTCAATATCCATCCAAAGAAAGCCACCATTTTTCTTTATGCTTATTAATTTCTATAAAGAATAAATAAAATAAATAAATAAATAAGAAAACCAAAACCCTAACCATTTAAATAACCATGGTTCAATCTTTACACTTGACCAAGTAAACATGCATCATCAAACATGATACAACCATTTGCACAAAAAGTATATCACATATACAACTTGTACATACAAGTGAGAAAATCCATTTAAAGTGAACCAATACTAGTTAATGCAAAGTAATATATCAAATATATAATTATGCATTAAATCATTAAATCAACACTTGATTCAATGATCCGGTCATATCGTATATAACCGACTAGTATCCAATGTATCGGCTTATCGAATCAACCCTTGATTCGATAACTAGGTTATATCGCATATAACCATTCGATACATTCATCGCGAGAATAGAATACGGTATCACATACACGCATTATTCTCGGTCCCGCACATATCTCATATGCGCACCTATTTCGTTTCGCTTAAGCTAGGAAACCTCTGTGTAGGACTCTAAAGACTCGTCAATACGCCGGCAACAGGTGATGATCATATCAAACACCCACAAGCCGCAAGCGGTCTGCTAAACGTAACGGCCACCCGGGTATTGAGCGATCAGAAGATCGACGAGCAAGCCCGCTCACACTCCTGTGAATCCAACCAGTAACACTTACCGTACAGTCCGGTCTGATCGTCTGATATGTCGCATATCTCGCCTAGGGGTGGTAAACGTCAGACCCCAATAGCTCGATAAGTAGTGTCGATATGAGGTCTATAACAATTCGAGAAACTACTGGTAACACTTACCAGTAAATCTCAGCAACCCTGGCCAGGGATTTCCGGTTATAGCCAATCGAACACAGCGCAACATCAACTCCCTATACCGGGAGAGACGAATCCCCTCCTATCGCTCATTGCCTCCATGTGACTCAGGACTGTACCCAAAAACCACCGTTTTGCACGCCCTCTTGGACGTGATAAGATGGAAATCAAAGCACAGTGGGAACCACACAAGACTCTATGACGATCTCGGGTCAACAGACTACTCTGTACCAGTGTCACCAGAGAACTGCCATCTGACGTAAGGTATAATACCATCTGGGAGTTCTCGGCGAGTCCGTCCAGTGTACCCAGTCTCCACTGAGCACCCGTATATCATCTCTGATGTCAAACACCAATGGATATGGGATCATCCATCGCTCATCTGTATGGGTCGAGAAGGTATACGCTAGTCTACTCTGGTATATCGATGCCCCGTCTCGATACACCCACGACTAGGGACCTTGAAGGATGTACTTATAGACTACCATGTCCCCACTAGTATGATCTGCATCATAGTACAGGTAGTCAAGTACACATCCTAAGGGCTTTACCAACATGTAACAGAGAGACAATCAGTATACACGTTAAGGTAAAGAGTAACCAGATAGCATACTATCATGTCGAGCGAGAAAGTCCTCCCTATATATGTCCAAGCATCCACTACAATATATATCTTATGTATAGTAATGGCCTCTAGGGCATACATATAACTAACACCAGCAGTTGCCGAAGAAACGTAAGGACCCCTGTTGTCCTACAATATCTATAACTATTGGGGGCAAAAGCATCAATCGCGCTCTACTCGATCTAGGTGCTAGTGTTAACTTGCTCCCGTATTCTGTGTATGAGCAGTTAGGCATAGGAGAGTTGAAACCTGCGTACTGCACTCTCCAGATAGCTGATCGATTTATCACTCATCTTAGGGATGAGCTAGAGGACGTGTTAATCAAAGTTGGAAAATTTATATTCCATGTGGACTTTATAATTTTAGATACACAGCCTGTGGCGAACCCACAAAACTAAATCCCGGTGATACTCGGTCGACCTTTTCTAGCAACTTCCAATGCTGTAATAAATTGGTGTAACGGTTCTATGAACCTATCTTTCGGGAAGATGACAATTGAGCTTAACATTTGCAGGATAGGAAGTCAACCATCTGAACCTTCTGCTCATCTAATCGATATATATTCTGTCAACGAGATAGCTTCCGACAGTTGCAAAGTTGAGGAACTTTATGATAATGATCTTGACAACACCAGCACGTCATTATACTATACTAGTGAGGACCCTTTTGAAAATGTTGGATATAGTGCCCTCAGAGTCAATTATTGGATCACAGGCACGTGATTGCAATGATTGAGGGAGGACCTATACCGGTAGGACAGTCTTACTCAAGATGATAGTATGCTATCTGGTTTATCTTTATCATCGTGTACTACTTTAGGTGACATTACTGATCACTATTGCACGTTGATAGAGCCCCTAGGATTCTTGCTTGACTGCCAGCAGTATGATGGCGATCATATACGTGGGAGCTGGGGTCTATAAGCGCATCCTTAAAAGGTCCCTAGTCGTGGGAGTTTCGAGACAGGGCATCGATACTCTAGAGTAGACTAGTGTATACAGTCGAAACCCCGACGAGGGGCGGTGGCCAGTCTCACAAGCCACTGGTGTCAGTTGGTTCACCTAAGATGTATACAGGTGCTCATTGGGTTATGAGTACACCGGACAGGACTCGTCGGGAACATGCTAGTTGGTATTATACCTAGCGTTAGATAGCAGTTCCCTAGTGACATGTGTACAGGTTAGTTCATCGGCCTGAGATCGTCATTTGTCTCGTGTGAGTTCCCACTGTACTTTGATTACTACCTTACCACGGCTCAAAGGAGTCGTGCAAACAGGTTTTAGTTGGGTACAGTCCCGAGCCATATAGAGGCAGTGAGCGGATCTGCAGGGGTTCGTCCCTCCCGGTATTGGGGGTGAGGTCGCGCTGTGTCTAGGAGAGCCATTACACGAAGTCCTTGGCCAAGGCAGGAGATTTACTGGTAGGTATTCCAGTAGTATCTCAGGGTGTTCTGGGCTACACTCCGACATGACTTGTACCGCTTTTGGGGGTCTGACTTTTACCACCCCCTAGGCCCGCCATGCGATGCTCATAGACGAACGGACCGGACTGTACGGATATTGTCACTGACCGGCTCAGTAGGGTGTCAGGATGAGTTCGCTCATCAACGTCCCTTTTGGTCAATACCTGGTAGCCCGTTACGTATGGCTAATACCTCTGACGTGCTAGTGGTTAAATCCACAGCCAAAGTATTGACGAGTCTTTAGAGTCCCCCACAGACAGTTTCTCAAGTTTCGGGCAAAACGCTGTAGAAGCCGTATGGATATCTGGCAGGGTTCGATCATGTACGTGCGGTATTGCACGGATCATGATCGGACGGATAATACTAGCGGGCTTTGGTTTAAGCCGGATCCTAGTATTGAACAGTGTAGATTTTGTCTCATTGCATTTGTATTCGGTCGCAATACAAATGCGGGTGTGTATATACAGTCGCGGGGTTTTCCTGTAATTTATTACGGGATCAGTTTTTTGAAGTTGCCGGTTTTCATGCCGTTTCGGCCATTTTCCTTTGTTTCTTTCCTTGGCTAAAAAATGATGGGAGGGGCTTATTTGCAAATGTGCAAATTAGCAATGTGGAGGGTTGTTTTTGTGATGATAGGTTCATGATGGTTCTAGCTTCCATTGACTTCTTTTGTTCATCATTACTTGACAAAAATGGCCGGCCATAATGAGGAGTGGGCTGTCCAAAAATTTGAGAGTGGGATTTTTATCTCTTTTGCTCACACAAAATCCCATAGCACCATTTCAAAGTTCATCCCTCCACTTACACTTCCAAATGGCAACCTCAATAACCCCATGAGACAAAAAGTTTTCTACACTTAGTCTACAGCATTCTTGGACACGTCGGCTCGCCATCTTCATGCCCGAGTTGCCTCGGTCCAGAGGTGGGAGCCCGTAAAAAGACCCGGCGATGTGGTTCCCTTTCCGACGAGGAGATGACGACCGGAGATTCCGCGAGGAGATCGGGATGGAGGCCGAAGACCGAAGGACACGGATCGCTCGGTATGGCATTCTACCCTTTCTCTAGTTAGCTAGCATTAGGTTAATGGTCCGATCCGGGTTTATAGTCCGCGGTAGCGCCGGTTTCTGTTTAAAGAAAAGTTTTTGTTTCCGCATTTTGGCCTCGGACCGACGGCCGGGGCGCTACCATGCACTTACAGAAAAATCTACTCCCAAGTTTGAATCCTTTGACTTATCTCAAAAGTTAGTTGAGCTTTCCGAGTCAATATCCTACGCTAGCTATGAACCTCTTAAGGAGTCCGAGTATAATTCCAGTACCCTACCTTCTATCATCTCTCCGTCGACACTAGATCTCAAGCCACTACCTTCTCATCTTAAATATGCATATTTAGGTGAGAATGGGTTTTTTCCCGTCATCATATCAGCTTTTCTAGCTTTGGAGCAAGAGAGCGCTTTTTTGTCGGTCTTGAGATCAAATCGGCAAGCTTTTGGTTAGACAATGGCAGATATCAAAGGGATTAGTCCCTTAATTTTTGAACATCATATACATTTAATGGATGAAGCCAAACCATCCCGAGACCCACAAAGACGGTTGAATCCCGTCATGAAGGTGGCGGTAAAGAAAGAAATCATCAAACACCTAGATAATGGCATAATTTACCCAATATCTGATAGCCAATGGATAAGTCAAGCTACCTACTCCATCAATCAGGGTCAGCTTATGAAACGAAAGTTTGGGTCTAATACCCCCCCTCCCCCGTTCAAGTCTAAGTTCCGTAAGGTCAAGCATAGGTTCCGAAATACATACCCGTCCTAGACTCCGCATAGTCAAACATAGACTCGAACAAGGTTAAAACTAGCGCTCTGATACCAATTTAGTCACGACCCGAAATATTAGCTCGTGACCAGCACTTGAATCACGCAACGTCTAAAAGCGTAACGGAATTCAAGTAAGCTGAAACCCAGAAATCTAAACCTTTTAAGAAAATAAAGGAGGTGAAGTTTTGAAATAAAGGTATAATGAAATCAGGTTTTCTTAATGCATAGAAAAAGAACATGAATGATGCAACTGAAATTTACTAGTTTGAAAACATGTTTCGTCCTTTTTGAAAATTTTGGCAGCACCTCCTTTGTATATTTTGATCCAAAACCACAAATACATAATAATGATAATGGCATCTCCAAGCGGGAGCTAGCTCTTCGCCAAACGGCGGATCACAACCACGCAATACAGTATAAATAGATATACGATGCCCAACGGCGAAGTTCACCACAAAAGATAAGTAAATGAGCAAGATATCAAACCACAAGTAGCGAACAACCCCTCGCTCTAAGTCTCGCAACCACAATCTCACTAAGTCTCATTACTTATACAATTTACTAATTTTGATTGATGGAGTTAACTAGATACAATAATGAATTACAAATACAAGAGTGAGTACAATATAAGTGTCCCACCTACCAATGCAAAACACCAGAATGCAACTGTGTGCCAACTAAGCCGCTACTGATCCAAGCGGTCAACCTGTAAGAACTGTGGCACAACGGGGGTGAGTTGCCAACTCGTGAGTAGAAAAATATCAACAGATAGAAATCGAATAAACAACGACTCCTAAGTCAACTATATCATAAAGGTAATACTATGATATCTCGGGTGACCGGGTCGGTATATGTGCCAACAAGGTAGTCAATACCTATATGCATGCGGATAACATCCAACAGTAATAATCAATGCATGTATATGGATCTCGTCCAACCATAATCAAGGTATGTATGCATGTGGATCTCGTCCACCCAAAATCAATGTCTGTATGCACGTAAATATCATAAAGGAGTGTGCATGAAAGTATGAGGATATATATCAACGGTGTCCCTCCCGACACATCAAAATCATGGAACCTGAGTGCCTAGTATCGACACTCGAAAACATCATGAATACCGTGCCCAGCATCGGCACGTAAATCCTCATATATCGGGCTCCATCAGTCCGAATCGGCCCATATCATCTCTCGACTCCGGTCAGTATCCTCCGGATATCCGTCGAGCCTAAATACTATCACCGGTAGGTAGTAGTCCCTCTGCCAGGCTCACCGTCTGTATACACAGCATCCCTTTCTTGCCCCGGGGTACCATACCGGGTCCACCATGTACCCGCAATCGGCCTCATCCGCCTCCTCGAATCGGGTTTCACATGTCGCTCTCAGAACCGAGAAAACACATGGTGGACGCACTGAAATATCATATCAGGAGAAACCAGGTTTTTAAAACAACACATAATCGCTTTTAAAATGTCTACGGTTCTCAAATCCAGGAATCTTATGAAAAAAGCATATCTCAATGCGTAAAATTATAGAGCATGATGCATGCGACATATAATAGAAATGTAAGCATATCGTGTATCATGCAACGCAGAATAGTGATATGACATATTAAGGGAAAACCGCTATTTTAAAATGATTCCATTTTTTTTAAAAATATAACATGTGGTTCCCAATTTTCCAGTAAAACCAGTTATCTATGTAGGTACAATATGTATATGCGCAAGTATAGATGTACCAATGTATGTGTGCACAAATACGGATATACAATGTGTATGTGCACAAGTATGGGTGTATCAAGGTATATATACACCAAAATGGATATACAAATGTGTATATCCGCAAGTATGGATGTATCAATGTATATGTCATGATGCAGCGAACCTACTATGTAGTGACATGGCAATTATCGATGATGAAGTGTGTGAGCCGGCAAATCTGTGTACGTGTAACATACGCATCATCGATAATGGTGCAAGTGTAATAGCACATGTATAAGCAATGGAATGGAAATAATATGAATGCAGCATAAGGTAAATCATATGCAAATGCTGACGGGTATACGTATCTAATATGACCGAGTCGGGGAATCTATCAATCGGCATCCAGCCACACAATTTCACGTACGGTATAATCCATCGTACGGCATCCTCTAGTCAAGGGTAAGGATCAATCATCAAGTCAAACTCATCACGTACGGAAAATCCTCGTATGACGGCATTAAACCATTAGGGATCCTATCATCCTGTAAGACAAATGAGGGTACGGCTTAATATCACATACGGCCTATAATCCATGATTCACAAAATTATATATATATACATATATATATACCTATGTCCCAGTTCACATCCGCAATAATCTCATATCAGGGGACCGGCAGGGTATAAATCATCTCGATCGACTCGCATCCGTATACCAACATAACATCATATCATCATATCATCATATCAACACATCATCTTATATTCCTTCATCGCATTTATATCACACATCAAATCGAATCTACAAAAACATTATATCTCTGTTAAGTAAAGTATCTAATCTAACAAACACACCCGAACCATACAATCAGATTTTTAAAGAAGCAAATCGTAGTTTTGAAAATTGGGGTTACGGTGTTTTTAAGAAAAAGATATCATTTGAAAATCCGTAACATCCCTCAAGGTATATATATTTAAAAGATACATACGATTCTTCAGTTTAGAAAAATGTATGGTTCGGATGACGCATCTACATCGACTATCTAGTCCTACACTACCCTAAACGGCAATATCGCTAAACGTCATCATATGATAGTAGTAACATATCACTTCTAACTACCCTCTAGTTTCTAATATAGTATCACTAACCATCCTTTACTATAACCCTAGTTTCCTAATCTAGATTTCCTAACCATATTCTATAATTAGTTTTCCATCAATACTTTGCGGGGGTGCTATACGCTATCCACCCGACTTCCCCCGTGGATATAGATCCACTCACCTGGTCTTCGCTCGCCAAAATCGATGACGCCACGCTCCGTAGCCTCGGAATCCACATGAAGGTACCTACAATGATAAACAATCGCAATGCGTGTTAAAATCAAGGCGGAAAACCAAAACGGTACACGTTTCGCTCATAGGTCAAAACCTATAGCTTTGCGTGCAAAACACGACCAAAAACCCTGGTCGTGGACGTCCAAATGCCACACGACGGAAACACAATACCAAATACCAAAGTCAAGTCAAAACGAAGTCGTAAAACAATGCACCAACTTATGGAAATGGTCCCAGATTTTACCCTAAGCCAAATTGGTCAATTTTGCATATATGGAGGGCCTAATTTACATCTAAAGGGACCCCAGAACAAGTACGGATCAATTCTGAGCTACCCTGGCCGCAAATTGCGGCCAGATTGAATAAATCTGCGGCCTGGGTATAGGGGATGGGGCTCAGGTCTTGGTGGTAGCTTCCTAGGTGCCTGCACGACTCCCAGTAATTGCAAAATCATTTCTAGTGTCTCCGGGTTGCTCCAGATTCCAAAATACCCTCTAAAATCACACATTTATCCGATGTCGAGGTTTCTAAATCCATGTTTTGGGGTTTCTAAGCTCTGTTCCAGGTCATTAAACAGCACCCAAGTCTAGTTAACAGCTACAACATCACCAATTTTAAACAAACACTCAACCCTTTACTAGGGTTTCCCAATGTTCACCAATCTTCACAATTTCACATCTAAACACATATGAATACTAAAGTAAATGAAATACTACCCAATTGGTGAAGGGATTACCTCATATAGCACCCATGAATGCCTAAGGTCATCAAAATCTGAATTTTCTTGGTCCCATGTGTAGAGGTTGAAGAGGGGATTAATTTTTGTGAAGGGTGTGTAGGTTTTTGGGGCTTATTAGGAGATAGATCTAGGGATTCTTTGAGGAGGGTTGTGGGGTTGAGGAGATGAAGAGGGAGAAGAAATCAAAGATGGGGGAAAGAATGGCAGCAGCCCCCTCCCTCTCTCTTCCAAAATCACACTCTTTCTCTCTCTCCAGAAGTCTACCAAATCTAATCATTTTGTCCCCTTTCTCTTTTACCCTTTTCTTTTTATTTTCTCTCCACCAATAACCTAAATGAAATGAAATATGTAATAAAATGAAAGATGTTATGGTGCACTAACCATGAAAAACTGTAGAAAATGCGGATTTGGTTTAATCGCGATTAGCAGTGCACTAATCGGGTTTTTATCAAAATTGCATATAATAAATATTAAAAATGCCAAATCCTTTAAATATATTTTTTTAAATGAATAAATCATTTGAATTTCTATTTATTTCACAATTATTGCTATATATTTATACCCTTTTTTGAAAACCCCAATTTCGCAAATCGGGCAGTTTTCGGGAAAAATATTATTTTAATATTAAATTGCAAAAATAATATTTTATATTTTCTGAAATGTTACAATCTTCCCCCCTTAAATAAATTCGGTCCCCGAATTTAAATTTAAACCCCCAAAATCTAAAACATTTCAATAATCGACTCAAAACAATGGGGCTCCGAAATCATGGAAAACGCAGAAATAACACAACGCGTCAAGTGCGCATGAAAACAAGTACAAAGATCAAAATCGAACTTCATCAAGCGTTATGCAAATCATCTAATTTTGCACGCATATTCTTAGAGTTATAATGGAGATACAGATCTCGAAATCCACCACTGAAATCCAATATACACTAGTCAAATACTATAATACGTGTATAGTACGCATCTTTGAAAACTCCAAAATGAATAAAATACATGCAAAATCTTTTCTAAATTTCCGCGGGAATGCGTAACTCACGGCATAACTGACGGACGCCCATTTTAAAAATAATAATATATGTCCATATATGTTTTTTTAAATACACGTTCCGTCGTTTTTCGAAATATCCCCAAAAGGCTTTCCTTTATAAACGTTCGTGTCGCTCACGGACACGTAGGAAATTGAGAGACTATAGCTCCTTTTGAAAACCCTTTTGGAAATCTTTTAATGCATGCAATGTATTCAGGTACTGTCCTCAGATCAGTCATGTTTGGCTACTATACAATATAGTGCCCATCATAAAAACAGAGTGCTCAAAAGCAAAATCAGCCTCAAAAGGCATATCCAATAAACACATGCGTCTGGTGCGCATGGAAATCAAATCCAAATACAGGTGCCACAATACGCACGAAGCAAAACTAAGTGCAACGGATGTGCACAAAAGCATCTGTCCACTGCAACGGTGTGCATGACAATAATATCGGGTGCGTTTGAAATGAACAAGAATCCAATCAGGTGCACAAGGTGCACAAAACAATATCGAGTATCAAAATCGAATCTACGGTATACAACACATTTCAATCCAAATCCAAATCAGGTATACCGTGGTATATAATCGCACAACCATGTACATCAACGTGCACAAAAGCAAATCGAATAATAAAGTGCATGAAATCTATGCCGAAAGCATAAATCAAATCATATGCATGCCCTAGGCATGAATCGCAATAAATATCTCGAATGACCTCAAAATGAAGTCAGGTGCAACTGTGGTGCACAAAATACGTATCAATGCACTACAAGCACATATAAGCTATACCGAGTGCAAAAATCAAATCATCCGTATGAAATCCATGAAATCATAAACATGTGCGGCCAAGGCACAAAATCGACATCAAACGCAATAGGTATGCACAAATAGCAAATCAACACAACGGTGTATAAAATATATATCAGGTGCGATAACTATGCGCAAAATGTAAATACTCAGTAGGTGCAACCATGGTGCACAAAATCAATATCAGGAAACTCGTCATCAAAACTCAAATCCAAGCGATATAAGCGTGATACTCGGATCACAAACGCAAATCGCAAAAAATGACATCGAGGTACACCTCCTACAATGTCGGAAAAAATATCGGGCGCCTAAAACTGGCAGGGCAAGAACATCCGCTCGCCTCCTGCTCACGGCCTGGCGTCCTCTGTCTCTGGGTCCTTATCTTCTCTGTGGATTTACCCATCTCGCAATCCATCGGCTCATCGGCCCAATCAGGTGTGCTAACGGGGACGATTCCGTTCTGGCACTTCTCTGGTCATCTCTCGGTCAATCATCACGACCACTCGTAAGGCAACACGTTACTGGCGTCGGCCTCTGGTCCTCTGAATACACGTGACACATCTGATCCTGGGTGCAATTCTCATTGCAACAGTGACCCGGAAGGAATCCTGCTCAGGGTCTCTTCCGATCTCGCCCATGCCGAACTGTACGGAGGATGGTACCCTTATATAATCTTTTCTCGTTTTCTGGACATCTGCGTGTTCCGCACACATTTCCTTGGAAACCGGCCGCATCCCAATGCTCTGTATTCCTATCAGGTCTCTGATCTTGACGGGGAGTAACAACAGCTCGTCAGCATCTCGCACGAACCTCTGGTTCCACTTTTCTTTATCGTCGTCCACCATGACGTCACGCCATGCTATCTGCGCACTGCAACTGTTCTCGGCCACGGTCAATCCGAAATCTCTCACACGGACTTGAAGTCACGAACTCGGTATCTTCATCACTCGGTAGAAGATATCTGGCCGAACACGTCCTCGGGAACTCATCCCAACCATCGGAGGAATACTTAATACTCGTCCGTTCTCGATCAGCTCACAACGCATCTGGGTGAGGTCCTCTATACGAAGCTGGTCAGCTCACTGGTCTCTTATCACATGGTATCCGGACGACGTCAAACTTTTCGATCGAGTCATCAAGGTCCCAAAATTTCCCGAAGGCTCATACCTGAGCACAGTCTAAAAATATCTGGTACATACCACGGTACCTCTGGACCAACCGTAGAAGGGCAAACCCAAGCCTTACTGATGGCACCACTAAATTGTCACAAACCCTAAGGTTCAAAGCGGTTCCATGGTCATCGTGTCGAGTTAGGGTTTCATTCTTCTAGAGGGTCCACAGAATTACCTGCATGTTCTTTTGAACACTTTAAACTTAGGAAAAATGGGTTTCTGACACTCGTTTGAATCTTTTAACTTCGCCTAGGCGACATGCGAATACCCTTCGCCCGCACGCTAAACAATGCCTCAATCCTCCAAGAAAGGCGATACATCGGCGGTCATCTCTGGATCGGTCTGCTCTAGGTCTGAGTAAGATTCTCTCCACACTGGAAATTTTCAACTCTATGTGCATCAATCTGACGAATCACCTTCATCTCTCAAATCGGGGTATATAAGCTATCATCTGTCACATTTCTGTTTGGAAGCTCTGGCGATCTTAGCTCGTAAGCTCTGGAAGCGACATCCCATCATCTCAGCAACAGCTGGGTCACCTGTCTGCACGGTAGGCGACATCAAAATCTCTGAGATATGCTGTACATCTACAGTCCTCTCGCAACTGGCAGCTCTAACAATGTGGCCCGATCATACGGTGTAAAACCAAGCACTCGCCTCCACAAGAGGTCACAACATAAATACTAACTCGAGACGTTCCCATGTCACCAGAAAATACAATGGTCAGCCCTTGTACCAGACGAGCTCCCCCTGACCCTAACACTAGCAGCAGCTCAAAGTGCGCTCAAACTATGGTGAAAGGAACCTCAATCGAGTATCGAAGAAAGCAGATCAACGGCATGAGAGGAAACGAAAGATCCGGAATGGATACATGATCATAAGAAGGGACAGCATCAATGAAAGTATGACCATGGAAACGAATAAAATCGAGGATCCTAAATGGATGTATAATCAAGGATACGAAGAGAATCACTGGTCTCAAAAATATGTACATCCTAAGGTTTCTTAAGTGGAGTATCGTATCGTAAATATGCCGCGGAATATACGTACGGTACGTCACTCTACTCAAGCTACCTACTCCATCAATCAGGGTCAGCCTATGAAACGAAAGTTCGGGTCTAATACCCTCCCGTTCAAGTCTAAATTCCATAAGGTCAAGCCAAGGTTCCGAAATACATACCCGCCCAAGACTCCGCATAGTCAAACGTAGACTTGAACAAGGTTAAACCTAGCATTCGGATACCAACTTAGTCACGACCCGAAATATTAGCTCGTGACCAGCACTTGAATCACGCAACGTCTAAAGGCGTAACGGAATTCAAGTAAGCTGAAACCCAGAAATCTAAACCTTTTAAGAAAATAGGTAAAGTTTTGAAATAAAGGTATAATGAAATCAGGTTTCCTTAATGCATAGAAAAAGAACATGAATGATGCAAGCGAAATTTACTAGTTTGAAAACATGTTTCGTCCTTTTTGAAAATTTTGGCAGCACCTCCTTTGTATATTTTGATCCAAAACCCCAAATACATAATAATGATAATGGCATCCCCAAGCGGGAGCTAGATCTTCGCCAAACGGCGGATCACAACCATGCAATACAGTATAAATAGATATACGACGCCCAACGGCGAAGTTCACCACAAAAGATAAGTAAATGAGCAAGATATCAAACCACAAGTAGCGAACAACCCCTCGCTCTAAGTCTCACAACCATAATTTACTAATTTTGATTGATGGAGTTAACTAGATACAATAATGAATTACAGATACAAGAGTGGGTACGATATAAGTGTTCCACCCACCAATGCAAAACACCAGAATGCAACTGTGTGCCAACTAAGCTGCTACTGATCCAAGCGGTCAACCTGCAAGAACTGTGGCACAACGGGGGTGAGTTGCCATTTCGTGAGTAGAAAAATATCAACAGATAGAAATCGAATAAACAACGACTCCTAGGTCAACTATATCATAAAGGTAATACTATGATATCTAAGGTGACCGGGTCGGTATATGTGCCAACAAGGTAGTCAATACTTATATGCATGCGGATAGCATACAACAGTAATAATCAATGCATGTATATGGATCTCGTCCAACCATAATCAAGGTATGTATGCATGTAGACCTCGTCCACCCAAAATCAATGTCTGTATGCACGTAAATATCATAAAGGAGTGTGCATGAAAGTATGAGGATATATATCAACGGTGTCCTTCCCGACACATCAAAATCATGGAACCTGAGTGCCTAGTATCGACACTCGAAAACATCATGAAAACCGTGCGCAGCATCGGCACGTAAATCCTCATATATCGGGCTCCGTCAGTCCGGATCGGCCCATGGGCTCCGTCAGTCCGGATCGGCCCATATCATCTTCGACTCCGGTCGGTATCCTCCAGATATCCGTCGAGCCCAAATACTATCATCGGTAGGTAGTAGTCCCTCTTCCAGGCTCACCGTCTGTATACACAGCATCCCTTTCTTGCCCCGAGGTACCATACCGGGTCCACCATGTACCCGCAATCGGCCTCATCCGCCTCCTCGAATCATGTTTCACATGTCGCTCTCAGAATCGAGAAAACACATGGTGGACGCACTGAAATATCATATCAGGAGAAACCGGGTTTTTAAAACAACACATAATCTCTTTTAAAATGTCCACGGTTCTCAAATCCAGAAATCTCATGAAAACAACATATCTCAATGCATAAAATCATAGAACATGATGCATGCGACATATAATAGAAATGTAAGCATATCGTGTATCATGCAACGCGGAATAGTGATATGACATATTAAGGGAAAACCCCTATTTTAAAATGATTCCAGTTTTTTTTTAAATATAACATGCAGTTCCCAATTTTCCAGTAAAACCAGTTATCTATGTAGGTACAATATGTATATGCGCAAGTATAGATGTACCAATGTATGTGTGCACAAATATGGATATACAATGTGTATGTGCACAAGTATGGGTGTATCAAGGTATATGTACACTAAAATGGATATACAAATGTGTATATCCGCAAGTATGGATGTATCAATGTATATGTCATGATGCAGCGAACCTACTGTGTAGTGACATGGCAATTATCGATGATGAAGTGTGTGAGCCGGCAAATCTGTGTATGTGTAACATACGCATCATCGATAATGGTGCAAGTGTAATAGCACATGTATAATCAATGGAATGGAAATAATATGAATGCAGCATAAGGTAAATCATATGCAAATGCTGACGGGTATACGTATCTAATATGACCGAGTCGGGGAATCTATCAATCGGCATCCAGCCACACAATGTCACGTACTGTATAATCCATCGTACGGCATCCTCTAGTCAAGGGTAAGGATCAATCATCAAGTCAAACTCATCACGCGCGGAAAATCATCGTACGGCAGTATTAAACCAATAGGGATCCTATCATCCTATAAGACAAATGAGGGCACGACCTAATATCATATATGGCCTATCATCCATGATTCACAACATTATATACACACACACACACACACACACACACACACACACACACACACACCCCTATGTCCCAGTTCACATCCGCAATAATCTCATATCAGGGGACATGCTGGGTATAAATCATCTCGATCGACTCGCATCCGTATACCAACATAACATCATATAATCATATCATCATATCATCACATCATCTTATATTCCTTCATTGCATTTATATCATAAATCAAATCGAATCTACATAAACATTCTATCTCTGCTAAGTAAAGTATCTAATCTAACAAACACACCCGAACCTTACAATCAGATTTTTAAAGAAGCAAATCGTAGTTTTGAAAATAGGGGTTACGGTGTTTTTAAGAAAAAGATATCATTTGAAAATCCGTAACATCCCTCAAGGTATATATATTTAAAAGATACATACGATTCTTCGGTTTAGAAAAATGTATGTTTCGGATGACGTATCTACATCGACTATCTAGTCCTACAGTACCCTAAACGGCAATATCGCTAAACGTTATCCTATGATAGTAGTAACATATCACTTCTAAATACCCTCTAGTTTCTAATATAGTATCACTAACTATCCTTTACTATAACCCTAGTTTCCTAATCTAGGTTTCCTAACCATATTTTATAATCAGTTTTCCATCAATACTTTGCGGGGGTGCTATACGCCATCCACCCGACTTTCCCCGTGGATATAGATCCACTCACCTGGTCTTCGCTCGCCGAAATCGATGACGCCACGCTCCGTCGGTTCGGAATCCACATGAAGCTACCTACAATGATAAACAATCGCAATGCGTGTTAAAATCAATGCGGAAAACCAAAACGGTACACGTTTCGCTCATAGGTCAAAACCTATAGCTTTGCGTGCAAAACACGACCAAAAACCCTGGTCGTGGATGTCCAAACGCCACACGATGGAAACACAATACCAAATACCAAAGTCAAGTCAAAACGAAGTCGTAAAACAATGCACCAACTCATGGAAATGGTCCCAGATTTTACCCTAATCCAAATTGGTCAATTCTGCATATATGGAGAACCTAATTTACATCTAAAAGGACCCCAGAACAAGTACGGATCAATTCTGAGCTACCCTGGACGCAAATTGCGGCTAGATTGAATAAATCTATGGCCTGGGTGCAGGGGATGGGGCTCAGGTCTTGGTGGTAGCTTCCTAGGTTCCTGCACGACTCCCAGTAATTGCAAAATCATTTCTAGTGTCCCCGGGTTGCTCCAGATTCCAAAATACCCTCTAAAATCACACATTTATCCGATGTCGGGGTTTCTAAATCCGTGTTTTTAGGTTTCTAAGCTCTGATCCAGGTCATTAAACAGCACCCAAGTCTAGTTAACAGCCACAACATCACCAATTTTAAACAAACACTCAACCCTTTAGTAGGGTTTCCCAATGTTCACTAATCATCACAATTTCACATCTAAACACATACGAATTCTAAAGTAAATGAAAAACTACCCAATTGGTGAAGGGATTACCTTATATAGCACCAATGAATCCCTAAGGTCATCAAAATCTGAATTTTCTTGGTCCCATGTGTAGAGGTTGAAGAGGGGATTAATTTTTGTGAAGGGTGTGTAGGTTTTTGGGACTTATTAGGAGATACATCTAGGGATTCTTTGAGGAGGGTTGTGGGGTTGAGGAGATGAAGAGGGAGAAGAAATCAAAGATGGGGGAAAGAATGGCAGCAGCCCCCTCCCTCTCTCTCCCAAAATCACACTCTTTCTCTCTCTCCAAAAGCCTACCTAACCTAATCATTTTGTCCCTTTCTCTTTTACCCTTTTCCTTTTATTTTCTCTCCACCAATAACCCAAATGAAATGAAATATGTAACAAAATGAAACATGTCATGGTGCACTAACCATGAAAAACGGTAGAAAACGCTGATTTGGCTTAATCGCGATTAGCAGTGCACTAATCGGATTTTTATCAAAATTGCATATAATAAATATTAAAAATGCCAAATCCTTTAAATATATTTTTTTAAATGTATAATTTTATTTATTTCACAATTATTGGTATATATTTATACCCTTTTTCGAAAACCCCAATTTCGCAAATCGGACAGTTTTCGGGAAAAATATTATTTTAATATTAAATTGCAAAAATAATATTTTATATTTTCTGAAATGTTACAACAGATCAAACAAATTTTGGAGAAAATAGTTACTAACAACCATAAATATTAGTCCACCAAATTGACGGATACTCTTTGGGTATTTCGTACCGTTTATAAGACCGATCTTGGTATGTCTCGATACCGACTAGTGTTTAGAAAGGCATGCCATCTTCCTGTCGAGATTGAACATAAAGTAATGTGGGCTATTAAAGAGCTTAATCATGATTTTGATCAAATCAGCAGCTATAGGAAGCTGCAATTAAATGAGCTAAACGCACTTCGCGATGAAGCTTACGATAATGCGGTTATAGTAAAGAACCGGACTAAAGTGTTCCACGATAAAAACCATTTGAGGAAAACTTTCACACCAGGACAACAAGTCCTTCTTTACAATTCCCGTCTCCACCTTCATCCGGGTAAGCTTAAATCTCGTTGGAAAAGACTTTTTATGGTGCAGTATGTGTACCCGCACGGTGCTGTGGATATAGATAATTTTAAAAACGGTTATATTTCTAAAGTAAATGAGCATAGATTAAAACCGTATTTTTCTGCTGACCCTTCGGAGGATCTCCTGTTCCTGCAGAAGCCGTTTTATCATAACTAACTTTCCTCCGCTTCACCTCCATGTTTTGGTAACAGTGTTTCATCTAAGAATGGAGGTGAGTATCTGTGCGTGCCAAAGAATAAGTTTGGGAGTAGTTTTTCATTTAACTATTATTTTATCCCTAATATTTTTCTCCCAAGTCTACAGGTCTATACGCTTAAAGAACAATATCGGTGAGGACACTGCTGTAAACAAGTTTGGGGGGAGGTTTGTATTTACTGAAATATCATTTGGCACTAGGCACTATATAAAAAAAGTTATCATATAAAATTTTTCTTGGAAATGAAAGTTAGAAAGTGAAAATAACATATGAAAGATAGGAAGGGATTTAAGAAAAGCAAGAAAATTAGATATTTTATAACGAAGCTAGTAATAAATAGTCATGAGTTGTTGTCCCAAAGGTTAATAAGATAAAGGGAATCACTAATCTGAGGATAGAAACAAGTCTGAAAAATAGTCTCTATTCTTGAGTACAAACATCTGAACGTTGATACCCTACTTTATGCATTTGTACACATCTTGAAACTTGGGATAGTAGAGGTTACCTTGAAATGCTCTTGTCTAAAAGTCTTAGTATAAAGGAAAATAAATATATAAACAAAAATATAAATGAAAAAAATGGTGAAGAAAAATGAACACTGGTTTTGTAATTACTTAAAGTAGCATAAAAAAATATATAGCGAGGGTGTTTTATCACCTGGTGCCTTAGACCAACTGGTTTGGGAGCCACTGCTAATCCTTCGGTGTTGCAAGACTAGGATATTGCTAATTATGCCTTAATAAGTGATCACATTTGATAATCGATTAGTTAGTACCTCAAGAAGTATTAACGGTCGCATGAAGAATGTGTGAGCAATTCCATCTGAAATATTCACTAACTAAAAAGTACTAAAGAAGATGGACAAGAGTATGATAGCTTGAATTGAATTCTCTAAGTGTAGGAATGTCTTTTACACACACGTAGGGGTATATGATCGATGTTTGGAAGAAAGGTGTCACGCCCCGCTTTCCAGTGTACGGGCAGAGGATACGACGGGTCACGCGACGTATTTACTCAGAAGTAAACACGCTAAGCGTATCTAAGCAATATAAAGTAAAGTACAAAAGAGACAGGAATGTAAATGAACAGCAACTTTATTTATTTAACATTCTTTTACAATACAACTGAAATGAAAGTACATGAATAGAAAGTGGTGCCTAAAAAATGGCATAACAGAAATGGAAATGAAATATATACAAGTATCTAAAACTCCGGGTCGAATGCTAACTGCTCTAAGTCGTCGGTGCTGGGCTGGATCTCCAGTGAGTCCGAATCACCTGACAACATTCCAAAGAAGAAGAGAAATAGGAATGTCGTTGGCAAACAATCGCTCGATAAGTCCAAAAGGCGAGTAGAGATAGAATAGACAGAGAGAGAGCGCATAGCTTATAATGTTTGATTATATTGTTAACGCTGTTGTTTGTAACTTGGTACAGAAAATACCAGTGTATATGAAAGGAGTCCCACTATTCCGAAGACTAAGGTATACGGGGCACAAGGAACCGTTCAGCCACGGTACAACGGCAATGGATATTCAGGTTAGGTGTATTATGGTTACAGTCTTGTGCCACTTTTAACACCTTCCGTACCAATCTACCCCTTATAAACCCCGTGATGTCTTTTGTATTGATTGTATTGTTTTGTTATATAGATGGATGACTTGCCGAAACCATGATATCAGTAAATGATATGGATATAAATGGAGAGTCATGTAGACGGAGTATATCCATGGTTCGGTTTAGTCAATATAGATTGATATAGATTGAATAGACGGATTCATTGATTCATGTTTTATTGTAGTTTATACTTGAATCATATTCAAGTTAGATTGATTAGATTGAGAATCAGTCTGAGTCAGAAAATTTTGAAAAGAACTTGAAATCCTTAATTAGTTTTGATGTTATCGGTAACTGCTGCACATGGACGATAGGATTTGTATCTTTTTCCAAGACAGTTATCGTGTTGATAACGTCGTTTGTTAGATTTTCTATCTTAGATAAGCAAGCACCAATATCTTCGGCTCGCTGAGGCTCAAGAGACCGGTCTCGCTTAAACCTATATTTATTAGAGTCCTTATTATAATTTAGTATAACTTGAGGGAGTTTTATGTAAAAATAGTTTGATATAATTTTCAAAATACACCTCAAGTATTTAATTATCGTCTTTAGGGTTTTCATAGATGTATATTTTATAATTGTGAATTTCTAGTGAGTAGAACCTAGTTTTCGTAGTATATGGTATTGTCTTGAAATATTAGAATTGTTTTGTATTTGGATGGTATTTTCATGTGATGGTGATTCCTTTGAAAACTTGGAATATTTATATAATATAAATAGATATTTTGATAATATATATATATATATATATATATATTTAATGAAAATAATTTATTTTTTTTTTTTTAGAAATCTCATTTTCTAAAGAAAAATGCATAAAAATTCCATCGAGATCGAATGCCCCTTTTAGAGGTCTGCATCTCGCTCTATTAGGCCCGAGAATGTATGATAATCCGCACCATCCCGAACGGGGTCCCCAAAATTGGGTTGTAGAGGTGCAATTGCAAGGAATGGTTTAATAAATCTTTTTAAAGAAATGGTTTTATAAGTTGATGGTATTTATTTAAAATATCGTATTATCCATAACCATGTTCCCAAATTTCCATCGTGATATGTCAAGAAATGTGTGTTGTGATGAGTTAAGTCATTAACTCATGAGTTTTCTAAAGGTAATACATGTTTTGTGTTGCTTTATGTCAGAAAATGAAGTATGTGGTATTTTACCGTAAAAATACAATAAAAATTGCATAAAAGAATATTTTGATATGAAACTTATTTTAAAGTGTTTAATAGCATTTGTTAAACATGATATGAGAGTATGGTATTTTCTTGATTATGAAAAGTTGAGTTTTGAAGAAAAACCGAATCGGAAGTCGGATTAACTCCGCTTCCGTCGAGTTTTAAAATTTCAAGTTTATAGAAAAGAAGATAAGAGAGGGAGAGGGGAATTACTGGTTTTAAGGAGAAGGGAGAGGTAGGAGAAGAATAAGGAAGCGTCGGGACGTTGTTTCGTCGCCAGAATCTCCTCGGAATTTCGTCGGAGCTCCGCCCTTCACTAACTCCACTTATACACCAAAGAGGACTTGAAAGTTTTTGAGAGTTTTAGCAGGGATTTGTGAGTGAGGATGTGTGAAATGGGGTATGGTATTTATAGGGAAAATTAGGGTTTGGTGTGATAAAGAATGCATTTAAAATATGCATTAAAAATTTGATTAAAGGGATTTTATTGCTCTCTGGAAATGTGCAGAGAGAATAAACAGTGTAGGGGAGTGGGGTAGGCCAAAGGTTGCAGGGATTTAAATATGGGGGCATTACCGTCGGCTATGACCGGTGGCGTCGGGCTTTAGCGAGGGTTTCGCCGGGTCAATACCGGTGGAGGGGGCTCGGGTTCAAGCCACGTGTCGGGGTCGATTGGTATACTTCAGTGCACGTGTTTGATTAATCAGTGTCTTTTCAGTTTACGTATAGTGCACGTGTAGACTCTTTGGCTTCTAAAAAGATTAAAAGGAAATTAAATAAAAAGAATGTGTGGCTGATGGAATTTGAACTCGGATGCTATGTCTCAGCAGTGCAAGGTCTTACCAATGAGCTACAAGCTCCTTCTTACTGTTCAAAAGCAAAACAAACTTATAACTCGTGCTTAGAATTAGGTGTTCCTTTCTGTATTTTGAAAAAAAAATCGTACAGAATGTTTAGGGTTGTTACAAAAAGTAGGGAGGAAAACTAAAGGCGATATTTTATTGAGAGATGACATGATTTCTGACATCTTTTCAGGACTATTAAGATAGGGTTCTTGGCTACTAAAAAGTTAGTGTAGTTTGAAACTCTTATTTTTAAGTTCTTTCTTTTATATATTCTTTATCTTTGTATGTAACTTCCATCATCTTTCTTTTATTTTGGGATTTTGTGGGAGTAATCCGCTGAAAATTCTCAGGAGACAACACTCTTCCTACTAGGAACACCTAGAGGATTAAAGGTTTGTCACAACTGGACCTGGCTGAACAGCTGCGTGACGTGGTGGCATGGCTAGATAATGACGGTATCTGGGTCGTCTGGATCGTCGACGACGTGCGCAACTTCGGCGAGACGATCGGGGATCAAGAAAAGAGAAGAAAAAGAAGAAGAAATGGAAGTTGTTGCAAGGGTTCTCTGGACATGGCAATGACAGAGGAGAGATAATGTCACGACCCGAAGTATTAGCTCGTGACCAGCACTTAAATCACGCAACGTTTAGAGGCGTAACGTAATTCAAGTAAGCTGAAACCCAGAAATCTAAACCTTTTTAAGAAAATAAAGGAGGTGGAGTTTTGAAATAAAGGTATAATGAAATCAAGTTTTCTTAATGCATAGAAAAGGAATATAAAAATGCAAGTGAAATTTACTAGTTTGAAAACGCGTTTCGTCTTTTAAAAATTTGGGCAGCACCTCCTTTGTATATTTTAATCCAAAACCACAAACACATAACAAGAATAATGGTATCCCCAAACGGGAGCTAGCTCTTCGCCAACCGGCGGATCATAACCACGCAAAGTATAAAAATGAGTATACGCCGCCCAACGGCAAAGTTCACCACAAAAGATAAAGAAATAAGCAAGACATCAAAATCACAAGTAGTGGAAAACCCCTCGCTCTAAGTCTCGCAACCACATTCTCCCTAAGTCTCATTACTTATACAATTTACTAATTTTGATTGATAAAGTTGACTAGATACAATGTGAAATATAAATACAAGAGTGGGTACGATATAAATACCCCACCTACCAATGTAAAAGACCCAAATGAAGCTATGTGCCAGCGATGCCGCTACGGATCCATGCGGTCAACCTGCAAGAACTGTGACACAACGGGGGTGAGTTGCCAACTCGTGAGTAGAAAAATATCTACAAATAGAAATCAAATAAACGACGACTTCTATGTCAACTATATCATAAAGGTAATACTATGATATTTAGGGTGACCGGTCATCATATGTCCCAACAATATAATCAATACCTATATGTATGCGGATATAATCCAACAATATAACCAATGTCTGTATGCATGTGGATCTCGTCCAACCATATAATCAATGTATGTATGCATGTGGATCTCGTCCAACCATATAATCAATGCATGTATGCATGTAAGTATAAGGATATGAATAAACGGTGTCTCTCGCGACACATCAAATCATGAAACCTGGGTGTCCAACATCGACACCCGAAAACATCATGAAACCCGTGTCCAGTATCGACACGTAAATCCTCATATCTCGGGCACCGTCAGTCCGGATCGGCCTACGGGCTCCGTCAGTCCGGATCGGCCCATATCATCTCTCGACTCCGGTCGGTATCCTACGGATATCCGTCGAGCCCAAATACTATCACCGGTAGGTAGTGGTCCCTCTTCCAGGCTCATCGTCATCCACGTGAAATCTCTCTCGCCCCGGGATACCATACCGGGTCCACCATGTACCCGCAAATGGAGTCATCCGCCTCCTCGAATCGGGTTTCACATATCACTCTCAGAACCGAGAAAACACATGGTGGACGCACTGAAATATCATATCAAGAGAAACCGGGTTTTTCAAACAGTACATGCTTTCTTTTGAAATCGCCACGGTTCTCAAATCCAGAAATCTCATAAAAGCAGCATATCTCAATGCGTAAAAGCGTAAAGCATGATGTATGCGACATATAACAGAAATGTAAGCATATCCGTATATCATGCAACATGGAACAGAAATATGCACACATCGAGGGAAAACCGCTCTTTTAAATGAATCCAGTTTTAAAATATATCATGCGGTTCCCAAATCTCCAAAATCGAATGCAATACCGTATAAAGATGCATATGTGTATATACGCAAGTATGGACGTACAAATGTGTATGTGCTCAAGTATGGTGTACAATATGTATGCGCGCAAGTATGGTGTACAATATGTATGTGCACAAGTATGGTGTACAATATGTATGTGCGCAAGTATATCATGCAAGGCGTCATATCCTGATATAGCAATTCTACTGTGTAGTGACATGAAAATTATCGATGATGAAGTATGTGAGCCGGCAAATCTGTGTAAGTGTAACATACGCATCATCGATAATGGTGCAGGTGTACTAGCATAAGTATAAGCAATGCAATGAGAATAATATGAATGCAGCATAAGGTAAATCATATGCAAATGCCGACAGGTATACGTATCTAACATGGCCGAGTCGGTGAATCTATCAATCGGTATCTAGCCACACAACATCGCGTACGGTATAATCCGTCGTACGGCATCCTCTAGTCAAGGAAATGGATCAATCATCAAGTCAAACTCATCACGTACGGAAAATTATCGTACGACGGCATTAAACCAATAGGGATCCTATCATCCTAAAAGACAATGAGGGTACGGCCTAATATCACGTACGACCTATCATTCATGATTCATAACATTCTATATATATCTATATATATACCTATGTCCCAAGTCACATCCATAACAATCTCGTATCAGGGGACCGGCAAGGTATCAATCATCTCAATCGACTCTCATCCGTATACCAACATATCATCATATCACATATCGAATCGTATTCTCTTTTCATCGCATCTATCTCTCACACAATGTCAACTTAACAAATACATTCTATCTTTACAATAAGCATAAGTATCTAATCTAACATACACACCCGAACTATACAATCAGTTTTTAAAAGAAGCGAATCGTAGTTTTGAAAGTAGGGGCTACGGTGTTTTTAAGGAAAAGATGTCATTTGAAAATCCGTAAAATCCCTCACGGTACAAGTTTAAAAGATGCATACGATTCTTTAGTTTGGAAATAGGTATGGTTCGGATGATACATCTACGTCGGCTATCTAGTCCTATAGTACCCTAAACGGCAATATCGTCAAACGTCATCCTCAGATCCCATCATCATATATTAGTCGTATCAAACTCTTCTAACTATCCTTTAGTTTTTAATATGGTTCTCTAACTACCTTTTTAATCTATCTATAGTTTCAATTAAAGGTTTCATTAACCATAATCTATATATGAATCGGTTTCCATCAAAGTGTGCGGGGGTGCTATACGCTATCCACCCGACTTCCCCCGTAGATATAGATATACTCACCATGGCCTTCGCTTGCCGATGTCGGTGACGCCACGCTCCTTCGCCTCGGAATCCACGCGAAGGAACCTACAATAATACACAATTGCAAAAGCTTATAAAAATCAAGTCGGAGAAACCAAAACGGCACACGGATCGCCTATAGGTCAGAACCTATAACCCACGCATGCAAAACCAACAAATTACCCCTAGTCGTTGATGTACAAAAATCCAACAACCAAACAAAAATCCAAATACCAAAACCAAGCAATCTAAAATACGGAAAACATATCCCCAAAACACCCCAATGTGATCCCAAATTCTCTTTCAGGTAAAATTGGCCAATTCTGCACATATAGGGGGTCTAACTATCAGATAAGTGAACCATATACCAAGAACCAACCCCAAATTTCCTAATGTGGCCGCAATTTGTGGCCACGAAGAATAAATCTGCGGCCCAGAAGTTGAGTTGGGGTCTCGGGTCTCTAGTGTACACTCACAGTCACCTGCTCATCTCACTGTCTTTGCTAAATGATTTTTGGTGTCCCCGGGTTCCAGATTCTTATATACACTCACTAAACCCACAAAACCCCAATATTGCAAACTCTAAAGTTCGTATATTGGTTTCTAACCCGGGTCTTGACCAGTAAAAACAGCACTAAGGGTCATATAACAGCAACTTCCATCACCACAACCCTAATCTTTCTCTAGGAATTTCTAACTTCACCATTACACACTTAAACCACTTTTAAACTAAACTAGAATATAAATAAATAAAAACCACACTAAATGGAAGAAGATATACCTCATGGATGCAACTCAAGAAAAATCCTAGTTTTCCAATGTTGTCAATATCCTACTTTTCTTGGTCCAATGTGTAGAGAAGAAGGAGAGGATCAAATTTTATGAAAGGGGTTTAGGGTTTTGATGAAGCTTTTTAGATGATTTCATAGGGTGAAGGAGGAGGTAAACTTGTGGAAGAAGGAGATGAGGAAATGAAATAATGGGGAAGGAAAAAGATATGAGGCAGCCCCCCCTCTCACTTATTCTCACACTCTCTCACCTATTTACTCTTCTACTATTTCTCATTTTCTTTTCTTTCCAACTTTAAAACCAAAACACAAAATACCCATAAAACAACACAAATGCGATAACATGTAACCAAATGCAACATGACGTGGTGCACTAGCCACGGAAAACTGTAGAAATACGGATTTGGCCTAATCGCGATTAGCAGTGCACTTATCGGGTTTTTATCCAAACTGCATATAATGAATTTTAAAAATGCCAAATCCTTTAAATATATTTTTAAATGAATAAATCATTTTAATTTCCATTTATTTCACAATTATTGGTATATATTTATACCCTTTTTCTAAAACCCCAATTTCGCAAATCGGGCAGTTTTCGGGAAATATATTATTTTAATATTAAATTCCAAAAATAATATTTTATATTTTCTGAAATATTACAGTCTTCCCCCCTTAAATAAATTCGGTCCCCGAATTTAAATTTAAACCCTCACTATCTAAAACATTTCAATAATCAGCTCAAATCAACGGGGCTCCGAAATCACGGAAGATGCAGAAACGACACAACGCGTCAAGTGCGCAAGAAAACAAGTACAAAACTCAAAATCGAACTCTATCAAGCGTCACGCAAATCATCGGATTTGCACGCATATCCTCGGAGTTACAATAGAGATGCAGATCTCGAAATCCACTACTGAAATTCAATATACAGTAGTCAAATACTATAATACGTGTATAGTACGCATCTTTGAAAAACTTTTAAGAACTAAATAAAACTCATGCAAAAATCTTTCCTAAATCACCGTGTGATGCTTAACTCACGGCCTAACTGATGGACTCTCATTTGTAAAATAATAATATGTGTCCATATATGTTTTGCTAAATATGCGTTCCGTCATTTTTTTCAAAATATCCCAAAAGGTTTTCCTTTATAAACGTTCGTGTCGCTCACGGACACGTAGGAAATAGCGAGACTATATAGCTCCTTTTGAAAATCTCTTGGTAATCTTTTAATGCATGCAAAGTACTCAGGTACGGTACTCAGATCTGTCCTGTTTGGCTACTACTCAATATAGTGCCCAACATGAAAACAAAGTGCTCAAAAGCAAAATCAGCCTCAAAAGGCGTATCCAATAATCACGTGCGTCTGTTGCGCACGGAAATTAAATCCAAATATAAGTGCTACGTATGTGCACAAAACCAAAACTAAGTACAACGGGTGTGCACGAAAGTATCTGTCCAGTGCAACGGGTGTGCACGACAACAATATCAAGTGCATCTAGAATGCATCCGGTGCAACTAACATGAAAGAATGAAAATCCCAATTGAGTGCATCCGGTGTGCACAAAACCACATCTCATATCCTGCGCCCAACATGAGCGAAAATCCAAATCAAGGGCATCCATCATGCACGAAAGAAATCTAAATCAAGTGCATCAAACATGCAGGAGTAAAATCTCACTCAAGTGCATCCGATGCACACGAAAATCCAAAATCAAGCGCCTAATACGGGCAAAAATCCAACCAAAGCGCGTCGGGTCCATAAAAGCATATAGTACAGTAGCACGCAAGAAAACGAACGATAAGTGCCAACGAGGACGAAAACACAAATCTGGAAACACAAATGCTCAAAAACATAAATCGGGTGCAACCAAGGTAAGGAGTATAAATCCAGAGCGACAAATGCACAAATACCCGTCCGGTGCAACAAATGCAGGAAGTGCAAATCTAGTGCAACTAATGTACGAAATATGAATCCGGTGCAGAAAATGCACAAAATATAAATCTGGTGCGACAATCGCACGAAATGAAAATCTAGTGTCATAAATGCACGAAGCGCAAATCTGGTGCATCCAGTGCACGAAATACGAATACAGTGCATCCAGTGCACGAAATACGAATACAGTGCATCCAATGCACGAAATACAAATACAGTGCATCCAGTGCACGAAATACAAATACATAAGTCAAATGCGTATAAAAGCTACACCGAGTGTACCAGGGTGTATAAAATCGTAAACGCGTGCAACTGCGTGCACAAAACATGTATCAATGCACTGCAAGCACATGTAGGCTATACCGAGTGCAAAAATCAAATCGAGTGTGTACCACACGCACAAAATCAAATCAACCGTATGAAATCCACGATATCATAAACATGTGCAACCAAGGCTCAAAACGATATTAAGTGCAATAACTGTGCACAAATCATAAATCAACACAACGGTATATAAAGCATATCTCAAGCATAATAACTATGCGCAAAATATAAATACGCAGTAGGTGCAGCCATGGTGCACGAAAACGATATAATGAAACTCAATTATCAAAACTCAAATCCAAGCGATATAAGCGTGATACTCAGATCACAAACGCAAATCGCAACAAATGACATTGAGGTACACCTCCTACAATGTCGAAAAATAAATCGGTGCGCCTAAAACCGGCAGAACAAGAATATCCGCTTGCCTCCTGCTCACGGTCTGGCGTCTTCTGTCTCTGGGTTTTCATTTCTCTGTGGATTATCTATCTCGCAATCCATCGGCTCATCGGCCCGGTCAGGTGTGCTAACGGGAACGATTCCGCTCTAGCACTTCTCTGGTCATCTCTCGGCCAATCATCACGACCACTCGAAATGCAGCACGTTACTGGCGTCAGCCTCTGGCCTTCTGAATACATGTGACACAACTGATCCTGGGTGCAAATCTCATTGCAGCAGAGTCCTGGAAGGAATCCTGCTCAAGGTCTCTTCCGATCTCGCTTATGCCGAACTGTACGGAGGCTGGTACTCTCACATAATCTTTTCTCCCTTTCTGGACATTTGCATTCTCAGCACAACATTTTCTCGGGAACTGGCCGTATCCCAACGCCTCTGTATGCATATTTGATCTCTAATCTCGACGCGGAGTAACAACAGCTCGTCAGCATCTCACATGAACCTTTGGTTCCACTCGTCTGTATTAACGTCCGCTTCGACATCACGTCATTCCATCTGCGTACTGCAAATGTTCTCGGCTATAGTCAATCCGGAATCGCTCACACAGACTCGAAATCACGAACTCGGTATCTTCATGACTCTGTAGAAGATATCTAGCCGAACGCGTCCTCGGGAACTCGTCCCAACCATTGAAGTAATACTCTCTATTCGTCCGCTCTCAATCAACTCACAACGCATCTGGGTGAGGTCCTCTATCCGAAGCTGGTCAGCTTACTGATCTCTTATCATATGATATCTGGACGACGTCAAAACTTTTCGATCGAGTCATCGAGGTCCCAAAATTTCCCGAAATATCAACACCTGAGCACAGTCTAAAATATCTGGTACATACCACAGTACCTCTGGACCAGCCGTAGAAGGGCAAACCCAAGCCTCACTGATGGCACTGCTAAACTGCCGCAAACCCTAAGGTTCAAAAGCGGTTCCATGGTCATCATGTCGAGTTAGGATTTCATTCTTCTAGAGGGTCCACAGAATCACTTGCATGTTCCTCCGAACACTTTAAACTTGGGGAAAATGGGTTTCTGACACTCGCTCGAACTTTTTAGCTTCGCCTAGCCGACATGTGAATACCCTTCGTCCGCATGCTAAACAATACCTCAATCCTCCAAGAAAGACGATATATCAACGGTCATCTCGGGATCGGTCGACTTTAAATCTGAGTAAGACTCTCCACACTGGAAATCTTCAACTCAACTGGGCCTGCGTCGACGCATCAACCTGATGAATCATCCTCGTCTCTCAACTCGGGATAGACTAGCTATCATCTGTCGCATCTCTGCCTGGAAGCTCCAACGATCTCAGCTCGTAAACTCTGGAAGCGACATCCCATCAACCTCAGCAACAGCGGGGTCATCTGTCTGCACGTAGACGACATCACAATCTCGGAGATATGCTGTACATCAACAGTCCTCTCGCAACAGGAAGCCTCTAACAGTAGCCCGATCGTCCGGTGCAAAACCAAACACTCGCCTTAACAGGAGGTCACAACACAACACTACATCGAGACGTTCCCATGTCACTAGAAACACAATGGTCAGCCCTCGTACCAGACGAGCTCGCCCCGACCGCAACAATAGCAGCAGATCAAACTGTGCTCAAACCATGGTGGCAGAAACTTCAATCGAGTATCGAAGAGAGCAGATCAACGACAAGAAAGGAAACGACAGATCCAAAATAGATACAAGATCATAAGAAGGAACAGTATCAATGAGAGTATGATCATGGAAACAAATAGAATCGAGAATCTCAAATGGATGTATAATCAAGGGTATGAAGAGAATCATAGATCTCGAAATATGTACATCCTAAGGTTTCTTAAGTGGAGTATCGTATCGTAAATACGCCGCGGAACATACGTACGGCACGTCACTCTATTCAAGCTACCTACTCTATCAATCTGGGTCAGCCTGAGAAACGAAAGTTCGGGTCTAATCCCCCACCCCGTTCAAGTCTAAGTTCCGTAAGGTCAAGCCAAGGTTCCAAAATACATGCCCGCCCTAGACTCCGCATAGTCAAACATAGACTCGAACAAAGGTTAAATCTAACACTCTGATACCAACTTTGTCACGATCCGAAATATTAGCTCGTGACCAGCACTTAAATCAAGCAACGTCTAGAGGCATAACGTAATTCAAGTAAGCAGAAACCCAGAAATCTAAACCTTTTTAAGAAAACAAAAGAGGTGAAGGTTTGAAATAAAGGTATAATGAAATCAGGTTTTCTTAATGCATAGAAAAGGAATATAAAAATGGTGAAATTTACTAGTTTGAAAATGTGTTTCGTCTTTTAAAAATTTGGGCAGCACCTCCTTTGTATATTTTGATCCAAAACCACAAATACATAACAAGAATAATGGCATCCCCAAGCGGGAGCTAGCTCTTTGCCAACCGGCGGATCACAACCATTCAAAGCATAAAAATTAGTATACGACGCACAACGGCGAAATTCACCACAAAAGATAAAGAAATAAGCAACACATCAAAACCATAAGTAGCGGAAAACCCCTCGCTCTAAGTCTCGCAACCACATTCTCCCTAAGTCTCATTACTTATACAATTTACTAATTTTGATTGATAGAGTTGACTAGATACAATGTGAGATATAAATATAAGAGTGGGTACAAAACAAATGCCCCACCTACCAATGCAAAACACCCAAATAAAGCTATGTGCCAGCGATGCCGCTACGGATCCATGTGGTCAACCTGCAAGAACTGTGGCACAACGTGGGTGAGTTGCCAACTCGTGAGTAGAAAAACATCTACAAGTAGAAATCAAATAAACAACGACTCCAATGTCAACTATATCATAAATGTAATAATATGATATCTAGGATGACTGGTCATCATATGTGCCAACAATGTAATCAATACCTATATGTATGCGGATATAATACAACAATATAACCAATGTCGGTATGCATGTAGATCTCGTCCTACCATATAATCAATATATGTATGCATGTGGATCTCGTCCAACCATATAATCAATATATGTATGCATGTAAGTATGAGGATATGAATCTACGGTGTCCCTCGCGACACATCAAATCATGGAACCTGGGTGTCCAATATCAACACCCGAAAACATCATGAAACCCGTGTCCAGCATCGACACGTAAATCCTCATATCTCGGGCTTCGTCAGTCCGGATCGACCCACGGGCTCCGTCAGTCCGGATCGGCCCATATCATCTCTCGACTCCGGTCGGTATCCTCCGGATATCCGTCGAGCCCAAATACTATCACCGGTAGGTAGTGGTCCCTTTGCCAGGCTCATCGTCATCCACACAAAATCTCTCTCTCGCCCCGGGGTACCCTACCGGGTCCACCATGTACCCGCAAACGGAATCATCCGCCTCCTCGAATCGAGTTTCACATGTCACTCTCAGAACCGAGAAAACATATGGTGGACGCACTGAAATATCATATCAAAAGAAACCGGATTTTTAAAATAGTACATGCTTTCATTTGAAATTGCCACGGTTCTCATATCCAGAAATCTCATGGAAACAGCATATCTCAATGCGTAAAAGCGAAAAACATGATGTATGCGACATATAACAGAAATGTAAGAATATCTGTATATCATGCAACATGGAACAGTAATATGCACACATCGAGGGAAAACCACTCTTTTAAATGAATCCAGTTTTAAAATATATCATGCGGTTCCCAAATCTCCAAAATCGAATGCAATACCGTATAAGGGTGCATATGTGTATATACGCAAGTATGGACGTACAAATTTGTATGTCCGCAAGTAGGGTGTATAATATGTATGTGTGCAAGTATGGTGTACAATATGTATGTGCGCAAGTATGGTGTACAATATGTATGTGCGCAAGTATGGTGTACAATATGTACGCACGCAAGTATATCATGCAAGGAGTCATATCCTGATGTAGCAATTCTACTGTGTAGTGATATGGCAATTATCGATGATGAAGTGTGTGAACCGGCAAATCTGTGTAAGTGTAATATACGCATCAACGATAATGGTGCAGGTGTACTAGAACAGGTATAAGTAATGTAATGAGAATAATATGAATGCAACATAAGGTAAATCATATGCAAATGCCGATGGGTATACGTATCTAACATGGCCGAGTCGGTGAATCTATCAATCGGCATCTAGCCACACAATATCGCGTACGGTATAATCCGTCATACGGCATCCTCTAGTCAAAGGTATGGATCAATCATCAAGTCAAACTCATCACGTACGGAAAATCATCGTACGGCGGCATTAAACCAATAGGGATCCTATCATCCTAAAAGACAATGAGGGTACGGCCTAATATCACGTATGACCTATCATTCATGATTCACAACATTCTATATATATCTATATATATACCTATTTCCTAACTCACATCCATAACAATCTCTTATCAGTGGACCGGCAAGGTATCAATCATCTCAATCGACTCTCATCCGTATAACAACATATCATCATATCACATGTCAAATCGTATTCTCTTTTCATCGCATCTATCTCTCATACAATGTCAACTTAACAAATACATTCTACCTTTACTATAAGCATAAGTATCTAATCTAACATACACACCCGAACCATACAATCAGTTTTTAAAAGAAGCGAATCGTAGTTTTGAAAGTAGGGGCTACGGTGTTTATAAGAAAAAAATATCATTTGAAAATCCGTAACATCCCTCACGGTACATGTTTAAAAGATGCATACGATTCTTTAGTTTGGAAATAGGTATGGTTCGGATGACACATCTACGTCGGCTATCTAGTCCTATAGTACCCTAAACGGCAATATCGTCAAACGTCGTCCTCAGATCCCATCATCATATATTAGTCGTATCAAACTCTTCTAACTATCCTTTAGTTTTTAATATGGTTCTCTAACTACCTTTTAACTCTATCTATAGTTTCTAATAAAGATTTCATTAACCATAATCTATATATGAATCGATTTCCATCAAAGTGTGCGGGGTGCTATACGCCATCCACCCGACTTCCCCCGTAAATAGATCTATTCATCGTGGTCTTCGCTTGCCGATGTCAGTGACGCCACGCTCCGTCGTCTTGGAATCCACGCGAAGGTACCTACAATAATACACAATCGCAAAAGCTTATAAAAATCAAGTCGGAGAAACCAAAACGGCATACGGATCGCCTATAGGTCAGAACCTATAGCCCACGCATGCAAAACCAACAAATTACCCCTAGTCTTTGATGTACAAACATCTAACAACCAAACACAAATCCAAATACCAAAACCAAGCATTCTAAAATACGGAAAACATATCCACAAAACACCCCAATGTGATCCCAGATTCTCTCAGGTAAAATTGGCCAATTCTGCACATATAGGGGGTCTAACTATCAGATAAGTGAACCATATACCAAGAACCAACCCCAAATTTCCTAATGTGGCCACAATTTGCGGCCCCGATGAATAAATCCGCAGCCCAGAAGTTGAGTTGGGGTCTCGGGTCTCTAGTGTACACTCACGGTCACCTGCTCATCTCACTGTCTTTGCTAAATGATTTTTGGTGTCCCTCGGTTACTCCTGATTCCTATATACACTCACTAAACCCACAAAACCCCGATATCGCCAACTCTAAAGTTCGTATATTGGTTTCTAACCCGGGTCTTGGCCAGTAAAAACAGCACTAGGGGTCTTATAACAGCAACTTCCATCCGACAACACAATTCCAACCCTAATCCTTCTCTAGGAATTTCTAATTTCACTATTACACACTTAAACCACTTTTAAACTAAACTAGAATATAAAGAACTAAAAACCACACTAAATGGAAGACGATATACCTCATGGATGCATCTCAAGAAAAACCCTAGTTTGCCAATGTTATCAATATCCCACTTTTCTTGGTCCAATGTGTAGAGGAGAAAGAGAGGATCAACTTTTATGAAAGGGGTTTAGGGTTTTGATAAAGCTTTTTAGATGATTTCATGGGGTGAAGGAGGAAGGAAACTTGAGGAAGAAGAAGATGAGGAAATGAAATAATGGGGAAGGAAAAAGATATGAGGCAGCCCCCCCTCTCTCTCATTTATTCTCACTCTCTCTCACCTATTTACGCTTCTACCCTTTTTCATTTTCTTTTCTTTTAAACTTTAAAAGCAAAGCACAAAATACCCATAAAACAACAAAAATGCGATAACATGTAACCAAATGCAACATGACGTGGTGCACTAGCCACAGAAAACTGTAGAAATACGGATTTGGCCTAATTGCGATTACCAGTGCACTATCGGGTTTTTATCCAAACTGCATATTATGAATTTTAAAAATGCCAAATCCTTTAAATATATTTTTAAAGGAATAAATTATTTTAATTTCCATTTATTTCATAATTATTGGTATATATTTATACCCTTTCGAAAACCCCAATTTCGCAAATCGGGCAGTTTTCGGGAAATATATTATTTTAATATTAAATTCCAAAAATAATATTTTATATTTTCTGAAATGTTACAGTCTTCCCACCTTAAATAAATTCGTTCCACGAATTTAAATTTAAATCCCCACTATCTAAAACATTTCAATAATCAGCTCAAATCAACGGGGCTCCGAAATCACGGAAGATGCAGAAACGACACAGCGCGTCAAGTGCGCATGAAAACGAGTACAAAACTCAAAATCGAACTCCGTCAAGCATCATGCAAATCATCGGATTTGCACGCATATCCTCGGAGTTATAATAGAGATGCAGATCTCGGAATCCACTATTGAAATTAAATATACACTAGTCAAATACTATAATACGTGTATAGTACGCATCCTTGAAAAACTTTCAAGAACTCAATAAAACTCATGCAAAAATATTTCCTAAATTGCCGTGTGATGCGTAACTCACGGCCTAACTAACGGACGCTCATTTGTAAAATAATAATATGTGTCTATATATGTTTTTCTAAATATGCGTTCCGTCGTTTTTTTCAAAATATCCCAAAGGTTTTTTCTTTATAAACGTTCGTGTCGCTCACGGACACGTAGGAAATAGCGAGACTATATAGCTACTTTTGAAAATCTCTTGGTAATCTTTTAATACATGCAAAGTACTCAGGTACTGTTCTCAGATCAGTCTTTTGGCTACTACACAATATAATGCCCAATATGAAAACAAAGTGCTCAAAAGCAAAATCAGCCTCAAAAGGCGTATCCAATAATCACGTGCGTCTGGTGCGCACGGAAAATAAATCCAAATAAAAGTGCTACGAATATGCACAAAACCAAAACTAAGTGCAACGGGTGTGTACGAAAGCATCTGTCCAGTGCAATGGGTGTGCACGACAACAATATCAAGTCCATCTAGAGTGCATCCGGTGCAACTAACATGCACGAATGAAAATTCCAATTGAGTGCATCCGGTGTGCACAAAACCACATCTCATATCCTGCGCCCAACATGAGCAAAAATCCAAATTAAGGGCATCCATCATGCACGAAAGAAATCTAAATCAAGTGCATCCAACATGAACGAGTAAAATCTCACTCAAGTGCATCCGATACGCACGAAAATCCAAAATCAAGCACCTAATACGCGCAAAAATCCAATCAAAGCGCGTCGGGTCCGTAAAAGCATATAGTGCAGTAGCATGCACGAAAACGAACGGCAAGTGCCAACGCGCACGAAAATACAAATCTGGCAACACAAATGCTCAAAGACATAAATTGGGTGCAACTAAGGTAAGGAGTATAAATTCAGTGCGACAAATGCACAAATACCCGTCCAGTGCAACAAATGCAGGAAGTGCAAATCTAGTGCAACTAATGTATGAAATACGAATCTGGTGCAGCAAATGCACAAAATATAAATCTGGTGCGACAATCGCACGAAATGAAAATCTAGTATCACGAATGCACGAAGCAAAAATCTGGTACATCCAGTGCACGAAATACGAATACAGTGCATTCAGTGCACGAAATACGAATACAGTACATCCAGTGCACGAAATACGAATAGAGTGCATCCAGTGCACGAAATGCAAATACAGTGCATCCAGTGCACGAAATACAAATACATAACTCAAATGCATATAAAAGCAACACCGAGTGTACCATGGTGTATAAAATCGTAAACGCGTGCAACTGCGTGCACAAAACACGTATCAATGCACTGTAAGCACATGTAGGCTATACCGAGTGCAAAAATCAAATCGAGTGCGTACCACACACACAAAATCAAATCAACCGTATGAAATCCACGATATCATAAACATGTGCAGCCAAGGCACAAAATGATATTAAGTGCAATAACTGTGCATAAATCATAAATCAACACAACGGTGTATAAAGCATATCTCAAGTGTAATAACTATGCGCAAAATATAAATACCAAGTAGGTGCACCCATGGTGCACGAAAACGTTATCATGAAACTCAATCATCAAAACTCAAATCCAAGCGATATAAGTGTGATACTCGGATCACAAACGCAAATCGCAACAAATGACATCGAGGTACACTTCCTATAATGTCGAAAAATAAATCGGTGCGCCTAAAACCGGCAGAACAAGAATATCCGCTTGCCTCCTGCTCACGGTCTGGCGTCTTCTGTCTCTGGGTCTTCATTTCTATGTGGATTACCTATTTCGCAATTTATCTGCTCATCGGCCCGGTCAGGTGTGCTAACGAGAATGATTCTGCTCTAGCACTTCTCTGGTCATCTCTCGGCCAATCATCACGACCACTCATAAAGCAGCACGTTACTAGCGTCGGCCTCTGGCCTTCTGAATACACGTGACACACCTGATCCTAGGTGCAAATCTCATTGCAGCTGAGTCCTGGAAAGAATCCTGCTCAAGGTCTCTTCCGATCTCGCCTATGCCGAACTGTACGGAGGCTGGTACTCTCACATAATCTTTTCTCGCTTTCTGGACATCTGCGTTCTCAGCACAACATTTCCTCAGGAACTGGCCGTATCCCAATGCCTCTGTATGCATATCTAATCTCTAATCTCGACGCGGAGTAACAACAGCTCGTCAGCATCTCACACGAAACTCTGGTTCCACTCGTCTGTATTATCGTCTGCTTCGACGTCACGTCATGCCATCTGCGTACTGCAAATGTTCTCGGCTATAGTCAATCCGGAATCGCTCACATAGACTCGAAATCACGAACTCGGTATATTCATGACTCTGTAGAAGATATCTAGCCGAACGCGTCCTCGGGAACTCGTCCCAACCATTGAAGGAATACTCTCTACTCGTCCGCTCTCAATCAACTCACAACGCATCTGGGTGAGGTCCTCTATCCGAAACTGGTCAGCTTGCTGATCTCTTATCATATGATATCTGGACGACGTCAAAAATTTTCGATCGAGTCATTGAGGTCCCAAAATTTCCCGAAAGCTCAACACCTGAGCACAGTCTAAAATATCTGGTACATACCACAGTACCTCTGGACTAGCCGTAGAACGGCAAACACAAGCCTCACTGATGGCACCGCTAAACTGCCTCAAACCCTAAGGTTCAAAAGTGGTTCCATGGTCATCATGTCGAGTTAGGGTTTCATTCTTCTAGAGGGTCCACATAATCACTTGCATGTTCCTCCGAGCACTTTAAACTTAGGAAAAATGGGTCTTTGACACTCGCTCGAACTTTTTACCTTCGCCTAGCCGACATGTGAATACCCTTCGTCCGCATGCTAAACAATACCTCAATCCTCCAGGAAAGACGATATATCAACGGTCATCTCGGGATCGGTCGACTCTAGATCTAAGTAAGACTCTCCACACTGGAAATCTTCAACTCAACTGGACCTGCGTCGATGCATCAACCTGACGAATCATCCTCATTTCTCAACTCGGGATAGACTAGCTGTCATCTGTCGCATCTCTGCCTGGAAGCTCCAACGATCTCAGCTCGTAAACTCTGGAAGCGACATCCCATCAATCTCATCAACAGCTGGGTCATCTGTCTGCACGTAGACGACATCACAATCTCGGAGATATGTTGTACATCAACAGTCCTCTCGCCACAGGCAGTCTCTAACAGTGGCCCGATCGTCCGGTGCAAAACCAAACACTCACCTCAACAGGAGGTCACAACACAACACTACATCGAGATGTTCCCATGTCACCAGAAACACAATGGTCAGCCCTCGTACTAGACGAGCTCGCCCTGACCGCAACACTAGCAGCAGCTCAAACTGCGCTCAAACCATGGTGACAGGAACCTTAATCGAGTATCGAAGAGAGCAGATCAACGGCAAGAAAGGAAACGACAGATCCAGAATGGATACATGATCATAAGAAGGAACAGTATTAATGAGAGTATGATCATGGAAACAAATAGAATCAAGGATCTCAAATGGATGTAGAATCAAGGGCACGAAGAGAATCATAGATCTCGAAATATGTACATCCTAAGGTTTCTTAAGTGGATTATCGTATCGTAAATACGCCGCGGAACATACGTATGGTACGTCACTCTACTCAAGCTACCTACTCCATCAATCAGGGTCAGCCTATGAAACGAAAGTTCGGGTCTAATACCCCCCCCCCCGTTCAAGTCTAAGTTCCATAAGGTCAAGCCTAGCTTCCGAAATACATACCCGCCCTAGACTCTGCATAGTCAAATATAGACTCGAACAAAGGTTAAATCTAACGCTCTGATACCAACTTTGTCACGACCCGAAATATTAGCTCGTGACCAGCACTTAAATCACGCAACGTCTAGAGGCGTAACGTAATTCAAGTAAGCTGAAACCCAGAAATCTAAACCTTTTTAAGAAAATAAAGGAGGTGAAGTTTTGAAATAAAGGTATAATGAAATCAAGTTTTCTTAATGCATAGAAAAGGAATATAAAAATGCAAGTGAAATTTACTAGTTTGGAAACGTGTTTCGTCTTTTAAAGATTTGGGCAACACCTCCTTTGTATATTTTGATCCAAAACTACAAATACATAACAAGAATAATGGCATCCCCAAGCGGGAGCTAGCTCTTCGCTAACCGGCGGATCACAACCATGCAAAGCATAAAAATGAGTATACGCCGCCCAACGGCGAAGTTCTCCACAAAAGATAAAGAAATAAGCAAGACATCAAAACCACAAGTAGCAGAAAACCCCTCGCTTTAAGTCTCGCAACCACATTCTCCCTAAGTCTCATTACTTATACAATTTACTAATTTTGATTGATGGAGTTGAATAGATACAATGTGAAATATAAATACAAGAGTGGGTACGATACAAATGCCCCACCTACCAATGCAAAACACCCAAATGAAGTTATGTGCCAGCAATGCCGCTACGGATCCATGCGATCTACCTGCAAGAACTATGGCACAACGGGGGTGAGTTGCCAACTCGTGAGTAGAAAAACATGTAAAAGTAGAAATCGAATAAACAACGACTCCTAGGTCAACTATATCATAAAGGTAATACTATGATATATAGGGTGACCGGTCATCATATGTGCCAACAATGTAATCAATACCTATATGTATGCGGATATAATCCAACAATATAACCAATGTATGTATGCATGTGGATCTCGTCCAACCATATAATCAATGTATGTATGCATGTGGATCTCGTCCAACCATATAATCAATATATGTATGCATGTGGATCTCGTCCAACCCAGATTTTCTTTGAGTGCTACAGTTGTACTTGGGGCCCACTTCGGTAAATTTAGTCGATCGAAAATTTTAAACATGTTAGTTCATAGTATTTACATTATATCTACGACCGTGAATGTCACTTGATCGGTAAATCCTGTCTAACTGCTATAGCCCTTTTAGACGGATTTGCGAACGTGACATTCACGTTGATGTTCTGTGTTGTGCTGTGATGTTGCGGATTTGTCGTGGTGGATAGCCGGATGCAATGGTAGTACAGTTTGGTTTTATTATGTACATTTGATATTGCGGAGCGAGCGTCCGATATGTGTACTGTCGTCACTGCCTGTTTGTATATTATTCTTTTAGGGCACGACCGGACTGAGGTCAATGTACCCGTTGTATATTTTACTTTCTGTACTAGGATTACCCCGCGGAGGGGTGCACGGGTAGCCGGGTTCTAGAGGACAACGAGCCCACATCTCATGGCGTTGAGATGGAGGGGGGCTTCACTCTAGAATTGGCGGGCTATTCGCCGCACTCGTAGGGGGTATAGGTTGACCCAGGAGGGGTGCCCAAGTTACCGGATTCCATGAAGTGCTGGGTGGTCCATTCTGTAGGGTTCCTAGGCACACTAGTGAGGTCTCACAAGGTATCGAACATGCCAAATTCAAAAAATCTAGGTGCCGAGAGATCCGACTACGGATCGTTTGCTAGAAAACTAGGCGAAAAAGCTAACTAGTTAACACTTAACTATGAGAATCGGAAATACAACCTTTGTAGATCCGGTGCTCCACCTCCATAGCTCCGCAACGAAGTCCTCTCCGCTGTCCAAAAAGAATCCGGGCTCTAGCGTCGACTTCATCGGAGAATAAGCGAGCTAGGTCGTCGATGTCCATGCCGAAGATGATCTACGTCGAAGCATCGCAAGATCAAGCTCTCACTTCACCAAGTCAAGAAACTTGTGAAGAAAACACACTCTACTACTTGGCAAGAGGTAGAGGATGAAGAAATAGGAAGTGGGTAGACTTTAGAATTGGATTTCTCACTCAAATCATCAATCCACCATTGATGACCTCAAGCTTCTTCAAAGAAGAAGATGAAGAAGAAGAAGAAGAAAGTTATGATAAGTTTTCATGAAGCTTCAACAAGCTTCCAAATAAAGCCACCATTTTGCATTTGCTTATTCTTTTTTCAAAAAGAAAAAGATTAATATATAAATAAGGAAATCAAAAACCCTAATCATCCACTTAACTATAGTTTGATACTTTACACTTAACCAAAAGGCATGTATCATCAAACATGATACAATCATGTGCACAAAACTATATCGAATATACAATGTGCACATCCGAGCGAGAAAATCCAATTAAAGTGAACCGACACTAGTTAATGCAAAGTAATATATCAAATATATAATTATGCATTAAATCATTAAATCAACACTTGATTTAACGATCCGGTCATATCGTATATAACCGACTAGTATCCAATGTATCGGTTTATCGAATCAATCCTTGATTCGATAACTAGGGTATATCGCATATAACCTAATCGATACATTCATCGCGAGAATGAAATACGGTATCACATACACGCATTATTCTCGGTCCCGCACATATCTCATATCGAAAATCTGAGTTTCTCGGAAGATGGCTCCATGTGCTCCGTGATTCATCATTTGTATTCTGATAGACATATAATTGATGGAATTACAAATGGAGTCGGCATTACCAGTTTCTTTATAGGTGAAGGGGTCAAATATATAGGAGGTGGGCGAGTGTCGTCTTACTTATTTTTTTTCAAAGGCAAATCGACTTTCGATTATCATTTACGATGTTTTTAATATCAAGTAAATGGGTTTTGCGGTTCAGGCAAGAGAGCGAAGCGATCGACCATTTTAGGGCCCCGGTGGCGCAGAGGCCCCGCCGATTGAGGGGAGGCCCCGCCGATTGAGGGCGCACCTCGCCTCGTCAAGTCAGTGAAGCGCAGGAAGGCACTGACGGAGCGGAAACCAAACTTCTCCTCAGGAGGATAGATGGGGCGATTCAGGTGAGATCCAATGTAGATCTAACTTTCTATTCACTCGTGGGATCCGGGTGGTCCGGGGGGGACCACCGCGGCTCCTCTCTTCTCGAGAATCCATACATCCCTTATCAGTGTATGGACAGCTATCTCTCGAGCTCCTATTTCGTTTCGCTTGAACCAGGAAACCTCTGTGTAGGACTCTAAAGACTCGTCAATACGCCGGCAGCAGGTGATGATCATATCAAGCACCCACAAGCCGCAAGCGGTCTGCTAAACGTAACGGCCACCCGGGTATTGAGCGATCTGAAGATCGACGAGCAAGCCCGCTCACACTCCAGTGAATCCGACCAGTAACACTACCGTACAGTCCGGTCTGATCGTCTGATATGTCGCATATCTCGCCTAGGGGTGGTAAACGTCAGACCCTAATAGCTCGATAAGTCGTGTCGATATGAGGTCTATAACTATTCGAGAAACTACTGGTAACACTTACCAGTAAATCTCAGCAACCCTGGCCAGGGATTTCCTGTTATAGCCAATCGAACACAGCGCAACATCAACCCCCTATACCGGGAGAGACGAATCCCCTCCTATCGCTCATTGCCTCCATGTGACTCGGGACTGTACCCAAAAACCACCGTTTTGCACGCCCTCTTGGACGTGGTAAGATGGAAATCAAAGCACAGTGGGAACCACACAAGACTCTATGACGATTTCGGGTCAACAGACTACTCTGTACCAGTGTCACCAGAGAACTGCCATCTGACGTGAGGTATAATACCATCTGGGAGTTCTCGGCGAGTCCGTCCAGTGTACCCAGTCTCTACTGAGCACCCGTATATCTCCTCTGATGTCAAACACCGATGGATATGGGATCATCCATCGCCCATCTGTATGGGTCGAGAAGGTACACGCTAGTCTACTCTGGTATATCGATGCCCCGTCTCGATACACCCACGACTAGGGACTTTGAAGGATGTACTTATAGACTACCATGTCCCCACTAGTATGATCCGCATCATAGTCCAGGTAGTCAAGTACACATCCTAAGGGCTTTACCAACATGTAACAGAGAGACAATCGGTATACACGTTAAGGTAAAGAGGGACCAGATAGCATACTATCATGTCGAGCAAGAAAGTCCTCCCTATATATGTCCCAGCATCCACTACAATATACATCCTATGTACAGTAATGGCCTCTAGGGCATACATATAACTAACAATCTCCCACTTGCACTAGGGCCATCTGATAGCAGTGGTTGCAGTATCTCATACTCAACCATCCTATAAAAGTCTCTCTCTGGGAACAGGCCTTTGTGAGTAGATCCGCTGTGTTGTCCTCTGAGTCTACTCTCCTAACCTCGATCACCCTGGAGATCAACTATCTCCATGATCAGGCGATGCTGCCTTAGAATAAGTCTGGATCACTGATGGGACGGGCGTTCCTTGGCATAAGCCACAACTCCATTGTCTCACAATGGTTGGAACGTAGTTCATCTTATGAACCAATATACACCCAAACAGCCTCTTTGGTAGCATCTTTAGTAGCGATGTATCCTGCCTTTATCGTCTAGTATGCCACGGTATCTAGCTTGGAACTCTTCCAACATACCGTCCCTTTACTGAGGGTAAAGACAATGCCTGCGACTGACATTCAGTCGTCTTTATCACCCTGGAACCCTTCCAGTGATTCTCCCCAGGATCAATTGATACCATCTCACTACATCTAGTGAGTATCCTAACATCCATTTAGATCTATCTCATAAATCCAAAATCCAGGATTTAGTAGGTATCACTTTAATCCTATATGGAGAATCTTTGTGATAAGCGGAGATTGATCGAGCGTAGCATAAGAAACTCCTTTCTTATCAAGAGTATGTCATCCACGTACTCTACGAGGATCGTCACCATACTCCCTACTACCTTTTTGTATATACAAGGTTCATCTACCATTTTGATGATGTCAAACTCTTTGACTAACACATCAAAACAGACGTTCCAACTCCGCGATGCCTGCTTTATCCTATAAAGCATCTTGCACACGTTTCCGCTGCTCCCATTGTCTACGAGGCCCTCTGGCTGTGTACTTATAGACGCACTCTTCTAAATCATCATTTAGAAAAGCAGTCAAGACACCCAACCACCAGAGATCGTAGTCATGGTATGCAGCCGTGGTAAGTAGGATCTGGATGGACTTAAGCATAGCCATTGAAAAAGGTTTCATCATTATCCACGCCTGGTCAATGAAGAAAACCTTTAACAAGTCTATCTTTGAAAGTCTCAACTTTTCCATCTACACCAAGTAATCTTCTCAAGATATACTTGCTCCTGATGGGGATTTAACCCTTCAGATATAGCAACTAAAGTCCATACTTTGTTGGTGTATAAAGATTCCATCTCAGATCACTAAGCATCCAGCCATTCTTACAGAGTCTTACTCTTGATGGCCAGCTCGAAACTAGTTGGGTCATCATCTCATGATGCAATCCTCGCTCCCACTGTCATAGAGAAACCGAAGTATCTCTCAGGTGGGTGAGGAACCCTACTAGATCGGCGGAGAGGCTGAGGTTCGTTGGAATCTACTGAATCCTTTGGTTCTATCAAATCATCTGCTATAGTTTGTATAGCTGGAACCTTTCCAGTTCTACATTACAGGCCTTGCCTCGAGCTTGTCCGGATTTTGCTTTTAGACATAGGCCGGGCAACCCCAAATCTTAACTAACTTAAGATATGGGCTCTTCCCTTTCTATATCATATATGAAGTGGTAGGCAACTGATTTGATTCGAACCCTATTCAATAGGTATGCAGCTTCTCAAGCGCATAACTCCCAAAAGGAAAAAGATAACTCAGCAGTACTCATCATAGAGCACACCATATCAAATAGGGTGTATCTGCTCCGCCCCTATATACCATCGTGCTATGGTTTATACGGAGGAGTAATGCTGAGAGAGAATCTCATTCTCCTTTAGAATAGTCCAGGAATTCCGTGCTCAAGTATTCTCCTCCTCGATCTCATCAAAGGACATAATACTTATACCCGTATTTTGGTTCTCTACTTCTAACTTATATTCTGTGAATATCTCAAAAAGTTCGGACTTATGTTTCAACAGGAACGTATGTCTGAATCTTGAGAGATTATCAGAGAATGTAATGAAGTAAAAGAACCGGTCTTGGCATGTGTAGACAGGGGACCTACATACATCAACATGTATCATCCCAAGAGTTCACTAACTCTTTCTCTGTTTCCAGTAAACGGAGCTATGGTCATCTTATCTTTGTGACATGACTGGCGAGTTTCACAAGATGTAAATTCAAACTGATTTAAATATACATCTATACGTAACTCTAGCCAGTCGGGTCGCATTGATCTGACCTAGTCTACTATACCTCAAGAAGGATTCATTCATTTCTGAACTCTTCCTCTTGTGTGTGTTCCGTATACTAAGAACTGTAGTTTGATTTAGAACATCAATGCTTTTAGATAACGTGCCTGAACCGATCAACTTTTGATATAGGAAATGTTCAAAACATTATCCAACAATACAAAATTTTATCATTTCTTTACTAATAAAGAGATAGATATGATTTTATATATCAGGTTCGGTATCTAACAACATTCGTTCAGAATCAATGTATTGGTAATACAGGGTGACAGTGACCAACAGACTTGGCTGCAACTCTTGCCCCGTTTTCTGCCTCATGAAACTTATCACCCGTTCTCAGTTCTCTACCTTTCTGTAGCCCTATGTAACAAATTACATATCTGGGATCCTGATCTGGTATCACATACCCAGGACGTAAACGATACTGAGAAACAGTTCTTTGTAATGAACACACCCGAAGATGATGCATCAGCATGCACTCTCTTCGTTTGGGCGGCACGGAAAATCTGGTATTCCGCAAATTCCTGCTCTGTCTTATAACAATTATAAGTTGGAGCGGGACCAACGTTCCCCAGCTCAGTATAACAAGCGGGTTCGGTCAATATTCCGTATTATTATCTTGATTAAGGCGTGATATGGTCGCTACCAGGAGAGAGAGAGAAGAAAACACTCAGCGTGCGCTCTGTCAAGAATAGATTGGTTATTATTTTATCTAATCAGGATGGCTCCCACTGCTTTTTATCAAATCTTCCTTCAAACCCTAAAAGGAAAGACTAGCCGGGATTAATTACACACTACAAGTTCGCCAATCTTTCAGCCAGGCCAGTGTCGGTACTTTGAGGGAGGTCCCCCGTGCTTTCGCACGAACCTAATTAATGTAAACCTCGTTTTCCCAGAGGCGTAACCTCGTTAACACCTTTCTAGACACCTACTTGATCGGCTAATTGTAATGTATAAAACTCTCCCAGGAGTAACTCTTACTCGCAGCGGGTATCGGGATCCAACTATCTCATAGAAGGTATGCAATCTCATTGCAAATTTCAACACTTGAAATTCCCAATAATATTTTGCCCCTAACCTCCTATGACCTTGACAAAGGCCAACAAACCATAGGATGCTAGTCAAGTTCAACCCGTCATTTCCTGATTGAATTAAACCCACCCGCACGGCCCTTGACAAAGGCCAACAAGGTCGCACGACTACCCTAACTCAATCTGCATCATATGCATAAGCAGATAAGCACCAGTTAGCTACCGCACACTGCGCCTTGACAAAGGCCAACAAACGCAGCACGAATACTAACTACTACTTATCTGAAATGACGGAGGGCTACGACAGGTTTTTCTGAAAACCTATTGCGTAATGAACTTGATATCGTTGTAGAATCAAATGAATTTTGAAATGGAGTGCTTTTGAGGCTTTTCTAGTTTTGCTAAAGGAGTCACTCCCGGTGAAGGGATCGTCGGTCCTTTCCTCGTCGAATGAAGTGCGGGATATATCATATATATCACTGTGCAAAGCAAAAACTCTTAAAAGCAATCAAAAGACAAACCGAGTGTGTAGCATCTGCCAGTTATTGCTAAAGGAGTCATTCCCGGTGAAGGGATCTCGGTCCTTTCCTTATCGAATAAGGTGCAGGATATATCATATACACCGCTGTGCAAAGCAAGAACTGTAGCTAACTGTTTTAATTTGAAATTCGATTCTACAACATCTTAGGTTTCTTTTATTTCATTAATCACATTAATGAAGTCCCATCATTTAAGTACCTAAACATTACAGATAAATACAACGTACACTTATGCCATCCGCATTCGCCTCTATGTCCCCTCGTGCACCGTTAGGTTAGGTAACTAACGGCAGAGCGGGGCAGGGCTAGCGCGGGTGTAAAACATAAGTAACGCCTATATAATATATCATATATACTATATACTGTATCTATCACAGAACATCACATGATCACATCACAGATATCGCAGCAGAAGAATCATATGAAATATTGGATATACTAGGACGTCCGTGTTTTCAATACGAGCCAGTATAAAACACGGATTCCACGGTCGTGATGAATAGCCAAACCCACACCCCTAGACCCCTACAAGAGCGGCAAGCAACCCTGCCAATTTTGGAGTTAGGAGACCCGGACTCGACTCCTCGAGTTGGTCTCCCACTGGACTCCAGAACCCGGTTACTTGTGCCCTCCTCCTTGGGTCTATCCTAGTGCGGAAAAGTAAATAATATACAAACGGTGACAACTTCCGCAACCTGAAAGCGCCACTATAAAATAATATTACATACAAGTTTTTACATGAATGAAAATGAAAAACACTCATCTCACATAAAAACCCCCGGCTATTCAAACACGACGATCCAATATAACATATCCAGCAACACATAACATCACATGTCATCAACGTAAGTAAATATGCGCATCCCAATTGTCGTTGACATATAGCAACGAAACCGGCGATATCACATATTACACTTACGGTCACAGAAAAGAAAGTGTAAAACTACAACAGTTGGAATCCGCAACCATCTCAGACATCGCATGCCTGACCAAATGAATTACTTAGACATCGCATGCCTAACAATTATAAACCCCGCATTTTAGTCTCAAAATCGAAAACTCTTTTCAATACCAAGTCGGGCAATTCAACAAGATTCCCGACATCCTGATCGAATGCTCGTCGCAAACTTCAGTAGACGGCCGCACCCCTGATACCGTCGACGAAGTGCACCAAGGCGGAACACCGCTGCCGCGAGCACCCGGACGGATGCTTTCGGCGACGGGGTTCTCCTACAGTCACTTGGTCGGGGCTATGGAGTGAGGCTGTCTATTAAGTTTACCCGGCGAATATCCGCGTACGCTACGTGATTGCGACGGACTTTTGATCACATCAAAATTCCGTGGCAACCGATCAAGTGAGACTAAACTGCTATGTTTATAACATTCATTTAGTTATCACATAACTACTTATGAATTCCAATTATTGTATCCCATTCCAGATAAACAGAAAATGTTAAACTTTCCGATCGAACAATCGAACACCCAAGTTTTCCCGAAACAGATCAACTCATGAAATAAGTCTAGCAACATTCAGTTCGTGCCTCAGTACCAACGGTCCAGCCGTAGAAGGGTCAAGCCAACGCCTCACATGTGGCACGCCGTACTGCCCCAAACCCGAAGGTTCAAAGGGCAGTTCAAGACGGTCATATAATCGAGTTAAGGTTTGTTGTCTTCTGGAGAGACCATCGCGTTACTTGCACTACTTAGAACGTCGTTAAACTACGGAAAAATCCAACACTTGGAAATTTCCCGACAGGGGAAAAATTGGGTATTTATATCCGGTCGAACTTTTTAACATATTCTAAAATTTATCCGAAAAGCCAAATAGACAAAATTTGATACCCCGATCGAAACACCGAATCCCCAAAACAACTCCAGAAAATTCAACTCTGTATTAAATATTAAAAATTCCCAGAAAAACCAGCATTGACTATTATTGATTATGGTGCAAATTTTGATGAACAATAGGACAAAACCGCCGCGGATCCGCCGCACGAGCCATGCTCGTGCCGCAGATCCGCGCCTTGACTATGGAGTTACGTCATCAAAATTCACCGTAACCCTTAAATTTCCCTGCTGATTTTTTTAGCAATTTTTAATCTGGAAAAATCCACTGTTTTCAAAAAAGGACAGAGAGCATGTTTGAAATGGGTTTTCGGGTTCGTTCGGACTTCAAACTCCGTCTGGACTTCGCCTAAGGCTCTAGCTAGGCTCTGATACCACTGTAGGGTTCCTAGGCACACTAGTGAGGTCTCACAAGGTATCGAACATGCCAAATTCAAAAAATCTAGGTGCCGAGAGTCCCGACTACGGATCGTTTGCTAGAAAACTAGGCGAAAAAGCTAACTAGTTAACACTTAACTATGAGAATCGGAAATACAACCTTTGTAGATCCGGTGCTCCACCTCCATAGCTCCGCAACGAAGTCCTCTCCGCTGTCCAAAAAGAATCCGGGCTCTAGCGTCGACTTCATCGGAGAATAAGCGAGCTAGGTCGTCGATGTCCATGCCGAAGATGATCTACGTCGAAGCATCGCAAGATCAAGCTCTCACTTCACCAAGTCAAGAAACTTGTGAAGAAAACACACTCTACTACTTGGCAAGAGGTAGAGGATGAAGAAATAGGAAGTGGGTAGACTTTAGAATTGGATTTCTCACTCAAATCATCAATCCACTATTGATGACCTCAAGCTTCTTCAAAGAAGAAGATGAAGAAGAAGAAGAAGAAAGTTATGATAAGTTTTCATGAAGCTTCAACAAGCTTCCAAATAAAGCCACCATTTTGCATTTGCTTATTCTTTTTCCAAAAAGAAAAAGATTAATATATAAATAAGGAAATCAAAAACCCTAATCATCCACTTAACTATAGTTTGATACTTTACACTTAACCAAAAGGCATGTATCATCAAACATGATACAATCATGTGCACAAAACTATATCGAATATACAATGTGCACATCCGAGCGAGAAAATCCAATTAATGTGAACCGACACTAGTTAATGCAAAGTAATATATCAAATATATAATTATGCATTAAATCATTAAATCAACACTTGATTTAACGATCCGGTCATATCGTATATAACCGACTAGTATCCAATGTATCGGTTTATCGAATCAATCCTTGATTCGATAACTAGGGTATATCGCATATAACCTAATCGATACATTCATCGCGAGAATGAAATACGGTATCACATACACGCATTATTCTCGGTCCCGCACATATCTCATATGCGCTCCTATTTCGTTTCGCTTGAACCAGGAAACCTCTGTGTAGGACTCTAAAGACTCGTCAATACGCCGGCAGCAGGTGATGATCATATCAAGCACCCACAAGCCGCAAGCGGTCTGCTAAACGTAACGGCCACCCGGGTATTAAGCGATCTGAAGATCGACGAGCAAGCCCGCTCACACTCCAGTGAATCCGACCAGTAACACTACCGTACAGTCCGGTCTGATCGTCTGATATGTCGCATATCTCGCCTAGGGGTGGTAAACGTCAGACCCCAATAGCTCGATAAGTCGTGTCGATATGAGGTCTATAACTGTTCGAGAAACTACTGGTAACACTTACCAGTAAATCTCAGCAACCCTGGCCAGGGATTTCCTGTTATAGCCAATCGAACACAGCGCAACATCAACCCCCTATACCGGGAGAGACGAATCCCCTCCTATCGCTCATTGCCTCCATGTGACTCGGGACTGTACCCAAAAACCACCGTTTTGCACGCCCTCTTGGACGTGGTAAGATGGAAATCAAAGCACAGTGGGAACCACACAAGACTCTATGACGATATCGGGTCAACAGACTACTCTGTACCAGTGTCACCAGAGAACTGCCATCTGACGTGAGGTATAATACCATCTGGGAGTTCTCGGCGAGTCCGTCCAGTGTACCCAGTCTCTACTGAGCACCCGTATATCTCCTCTGATGTCAAACACCGATGGATATGGGATCATCCATCGCCCATCTGTATGGGTCGAGAAGGTACACTCTAGTCTACTCTGGTATATCGATGCCCCGTCTCGATACACCCACGACTAGGGACTTTGAAGGATGTACTTATAGACTACCATGTCCCCACTAGTATGATCCGCATCATAGTCCAGGTAGTCAAGTACACATCCTAAGGGCTTTACCAACATGTAACAGAGAGACAATCGGTATACACGTTAAGGTAAAGAGCAACCAGATAGCATACTATCATGTCGAGCAAGAAAGTCCTCCCTATATATGTCCCAGCATCCACTACAATATACATCCTATGTACAGTAATGGCCTCTAGAGCATACATATAACTAACACATTCACGTTGTTGAAGGGGGCTGCCTCGCTTCAGGTTTTGGCGGGTAACTTGCCGCGCCCGTAGGGGTCTAGGATTTCATTGCACAGGCTATCCACACGACCAGGGGAACGTCGGGTTTTAGTAGCGGCTCTATGAAACCCGGGGATCCCAGATATCTGTATTGTTCTGTGATGCTTATTACATTTCTGTGATGTTGCATTTTATCACGCCTTAAGAGAATATTATATATTGATATATATACTAGTAGATGTTGTATATGTTTTGCATCCGCGCTAGTCCATTCGCCGCTCTGTCGTTAGTTAAGTAACCTAACGGGTGATGACGGGACCCAGTGGCGAATGCGGATGGCATATACGTACATCATTATTTTCGTTCTTTATTGGTGTGATCAATTGATGGGACTGCATTGATTCGGATCAATGCAAGCTAAACAAACCTATTCTGATGTTGTTGGAACATTTTTCAAAAAGCTGTTATTGCAAGGGCGTTCTCTTTTGTTTTGCACAGTGGTATTCGGTTATGAATATCCAGCACCTCAGTTGACGAGGCAAGGGCCGAGATCCCTTCACCGGGAGTGACCCCTTTGATAGAAGTTTGCGTCAGGGCAATAATTTCACTATAGCCATTTACTTTTGCTTTGCATCGTGGTATTCAGTTGGAATATCCTGCACCTCATTCTACGGGGAAAGAGCCGAGATCCCTTCACCGAGAGTGACCTCTTTAGCAAAGGTTTTCGTCACTATATTTTTATAAAAAACTATGCAGTTCCTTCGACGATATCAAGTTCATTACGTTAAAGGTTTTTCGCCAAAAACCAGCCGTAGCCCTCCATCATTTCAGATTAGTATTGCTTAGTATTCGTGCTACGTATGTCGTGCTTAGCCGAGGCGTAGTGTTCGGTAGCTATGTAGTGCTTTTCTCTTGCATGGATATGAGATTGGTTAGGACAGTCGTGCAGTCATTTTGGCTCAGTCAAGGACTCGTGCGGGTGGGTCTAATGCAATCAAGATAATGACGGGTTGAACTTGACCAGGATCCTTTGATATGTTGGCTCAGTCAAAGTCACTTGGGTCCTAGGGGTAAAAATCATATCGGGAGTTTCTAAAGAAACTGAAACTTGCCAGGCATGTGCATACCTTCTGGAGTGTGATAACGTGAGTGGATTCCGTCACATTATCATGCAATGATAGTTGGATCCCGATTCCCACTGATGAGTTGGTTTACTCCTCGGGTGATCCCGACTAATTCTTCTTTCAGGTTTGAAGGAGAATTTGAGGTTACAGTGGGAGGTTTCCTGATTAGATAAATTGGTAACCATTCTGATCTAGGTTTGAGTGCACGCTAAGTGTTTCTTTTCTCTCTCTCTTTGGCAGCGACCATGGACCGACCCTTGACTATGACTCAGTGACCAAAATTAACCGAACCTTCTTAAAACACTGGCTTTTGGATTGTCAGAGTTGCATACCTCATTGCCGCTCCTACTTTTACCCTTTTCTCCAGAACACCCCGTATTACTACGAACGTCCACTTCCATTGGATAAAACCATCATATGGTTATATACGAACTCGAAGGAATTTATTCGAGGATGGTTTCCGGTTATGGAGAAAACGAATAGGATTATTCAGTTGTCTTTTCCTTTTACCTTCTCTCAGGTTGCGAGTGCTCCTTGGATTAGGGGATAGTACACCCGTTACGCCTATTGGATATTCTTCTTCCAAACCTTAGGCTGGTGCCGAACGGTAGGGAATGAAGAAAGCCGATTAGCCTAAGTATGGTGTACAGAAGATAATAAGTTAATACAAATAAAGGGATTAGAAGGAGGGTAAAGTAAATTGCGACTGCTATTCACGACCAAACCAAGTATTTCATTACCACTCCCACTTCAGCTTTGTATTTCTCTAGGACACTCCGTATCACTACGAAGATCCACAGTTTATTGGATACTCCATCGTATGGTTATATACGAACTCGAAAGGAACTTGTTCCAGTTCGGGGATGGATTCTGGTTCAGGAGAAATAGGAATAAGGTTTTATTCAGTTGTCTTATATCTTTACCTTCTCTCTCATTGCAAGTGCTCCTAGGATTAGGACAGTACACCCATTATGCTTATTGGATAGTCTTCTTCCAAACCATAGGCTGGTGCCGAACGGTAGGGAAGGAAGAAAACCATTTGGCCTCAAGGGGTGTACAGAAGGTAATGACTAAAGACATATAACGGGATTTGGAGAGGTGGCAAAGAAATATACGGTTACAGTTGTGAATCTGGATAATGGAAGAGGCATTACTAGGAATACCCGGATACCCCTACAAAACATTTCAATGTTTCAGTTTCACTGTGTATTGTTAAAAGAAAACTGATTTCCCAATTAGCCCTTGCTCCAGGGTATGTATTTACCAGGTATGATTCTCACGTCTGTATGGTTTTACAGATGATGAGTGGGAGTAAGTTATTGGGAATTAGGTGATCATCCTCATTATATCGGAATTCGTTGTAATTGGTGATATTTGAGGAAATCACCTGGGCTGTTTGTCGGACGACAAATATTTGGTTTTGAATATCCGTTGTTATGCACCAATTTCAAATTGATATATCTGTACGTTCATTTTTATGAAGTGAGATATAACTTTTTGAAATTATGTCTATGACATTTACCTATATCAGTGGATGGTTAGGTAAGGAGCATTAAACAGCGGTGTAATTCTTCTTAACCATAAGTACAGTTTTCAACCTACGACACACAGGGAATGAGTTATTAGACTCAGGGGACTTATACAGAGTATTGTATGTTCTCCAGTGTCCATGGGGACAGAGAGGTTGGTACTCGTACTATATTCTGTTTACTTGTGACTTCTCTGGTTCTTAGACATGTGTTTCGTAGAAACACAAGGTCCAAGTTTTGAGAAGTTATAGGTATAAGAGTAAAATAGAGAACTAGGTATTGCAAGTATCGGGATTCTTCAAGATGATCGAAGATGTAGATACTTGTGTATGGTATTCAGTTGATAGTAATGATTAAGAGAACTTGCTTCTCTTTCAGGTTACTCCTAATTGGAAGCACTCCTAAGTTGAGTAAAGCTGATCGGCCTCTCTCCATTTAGATGACATGCACTGGAGACAGCTGCATGATTTGAATCTGGTTCAATTAAATTAGTGCCTATGTTTCTGTATTGGATATAGAACAGTTCATATCTTAACATTGTTAAGATACGGGGAGTTTTCCGGCTTATGCTTAAAACCAGACTCTGGATAAATCAAGGCACGTTTCTGTAATGGCTGTTTGTGGGTTGACCCGGGCTATGACGAGGGTTGACTTTCTACCATCTGGAAGATCAATAGTGATATTGTTCTTGACTTGCCACAGTTTTAATAAAAATGGATTTTTTCAGAAAACAGTAGTGGGGGTATGGTAGAACTGGAAGTGATTCCAGAACCGCAAACGATTACTGAAAATTTGATAAGAACCTATAGATTCAATTTGGTTTGACATTCCATTGGCCGCTCCGCAGATATGGTGGGTAACCTCAAGCACCCGAGAGGTACTTCGGTAGCCTCAAGGACGGTGACAGGGAGGTTCTTGTTTACCCAGATTTGCCATTGCTGTTGTTCCAGACTGTGAGACCCGGCAGGAGGATGAGTATAGCGTCGTTATGAACTGGCTTTAGAAGAGCACGTGTATATGACTCTGCCAGAGGGTTGTCGTAGTCAGTGGGAGCAGCGAAAGTATAGTGGACAAGTGGCTTATGTCTATTTATAGGCAAAAGCAGATATAGCGGAGATAGATCATCTATTTCTGATGTGACAGTCATAGGTTTGACTTCATCAGAATAGGAGATAGATCTGTTAAGAAGGTAGTAGGGTGTGATGTCCTGGTATTAGGATGACATACATAGAGTAGGAAGTGAAATTCTTATACTACGATCGGTTGTACTTTGGTTGTCACACAGTGGTTTCTCCATATAGGATATAGATTTTATATCAGACATTCTGGTTACTGGATCTAAAATTTTAGATCTAGATTTGGGTAATTTCCCAATCAGGGTATTTTGACAGCATTCTAAAGGTGCTTTAGAATGGACGACTCCTGGCACGGTACTGTACCTGCAGGAGATGGAGTCACCCTCTCTAAAGGTGTCTTACAGACTAAAGGGGAGAGGATGTGCATGATTAGCAGATCACTTGCTTAGGCAATTGAGTTGATCATGAGATGTCAAGTACCACACCAGATGTTGTTTTTGCAGGAGATGCAATAAGTTGATATTAATCCAATCCTGGAGAAACGATCGGAAGCAGTTTTAGAACATAAATGGATGTTCCAGGGATCTGATAACGACAGCCTTCTTCGGGAAACAGTTATCATTCCAGGCTTCCAAGGTGACCAAGATGACAGAGTGACTGTCAGAGTTATGGTTTTCCCTCTGACGAGGGGCAGTATTTTGGACAGGTGGTCCAAGCGGATACTGAGGGAGGCATGACGCAGGATACTGATTAAATTCTGTTGACGATACAGTCTAAGAATTTTGGATTTGGAGTTCATTTATGAACTAGGTCCCATCAGATATCCAGACACATTCTAAGACAGGTATTGCTCATTTCGGGAGATGGTTTTCTCCGCGAACTTGAGATAAAGAGAGATATAGAAAGAAACATCAAAGCGGATCCACTCACTGAGGCTATTCCTCGGACGCATTAGTTTCGCAAACGGGTTTTGTGAGACTGATTAGTAGAGGAGTTGGGTGTTCGGTATCACACGGGCTGTGAGTATACGACATCGCAATAATTAGCCTTGAGTGCAAGTGGGAGATTGTTGGATATAGTGCCCTCAGAGTCAATTATTGGATCACACGCCTGTGATTGCAATGATTGAGGGAGGACCTATACCGTTAGAACAGTCTTACTCAAGATGATAGTATGCTATCTGGTTTATCTTTATCATCGTGTACTGCTTTAGGTGACCTTACAGGTCACTATTGCGCGTTGATAGAGCCCTTAGGATTCTTGCTTGACGGCCAGCAGTATGATGGCGAACATATATGTGGGAGCTGGGGTCTATAAGCACATCCTTAAAAGGTCCCTAGTCGTGGGAGTTCTCGAGACAGGGCATCGATACTCGAGAGTAGAGTAGTGTATACAGTCGAGACCCCGACGAGGGGCGGTGGCCGGTCTCACAAGCCACTGGTGTCAGTTGGTTCACCTAAGATGTATACAGGTGCTCATTGGGTTATGAGTACACCGGACAGGACACGCCGGGAACATGTAGTTGGTCTTATACCTGACGTCAGATAGCAGTTCCCTGGTGACATGTGTACAGGTTAGTTCATCAACCTGAGATCGTCATTTTTCTCGTGTGAGTTCCCACTGTACTTTGATTACTACCCTACCACGGCTCAAAGGAGTCGTGCAAACAGGTTTTAGTTGGGTACAGTCCCGAGCCACATGGAGGCAGTGAGCGGATCTGCAGGGGTTCGTCTCTCCCGGTATTGGGGGTGAGGTCGCGCTGTGTCTAGGAGAGCCATTACACAAAGCCCTCGGCCGAGACAGGAGATTTACTGATAGGTATTCCAGTAGTATCTCAGGGTGTTCTGGGCTACACTCCGACACGACTTGTACCGCTTTTAGGGGTCTGACTTTTACCAACCCCCTAGGCCCGCCATGCGATGCTCATAGATGAACGGACCGGACTGTACGGATATTGTCACTGACAGGCTCAGTAGGGTGTCAGGATGAGTTCGCTCACCGACGTCCCTTTTGGTCAATACCTGGTAGCCCGTTACGTATGGCTAATACCTCTGACGTGCTAGTGGTTAAATCCACAGCCAATGTTTTGACGAGTCTTTAGAGTCCCCCACAGACAGTTTCTCAAGTTTCGGGCGAAACGCTGTAGAGGCCGTATGGAGATATGGCAGGGTTCGATCGTATACGTGCGGTATTGCACGGATCATGATCGGACGGATAATACTAGCGGACTTTGGTTTAAGCCGGATCCTAGTATTGTACAGTGTAGATTTTGTCTCTTTGCATTTGTATTCGGTCGGAATACAAATGTGGGTATGTATATACAGTCGCGGGGTTTTCCTGTAATTTATTACGGGATCAGTTTTTGGAAGTTTCCAGTTTGCATTCCGTTTCAGCCAGTTTTCCTTTCTTCCTTTTATTGGCTGATATTTGATGGAGGGGCTAATTTGCAAGTTTGCAAACTAATTATGTGGAGGGGGTTTCTTGTAAATAGAGAGATTATAATAGCATCTTTCCTTTTTTTCTTTCATGATAGCTTGCATTAAATGTGATGGATTTTGAAAGGAGTTGATTTGGATTTGGAAGTGACATTATAACCTTTTTATCATCTCCTTTTTCTTTTGCTCACTCTCCTCTCTCTTGTGATCACCCCCCTTGAAAATTTCCATGCTCTTGAGACCGGCCACATTATGGTGAGTGGGAGGGAATTCATTTGGTGTGGGAATTTTACTTCATCTCATTTTTCCTTGCTTGCTAAAAAATTCCTAACACATCTCCAAAGTTGATTTTTTCACCTCCATCAAAAAGCAACTTCACAACCCCATGAGACAAACATTACTACACTTAGCCTACAGCATTCTTGGGCACGTCGACTCGCCAACTTCGTGCTCGAGTTGCCTCGGTCCAGAGGTGGGAGCCCGTAAAAGAACCCGGCAATGTAGTGCCCGTTCCGACGAGGAGATGAAGACCGGAGATTCCGCGAGGAGATCGGAGTGGAGGCCGAAGACCGAAGGACACAGATCGCTCGGTATAGCATTCTATCCCATCTCTAGTTAGCTAGCATTGGGTTAATGGTTACGATCCGGGTTTTTAGGATGCGGTAGTGCCGGTTTTAAGTTAAGAAAATTTTTCGATTCCGTATTTTGGCCTCGGATAGACGGCCGGGGCGCTACCATAGTCCTACATCGGGTCTCTAGTGTACACTCACAGTCACCTGCTCATCTCACTATCTTTGCTAAATGATTTTTGGTGTCCCCGGGTTACTCCAGATTCCTATATACACTCACTAAACCCACAAAACCCCGATATCGCCAACTCTAAAGTTCGTATATTGGTTTTTAACCCGGGTCTTGGCCAGTAAAAACAGCACTAGGGGTCTTATAACAGCAACTTCCATCACCACAACACAATTCCAACTCTAATCCTTCTCTAGGAATTTCTAACTTTACCATTACACACTTAAACCACTTTTAAACTAAACTAGAATATAAAGAACTAAAAACCACACTAAATGGAAGAAGATATACCTCATGGATGCAACTCAAGAAAAACCCTAGTTTGCTAATGTTGTCAAAATCCCACTTTTCTTGGTCTAATGTGTAGAGGAGAAGGAGGGTATCAACTTTTATGAAAGGGGTTTAGGATTTTGATGAAACATTTTAGATGATTTCATGGGGTGAAGGAGGAGGGAATCTTAAGGAAGAAGGAGATGAGGAAATGAAATAATGGGAAAGGAAAAAGATATGAGGCATCCCCCCTCTCTCTCATTTATTCTCACTCTCTCTCACCTATTTACCCTTCTACCCTTTCTCATTTTCTTTTCTTTTAAACTTTAAAACCAAAACACAAAATACCCATAAAACAACACAAATGCGATAACATGTAACCAAATGCAATATGACGTGGTGCACTAGCCACGGAAAACTGTAGAAACACGAATTTGGCCTAATCGCGATTAGCAGTGCGCTCATCGGGTTTTTATCCAAACTGCATTTAATGAATTTTAAAAATGCCAAATCTTTAAATATATGTTTAAATGAATAAATCATTTTAATTTCCATTTAGTTCATAATTATTGGTATATATTTATACCCTTTTTCGAAAACCCAAATTTGGCAAATCGGGCAGTTTTTGGGAAATATATTATTTTAATATTAAATTCAAAAAATAATATTTTATATTTTCTGAAATGTTACAGATAAGCGACGGGATGACGGCGACGAGGTGAAGTCTGCGGCAGCGAGGTCATCGTGGCCGTGAGTCTTGGTGTGCTCGGGATTAGCAAGTGGTCGGTGGTGGTCTGGTGTATCGGTGTTCTTGGGCTGCTGGGGAGACAAGGAGGCGATGAAGGTGGTCTGTGGTGACGGGTTTCCGGCGACGAGGGGTTGTCGGCGAGGGGTGTTGGGTTCTTGACGTTGGGGAGGTCGGGTTAGGAGCTTGGGGTCGTTGGGAAAATGAGGAGGAGGTGGAGGTGAGGACGAACGGCAATGAGGTGATGGGGGAACGGGCGTTAGGGTTAGGGTTCGGGTGTTCGCGGGAAGAAGAGAAACGAGGGAGAGGGAGAGTATTATGTTTTGGGTTTATTATATATATATATAAGAGAATGAGGTTAGAGAGAGAGACAGAGAAAGAGAGAGAGTGATACAGAGAAGGAGAGAGAGACGGGAGATATATAGAGGGAAGGATTTATTATTTAATTACCATAGTATATATATTATATATATAACAGTATATATTATATGTTAGTTATATAAAATATTATATATATATATATTGGATTTTACAGATAATACCAGATTACTCCGAAAATTACACGTGTCCCTTCAAAAATCTAGTTCTCCAATATGGAGAATATACGTAAGAATTTAAACCATAATGGGATATCCAGTAAATAAAAACATATACCCCTAAATACGAATCTACGTAAATATACGTAGCGATCAAATACTAGTCTGTTTAACAATTAGGATATGAATCATGATATATGGGCACAACCACATGATATGGGGTACCATGACATGCAAGGCTAGATAAGAAAATATGTTATTTGATTTTATTTTGTATTTTAAAAATATATTTAATTCTAAAATATATTATATATGTATATAAAATCTAGATTTGCACGGATCCTCTGTACTAGCAATTATTGGATATAATCTTGAACCGTGATGGGTTTCAAACATGCGGGTCGGATCGGATAATAACTATAGCTGCTAATTGCACTATCCACAATCCAAAGAAACAATAATAAGGAATTTTGCCGCAAGATTTGAAATACCGAAAATATATATAGTATAACGGTGCTAGCGTGTTACAGATTTACTCACACATTCTTCATGCGACCGTTAATATTTCTTGAGGTACTAACCAACTGATTACCAAATGTGCTCACTATTAAGGCGTAATTAGCAATATCCTAGTCTTACAATAGTTAAGGCTTAGCAGTGACTCACATACCAGTTACTCTAAGGCATTAGGTGATAAGGCACCCTCGCTATATTTTTTTTATGCTGCCTTAAATAATTACAAAACCAGTGTTCATTTTTCTTCACCATTTATATTTTATGTCATTTATATTTTTGTTAATTTATATTTTCTTTCTTCATACTAAGGTTTTTGGACAAGTGCATTTCAAGGTATTCTCTACTATCTCAAGTTTCAAGATGTGTGCAAGTGCGTAGAGTAGGGTATCAACATTCAGAAGTTTGGACTCAAGAATAGGGGCTATTTTCATATTTATTTATATTCTCATATTAGTGATTCCTTTCATCTTACTAACTTTTGGCACAACAGCTTATGACTACCTATTACTAGTTTTGTTTTAATATGTAATTTTCTTGCTTTTCTTAAATCTCTTCCTATTTTTCATATGTATTTTTCACTTTCTAACTTTTATTTTCAAAAAAAAAATCATCATTTTTTCCATTCATAGTGCCTAGTGCCAAATGATATGTCAGTAAATACAAACCTCCCCTCAAAATCTATTTACAGCAGTGTTCTCACTGATATTTTTCCTTGAGCGCATAAACCTGTAGACTTGAGTGGAGAATAATAGGGGCAACAGATAGTCAAAACTCTCCCTAAACTTTTTCTTTGGCACGCACAAATATTTATCTTTTTTTAACACACCTCCATTCTTAGATGAAACAGTGTTACCGAAACATAGAGGTGAGGCAAAGGAAAGTTAGTCATGATAAAACGGCTCCTGTAAGAATAGGAGCTCCTCCGATGGGTCAACGGAAAAGTACGGTTTTAATCTATACCCATTTACTTTAAAAACAAAACTGTTTTTAACATTTTGTACATCCACTGTACCATGCGGGTACACATACCGCACCACAAAAGGTGCTTTCCAATGAGATTTTAGCTTACTCGGATGAAAATAGAGACGGGAATCGTAAAGAAGGACTTGTTGTCCCGGTGTGAATGTTTTTCTCAAAAAATATTTATCGTGGAACACCTTTGTCCAGTTCTTTACTATAGTCGCGTTATCATAAGTTTCACTATGAAGTTCACTTAGCTCATTTAATTGCAGCTTCCGATAGCTGTCGGCTTGATTAAAATCTAAATTAAGCTATTTAATAGCCCACATTACTTTATGTTCGAACTCGACAGGAAGGTGGCAAGTCTTTCCAAACACTAGTCGGTATGGAGACATACCAAGATCGGTTTTATAAACGGTACAAAATGCTCAAAGAGGATCCGTTAATTTGGTAGACCAATTTTTACGGTTCTTAGAAACCGTTTTCTCCAAATTTTGTTTGATTTGTCTATTGGAGATCTCAGTTTGCCCGCTTGTTTGGGGATTATAGGGCGTACAAAACTTTTGGTTGATTGAATATTTCCGCATCAAAGTCTCGAAAGACCGATTACAGAAATGCGTCCCATTGTCGCTAATGATAGCGCGAGGGTGCCCGGACCGAGAAAAGATATTTTCTTTAAGGAACTTAACAACAACCATGTTGTCGTTAGTACGGCACGGTATTGCTTCCACCCATTTAGAGACATAATCAACTGCTAATAAAATGTATAAGTTTCCAAAAATGTTAGAAAACGGGCCCATAAAATCAATTCCCCACACATCAAATATCTCCACAACCAAGATAGGTTGGAGCGGCATCTCATTTCTCCGTGAAATCCAACCCATGTGTTGACACCGTGAATAAGTTTTGTAATAATCATATGCATCTTTAAATAACGTTGGCCAATAAAAGGCATATTGCAAAACTTTCTCCGCCGTTTTTCTTGGACCAAAATGACCGCCACATGCTTGATCATGGCAAAAAGACAATAAACTCTTGAACTCATTATTAAGGATACATCGGCGAATGATCTTATCGGGACAATACTTAAATAAATAGAGTTCGTCCCAGTAAAAGTATTTTACCTGAGATAAAAATCTGTGATTATCTTGATTTGACCATTCGCTGGGTAGAAGTCCCGTTACTAAATAATTCATAATATCAGCGAGCCAAGGTTCGCAAGATATGGTCAAGAGCTGTTCATCCGGAAATAAATCGTTTATTAGAAAGGTCAACGTTGGCGAAGAAAAAAGTCATGAAAGATGGTCGGTTACAAAGTTTTCACATCCACTTTTGTTTTTTATGACAAAGTCAAATTCTTATAACAAAAGGATCCAACGTATTAGCCTAAACTTAGTATCCTTCTTTGATAAAAGATGTCATAAAGCAGAATGATCGATGTAAACTACAACTGGAGATCCAATTAAGTAGGGCCTGAATTTTTCTAATGCAAATAAAACTGCTAAAAGTTCATTCTCGATGGTTGTATAATTCATTTGGGTATCATTCAAGATCCTACTTGCATAGTAAATTACATGTGGCATCTTATCAATGTGTTGTCCTAAGACGGAACCAATAGCAAAATCGGATACATCACACATAAGCTCAAAAGGGTGACTCCAGTCCGAAGATGACAGAACGGGGGCTGTAGTGAAGGACCGTCTAAGTGATTCAAAAGTAGCCACACGCTCCGAGTCAAAGTGAAATGTTTTATCTTTGGCCAAGAGAAGAGTTAAGGGTCTAGTAATTTTGCTAAAATCCTTAATGAATCGTCTATAAAACCCGACATAATCAAGAAGGATCGTACATCTTTGACGCATTTGGGAGGAGGAAGGTTGGAAATGATGTCTATTTTAGATTTTTCTACCTTAATGCCTTTCGTGAAATGATATGGCCTAAGAAAATACCTTCTTGAACCATGAAATGACATAATTCAAAGTTAAATTCTTATCCTTACAGTGGGTAAGAACAGCGTCAAGATGACGTAACCATTCCTCAAAGGAGTCCCCAAATATGAAGAAATCGTCCATAAATATCTCCAGAAAATTCTCGACCATGTCCGAGAATATCTCCATCATACACCGCTGAAATGTAGCGAGAGTATTGCATAACCCAAAGGGCATGCGTCTATAAGCAAGAGTACCGAAAGGACAATTAAAAGTTGTCTTATCTTGATCCTTTTCGGCGATGGAAATCTGGTTATAGCCTGAGTATCCATCCAAAAAACAGTAGTACTTATGCCCGGCTAAACGTTCCAACATCTGGTCAATGAAAGATAGAGAAAAGTGATCTTTCCTCATCGCGGCATTGAGTTTCCTATAATCAATAAATACCCGCCACCCAATTTGGGTGCGTGTTTGAATCAACTCATTAGTCTCATTAGTTATGACCGTGATGCCAGACTTTTTAGGGACCACATGAATAGGACTTACCTATTGGCTATCAGATATTGGATAAATTATATCATTATCTAGGCATTTAACGATTTTTTTCTTCACCGCCTCCTTCATGACGGGATTCAACCGTTTTTGTGGGTCTCGGGCTGGTTTGGTTTCATCCATCAAATGTATATGATGTTCAACAATCAAGAGACTAATCCCTTTGATGTACGCCGTTGTCCAATCAAAAGCTTGCCGATTCGATCTCAAAACCGACAAAAGAGTTTTCTTTTGCTCTAAAACTACAGAAGTTGATATGATAATGGGCAAAGACTCATTCTCACCTAAATATGCATATTTAAGATGAGATGGCAGGGGCTTGAGATCTAGTGTCGGCGGAGAGACGATAGAAGGTAGGGTAAGGGAATGATACTCGGACTCCATAAGAGGTTCATAGCTAGCGTAAAAGACTGACTCGGATAGCTCAGCTAACTTATGCGACAAATCGAAGGATTTGGACTCAGGGGTGGGACTTGTCAACAAAAGGGTCCTCACTCGTATAATAACTGGATCAAGCAATAACGCATTAGTGGCGTCGAGATCATTATCGTAGAGCTCCTCAAATTCGCAACTGTCGGGAGCTATCTCGTTGACAGAACATATATCAATTATATGAGCAGAAGGTTCGGAGGGTTGACTTCCTACCCTAAAAATGTTAAGTTCAATTGTCATCTTCCCAAGGGATAGGCTCATGGAACCGTTACGACAATTGATAACATCATTGGAAGTTGCTAGAAAAGGTCGACCAAGAATCACCAGAATTTAGTTCCGTGGGTTCGCTACAAGCTGTGTATCTAAAACTATAAAATCCACAGGGAAGATAAATTTCCCGACTTTGATCAACATGTCCTCTAGCTCACCCCTGGGGTAGGTGATAGATATATCGGCCATCTGGAAAGTGCAGTGTGTAGGTTTCAACTCGCCTATGCCTAATTGCTCATAAACAGAATACAGGAGAAAGTTAACACTAGCACCTAAATCGAGTAGAGTGAGAGTGGAACTTTCCCATTAAGTGACAAGTAAGGATAAGCTTGTTTGTGTTCGGGATTGATGTTTTTACCTCCAATAGTTATAGAAATTGTAGGACAACCAGGATCCTTATGTTTCTTGGGCAAATATTGGGTAAGAGCGTCGCTCACATTACTCGCTAGGAAAATATTTTTAGGCACTTGAGTTTTCCTTTTTTTAGTGCACAAGTTTTAGAATTTTTGCATAGAATGAAACTTGTTGAATAGCATCTAAGAGAGGAATATTTATGTTAACTTGCTTAAACATTTCCGCAATCTTCTCCATTTGTGCATTTGGTTTGTTGGGCCTCAACCGGATTGGAAAATGAGCTTTATTAACAGGGATTGGGTCCAACACTTGTAGAGAAGTTTATGGGGATGGAATGGATCCCAAAATTAGATTTGGGGTGGTCTGAGATGGTAGTTCATTCAAGGAAGTGGACTGAGAGTTTGAGCCCAGTGGAGAACTGAGAATGGGCTCGGAAGAAGATGTTGGATTAGACGAAATGGAAGTAGAAGTAGTAGCCGGGGTATCATCTAAATTATCAACTTATTCACCAACATGGTTGTTCAGCACTCTTCCCGATCTCAACGTAGTCACGGCACTCACGTCATGATTTTGTTGGTTAAGAACGATATTTGCGCTTTATAAGTGGCCGGGATTTGGTAGAGTTTGAGATGGAAGTTTCTCTTTCTCTCTCTTACACATCGCAGTATTTAACTGTACAATTTGTGTTTCGATCGATTTTATGCTTTCACCGTGAGAAGTAGTATGCTTCACTAGCGTTTGGATAGAAGATGTTAAATTAGTCGACGTTTGCGCGGATTGTTTAATAAATGTTTCTAAGTTTCTTTCGAGTACAGAGATTTTATCAGTACCAGCCGTTGGAATATTAGTCTGTGGTTGGAAAGAATTATTATAAGGGGCAAAATTGTTGGCCGGATTTTGGAAAGATTGCGGTTGAAATGGCTGCTGAATTTGTTGTGGTGGCTGTTGTTGCTGTGGGGGAAACCTTTGATAGTTATTTTGGCTTGGGAACTGATTTTGAGTTTGAGTTTGGTTTTGATTCCAAGCAAAATTAGGATAATTCCTCCATCCCTGATTATATATGGATGAATAAGGATTGTTTCTAGGTCGTTGCTAAAAAGCAACATTAGTTTGTTCTTGAGCTTGAGACGGAGGATTCAAAGGACATTCTTTCATTAAATATGATGAGTCAAAACAGCAACCACATACGGTTTTGGGGAGCGTAACTTGGTTTAGAGAGGCTGAAAATAATTTACTTTCCATAACTTTGAGTTTCTTTTGTATTGCAGCCATTTTGGTTTTCATTGCGATGGAAGTGTCGAGCTGATGGATATCTGCCCTAAATGAAGACGATGTTGTTGGTCTAGTGCTCTCCCACTGTAATGTTTGTTCGGCGAGATCTTCCAGAAATTGCCACGCTTCGTCGTCGTCTTTTGACATGAAATGAGACTGACAAATGATTTCAAGCATTTGTTTTGTAGCTGGATTGATACCCTCATACATAATTTGGCAAAGTTTCCATCTTTAGATTCCGTGATGAGGGTATTGGACAAGCAGATCTTTAAACGGTTCAAACTATTTCCAAAAGGGTTCGTTGGGAAGTTGGGCAAGCAGGTTAATCTTGCTCCGAATACAGGCAGTCTTATGATGAGGATAAAATTTCTTAAGGAATGCTTTAACGAATTCATCTCATTTAGCGATACAATGTGCGGCGGTGCTATAAAGCCACTTTTCTGCGAGATCACATAAACTAAAAGGGAGAAGACGTAATCGCAGAGCATCCCCTGAAAGTTGGGTTATGCTCATCATTGCACATACGTTTTTGAATTTGGTTATAAAAACGTATGCATTTTTAGATTCAAAATCGTGAAATTTAGGCAACAAGTTGATGAAGTGGGGCTTAATTTCGAAATTATCCCCATTGGCTGGTGGAAGAGACAAACACGTAGGAAGGGGTCTGCGTACGGGATAACATCGATCTTGAAGAGCGATGCGTGGTGGATTCTGAATTTTCACACCTACTAGTGGTGACAAGGTGGTGCTGTTAAAACTCGATGGAGATCCTTCCATCTAGGGCGAGGTGGTAGGTGGAGGAGAAATAAAAGATGAAGAAGTACCGATTTCAGAGTCGACAGCAAAAACGCGGACTAGACGGACACTAGAATCCCGTGTCCAGCCGATCATGCATTAAGCGGGTTTAGTGCACGTGGCAGCATGTGATATGTGTGAGAACGATTTTTAAGAAGGCTTTTTTTGAAAAAAATGTCGGACGCGAGGCTTGACTCGATCACAAAATGCACAATCAATCTCTAGAGCTAGGGTCACCTAGGTTAAGTCACTAGACCGCTCCTAGACTTCCAAAGGACAAAACGTAAGATCAATTCTCTACGACCTCCTTATCAATCTTGCGGTCAGGTAAGTGGGAGGTATCCGCTATACGAATCACCGAAATAGAGAGCCTAATTAAGTAACCACTTTCTTAGTCACACTTGTCTAGACACAACAAGAGATATGCGAATAAGCAATAGATTACCCATGACCTTCCTTTGTCCTAATTGAGTGCGAATGTCCTTAGAGGTTTGGTCTAGATATTTTTTATCAATGTAGGGTGATAGAATGCTCGTTTGTGATTTGTGGGGCCTATAAAAGGTGATGAAATCCCCACCTAATCTAAGTTTGGGTTGACTGCCCCTTAATGTCCGGTTTAAGCATGCAAAATAACCCGAAATCAAAACACGCAAAAAAAAAATTTAGCGGCACTGTTTGCAAATCATCCTGCAGGGAAAATCAGTTTATTGGAGCTTTAGAGGACAAAGGAAGGCAATAGGAGAATACCTGAGAAGTTTGGGGGCCCAACTCTTCAATAGGGCCGCGGTTCCGCCACCAAAAGCAACTCTAGGCCGCAGTTCCACCGCCTCTTGACTAGTTCTTCTCTCCAAATTTCTTCCGAGTATTCCAATGCTCCTCCTGTCCAAATTGAAAGTTTCTGAATCTCTGTTGGCTTACTCTAATTACTCCAGAAGTCCTTACAAAACTAGCACAAGAATTGTTAAAAACACAAAATGCGGTTTTGGTTCTCTTTTATTTTATGTTTCTGATTTTTATAAGAAAGCAACCCGAATAACAAGAAAAATAATTGCAACCGTTTTCCTGGCAACGGAGCCATTTGATTGGTTTGCGAAATTATGGGTTTATGTGTAAGTTGTAAATAACTATAATCAAGACGGTGTCACAAATAGCTAGCCGCGATGAGTACGGGTCGTCCACAGGGAAACGTGAATTTCTTTACTTGTTTTAGACGAGCTAATAAAAGAGAGGAGGGATTGTTGTCGTTTTAATTTAAGATAGATAGAAAATTTTATAATAGAAAGGCTTGTAGGGTTTATAGGACTTAGTAGTTAACAGATGAAAGTTTAGAAATGATTCTTTTTATCTTTTAATTCTTTAAAACTAGAGAGATAGTGATGAATGTAGATTAGGGTTCTTGGAGGAAATTAAGGTTTCCCCTTACTGCCCCTTGTCCTTCCATTGATCTCTATTTATCTCAAGCCCTTAACAAAACAAGTATTAACTAATCTCAAATCGTGACAGCTTTATCACACAGTCCAAAAGGCAATATGCAGTTTGGGTGATTGTCAATCAATTGACCAAGGCAGCTCATTTTATACCGTTTTGATTTGGCCAGTCGACGAAGGCTTTGGCAGAGCGGTACATGCAGGAGATTGTGAGATTGCATGGAGTACCCGTGAGCATCGTTTCAGATCGTGATACTCGTTTTCTATCGCACTTTTGGAGGATTCTGCAGGAAAGTTTGGGAACTCGTTTGAAGTTTACCACGGCCTATCATCTTCAAACAGATGTCCAGTCCGAAAGAATGATCCAAACTCTTGAAGATATGTTGCGAGCATGCATGTTAGACTTCAAAGGTTCATGAGAAGATCACTTGCACTTGGTGGAGTTTTCCTATAATAACAGTTTTCAGGCAACTATACAGATGGCTCCATTCGAAACATTATATGGTCGTAAGTGTCGCTCGCCTATCTGTTGGGACGATATTAGAGAAAGAAGTTTATTGGGACCGGATCTAATTGTGCAAACGGTGGAGAAAATTAACGTGATCCGAAATCATATGAAAGCGGCATAAGATCGACAGAAAAGTTGGGCTGATACTGGACGAAGACCTTAAGAGTTTGCGGTTGGTGATCTTGTATTCTTGAAGTTATCACCGACCAGAAGAGTGATCCGATTTGGTAGTCGAGGCAACCTTAGTCCTCGGTTCATGGGACTTTTCGGTATTATCGAGCGTGTTGGAGAGGTAGCTTATCAATTGGCTTTACCACCATCCTTGGCGGGTGTTCATAACGTGTTTCATGTATCTCAACTCCACAAGTATATTCGAGATGAGACGCACGTCTTAGATCACTCAGAACTGACAGTAAGGGAAGATTTAATATATGAAGAGTGACCAATGGCGATTGTGGATCGACGAGAAAAATTCCTCAAGAACAAAGTTATCCCACTAGTACTCGTTTTATGGGGAAATCGTTCGCACTGAGAATCTACTTGGGAACGTGAAGACGAGATCAGACAGAAGTTTCCACACTTTTTTCCTTATATCCGTGTTTTCTTGTCTTTTCTTGTTCCGGGAATTTCGAGAACGAAATTCTTTTGTGGTTGGGTATAATGTAACACCCTAGCACTGTTATACTATTTATTTAAGGTATTTCAAATCTTGCGGTAAATTTCTTCCTATTATTGCTTTTGGGTTGTGGATAGTGCAATTAGTAATTATGGTTATTATCCGACCTGACCCGCATGTTTGAAACCTACCATGGTTCAAGATTACATTAAATATTTGCTAGTACAGAGTATCCGTGCAAATCTAAATATTATAAACATATAATATATTCCACATATCTTTTAATAATACAAAATTAAAACCAAATAATATATTTAATATCTAGCCTTGCATGTCATCGCACCTCATATCATGTCGTTGCATCTATATATCATGTTCATACCCTAATTGTTAAAACAGACTCGTGTTGATTGCTACGTATATTTACGTAGATCCGTATTTGGGGGTATACATTTTTATTGACAGGATATCGCATTATAGTTTAAACTTTTATATATATTCTCCATATTGAAAAACTAGATTTTTGGATGGTTACGGGTAATATTCGGAGTAATCTGGTATTAACTGTAAAAACCTATAATATATATATATATATAATATTATAACTAATAATATATAAACTGTAATTATATAATATATTAATTAAACTAAAAAAATAAAACTAACTCTCTCTCCCCCTTCTCTATCTACCTCTCTCTCTAAATAATTATATATATTATATAATAATTTATAAAACCTATTTATTATAACCTCACCTCTCTCTCTCTCCTTCCCCGCGAGCAAGAAACCCAAAACCCTAACCCGCTCCTTCCCCGCGAGCAAGAAACCTAAAACCCTAACCCGCTCCCTCATCGCCGCCGTTCACCCCTCGACCCCGTCCTCACCATCATCGTCTCCCCCGTCCTCACCTCCTCGCCCACCATCACCTCCATTACCTCTTCTCCTCTCCTTTTAACCGAGCACCACCCTTGCACCTTCCTCGACCAAGAACCCATCGCTTGCAACGCGCTCCCTCGTCACCACCGTTCGTCGCCTCATTAGCACTGCCCCCTCTCGTCATCACCACTACCTCCACCTCTTCCTCTTCACCCCGAGACCTCCCTTCCTCCTCCTAAGAAAACCTGATGCCAAGAAACCAACACCTTAACCTGCCGGCAACCCTCGTTGTCGGGACCCCTCGTCACCGCCCCCTCACTATCATCATCTCCCTCACCTCCTCACCTCCCAGCAACACCCCAGATCACCATCACCACACCTCGCCACCTCGCCGACGGCAGCCCATCGTCGCCGTCACCCCGTTGCCTACCTCTCCTCTGTCCTCGCCCTCCAGCAAACCTCTCTTCTTCTTCTTCCTTCTTTTCTTTCTTTCTTTTCTTTTCTTGATTTCGGTCGGCTCGCCGAAGTTGCGTGCGTCAGCGACGATCCAGACGACCCAGCCACCATCGTCGTCCAGCCCAGTCACTACGTCACATCACTGCTCAGCCAGGTCCAGTCCTGCGCACGTAAGTTTTCATCGCGGCGTTATTCCGACGTCGGACGTGGCATCTGCATCTCGACGTAAGATCCGATCAGGCAAGTTATAAACTTGTAACATGCTATGTTATTATATTGATATTTATTTAATAAATGATAGTGCATGTGTTTAATATTCAGCTGAAATTTCCGATTTACCCTTTTTTAGTATCTATCTGTATCCGTACTGATAATAGGTTATCTAGTTGCATGCCGGAATGTCACAATGTTATCATACTAGTATATTAGTTCAATATGCTATCTAGATTGCATCATTCATGGGAATAGACGTGTAATGGCTATTGCAGATAAATACATACACATCCTGGTATTAATAGTATTTCGATATTGATTACAGTTTTACATCAGACATCTAATGGGTTAATATATAGTACATGACATGTTCACGACACATTACCAGACTTGTTACTTGGATATTATTACTGATGTCAACAATCCTGATTGTTGTCCTGACGGACATGATTGTTGTCTGCATAGACAAAACCTGCACCTGCTTGATCCTGTGTTGACATTAGATTTACATCACCAATACCTGACTTAAACACAAAACCTTGGGGGTAAGGGGAAATCAATAATGAAACCTGACTTGTAACTCAACAGTTCGATATTTATACTGATCGGTCTTTACAGGCTCGGCCAGCCCCGGAATGATGCTGCTGACATCATTCGTCTGTACATGTTACCTGTTTACTGCTTAGCAGCACGTCTCGGATTCAGCCCGAGAGTCTTGACCGTGGTCCCGGGCATGCACGGGATACTATTGAATTACATCGACAATTCTATTAAATTGATTTCAAAGACTTTTAGAATAGATAACCTAGAAGCACAGTTTTTAGAATACACATCGCATACATGTACCTCACTGTTTTATATCTGTATGTATTATTTACCTGCATGTTTAATCATATCATCCTATCCTGGTTATTACTATTGTTTGATATTTATGACGCACCGACGTCTGGGTTTTGCATGGCCCAGTTTCTCTACCTTTATCACAGGCAAATCAAGATTACTTTGGCAATCAAGCCGAGAAATAAGGAGCTTACCAATTAGTTTAGAGACTCTTAGTTTATTTATTTCAGCAGTTTTATTTTCATTGTAAGCCCATATTGGGACATGATTCAGATATTGTTTATTGGATCTTGATTCGTTTCTGCCTTATGCATTTTCTTGATTTTATTTACTGTGGCAGATGGACATGTATTAGCTAGATTTTATATTTTACTGCTCTTGATATCCGCTTGACAGCCGTAATGTGATTGTGGAGGGATGATGTAACGACTCTGAATTTTCTCTACAAAATTTTTCTTTTTAATGTATAGAAAGGAGTTTACAAGCCTGAGTATAAGTTATAAGTATATCTTGTTTAAGAATAGCAATAAACAACTAGTAGTTCACTGGTAAAGCCCTTACACTGCTGTGATATAGCCTCTATGTTCGAACCCCATCAGACACATTAATTTTTTCTGATTTTCTTTTTAAACTTTTAAGAAGCCCAAAAGTTTACACGTGCAATACACATAAAAATGAAAAGACAGAGAAAACAAACATGTGCACAATATTGTATATACTGGCGTGAACACATGGCAAGAATCCACCGGTTTAACCCTACAAATCGACCGACGGAATGCTTCCCTAGGCCGGCACCGACGGTCAGATCTTGCCCAAACCCCTCCGTGGTTTGCACACTTGCCCTATCCCCTACCCCTAACTCCCCTGCACTGTTTGATTGCTCTGCAATCAAACAGAGACCTTTCAATTCTCCATTTATTCTTATTTTAATATATTTTAATTCACTCTTTTATTTCCAAAACCCTAATTCCACACTATAAATACTACCCCATACCCTAGCCCATCCTCATTTTGAAAATTCTAGCCAAAATTCTCTCAAAAGTTCCTACGTGCAAATGAAGTAAAGTGGAGTTAGCAAACAAGCAACTTCCGGCGAAGGTAGAAGCCGATTCCGGAGCTTCCGCGGCATCCTAAAGTTGTCCCCCTCTTCTTCTTCCTCTTCCTATCATAATCGAACGGTAATCCCCTTCCTATCCCTCTCATTCTTCTTGAAAAGTTCTCTTTCTCAAAACATGTCGGTAAGTGGAGTTAATACCGACATTTTATTCTAAACCCTAAAAAGTTCACTTTTTCTTATATAATTTTCATTCATATTCTTACACCATATTTGTAATCATATAACTAATGGTTAGAACAAACTTTCACTCAAAAATATTATGAAACATAATCTTAATTTAACTTTTACATTAAAATACCATGAACTTTGTATCTACCATATTTAATTATTTTGCTGAATTATACCTTTAGAAAATTCATGGGGTAATGACCTACCCCTCACAAATACACATGGTTCCATAGCACGATTCTCTTTGAACCTATTTTTGTGGCGAATAAAATATATTTCATTAAAATACCATCTACTATAAAAACGGTTTTCTTTTGAATTGTATTTCAAAATCCTTTGCAAATATGCCTCTACAATCCTTTTTAGGGGACCCGCTATTAGATGGTGTGGATTATCGCACATCTTTGGGCTAGTAGAGCGAGATGCAGACCACCTCACGAAGCATTCGATCTCGAAAGGTTTTAAATACGGTTGTTAAGAAAAACACATTTTCTAAATTAATAAAATTTAATTTTTTTTAATTATATAAAATATTACAAATCCATATATTTTCAAAATATAATAAACTCACAATTTTTAAGATGGAAGAATTTCAGGTTTCACCAAAATACCATCAAGATATTAATACAAAACATGTTTTACAATAAAATACCATGAACTATTCAAGTTAAGTATTTATCACTAAAATACCTCAAACCCTTAAAATTCATATTCATGAAAACCCTAAATAATATAAATAACTTCTCGAGATTATTTTTGAAACTATATTAAAAATATTTTTCATAAAACCCTCTCGAGTTATATATATCAATATTTAAGGATTTTAGTAAATATAGGTTTAAGCGGGCTCGATTCTCTTGAGTCTCAGTGAGCTGGAGAAAGTGAGTACTTACCTATTTAAGGTAGAAAACTTAACGGTGTTATAAATGGTAATTGTCTTGAAAAAAGACACAAATCCTGTCGTCCATAAGCAGCAGTTACCGATAACTCCTGAACCTAATTCAAGATCTAAATCAGTTTAAAGTGTCCGACTCAAGTCTGAGTCTAACTTATGTCTAAATCCGAACTCAAACCTGAATCTAAAAACCAAACATGAATACTTGATCATGAACTTGAATCCAAATTCAATTCAGAATCCAATTCAAAGATGAACCCAAAGTGTAGCATGCATACTTGAATATGAACCAGAATACCTGAATTCAAACATACATATCAAACATATATATCAAACTTGACTTGACTCGAACCATGAATACAACTTGATATGAATACAAGAATACTTGACATGAATACTTGATATATACATGAACTCTATCTTACAACTTGATGTATTCATGGATTCAAGCAAGACTGGTAATTTTAGCTGTAACTTACATATACGGGGTGCTGGGGTAGTTCATGCGTGAATCCAACGAAATCTCAGGAGTCCCACTAGATCATGAATCCATATCTACTAACACAAGAAAGCTATCATGAGGGCCCGTGTTTCCTTGCTCCTGAATTATAGCCTGTTGAATTTGGAATTCTTCAACACTAGGTTGAAGTCCCGTTACTAACACTTGATTCGGGCCCGTGGTTCCTTACCCCTGAATTACAGCTTTTGGGTTCGAGAACACTCTTGAGATTGATTGGCATTCACCCATGAACTCACCTTAGTTATTTTTACCTTTTTTAGAGACCTTTTAGGGCATTTACTTTCTCTTCATGTTCACTATACTTACACTCCACAGCCATGTTATACTTATTGCTATGCTAATATAGTTGACATACATATTACCATGTAAGCTACTTGTTTATATATTCATGATTTATATTCATGCTATATCATATATACATCACACCCATTTCTTGGGGACTTACCAAGCAAAAGTTCGCTGACATGCGTTCCATCCTTCTCTGTTTTTTGGAATATTCTTCAGATACTGTGGAGATTGAAGAGGTAGACATCTCAGAGGAAGAGCGTGATTAGACCGAGATCCAGGCCTAGACTAGTTACTTTTTCTCGGTTTATGTATGCCACATGTTTAAGCATTTCCATCCTTGTATTTTCTTTCAGCTAAAATCATGTATTGTAAAGGAATCAAGATGAATATAAATAAAGTTGTTGAATTATAAATCTCATGTATATTCTCTTATCATTTTATATTGCTTATTTTATACTTAGCGTATTTATTCCGGGAAATGATCTTCTCGAAATAAATACGTCGCGGTCTCGTCACGTACCTCCTTCCGTCTATTAGGAAGCGGGGCGTTACAGATGATTTCTAGCTACAGGTAGCATGGTTGGCTCTGTCATGTATCGTATTTACGTATTTTGGGAAGTGGGACGTGACACAAAATTACGATCATATTCCTGAAATTCCACATCCAACGGCCTAGAATCGACCGCGGAACCCCCCCAAACCTCCTATTGACCGTGGATCCGCCGCCTTCTGGTTGGATTGTGACCTACGATTTTTTCTGGTTTTTTCTCTCGATATTTGGAGATTCTCTTGATATACAGATTCTGAAAATATTGCTCTTAGTCTCTGTTGTTTCTAGATTCTTCGATTTGCTTCTAATATTTGGCAGATTCGGTTTGATATTCCGATTTGACTTGGATCTCCTACTTAGATTTCAGACCTGAGTTAATATCTGCACAATATCTCAAATCAAATTGTTAGTAGCATTTTTTATTTTTGAGATATTATTCCAACCATTTATATGATATGATATATTAAGAATATTGATTAGGAATATTTGATATGATATGCATATTTTAATTAATAATATTTCATTTAAATATTATATGCATATATTTTCCCTAATTGTATTAATTATAAATAAAGAAACATATGATAATAATTTTTTTACAAATAAACCCACATATGTTCTTTATTTATAATTAACACATTTTATTAGTTAATAATAGTAGGGAAAATGTTCATACAAATGTGCAATATTTTTGACCAAGCATTCATCAAGTCCATAAATATCGCCGGTGCGTTAGTAACTTCAAATGGCATCACTAAATACTCGTAATGTCCATATCGAGTTCGGAATGCTGCCTTGCAAATGTCTTCTTTTTTCACCCGAACTTGATGATACCCTGATCGTAAATCCAACTTCAAGAATACTCTCACGCCACTGAGTTGATCGAATAATTCACCTATGCGAGAGATTGGGTATTTATTCTTAATAGTCACCCGATTTAACTCTCGATAGTCGATGCATATCCTCCACGTGCCATCCTTCTTCTTGACTAAAGAACTAGAGCTCTCCATGGTGAACCACTGCTGCGAATCCAGCCCTTCTCTAATAACTCCGGAACTTGTCTCTTTACCCTTTCTGGTTCTGCCGATGACATTGGATAAAAGCCTTCGAATTGGCGCTGCTACAGGATGAATATCAATTACGAACTTCACATCTCGTTTTGACCGTATACCCAAGATGTTCATGAACACATCCATGAAATCCCGAACTATCATCAGCGCTTCATCAGCAACTTGTCCACGAACTTTACCTTTGAGTACACATAAACAGTTCCCCTTATCATGAATTTAAAAGTTTATTCTAAGACTTGTGGGTTGTTAGCCTACCACACTACCGCTGCGCTACTCGAATAAATTGAAGCAGGCCTGTCAGAACTTCTTCAATTTAACATCTTACACCCGATCGGCCTTGAAGCGGTCTGTACCAGCTCCCGCTGGCGTTAATCTCGAACTACTGTAATCACCATATGCTCTCCTATGTTTCTCTTTATTCTTCGAAATGCAATCGATCTGGTCACTACGGGACAAGGGGAAATATATAACGCGTTTGTTGGATTCAAGTTTGCAATAAGGCATAAATTCGTAAGTAATGAAACCGAGAGAAACAAAGTAGTACAACGAACATAAGTCAAGAAAATGAATCGAATAGGACTCCAGATTACCTATATAGAGTACCGTATTATAACCATACCGAGGTACATAGTTACAATCATATAACTCCATTTAAGTCGCCCAAATTCTACTATCAGAATCGAAGGAATAAGAGAGGAGAAACAATAAGGAATCAGGGGGTTTCCAAGCTGAGATGAAAAGTAATTACCATATCGTAAAGATAAAAGAGTGTATGGGAAGGATAAAATTCAAGAATTTGAATGACAAGACAATAATGTGGCAGGATATATTCCTAAAAATTCTGGGTCTTACGGACAATGTATTGGGTACACCCAACTACAAATTGAACCATATCCAACTAATCTTAAAACCTATGTGCTTTGATACCAACAAAACCTTATCACACTCCGTTTCCCAAAATACGAAATTTCGGGATGTAATAAAGCCAGCCATGCTACCTACGGTAAGGAAATATCCTTCCATAATCACATTACGGCTGTCTATCAGTAATCAAGAACAATAATATAACTGTCTATCTTTAAACATGTTCAATAGCCACAAACGATAACAGAAAATAGTAGCGGAAGCAATAAAGATCCAAAGAATAACTAACCATCAAGAAGAGCTATATCAGTGAGATGGTCATCACTGATCGACGATTCTGTCGAATTACTTACGTGCTAAGTCAAGTATCTGGGCCATGCAAAATCCAGACGTCAGTGTGTCATAAATATCATGATAATAGTAATAACCAGAACAGTATGCTATACAGGATGTAACATGCAAAATAAGGTATAAGTATAAACAAATAATCACAGATGTTATAACAGCATGCTGTAGGTATGTCACGTGTATCCTAAAGTCTATATTTCTAGGTTATCTATTCTAACGGTATTTGAAACCAATTAATATAATCCTCCTCGTAACTCAATAGTATCTCGTGCGTGTCTGGGACCACGGTCATGATTCTCAGGGCTGAATCAGAGACGTGCCGCTAGGCAGTAAAACAATGTCATGTACAGATGAATGATATCAGCATCATCATTCTGGGGCCTGAAGCCCGTATCGACTGATCAGTCTCTGGAAAGTAGTGAACTGTTGAGTTAAAAGTCGGGTTTCATTCTTGATTTCCCCTTTCCCCCAAGTTGTATGTTCAAATCAGGTATCACTAGAATGTCTACCTAATTCTAACACAGGAATAATCGTGTACAGGTCTTGTCTAGCAAGACAACAAGTTAGATCAATCAGGATAACAAGTTAATATTGTTGGCATCAGTAGTTATTGTAGGCAACGGGTATAAACAAGTGCATAAGGTTGCAGGCATGTCAGGTATTGTGTACTAACAGGTGAAGTATTTACTTGCGCAACCAATCGTACTAAAAGCAGTAATATAATTGTCATGGTTATCTAGCGGTAACAAACTTGATGTATGCATTATTACTTGTTAAATATATATCTAACTATATTTACAATAGTGTTTTACGATTATTGTAAATTAAACTGTATTAATTACCACTCATCGATTAAACTACTGAGGCAACTAAACTAGTTTACTATAATTTCAGATTACCTAATATAAATTAAATAATGTTATATGCTGCAAATTATAAACTTGTTATATGTAACAATATACGAATTCTATAACATATGATAATAATTATTAATATTACGATATCTAGATAAACAAAACATAGCATGCAGCAAGTCGTAAACTTGCTTTGATCTGTACAAAATACGACGACGGATACCCGGAGATGAATGCGAACACAAAAACACAAACAGAGCAAGGTCAAGACTTGATCTCGTCTAAAAATCAAGGCTTGGCTTAAACTTGACTTGCGTAGCAATGGTATTGGCTAGATGCTTGCTCGAGATAGAGACGATGATCTTAACGATGATGAATGCAGAATCTTGATTCTCTACAGTGATGACGACCGGTTCTTGTCGAGGTCTTGATTAAAGTCGAAGAGATAAATGTGCGATGCTTGGGAAGCGTCGGCGGTCGAAGGATAATGATGGATGAAGTTGAGACTCAGTTAAGAGAGGCAGAAGATTATAGCGACGGCAACGGGGCGAGAGCGACGATGGAACGTTGCTAGGTAGTGGGGTCGGAGTTTAAGGAGATGATGGTTTTCGGTTCTCGGCAAGGGTGGCTCGGTTGCAGGTTGAAAAAAGGGAATCTCGATGAGGGTGTGGCCGAGGTTGAGTGATGGGTCGCAGGTTTGAGTTTGAAGTGTCGGCGAGGGGAGGTGAAGATGAAAACGAGGATGATGAAGATGCAGATGAGGTGAGGAGGGCTCGGTGAAAATGAAGGAAGATGGTGGCAATGGTGAGGAGGAAGGCTACTCGACGGTGGGTCTCAGTAGTGATGTGGCTGCTCGGTTTTAGAGGCGCGGGTTAGAGGAAGGAGATGAAAGGAGAAAGCGATGATGGCGACGGCGATGGCGATGCGAGGATGCTAATGGGTTTTCGGGTCGTGAGGAGTTCGATGACGACGAGGGAGAGAGGAGGTGGGCAAGAGCAAAGGGGAGAGGAAGTTGGCGATGAAGGAGAGATCGGAGATGAGGATCGAGATGGGTGCGAGGGGCTTTAGGCTCAGGGAAAAGAAACGAAAAAGATCATGATGGAGGGGAGAGAGAGAGAGACAGAGAAAGAGAGGTTTTGTATTTAATATAAAAATATATAGTGTGTGTATTTTAAATCAGGTTATAAATATATATTTTAGTTTTAATATATATATATATATACAACCAATCTCCACCAAAATCTTATTAAAAATATTATTTGGAAAATAATACATTTACGTAGACTTTTAAACGATAACGCAAGAATATAATTTAAATAAATTATACCCCCTAATATAAGATTTAAAAGAACTCTAAATATATATCTAAATTTAATAAATATTTGATATCCCGATTCAACCAGATTTAAGCGCAATAGATAAGATTCAAAAATAGATGTGGGATGTTTAACCATCAGATGGTAGTTAACCAAAATAGATTATTCTTAATTTGTGGCTACAAAAGATATGTGCATACAATTTAGATATTAAAAATATCAGTTATACTAGATTCGCAGAGATTCAGTTTACTGATAAATATTAGATATAATCTAGTACCATATTAGGTTTCACACATGCGGGTTGGATCGAATAATTATCTCTACTGTTCGAATCGATCGCAACCCAAATGAATAGAAGAAATATAAAGTAAGTTTTAAAATACCAATTAACCATTGTATAATCGTACTATGATGTTACATCTTTCCATACTGGCAAATCTCTTGGATGACTCATTCTTCCATCTTCGCTTGGAGTAGTATGGTGATACCAAATCATTGCCTCCGTTGTCTTCTTACACCTGAATAGTCTCTACAGCCTTTGTGTTATAGGAAATTATCGTGCTATCTTAATATGTATATCTGGCTTCTTATCATATACTTTCTGCTTATACTTATCCTTTCCGCAGGCGGGACACTTTTTCAAATATGAGTTCTCTTTCCGGTACAGCACATAATTTTTGGGACATGTATGAATTTTCTCACAGTTCAGACCCAAATTAGACATCATCTTCTGGACTTCATACAAGCTCTCAGGCACGTCATTTCCCGGAGGCATAGAATTTTCAAGAACTTAATAAGTATAGTGAATGACTTGTTACTCCATCTATTAGGCACTTAATCTGGAGAAGTTAGACAAATGATGATAGTATGGAATACTTTTATTCTCATAAATTGGTCTCCCGGTATTATTCATGTATTTCTCATACTTATCCACACGATATACTTCACCGGAAAGAATGCTTTTTTCGATAGGATTACTATTACCGAGAGCAGAGTCTACTATATTCTCCATTTCCTCTTATGAAAAGAAGTTATCTTCTTCTTCTACTTCCACCGCATTACCGACTTCTTCTTCTACTTTCCCGTGATATAACCAAGTTGTATAAAATCTGGTAAAACCATGCTTAACGATTTTAAGGTCTACGATTTCTATGTTTTGCCAAAACTTATTCCTACACCTGTCACACGGACAAAGGAGCTTTCCCAACACGACCTTATTATGTTCGCGTGCAAATTCGATGTAGGCAGCAACTGTATCGACAAGTTTATGGTTCATGCGTTGTTTCCAATCCACATACATCCAGTCCTTAACTCTAATGTACACATGGACCATGTTATATTGTATAACATATAAATTATAAGTTTCACAAATTGAAAAAAGTTATGAAGTTATGGAAGTTGGTTTTTTATGGTGACTTGAGAAATCTAAAAACGAGATGGTTATTGATGAAGAATAGAATAGGAAGTCCATTCAGTTGTGTTTTTATCCGTTTCGAGAAAATTTCGGCAGCACCTTCCCGTTGTTCACCGAGTACACTGTAATAGAACAGGTGATCATTTCATTGTTGTGAAACAATATTGAAATGAACATCTAACCTATTTTTATACACGGAGAACCAGCGTAAAGGTACCGACGAAATAATTCAAAACGAATGAAAACACAAGTGAATGCAGGAGTTTATTTTATACATTCCTAATTTTTCCACACCAGAAAAATCTATTGGTTATCATACGATTGAATTTTTTCGTCATATAGGCTATACGATAGTTGTTAGCATCGAGCAATACTGTCCGATATTTAACAATTTTCGTATAGTTTTATATCACGACGAATATTAAACGTATGTTAACCGATAGACGGGGACTAAGGCGCGCTTTGATTTTCACATATGATTATCGATCAGCATATGAAAATTTCATATTAGTATCGAGTATCATATATACACTTAGTGTAAGATTTAACCTGAATTGGTTTTACATTTATGTTTCAATTTCACGGTTTTGAAGTTTTTAGTTTAGGTTAAAGTTTTTTAAAATTAAGGGTTTTTTTAATCAAGTTTAAGATTTTGGATTTAGTTTGGTGTTAAGTTTGGGTTTTAAACTAGTATGATTTTTCACAATTCATAGGGTTTTTCAACGAATTTGCAAATAGCAACACCCCTCACCCATAAACCCAGAAAAGTAAAAGAATGAAACATGAAATGAAGATTTAGATTGGGGTTTGGATGGGATTTGATAAGAGTTCAATATAGAGGAAAATGATTATGAATTAAGGTTTGGTCATATTTGATCTGTGAGATTATCATCATTATCACACGCACGTACAAGCATACACACACACATACACACACTCAACCGCCGACTTTCCAGGATCTTTCCCGCCAACAACAACAATAACAACAATTCCTCGACCCTCTCCCTACCCCCTTCCCTCCTCGACCCTCAACTTCCCAGGCCCCACCGCCTCCCCCCTCCTCCTCCTCCCCCACCCCAACACCGCCCTCCATCGATCCACCCCCAAAATTAAAAGCCTCAAATTAACAATTTTGGAAAATATTTGAAAATTTTCGAATCGGCGATGACGAGCTGGAGATGGTGATGGAGGCAGCACTGGCGATGGCAACGACGTGTTGGCGACGATGGAGGCGGCACTGGCGATGAGCGACGACGATGGCGACAACGGCGATCGATTCTTGGTGTCTTGGATGCGGTGGAGGGTGGTTGCAGCGATGGCAACGCTGTGGAGGATGCTGGCGGCGGCGGTGACGCTTAGAAGCGTTGGATGATGCTGGCGGCGAGGGGGAGGGCTCGACGAGGAGGAGGCGACGAGGGCTCAATCGGTGATGAGGAGAAGTTGGAGGTGGCGAGGAGGAGGCTAGGACGCGGGAGGGACGAAAATTTTGGGGGGAAATCGATTGGGGCGTGGGAAAAGGGGATGAATTATCTGCTAACTTTATTTTTTTTAATACACCGACTTTGTCCTTTGCCAACAGTTTGTCTTGTGGCACCGTAGGATCAATTACATTTATAAATCTTTTATAATTTTCCTACGGCGGAAACCGCAAGGGCTCTGTTAATTTGCCCCTACGGCGGGAACCGTAGGGACAAACAAAAATTGTCCTACGGATTTTCCCACCCGCAGGGACAAACCATCTTTGTACTAATGTTAAAAGGTGTCCAATTATCCTTTAATTAGCTAATAATAATGTTGTTGCATTGTGATTAGTTTAATAGGGGTTGTTGATTAATGGATTAGAAAACCAATTAATTATTCATTAATTTAATCGGATGTGATTACTTGGAAATTTCAGCGCTTGGAAAGCGTTCTCATGAGAGAAAATGACGGCAGTGTCTCTGTTAAAAAAATAATTAAATGATGAAGAATATATTATACCTATTCATAGATCTATGGAAACAAGTGTGGAGTATAAATAAATGAATTACTTAATAATATTATTTCTTTTGGGTTTAATTGTACATAGACCCCTGTACTCTTAGGATTGAGCGCTTATACTATCCCTCATAATAAGTACTTTTAGATCTAGGCTAATTATAAAACGTTTTTTCTAATCCACGTTTTACCATTTTCTTCTTCTTCTTCTTTTACCCTATACAACCCATCCGCAGCTCAATAATATTTTCTCATGCTCCACCACAACTTCTATCTTTTCTTTATTGAACCAAGATTATTTCTCCTTTTCTGTTTTTTGCTTCTCCTTCTCTTTAAAGCTTGCATGATGATGTCCGACATCTTCTTTTCGAAAATTCTTGAAGCAAAAGAAGTTCAAGGCTAGTATTTTGTATTTTATCGCTATATATAGTGTCTTCTCTTGATGTTTCCGGTAGGATTCTTTTTCTATTCAACCATTTTACTTCAGTTTATGACTTATATAATATATATGATTGAAGATATAAAAAATAGACAAAGAAAATGGGAGTTATAAAAAAAATTTTGATAGTAATATATAATAGATCTAAGTGCTTATTATATTAGTTTAGCCAGTATAAATACTCAACCTCATATAAAACAGTAAGATTATGAGCAATTTACTTTTCTATACCGACCGTGTGTATAATATTAATATCTACCTATCTAATAAAGAGGCTGAGGGGAAAAAACTAGTATGTAAGGGCTTGCATGATGTAAGACATTTGGATGACTTTGAGTTTTGTGCCGGAGAAGTCATCCAAAGGTTTGCAAATGGCTTGCACCATGCAAGCTCTTATATAGAAGTTTTTTCCGACGCTTGAACGGATCTTGGCCATCTTTTAAATAGAATTACATTAAGTAAATTTTTATATAAGAACAATGTTTGTCATTATTACAATAGGATAGGATGGAACCAGTCAATTAATTGGGGTAGGGATTTTTAAATTAGGGAGACTTCATGATGTCAACCATAGCTTTTGATAGATGGGTAGAGACTTTGGACTTTGGATGTCAGAAGGAAAATATTGTGGGAACCTTAATTTGGTAGAAGGGTCCACAAAATTCATCCTATATTTAAAACTAAAATTTAATGATCACCATCAAAATTGGCCTATAAGAAAATTTGAAAATACTAGTCCTTTGCAATAAGCAAGTTGCATAGTAAAGTGGATAAAAGAATGAAAACTACCCATGCACAAAGCATGGCCACAGTAGCACTCTATGCCCTTAATTATAGGCTTGATTTATCATTGTTTTTAGACTCTTTCTTACTATTTTTCTAAGTTATATAATAAACTTTGATGATTCTCAAGACTTCTAGAACATAAAAAATCAACATCAATACGCAAAACTTCCTGTTATGGATTAGGTTATATATACCTTAATTGTTTAACATTAAGAAAAATAAATTTTACAACACTTCTATTTTCTCTAAGCCACATGATTTCCTTTTTAAGGGAAGAATCGTTACTTCTCGTGTGGTTAAAAGTGATTATAATGCCAATGACAAATTATTGATTGTGACCTTTGTGATTGCATGGTGCATGTGGGGTGATGGGTCACTCCAATCCAAAATCAGTTATGGTCCCCGGCCTCATACCGTCTGCAACTCCATTAATCTCTACTGTTATAGCGCTTAATGATAAGAGACGGATCTCAAAATTGAGAATCCAATTTCAATGACAGACTTCTTAATGTCTATAAAATTTTCTTATTTTCCCCGCACAGATAAAAAATAAAAAATGCTAACCCCTCTCTCTCCCTTTTTCTCCATGGATTAACTCCTCCCTCACTATCTCTTTTAATAACTAATACTGCAAATCTCTTTTAATTAATGTGCACTAAAATACTAGTTCAATATAATTTAAACATATGGCTATCATAATTTCATTTTTCAATGGGATCATAAATTCATAATCACAACCATCAAGTATTATCTCTCAATAATCTGAATTACTCTTTGCCAATCGTTTTAGATAGAAGTCTCCATCTCTTTCATCAAAAAATTTATGTCTACATCTCCAAAGTAGAAGCAATTGCATTTGGAATAAAACACAAAGAGATTAGAAAAGATTCGATATATCTTTTCTTTTTTCTATTTTTCTTTGGTAAACTGTCAAAAAAAAAAAACCTGACAAAATTTTCCGGCTGTCAAAAAACCCCAAGGCTAAAGAATTTCACAAAAACCCTGGAAAAGTTTTGCATTGTAAGAAACTCATAGCAAGCGATATCTGTATAGTTGCCTGCAATATGTATGCAGTTTTCTATAACATGTATGCAGTTAATCGAAACATCTGTATAGTCTCCTGCAATAAATATGTCTGTAATATATACATATGCAGTTCATTAACATATCTGTGTAGTCTCCTGCAATATATGTACTCTAACTAGATATTGTAGCAAACCATACAGATATCGCAGGTAGAGGGTTTTTGACAGCGTAAAACTTTTGCTGGGTAGTGTTTCGACGGCATTCTTCGGGTCATGGTTTTGAATGATGGAAACTTTGCAAAGGTTTTTTTTGACAACTTACCCTTTTACTTTATTGGTTTTCTTACATATATATCCCTCCCCACAACTTGGCTGTTTTAATATAATACTGCATAAACATCAAAATTTGATATAGCACCCCTCAATCCTAATAGTTATTCAAATTGTTCCTACACGTTTTTATTCTATTTGCAATTTTTAAGAATATATATCAGTTCAAATATTAACCGCCATGCAGTTTCACTGAAAAATGCGAAAGGAATCAATAATGTCCTTCATACCCTAAATAACAAGGTATTGTAAGTAAAACTTAATAAATGTCAATGGGTTGAGATGAGGATAATTAATTTGCTCACTATAATAAAATAGAACTAATCAAGGATTATCATTACATAATATAATATAATCCTGTCTAGATGAAGATCAAGGAGTTGATAATTGCATGGGAACATAAAAGTGAGAGAATTATTAATAGAAATGATAGAGTCACTGCTGCAGATGGTGGGTCCACTCCATTAATATCTACTGGAGGTTCTGACACCTATAGGTTGGCTCCCAATGACTCCTGCTCCTCTCACAAGTCACAAAATGGTAAACAAAGCTTTCGCATGAGATGGATGAGAGCGGAGCTGGATGCATTAGCAAACTATTATTATAATGGACTCCATGCACAGTGCATGGATAACAAAAGACCAAAGTCGAAAGAAATTATTTTCATTTAAACATTTATTGTTATATAATTTATAAATTGGAATATATCATATTTTTGAATTTCATATATAAAATTTATAAGGAATTAACTTGTAAATGCTTCGGCATATGAAAATTGGGAAATTTTTAAAAAATCATAGATTTTTTTTCGAGATTTTTCAATATTTTACTTATTATATTACACGAGAATCACAAAATACGTATAAAAATCCCATTTCCTTTTTATTTTCTTCCGGTTTTTAATACTTTATATGCTGTAGCATATGAAATTTTAAAAATACCAAATTTTTTTTGTTTTATTTGGTTTTCTAACTTTTTGCTCACCATATCACGAGAAAATGGTGAAATTTTTATTTTGTTTTCTTCGGGCTTCAATAATTGCCATGAAATGTCAAGACAATAATCAATTTTCATAAATCTCAAAATTTCTTTTTTCTTCCTTTTTCCAATATTATGTATGTATAGATGAAAATCATGAAATTTCAAAAATCTTAAATTATTTTGTTCAGCTGATATAGCATAAAATAATCTTAAAATAAGAAAAATATTAAAATTATTTGTCTTCTTCAAATTAATACGCCACTACACGGAAAGTTGCGAAAATTTCAAAAATCTCAAACTTTTCTTATTCTTCAGTTTTCCAATATTTTGCTTGGTATAACAAGCGAAAATCTAGAATTGTAAGAGATTTCATTTTTTACGATTTTTCAATATTTTGCATGTTATTGTACACAAAAATCCCGATTTTTTCAAATTTTCAATATTTTTTATGCTTTTTTGTTTTTCAATATTTTTCTTGTTATAGCACACGAAATTACGATATTTTTAAAAATCCCAAAATTTCCATTTTTTCCCAAAGTTTCAATATTTTACATTTTATAGCACATAAAAACAGTGAATTTTTAAAAAAAATTTAAAAAAATTTCAGTTTCAACATTTTATAGCACTAAATTTAATGAAGTCCCAAAATTTTCTCTTTTATCGGTTATTCAGTATTTTTCTTGAATCGCGAAGTTTTCAAAAATATCAAACTTATATATATATATATATATATATATATATATGTTTTTCAATACTCAACTTACTTACGAGAACATCAAATCGCTAAATTTTAAAAATCAAAAAAAAAAATTCAATCTTACAATTTTTTCCATGTTATAGCAAACAAAAAAAAATCCAGTCTTACAATTTTTTCCATGCAACAAACGAAAATCGTGAAATTCTAAAAATCTCAAATTATTTTGCTTTCTTCAATTATTTATTATTTTTCTCGCCACAAAGAGCATGAAACTTGCAATATTTATAAAAGTCTCAACTTTTTTTCCCGTTTTTTAACATTTTGCCTGCTAAAAAAATTGCTAAATTTTCAAAAATCTCAATTTTTTTCCGTTTTCTCCATTTTTAATATTTTGCATAATATATAACACATGAAAATCGCAAAATTTTAAAAATCTTGAATAATTCTGATTTTTCTTTTTCATTATTCTGCTCGATAGTTTATGTTTTTTTTTCGATTTTCCAATATTACCTTATATTTTTGGATCACTTCCGGATATCAAAAAGACCAAAAGGTGTATAAATTAAGTAAAAGAAGTAAAGATTGCCGGTTGCAAGTAATAACCTTCCAAGTCCGAGTGACAGAAACTCAGGGTGACTGAAGACTTTTGATAACACACAAAAATCGCGCAATTTTTAAATATCCCAATATTAAAAAAAAATTCAATGTTTTGCACGCTGTAGTACACATAAATCATGAAGTTTTCAAAAATCTCAAATTTGCAGATTTCTTTGGTTTTCAATATTTGTGCATGTTATAGTATAAAAAAATTTGAGAACAAAGAAAAAGCAACAAATTTTTCAAAAAATTTTGTTTTTTCTTTGTTCTTAAATATTTTTCACAACACCAAAAGAAAATTGTGAAATTTTTATCTCTAAAAAAAAATTAGATTTGTCAATATTTGAATGTTATAACACAAAAAAACATGATTTTTTTTATCAGTAAACCTAATTCTGGAGAAAAATAAAAAGAGATTTTTAAATAAGAGAACAAATCATAATTTTTCTAGTAAATCTAGTTGTATGAAATAAAAGGATGATAAATATTAAGTAGAGAGCCAAAAATTTTTTTACATGATCTAAATATAGTAAGAGAATTAAACAAGAGTTAAATAACAATTTTCCACAGAAGTCTAAGCAAGATAAGAAAATGTTCTAAGAAATATTCTCTTATATAGTTTACAAGGTAAATTTCAAGTTGAGATCCTGAATTTTGGTCACTTTTCTCTAAAACTACTATATGCTTTTAGAATGATGCAAAACTGTCATGAACTTTCCTTATATCAGAAACCTTCCTAACGGAGTTAACACTTGGTCAACAAAAAAGAGAAAATGACTAAATTAATACCCAACAAATATTAATTCTTACAAAAGTTTTTAAAAAAATTGATATATGTTGATTATTTTTGCCATTTTATATATTTTTTGTAATCACATGTTAACTCCGTTAGCAACTTTTCTGGTAAAAAAACTTTATTGTAACTTTGCGTCAGTTCAGTAGCTCATGATGGTTTTGGATGAAAGCGGCCAAAGTTCACGGTATCAAATCGAAATTTAGCCAAGTTTATATATATTATTTTATAGATTGGAATTATAAATGCAGAGGAGGTTACAAAAGAATATCTATATCATTTTTACTTGAAGCAAATCCAAAAGTACACATAAGAGGGGTTAATTTTAGGGTCAGCTTTGTAACCCTTGAGTTTAGGTCCCTATGCCAGAATCTTTATTATTGTAACTTTACGGAAACGACATTGAAAGCCCTACGAAAAGACCAACACGCCTAACATGTCTAACCCTGCAAATTTGATTACAATTTGATATTACAATTTAAGGTTGTTTTAAGGATTGAAGGAGGCTTTATTAGGTAGATTTTTCAGTTTTAATTTTTTTTTGAGAAAAAGTTGATCCCATTGCATTAAAAATATTTTTCAGCTTTATTTGTTTAGTTATTTTTCTATTTGTTTGAAAATCTTCAAATTAGAGACTTTCATATTTTAGTATTATTATTATTTGCTATGATCAGGTTGTTTAAAGGCCTTTTTGCCTTGGTTTATATTCTATTAATATGTTTTTTTCAGAAAACCGCGATCTAGGATTTATATTTCATCAATCAGAACAATAGTTATCACCTTTCTATCCCACCGCCATTAATTGCACAGGTTGGTATAAATTCTACTGATCTGATGGCTACAGACTAAACCTGTGAAAGCACTCAACTATACCAATGAGTCGCTAATTAAATTAACTAGAAGCCCACAAGCAATGAGTTTGGAAGGGAACTTGCAGCAGAGATAAATTAACAAGAAGCTTGTTATCTATCATGGGGTCTTGACCATGAAGGCCTTCCTCCGCTTCCAACTTATAACGACTTGGAATGAATATTCTAATTTCTTCGTCCCAAGTCAAATACATACACCCATATCAACACCGGAGAAATTAATATCGCACGCATATATCATCTGAGCACAGAAAAAAAAAGGGATTGTAACCCCAAAACATTCAAGTTGGGAGAGATAAACCATAACTTGGTGATTACAAAATAATTTTTGTAATAAAAAATCCAAAAAAATAATGTTATTATTTCAGATATAAAAAGAAATGAAATCTGGTGACCCAAATTAGCAGGGCCATGAGAGAGAAAAGAAAACATCACCTTGTTGGTTGTTACTCACTGCTCTCTCTCTCTCTCTCTCTAGAATTGCATAAAAGCATGCTCTCTCTCTCTCTCTAAAAGCAAAGCAAAGCAAAGCAAAGCTAAGCTCTCTCTCTCTATCTCTCTCTCTCTCTCTCCCCTCTCAACTGAACGGCTTTAGATGGCTGTTAGGTCTCTCTCCCACTTGTTCTCTTTCTTTTAGTGCCCTTCTCTCTCTCTTTCTCTCTAATCCGTCTCGCATCTTCATCTTCATCATCATCATCTCTTTCTCTCTCTAGCCCGCTTCCTAATCAATTACCTCCAAAATCTCCAGCATGGGTCCTCGATCTTTTCTGATCCTCCCATGTCCTAGAGAGAGAAAGAAACTTTGAATTTCTGATCTCTCTCTCTCTCTAAAATCCATGGATCAATTCAGAAGAATAATCCACGACAAGAACAACAACAACAACAACAACGAAGAAGAAGAAGACCCAAGAGGAGGAGCTTCTTCATCGTCCTCAGCAGCCGCCTTCACTCCTCCTCCCTCAATCTCTTCACTCATCAGCAGAGATTCTCCATCCTCCGCCTTCTCGAAGCCCATCCTCCCTTCCTCCTTCTCGCTCCTCTCCCCCAAACCCCATTTCGGATCCAACGGCGCCTCCATCGGATCTTTACCCGACCCATCTCCGACCCGCTACCGCGAGTGCCTCCGCAACCACGCCGCTGCCCTCGGCGGCCACGTCATCGACGGCTGCGGCGAGTTCATGCCCGCCGGCCCCTCCGACCTCCTAAGATGCGCCGCCTGCGGCTGCCACCGCAGCTTCCACCGCAAGGAGCCCGACCCGGAACCCGAACCCGATAAGCCTTCCCGGGCCCTCCTCTTACCGCCGCCGCTCATGGACCAGTGTTCCAGCGAGGATATCAGAAACAAGAGCAATAATAGTTTAGTCAATTACGACGCTGCTGCTGCTGCTGCTGCTGCTGCTGCGAATAGCAATAATAATAATAATAACAATAACAATATTAATCATTATGGGCATTTGATGATGATAAGCAAGAAGAGGTTCAGGACAAAGTTCAGCGGCGAGCAGAAGGAGAAGATGAGAGCCTTCGCGGAGAGAGTGAGCTGGAGAGTGCAGAGGAAGGACGAGGGCGAAATGGAGAGGTTCTGCAATGAGATTGGGATCAGCAGGCAGGTGCTCAAGGTTTGGATGCATAACAACAAACACTTTGTGAAGAGAGATCAGGTCAAGATCGAAGGCTCGCACCACCAGCAAGATCAGGATATCAGAATCTAGGATGAGGATCGATGAAAGGAATCATGCACAAGGCCATGGTTTGTGTCTCAATTTTGTTTTCTTGTTTTTTAATGTTATGATTTGCGTACCATCATCAACATCATCATCATCATCATCATCTATCTTGTGCCATCCTTAATTAGTTTCCTTGATTTTTCTTGCAGTCTTGATTTAGTGCTAATACAAAGTAGGAATAGCTATAGCTATAGCTAGCTAGTTAGTTCCTCTCATGCATGCATCCTTGAGTTTATGTGAGAAGACCCTAAATTCCACGATTCTTACTGGTTGCTCAAATTCTCATGCATACTTCTCACCAGCTCGCCATGGCTCATGCGTTGAGAATTTCCTTTACAAAATAAAAAGGTCGACCATTTAATTCCCGAAGAAGAAGGTCACATCAGAAAACTAATTGATCAAAGTCCCATTTATTGATTGCTAATTAGGCAATAGTTATGCTGCTCTACTAAATTTGTCCTGCCCTTAGTGCCATTAATCTCTATGTTCTTATAAATTAACACCAACATTATTTTCCCATACTGTTGATACCATTAACATCCTTGATTACAATTTTAATTGTTGGAGTCAAACATTAATTAGTATGCCCCTCTCTTCTTGCTCCTCTACAAAATTTTATTTGTTAATTAGAGATTTAATGGAATGAATTAATCTTTCATTTCCCTTTATCCAATGTCAAAACAGTGAATTTTCCTCCTTTCTATGGTCTCATTGCTTCTTTGTGCTTGATGCAAAGAACAAAAAAGTCCTTGTTTCTCTCCTCCACAACAAGAATTTTATGCTTTTAAAACCCTTTTCCACTTCTAAACAGTTTTTTTTTTCCTTTTAATTTTGAAATTTGTGGTATGCATGCCATGCCAAAGATGAAAGACCCAATGCCTTGTTTCTCTCTAAGCTAGCTACACCACCCATTTCAAAAACAACGCTACACCAAATTTTTCCAAATTTTATCTCTTATAATACTCTTCTAGCTTGATACCGAAACAAAAGACTAAGACCAACAGATGTGAATCTTAGCTTCTCTTTGCCAACTACACAACCCATCTTTGCTAGTTTAAAGAAAATAATTTTGTCCAAGTTTTGAACCAAATTATAGCACAATCTCATGACAAATAAATCATGCATTTTGCCTTTAATTTGAGTTTATTTTGTGTTCAACTAGGGATGGTTTTAAAAGCAAATTAAGCATCTTGTTTGCATGGTAATTGCTTTTGCTTTTCTTAATTACTTCTATGGGGAAATGTGTTTGTACTTATTATGGGGACTCACAATGAGTTTGCAGAAAACAGCAACCCTTTCTCTCTTTTAATAGGTTGTGTGCAGACTTAAAAGCCAGCCATTTTTTTAAAATTCTGAAGCCTTTAAATACTAAAGATTAGTGAGCCGATTATACTGCATAAAGCAAGTCATTAGGGTTTAAGCATGGCTTTTAAGTTGTGCTTTCAAGAAAACCTTGCTTCTTTTGGCAAAGAGCCTCAAATAAATCCCTTTTAATTTTGAATTAATGGTTACATTTTGAACTTAGAAAGTATGTTAATAAGGGTCTAGCATAGGCAAAATGGCAGTATATGGAGTTGACATTTTCAGTGCTGCTTTCAAAGGTTGCATGATTCTTGTGTTTGAAATGCAGTTATCCACCTGTACTGGTATCTCTGCCGGTATGATTTACGTGTTATTATAAGAAAAAATGTATGATTTATCATGACTGAATGAAATATTAATATGTTGAATACGTCGATAGTAGAAATATTGTTAAAGGTATTACTCTTCAAATATATACATAGTGATAAGGTTCTACATTGGCAAAGGAATTATTATCGCCTATTGTTGCGATTTGATGGAGCTCTCGATCTCCTTCAGATGTTGTCCTCCGTCGATCTGGCGAGGACGTTGATGGAGGATTGAGATTGGTGTTGAGGTTGGTCTTCCATAGAGCGTGTGGATCTCAATGAACTTGTTTTGAGGTGAAGCCGAGCAATCTGCAAAGAAGTTCAGGGATGGTTGTACCACCGAGGACCCTCCGACGATAAAGTTAGTTGAGAGATTCGAGCAGAGCAACAACTTAGTGGATTAGAATTGACTTACCTAAATCGTCTGGGAGAGGTTTTTTTTTATAGTGGTCGCATGGAGCGAGCTGGCGCGTGATCTCCGCCGTCAGTTACGCCCCTGACGTTCCGACTACGTGAATGACGGGATCTCTCCATTAACGACGAGATACGCTCGTTAATGGGGGATACGACGGTGTGGAACGCGGGATTATTGGATGGCGGATATCTCGCTTCTAGTGAGATACGCGGAGGCGCTTGGGCTCTGCGCTCTCGGTTGCTCGATAGAACCAGGGAGGCTTAGCTCGACGGGAGGCTCGGAGACGAGCGGGGGCCGAGGAAGTTTGGTTCTGTGATAGCTCGGGGACGAGCCAGGAGGCCGATGAAGCTCAGTGTGTAGGGAGGCTCGGTGGTGAGCCGATGGTTACTTGTAAGGTGGACATAGGAGTATCCTGGGAGTCTCTCAAAGGTCGGTCCATCCTTAGGGTCGATAGCTCGGGGAATGCCTTCAAAGTGTTATGTTCGCACGTGTCCCGTAAGCCCCGGGACACGTCATCCACCACATGTCATGATTTGGAGAATTCCCACTTATGAGTATCATCATTAGCCCCCCACTCTCGTTCCGATCTTATTTAAGGGTCGGGACGAGAGTGGTTTGATCGATTTTCTTAGGTGCAGTTCGTCGTCAGAAATCGTTTGGCGCGGATCTCCGGGGGCCATCTTTGATGACATCAGCGGATCAGGGAAATGATCGTGCATTAAAGAGAGGGCGCCGATTCGTACGTGCGCCTGTTGAGGTGCGGGCCGTGTGTCCGATGCAGATTGGTGGACATGACAGGCTGTAGCTGAAAGTGTACGCTAGCACCGCGACGAGGTTTAAACGGACATCACACATGAAATTTAAAAATTTTCGGGTGCTAATGAACACATACCGTAACGCCCCACGCCCCGGTATAGATGGTATTGTCCGCTCTGGCCGAAACCGCACGGTTTTTCCTTTTAGAGCAAACCGGACCCGACCAGGGGCAATTTCCCAGGAGGTCACCCATCCCAAGACTTTCCTGGACTGAGCATGCTTAACTATGAAGTTCTCAAGCTCCTATAGTTCCGGTTCACTTAAAAAGCGTTTCTGTAATTGAGAGTGGTATCATTATATTTATAATGCAGTCCGGTCCTCTTTCAGAATGTGTTCAAAGGTAGGAAGAATGTCGGGACCCGGTTCTTGTTCACGGAGTAAAGTGCCGCACAGAACAAAGTGCCACGCCAATTTTCATACCAAGAGGGCGGGGGCCACCTCTTGAAGCTGTAGGGGCCACCTCTAGAGTCCGCGGGACCCACCATAGAACTATGGAGTTCTCAAGCTTCTGTAGTTCTGGTTCACTTAAAAAGCGCTTCTGTAATTAAGAGTGGTATCATTATATTTATAATGCAGTCCACCCCTCTTTCGAAATGTGTGCCGAAAATTTCCCATTGTTCTATGATGGGTCCCACGGACTCTAGAGGTGGTCCCCGCCCTCTTGGTATGATAATTGGCGTGGCACTTTGTTTTGTGTGGTACTTTGCTCCGTGAACAAGAACCGGGTCCCGACATTCTTCCCACCTTTGAACAATGGTTCGTTCTCGAACCACAGACCTACTACTGAGGGACCTGCATGGGCCACCATAAATGTAACGCCCCACATCCCGGTACAGATGGTATTGTCCGCTCTGGCAGAAACCACACGGTTTTCCCTTTAGAGCGAACTGGACCCGACCAGGGGCCACTTCCCAGGAGGTCACTCATCCCAAGACTTTCCTGGCCTGAGCACGCTTAACTACGGAGTTCTCAAGTTCCTGTAGTTCTGGTTCACTTAAAAGACGCCTCTGTAATTGAGAGTGGTATCATTATATTTATAATGCAGTCCGGTCCTCTTTCGGAATGTGTTCCGAAAAGTCTCCATTGTTCTACAGTGGGTCCTACGGACTTTAGAGGTGTCCCCCACAGATTCTAGAGTTGCCCCCCGCCCTCTTGGTATGACAATTGGTGTGGCACTTTGTTCTGTGTAGCATTTTGCTCCGTGATCTAGAATCGGGTCCCGACACATACCAAGATCGTGACTTGAAGATTAGGGTTTTAATCTATGATGATATGAAAACAAAGAGAAGGGATGATTCATACAACCATTGATGACCGAGTCCTTCTTTTCTAAAGCTCCTGGATGTAGTCCACGCAACTTCACTAGGCTCCACATCGAGTTGGTGCAAGTTTCCTCCGATGATCTTCGTGTCGAAAAAGATCTACCCGAAGTTCCTCAAGCTCAAGCTACCTCTTCTGTCACGCCCCGTTTCCCGGTATACGGCGAAGGGGACGCGACTGGTCCGCTACGTATTTACTCTGAAGTAAATACACTAAGCGTATCTAAGCAATACACAAGAGACAAGATATAATAAAAACAGTAACTTTTATTTATTAATATTCTTTTGTACAATGCATGAAAGGAAATACAACTAAAATAAAACGATGCCTAAACAATGGCATAACAGGAAATGAAAAGTACTGAATGGAAAATGTACAATGAAACTAGAGCTCTGGTCCTTCAGCAAACTGCTCCAAGTCTTCTGCAGATGGCTTGATCTCTGCCGGGTCCAAATCACCTGACGACATTCAAACAAGAAAGAAATAGAATGTCGTCAGCGAACAGGTCGATCGGTAAGTCCCAAAGAGAAAGGAGATATAAAATAGACAGAATAAGAAGGTATGTTTTAAAATTGTATTGTCTTGTTGTAATATTGTATTAACGCTGTTGTTTGTAGGTTGGTACAGAAGAATACCAGTGTATACGAGAGGAGTCTCTATATGCCAGAGACTAGAGGCACGTATAGTATAAGGAACCGTTTATGCCACGGTACAACAGCAACTGGATTCATATTAGGTGTATTAAGTCTTACAGTCTCGTGGCACTTTTAACACCTTCCGTACCAATCTACCACTTAAACCTGATAGTGTTTTATTTGTATTGTATTGTACTGTAAATTGACTTGAGTGTATAATTGAAAAACTAACCGAAACCATGATATCAGTAAACGGATGTAACCGTAAAATCTTGTAAGTGGAATAACTGGAGAACCATGTAAGTGGAATGTATATCCATGGTTCGGTTCAGTCAAATTGTATAGATTGATAATTGGACTTGTGGATTCATGTTAAAGATTGCAGATTGTATATTTACTTGAATCATATTCAAGTCAGATTAATCAGACTCAAACCCGAGTCAGACAATTAGAAATGTAAATCGAAGTCTTGATTATTTCTTAAACCTAGAATTGCTAGGGTCCTTAGCGTAATTTATAAAACTTGAGCGGGTTTTATGTCAAAATACTTTTATATACTTTTCAAAATACACCTTAAGTATACATTATTCGTCTTTAGAGTTATAATGAATGTGGATTTTATATTGTGATATTTCTAGTGAAAATATCCTAGATTCCTAATTAAGGGTATTTATTTATAATATTGATTTATTTGGAATTCATGATATTTTAGTGTAAAATTTGTTCTTCTGATTTTTAGAAAAAGGCGGAATATTTATATCATAACAAAATAGATATTTTAATGATAAATATACATATATTTATACAAAAATAATTTTAGTAAATAATTTATATTCTAGAAAATCTCATTTTCTTAAGATGTCGTATTTTAAATCTTTCGAAACCGAATGCTCCTTGCGGATGTCAGAATCTCGCACTACTAAGCCCGAGGATGTGCGATAATACGCACCATCCCGAACGGGTTCCCCAAAATGGGTTGTAGCGGCGCTTTGCAAAGATTGTAAAATACTAAATTCTTTAGAAAACGGTTTTATGAAGTAAATGGTATTTATTTGTAAAGATATATATTTTCCGTATTGTTTGTTCTAAATTCTCCTAAGTTAACTAGTCTATTCCTAACTGGTCCAGACGACAAGTTGTGAGATGCCTCAAATCGTCTCTTCATCGCCAATTGTTGCCAGGTAAGTATAAGTGAGGAAAGGAGGGATCCACTCACGAATCACCGTGAGACGAGCCTTTTAATGTTACCTTTCTCACTTGCCTAGCCTAAACACCCCAAAGTCAGGTATACATAAACGACCGATGTCCACAATTTATCGTATTTTCATAATAAGAGGTATTTATTTAAAAGCGTGTCAACACTAAATCTTTTAGAAATTGTTTTATTAAGTAAAGAGTATTTAAATGAAAATATTTGTTTTCTAGTATTCTAAGTTTTTCGATGGTATCGTGTTAGGTTGTATGTATGTAAGTGTGTGAGGAGGTAGGTCGTTACCTCGTGATCTACTTTAACTGCATAGCAAGTTTGCTGGAGTTAAATGAAGGATTGAAACAATGTGGTATTTAAGTGAAAAATACGATAAATTGAAATAGCTATCATTTCATGTGTTGAAACTTGATCAAATTGTTTGATTAGTGTTTAGTAGTCAACATGAGGAAGTTTAAGTATGATTGTATTAGTGAGAAATGGAATTTTATAGAAAACCGAATCGGAAATCGGATTTGTTCTGATTCCGTCGGGTTTTGTAATTTCGTATTTTGAGAATGGAAAAGAGAGATAGAAAAGAGACTTACGGGTTTTAGATTACACTAGAGGGTGAAAGGGAACTAGAGAGATCGCCGATGTATTGCGTCTTCGCCGGTAGTTCCTAAAACGGTCGCCGGAAGTTCCGCCGGGAATTCGTCAGAGTTTCACCTCGAGCTTGTTTTCAAAGTACACAACTCTTGGAAATTTTTTTGAGAGAGTGGGCTCAGGGTTTTGGGGTGAGAGGGTAGAAGGTAGGGGGTGTATTTATATGGTAGGTTAGGGTTAGGGTAGATGAATGTTTTTTTAATAAAAAATTTTCAAAATATAGAAAATTCATTTAAAATTTGGAGTAATTAGGTGTTAATGGGCATTCTGGAACCGATCTAATAAATTAGAGTGTGCAAGGGAGTTAGGTAGCTGAAAAGACAGATTTTTCATGTTGGCGACTCGGCCGTCCGGCCGAGTCCGGCCGGCGACGCCGGCACGAGTCGAGGGTCGAGAAGGTGGGGGTCGCCGGGGTAAGACACTGGTATTTTTAGTTTTTCAGGCGCAGTTCAAGTTTTGGGAGTTATGGTGTGTGGAGTATTGGGCTTCCAAAGGATTTAAAACAAAATAATATTAAAATAATAATGTGGGGCAGGGGTTTTGAACTCTGGTGGTTTGGTTCAGCAGTGCAAGGTATTACCAATGAGCTACAAGCTCCTTCTTGTAATTATTGTGTGAAATAATTACTTAAAGTGGTAACAGTAATATTAAATACTCCGAGTATACTTCAAATTTAAATCAAATTTATGTACACAAAATGGAGTTGTTACAGTCTACCCTCCTTACAAAAATTTCGTCCTCGAAATTTACAACTTTTATTTGAGGACTAGTTTACAAAGAGGTGAGGATATCTTGCACGCATATCTTCTCTTTCCCAAGTGGATTCTCCTGGAGTGTCTTTCCTCCACATTAGTCGAACCAAGTTAACTTCTTTGTTCCGAAGTGTCTTCACTTTCCTGTCCAGGATCTCCACAGGCTGTTGCTCACAAGACAAGTCGGGCTGTATAGTGAGCTCGGAATGATCAAGAACATAGCTGGGGTAACTCACATACTTTCTGAGTTGGGATATATGGAACACATTATGCACTCTTTCCAATGAGGGTAAAAGTGTTAAGCGGTATGCCACTTCACTGACTCGTTCGAGTATGTCGAACGGTCCAATTTATCTCGGACTTAATTTACCCCGTCTTCCAAATCGGATCACTTCGCGGTTCGGAGATATCTTCAAGAATATGTGATCTCCTGGCTGGAACTCCAAGTGTCGTCTCTTCGCATCAGCCCAGTGTTTCTGTCGATCTTGGGCTATGTGCATCTTTTCCCTGATAGTACGAACTACATCAACGGTCGCTACTATCATCTCTGGTCCAAGAAGTTTCCTATCTCCGATGTCGTCCCAACTTAATGGTGATCGACACTTCCTTCCATACAATACTGCAAAAGGTTCCATCCCTATACTTGATTGGTAGCTGTTATTGTACGCGAACTCCACAAGATGCAGGTAATCTTCCCACGATCCTTTGAAGTCTAGCATACACGCTCTGAGCATATCCTCCAAGATCTGAATAGTTCGTTCCGACTGACCATATGTTTGTGGATGATAAGCCGTGCTGAAGTTCAGACTTGTACCCAAGCTTGCTTTCAGACTCTGCCAAAATTGCGATCGGAAGCTGGTGTCACGATCGGAGACAATGCAGACCGGTACTCCATAAAGTCTCACAATTTCCTGTATGAGTTCATGGGTATCAGAGATAGTACACTATGAAGATTTTAAATTTTAAGTAGATTATTACCTCCATGTACTTCTTTGCAAGTGCCTCAGTTGATTGGTCAACTCGAAATGGGATGAAGTGAGTCGACTTTGTGAGTCGATCCACAATGACCCATATGGCATCGTTACCCTTTGTGCTGCGAGGAAGAGCAGTCACAAAATCCATCGTGATGTGCTGCCACTTTCACTCTGGGATTGGTAACGGTTGAAGTAGTCCAGCTGTCCTGTGATGTTAGCCTTTACTTGCTGACACACCAAGCATTTTGCGACAGTTCTGGCTATTTCATGCTTCATTCCATGCCACCAATAATTCTGATGTAGATCTTTGTACATTTTGGTACCTCCAGGATGTACTGAGTAGGGAGAGCTCTGAGCTTCCTTCATTAACTCTTCTCGAACAAGACCTTTTGGTACACACAATCTACTGCCGTATCTCAAAAATCCGTCTTCATGGATGATGAAATATGTTCTGAGTCCATTCTCCACTTGTTCTCGGATCTTTTGCAACTTAGCATCACTTGCTTGAGCTGCTTTGATCTAATTGACAATGGTTGATTGAATTTGTAAATTCATCAAACTTGAAGTGTTACCTAGTATGACTACTTCAATCTCCATCTGATTCAAGTCTTGTTGAAGCTTCCACTGAGCGGTGAGATTCATTGCTAATGGTTGGCGACTGAGAGCATCACGTACTACATTCACCTTCCCCGGGTGCTATTGCAAGTTGATGTCAAAGTCTGCCATGAGTTCTAACCATCTTCTTTGCCGCATGTTCAACTCCTTCTGAGTAAACACGTACTTCAGACTTTTATGATCTGTGTAGATGTTCACTCGTTCACCAAGTAGATAATGACGCCAAATCATGAGAGCAAAGATGAAGGCTGCCAACTCCAGATCATGCGTCGGATAATTGCGCTCATGAGTCTTCAGTTGTCTTGAAGCATAAGCCACAACCTTACCGTGCTAATGTAGAACACATCCTAGTCCCTTACCGGATACATCACAATGCATTTCGAATCCTCCAGATTGATCCGGTATTACGAGAATAGGTGCCGATGTTAACTTTGACTTGAGTTCTACGAAAACTTGTTCGCATGCTTCTGACCATACAAATTCTTCATTTTTACGTGTGAGCTTGGTCAGGGGTGTTGCTATCTTCGAAAATCCTTCAATGGACCTTCTGTAATATCCAGCTAAACCCAAGAAATTTCGAATGTCCTTCACTGACTTTGGTGTAGGCCATTCGCTAACTGCTACAACTTTCGCTGGATCCACAGAGATTCCTTCTCCTGATACGATATGTCTAAGAAAACCAACTTGCTTTAGCCAAAATTTGCACTTGCTGTACTTGGCATAGAGCTTATGTTGTCAAAGAGTTTCCAGGACAATTCGTAGGTGCTCAGCATGTTCTTTCCGACTCTTAGAATATACCAGGATGTCGCGATGAAGATGACAACAAACCTGTCTAAGTACTCCCGGAAAACTTGATTCATTAGGTTTATGAATATTGCTGGTGTATTGGTCACTCCAAATGGCATAACTAGAAATTCGTAATGTCCATAACGAGTTCTGAAAGCTGTTTTGTGAATATCAGCTTCCTTGACCTTCACTTGATGATAACCTGAACGAAGATCCAATTTAGAGAAAACACAAGATCCACTTAGCTGATCGAATAAATTATCGATGCGCGGGAGTGGATATTTGTTCTTTATAGTGACTTCGTTCAAGACTCTATAATCGATGCACATTCTGTATGAACCTTCCTCCTTCACAAGTAGTACAGGTGCCCCCCAACTTGAAGTGCTGGGACGAATCCATCCTTTCGCCAATAATTCGTCCAACTGTGTTCGGATTTCCTTCAAACCTTCCGGACTTAATCTATAAGGTGCTTTGATCACCGGTTGTGCTCCAGGTACTAAATCAATACTGAATTCAAGAGCTCGATCGGGAGGCAAACCTGATATATCGTCAGGAAATACATCGTCGAACTTTCGAACTACCTCTGGTCTTGATTCTTCCTCCGCTTGAGCTGCTGTAACTACTGCTTCTCTTGGCTTTGCTTTCTAGGTACTTGGCTCCAGGGTACGGTCTCCGCTTTTGAAATAGAAGACCGGATGGTCTGGAATCTCGAATACTACCCTCCTTTGACGACAGTCGATGGTAGCATAAAAAGTTCCAAGCCAATCCATTCCTAGAACCACATCAAAGTTCGGTATGTCCAGTACTTTGAAATCAGCATAAAACTCTCTGCTGCAGACGACGATTGGACACAAGCTGTATCCCATAGTTGCCTTTAGAATGCCATTTCCTGAACTGGCATTCCAGCTGGATACAAGCAGTGAGACTGGAATCGCATGGGTTCGGACGAACCGTTGCGACATAAAGCAGTGGGATGCTCCAGTATCAAACAGTGCTAGTGCAGCTAGTGAGGCTACTAAAATTGTACCTAAGGTATGTGGGATATGTTTTAGGTATAGAGAAAGTGTGTAGATAAACAAGACTGAAAGAAAAGTTTGAGAAGAAAAGTTTACCAGTGATGACTTGGCCGGTGGCCTCAGCTTCTTCCACTGACAAACTGAAAGCCTGGTGCCTTGGTACATTCCTCCTGGCCTGAGGAGCATTCCTCGGAACGTTCCTTTGAGCTTGATGGAACCGACGAGGAGGTGGTGCAGCTTATGGTCCTCTGGGTGGTGCAGGTAGTGCAAGTCTTGGAGCAGGGGCTTGGATGGATGGGCGCTGTGGGTAATTGTTTGCTGGCCTGGGTGCAGCAATTGGATTTTGTTTATGAGGACAAGACCCAATACCATGAGCAGCTAAACTGCAGATCAGGCAAAGGTTGTTCGCACGCCGGCAATCTTTCGCCAGATGCCCATTTCTCTTGCAGTATTTACAAAAGGCTGGGCTGGTCCTGTTGATTGGTGCTCCTGGACGTCTTGGCACAAAAGGTGGTCTGGACGAGACTCCTCCTGCCATCTGATTGGCAGAGCGCTTAACTCCTGCAGACTGAGGTCTGCCCCTTGCTTTTATCACTGCCTCATAACTGCGGGCAGCTTCCAGAGCATCCTCATGCGTCAGAAATATCCCTGTGGCTAGTGCAGCCTGAATTTATGTGTCCAAACCTTGTTGAAAGCGACGGGCTCTGATATCATCCGTCGGTATCAAGTGTGCCGCGAACCTGTTTAAGGATTGTGTTAGCTGTGTAGTATGTGATATTTAAAATTTGAAATACTGTGACATATCTTACCGACTTAGCACGGTGAATTCAGCGTCATACTTATCTACTGACTTGTCCCACATCGAACCTTGTTGTAGATGAATGAACTGCTGCTCCATGGCAAACCTGGCAGTCACAGGGAAGTACTTCGCGTCGAACTTCTCGCGAAAAGTCTTCCATTCAATAGGCTGTACAAGACGGCTTTCTTCCGCCTTCCACCAGCTGCGAGCATTGTCCGTGAGTTGCAGTTTCGCCATACGGACCCAAGCTATGTCTGGCACTTGTGCTGCCGCCAGATCATCCTCGATGCTTTGTGCCCATTCCTCAGCTTCAAGAGGACTTCCCTTTCCGGAGAACTGCTTGGGATGTAAAACCCTGAATTGCTTTACCCCAGGTGCGTCAGTCTCGGGACGGTTCAGGAGTTGTTGCTGTCCTTCAAGGAGGCTGCGGATCGCCTCAAGTAGCACCGTTTGCTCGGTGGGTGGCGCAGGAACAGCTGGTGTGAGAGGTAGTGGTGGAGGTGTGTTGTTGTTGTTGGTGCTGGTGTTGTTCGGGGAATCCATAAGCTTGAAGAAAAATTTGGGTTAGGACAGATTCAAGTACATGAAATGATAAGATTCAAGGAATATTAAATTGTAAGATTCAAGGAACATGAATTGTAAAGAATGTTTTAGTTGCTGGTTCTTGTTTTATATTGCTTAGGTTGTTCACGCAGAACAGAACTGCATGATAGAGTTTCATACAGCTCGGACCTGCATGGGTCACCAACAAAACCTGTCACGCACCGCTTCCCGGTATACGGCGAAGGGGACGCGACTGGTCTGCTACGTATTTACTCTGAATTAAATACGCTAAGCATATCTAAGCAATACACAAGAGACAAGATATAATAAAAACAGCAACTTTTATTTATTAACATTCTTTTGTACAATGCATGAAAGGAAATACAACTGAAATAAAACGATGCCTAAACAATGGCATAACAGGAAATGAAAAGTACTGAATGGAAAATGTAAAATGAAACTAGAGCTCTAGTCCTTCAGCAAACTGCTCCAAGTCTTCTGCAGATGGCTCGATCTCTGCCGGGTCCAAATCACCTGACGACATCAAAGAAGAAAGAAATAGAATATTGTCAGCGAACAGGTCGCTCGGTAAGTCCCAAAGAGAAAGGAGATATAGAATAGACAGAATAAGAAGGTATCTTTTAAAGTTGTATTGTCTTGTTGTAATGTTGTATTAACGCTGTTGTTTGTAGCTTGTGTTAGTTATATGTATGCCCTAGAGGCCATTACTATACATATGATGTATATTGTAGTGGATGCTGGGACATATATAGGGAGGACTTTCTTGCTCGACATGATAGTATGCTATCTGGTTACTCTTTACCTTAACGTGTACATTGATTGTCTCTCTGTTACATGTTGGTAAAGCCCTTAGGATGTGTACTTGACTATCTGGACTATGATGCGGATCATACTAGTGGGGACATGGTAGTCCATAAGTACATCCTTCAAAGTCCCTAGTCGTGGGTGTATCGAGACGGGGCATCGATATGCCAGAGTAGACTAGCGTATACCTTCTCGACCCATACAGATGGGCGATGAATGATCCCATATCCATTGGTGTTTGACATCAGAGATGATATACGGGTGCTCAGTAGAGACTGGGTACACTGGACGGACTCGCCGAGAACTCCCAGATGGTATTATACCTCACGTCAGATGGCAGTTCTCTGGTGACACTGGTACAGAGTAGCCTGTTGACCCGAGATCGTCATAGAGTCTTGTGTGGTTCCCACTGTGCTTTGATTTCCATCTTACCACGTCCAAGAGAGCGTGCAAAACGGTGGTTTTTGGGTACAGTCCCGAGTCATATGGAGGCAATGAGCGATAGGAGGGGATTCGTCTCTCCCGGTATAGGGGGTTGATGTTGCGCTGTGTTCGATTGGCTATAACAGGAAATCCCTGGCCAGGGTTGCTGAGATTTACTGGTAAGTGTTACCAGTAGTTTCTCGAATTGTTATAGACCTCATATCGACACGACTTATCGAGCTATTGGGGTCTGACGTTTACCACCCCTAGGCGAGATATGCGACATATCAGACGATCAGACCGGACTGTACGGTAGTGTTACTGGTTGGATTCACTGGAGTGTGAGCGGGCTTGCTCGTCGATCTTCAGATCGCTCAATACCCGGGTGGCCGTTACGTTTAGCAGACCGCTTGCGGCTTGTGGATGTTTGATATGATCATCATCCGCTGCCGGCGTATTGACGAGTCTTTAGAGTCCTACACAGAGGTTTCCTGGCTCAAGCGAAACGAAATAGGAGCGCATATGAGATATGTGCGGGACCGAGAATGATGCGTGTATGTGATACCGTATTTCATTCTCGCGATGTGACATTGATCGGTTATATGCGATATAGCCGGGTTATCGGATCAAGTGTTGATTCGATAAGTTGTTACTGATGATACCAGTCGGTTATGTGCGACATGACCGGATCATTGAATCAAGTGTTGATTTAGTGATTTAATGCATAATTATATATTTGATATATTACTTTGCATTAACTAGTATCGGTTCACTTTGAATGGATTTTCTCACTCGGGTGTGCGCATTTCATATGCGATATGATTTTGTGCACTTGATTGTATCATGTTTGATGATACATGCTTTATGGTTAAGTGTAAAGTATCAAACTATAGTTAAGTGGATGATTAGGGTTTTTGATTTCCTTATTTATATATTAATCTTTTTCTTTTTGGAAAAAGAATAAGCAAATGAGAAAATGGTGGCAATTTTTGTTTTGTTCATGAAGTTTCATGAACACTTTGACTTTGTCACCATTTTGTCTCATGCTTAACCCTAACCACTCCACTAACCCTAGTTCACTCTCTACAACTAACCATGGTTCACTTATGATAAGAATGGATTATTCTTTTCATTTTAAATAATTCTTATGATAATAATCAATCTTTATCATCTTCTTCTTCATCTTCTTCAAGAAGCAAAAACCTAGACTTCATCAATGGTGATTGATGGAAATGAGTGAGAAATCCAATTCTAAAGTCTACCCACTTCCTATTTCTTCATCCTCTACCTCTTGCCAAGTAGTAGAGTGTGTTTCCTTCATAAGTTTTCATGGCTTGGTGAAGGTGGAGCTTGATTTAGCGATGCCTCGACGTAGATCATCTTCGGCATGGACATCGACGACCTAGCTCGCCTATTCTCCGATGAAGCCGACGCTAGAGCCCGGATTCTTATTGGACAGCAAAGGACTTCGTTGCGGAGCTATGGAGGTGGAGCACCGGATCTACAAAGGTTGTATTTCCGTTTACTTGTAGTTAAGTGTTAACTAGTTTACTTTTTCGCCTAGATTTCTAGCCAACGATCCGTATTAGGGTTTCTCGGCACCGTTAAAATGTTAAATTGGCATGTTCGATGCCTTGTGAGACCTCTTGAGAGTGCCTAGGAACCCTACAGTGGTATCAGAGCCTAGCTAGAGCCTTAGACGAAGTCTAGACGGAATTTGAAGTCCGAACGAACCGAAAACCCAAAATTTCCATGCTCTCTGTCCTTTTTCCAAAAACGTGGATTTTTCCAAATTAAAAATTACTAAAAAATTCAGCAGGGTCCTATTAGAATTACTGTAAAATTCGTGGGGCTAATTCATCAAAATTGCGGCGGAACCGCGGCAGAATCCTGGCTTCTGCGGCGGTTCCGCGGCAGTTTGATGACGTCACCCTTCCTATTTTGCACAGTAATTCCTCTTTCACAGTGCTGGATTTTATGGGAATTTTTAAATTTTTTTCAAGAGTTGAATTTTCTGCAGTTGTTTTGGGATTCGGTGTTTCGATCGGGATATCAGATTTTGTCTATGTGGCTTTCCGGATAATTTTTAGAATATGTTAAAAAGTTCGACCGAATATAAATACCTAATTTTTCCCCTGTCGGGAAATTTCCAAGTGTTGAATTTTTCCGTAGTTTAACGACGTTGTAAGTAGTGCAAGTAACGCGATGGTCCCTCTAGAAGACAACAAACCTTAACTCGATTATGTGACCTTCTTGAACTGCCCTTTGAACTTTCGGGTTTGGGGCAGTACGGCGTGCCACATGTGAGGCGTTGGCTTGACCCTTCTACGGCTGGACCATTGGTACTGAGGCACGAACTGAATGTCTTTAGACTTGTTTCATGTGTTGATCTGTATCGGAAAAACTTGGGTGTTCGATTGTTCGATCGGAAAGTTTAACATTTTCTAATTATCTGGAATGGGATACAATAATTGGAATTCACAATAAGTTATGAGATAACTGAATGAATGTTGTAAATCTAGCAATTTAGTCTCACTTGATCGGTTGCCACGGAATTTTGATGTGATCAAAAGTCCGTCGCAATCACGTAGCGTACGCGGATACTCGCCGGATAAACTTAATAGACAGCTACATCCCTTAGCCCCGACCAAGTGACTGTAGGAGAACCCCGTCGCCGAAAGCATCCGTTTGGGTGCTCGCGGTAGCGGTGTTCCGCCTTGGTGCACTTCGTTGACGGTATCGGGGGTGCGGCCGCCTATTAAAGTTTGCGACGAGCATTCGATCAGGATGTCGGGAATCTTGTTGAATTGCCCGACTTGATATTGAAAAGTGTTTTCGATAATGAGACTAAAATGCGGGGTTTATAATTGTTAGGCATGTGATGTCTAAGGAATTCATTTGGTCAGGCATGCGATGTCTGAGGTGGTTGCGGATTCCAACTGTTGTAGTTTTACACTTTCTTTTCTGTGACCGTAAGTGTAATATGTGATATCGCCGGTTTCGTTGCTATATGTCAACGACAATTGGGATGCGCATATTTACTTACGTTGATGACATGTGATGTTATGTGTTGCTGGATATGTTATATTGGATCGTCGTGTTTGAATAGCCGGGGTTTTTTTATGTGAGATGAGTGTTTTTCATTTTCATTCATGTAAAAACTTGTATGTAATATTCTTTTATTGGGGCACTTTCAGGTTGCGGAAGATGTCACCTCTTGTATATTATTTACTTTTCCGCACTAGAATAGACCCAAGGAGGAGAGCACAAGTAACCGGGTTCTGGAGTCCAGTGGGAGACCAACTCGAGGAGTCGAGTCCGGGTCTCCTAACTCTAGAATTGGTAGGGTTGCTTGCCGCTCTCATAGGGGTCTAGGGGTGTGGGTTTGTCTATTCATCACGACCGTGGAATCCGTGTTTTATACTGGCTCGTATTGAAAACACGGACGTCCTAGTATATCCAATATTTCATATGTTTCTGCTGCTGCGATATCTGTGATGTGATCATGTGATGTTCGATGATAGATACAGTATATAGTATATATGATATATTATATAGACGTTACTTATGTTTTACACCCACGCTAGCCCTGCCCCGCTCTGCCGTTAGTTACCTAACCTAACGGTGCACGAGGGGACATTGAGGCGAATGCGGATGGCATAAGTGTACGTCGTATTTATCTGTGATGATTAGGTACTTATATGAGGGGACTTCATTAATGAGATTAATGAAATAAAAGAAACCTAAGATGTTGTAGAATCGAATTTCAAAAATAAAACAGGTAGCTACAGTTCTTGCTTTGCACAGCGGTATATGTGATATATCCTGCACCTCATTCGACGAGGAAAGGACCGAGATCCCTTCACCGGGAGTGACTCCTTTAGCAATAACTGGCAGATGCTACACACTCGGTTTGTCTTTTGATTGCTTTTAAAAGTTCTGCTTTGCACAGTGATATATATGATATATCCCGCACCTCATTCGACGAGGAAAGGACTGACGATCCCTTCACCGGGAGTGACTCCTTTAGCAAAACTAGAAAAGCCTCAAAAACACTCCATTTCAAAATTCATTCGATCCTACAACGATATCAAGTTCATTACGCAACAGGTTTTCAGAAAAACCTGTCGTAGCCCTCCGTCATTTCAGATAAGTCCTATTTAGTATTCGTGCTACGTTTGTTGACCTCCGTCAAGGCGTAGTGTGCGGTAGCTAACTAGTATTTATCTGCTTATGCATATGATGCAGATTGGATTAGGGTAGTCGTGCGGCCTTGTTGACCTCCGTCAAGGGTCGTGCGGGTGGGTTTAATTCGATCAAGAAATGACGGGTTGAACTTGACTAGTAGCCTATGGTTTGTTGACCTCCGTCAAGGTCATAGGACGCTAGGGGCAAAATATTATCAGGAATTTCAAGTGTTGAAATTTGCAATGAGATTGCATACCTTCTATGAGATAGTTGGATCCCGATACCCGCTACGAGTAAGAGTTACTCCTGGGAGAGTTTTATACATTACAATTAGCCGATCAAGTAGGTGTCTAGAAAGGTGTCAACGGGGTTACGCCTCTGGGAAAACGAGGTTTACATTAATTAGGTTCGTGCGAAAGCACGGGGGACCTCCCTCAAAGTACCGACACTGGCCTGGCTGAAAGATTGGCGAACTTGTAGTGTGTAATTAATCCCGGCTAGTCTTTCCTTTTAGGGTTTGAAGGAAGATTTGATAAAAAGCAGTGGGAGCCATCCTGATTAGATAAAATAATAACCAATCTATTCTTGCAAGAGCGCACGCTGAGTGTTTTCTTCTCTCTCTCTCCAGGTAGCGACCATATCACGCCTTAATCAAGATAATAATACGGATTATTGATCGAACCCGCTTGTTATACTGAGCTGGGGAACGTTGGTCCCGCTCCAACTTATAATTGTTATAAGACAGAGCAGGAAATTGGGGAATACCAGATTTCCCGTGCCGCCCAAACGAAGAAAGTGCATATGATGCATCTCCTTCGGGTGTGTTCGTTACACAGAACTGTTTCTCTGTATCCTCTACGTCCTGGGTATGTGATACCAGATCAGGATCCCAGATATGTAATCTTTTACATAGGGCTACAGAAAGGTAGAGAACTGAGAACGGGTGATAAGTTTCATGAGGCAGAAAACGGGGCAAGTGTTGCAGCCAAGTCTGTTGGTCACTATCACCCTGTATTACAATACATTGATTCTAAACAAATGTTATTAGATACCGAACCTGATATACAAAATCATATCAGTCTCTTTATTAGTAAAGAAATGATAAAATTCTGGATTGTTGGATAATGTTTTGAACATTTCCTATATCAAAAGTTGATCGGATCAGGCACGTTATCTAAAAGCATTGATGTTCTAAATCAAACTACAGTTCTTAGTATACGGAACACACACAAGAGGAAGAGTTCAGAAATGAACGAATTCTTCTTGAGGCATTGTAGACTAGGTCATATCAACATGACCCGACTAGCTGAAGTTACATTTAGATGCATATTTAAATCAGTTTGAATTTACATCTTGTGAAACTCGCCAGTCATGTCACAAAGATAAGATGACCACAGCTCTGTTTATTGGAAACAGAGAAAGAGTTAGTAAACTCTTGGGATGATACATGTTGATGTATGTAAGGTCCCCTGTCTACACATGCCAAGACCGGTTCTTTATACTTCATTACATTCTCTGATAATCTCTCAAGATTCAGACATATGTTCCTGTTGAAACATGAGTCCGAGCCTTTTGAGATATTCACAGAATATAAGCGAGAAGTAGAGAACCAAAATACGGGTATAAGTATTATGTCCTATGATGAGATCAGGGAGGAGAATACTTGTGCATGGAATTCCTGGACTATTCTAAAGGAGAATGAGATTCTCTCTCAGCATTACTCCTCTGTATACACCATAGCACGATGGTATATCGGGGTGGAGCAATTACACCCTATGTGATAAGGTGTGCTCTATGATGAGTAATACTGAGTTACCTGTTTCCTTTTTGGGAGTTATGCGCTTGAGAAGCTGCATACCTATTGAATAGGTTCGAATCAAATCAGTTACCTACCACTTATTATGCGATATGGAAAGGGAAGAGCCCATGTCTTAAGCTAGTTAAGATTTGGGGTTGTCCGGCCTATGTCTAAAAGCAAAATCCGGACAAGCTCGAGGCAAAGTCTGTAATGTAGAACTGGAAAGGTTCCAGCTATACAAAATGCAGCTGATGATTTGATAGAACCAAAAGATTCAGTAGATTCCAACGAACCTCAGCCTCTCCGCCGATCTAGTAGGGTTCCTCACCCACCTGAGAGATACTTCGGTTTCTCTATGACAGTGGGAGCGAGGATTGCATCATGAGATGATGACCCAACTAGTTTCGAGCTGGCCATCAGGAGTGTGACTCTATAAGAATGGCTGGATGCTTAGTGATCTGAGATGGAATCCATGCACACCAACAAAGTATGGACTTTGGTTGCTAAATCTGAAGGGTTAAATCCCCATCATGAGCAAGTATATCTTGAGAAGATTACTTGGTGTAGATGGAAAAGTTGAGACTTTCAAAGATAGACTTGTTAAAGCTTTTCGTCATCGACCAGGCGTGGATAATGATGAAACTTTTTCAAGTAGCTATGCTTAAGTCCATCCAGATCCTACTTGCCACGGCTACATACCATGACTATGATATCTGGCGGTTGGGTGCCATGACTGCTTTTCTAAAATGATGTTTTAGAAGAGAGCGTCTATAAGTACACAGCCAGAGGGCTTCGTAGACAGTGGGAGCAGCGGAAACGTGTGCAAGATGCTTTATAAGATAAAGCAGACATCGCGGAGATGGAACATCTGTTTTGATGGATTAGTCAAAGAAGTTGACATCATCAGAATGGTAGATGAACCTTGTATATACAAAAAGGTAGTAGGGAGTATGGTGATGATCCTCGTAGAGTACGTGGATGGCATACTCTTGATAGGGAAAGAGTTTCCTATGCTACGCTCGATCAATCTCCGCCTATCACAATGATTCTCCACATAGGATCAAAGTGATACCTACTAAATCCTGGGTTTTGGACCTATAAGATAGATCTAAATGGATGTTAGGATACTCACTAGCTGTAGTGAGAAGGTATCAGTTGATCCTGGGGAGAATCACTGGAAGGGTTCCAGGGTGATAAAGACGACTGAATGTCAGTCGCAGGCATTGTCTTTACCCTCAGTAAAGGGACGGTATGTTGGAAGAGTTCCAAGCTAGATACCGTGACATACTAGACGATAAAGGCAGGATACATCGCTACCAAAGATGCTACCAAAGAGGCTGTTTGGATGTATAATGGTTCATGAGATGAACTATGTTCCTACCATTGTGAGACAATGGAGTCGTGGCTTATGCCAAGGAACGCCGGTCCCATCAGTGATCCAGACATATTCTAAGACAGTGTCACCTGATCATGGAGATGGTTGATCTCCAGGGAGATCGAGGTTAGGAGAGTAGACTCAGAGGACAACACAGCGGATCCACTCACAAAGGCCTGTTCCCAGAGAGAGACTTTTATGGGATGGTTGAGTATGAGATACTGCAACCACTGCTATCAGATGGCCCTAGTGCAAGTGGGAGATTGTTAGTTATATGTATGCCCTAGAGGCCATTACTATACATAGGATGTATATTGTAGTGGATGTTGGGACATATATAGGGAGGACTTTCTTGCTCGACATGATAGTATGCTATCTGGTTACTCTTTACCTTAACGTGTACATTGATTGTCTCTCTGTTACATGTTGGTAAAGCCCTTAGGATGTGTACTTGACTATCTGGACTATGATGCGGATCATACTAGTGGGGATATGGTAGTCCATAAGTACATCCTTCAAAGTCCCCAGTCGTGGGTGTATCGAGACGGGGCATCGATATGCCAGAGTAGACTAGCGTATACCTTCTTGACCCATACAGATGGGCGATGAATGATCCCATATCCATTGGTGTTTGACATCAGAGATGATATACGGGTGCTCAGTAGAGACTGGGTACACTGGACGGACTCGCCGAGAACTCCCAGATGGTATTATACCTCACGTCAGATGGCAGTTCTCTGGTGACACTGGTACAGAGTAGCCTGTTGACCCGAGATCGTCATAGAGTCTTGTGTGGTTCCCACTGTGCTTTGATTTCCATCTTACCACGTCCAAGAGGGCGTGCAAAATGGTGGTTTTTGGGTACAGTCCCGAGTCACATGGAGGCAATGAGCGATAGGAGGGGATTTGTCTCTCCCGGTATAGGGGGTTGATGTTGCGCTGTGTTCGATTGGCTATAACAGGAAATCCCTGGCCAGGGTTGCTGAGATTTACTGGTAAGTGTTACCAGTAGTTTCTCGAATTGTTATAGACCTCATATCGACACGACTTATCGAGCTATTGGGGTCTGACGTTTACCACCCCTAGGCGAGATATGCGACATATCAGACGATCAGACCGGACTGTACGGTAGTGTTACTGGTTGGATTCACTGGAGTGTGAGCGGGCTTGCTCGTCGATCTTCAGATCGCTCAATACCCGGGTGGCCGTTACGTTTAGCAGACCGCTTGCGGCTTGTGGATGTTTGATATGATCATCATCCGCTGCCGGCGTATTGACGAGTCTTTAGAGTCCTACACAGAGGTTTCCTGGCTCAAGCGAAACGAAATAGGAGCGCATATGAGATATGTGCGGGACCGAGAATGATGCGTGTATGTGATACCGTATTTCATTCTCGCGATGTGACATTGATCGGTTATATGCGATATAGCCGGGTTATCGGATCAAGTGTTGATTCGATAAGTTGTTACTGATGATACCAGTCGGTTATGTGCGACATGACCGGATCATTGAATCAAGTGTTGATTTAGTGATTTAATGCATAATTATATATTTGATATATTACTTTGCATTAACTAGTATCGGTTCACTTTGAATGGATTTTCTCACTCGGGTGTGCGCATTCCATATGCGATATGATTTTGTGCACTTGATTGTATCATGTTTGATGATACATGCTTTATGGTTAAGTGTAAAGTATCAAACTATAGTTAAGTGGATGATTAGGGTTTTTGATTTCCTTATTTATATATTAATCTTTTTCTTTTTGGAAAAAGAATAAGCAAATGAGAAAATGGTGGCAATTTTTGTTTTGTTCATGAAGTTTCATGAACACTTTGACTTTGTCACCATTTTGTCTCATGCTTAACCCTAACCACTCTACTAACCCTAGTTCACTCTCTACAACTAACCATGGTTCACTTATGATAAGAATGGATTATTCTTTTCATTTTAAATAATTCTTATGATAATAATCAATCTTTATCATCTTCTTCTTCATCTTCTTCAAGAAGCAAAATCCTAGACTTCATCAATGGTGATTGATGGAAATGAGTGAGAAATCCAATTCTAAAGTCTACCCACTTCCTATTTCTTCATCCTCTACCTCTTGCCAAGTAGTAGAGTGTGTTTCCTTCACAAGTTTTCATGGCTTGGTGAAGGTGGAGCTTGATTTAGCGATGCCTCGACGTAGATCATCTTCGGCATGGACATCGACGACCTAGCTCGCCTATTCTCCGATGAAGCCGACGCTAGAGCCCGGATTCTTATTGGACAGCAAAGGACTTCGTTGCGGAGCTATGGAGGTGGAGCACCGGATCTACAAAGGTTGTATTTCCGTTTACTTGTAGTTAAGTGTTAACTAGTTTACTTTTTCGTCTAGATTTCTAGCCAACGATCCGTATTAGGGTTTCTCGGCACCGTTAAAATGTTAAATTGGCATGTTCGATGCCTTGTGAGAGCTCTTGAGAGTGCCTAGGAACTCTACAGCTTGGTACAGAAGAATGCCAGTGTATACGAGAGGAATCTCTATATGCCAGAGACTAGAGGCACGTATAGTACAAGGAACCGTTTATGCCACGATACAACAGCAACTGGATTCATGTTAGGTGTATTAAGTCTTACAGTCTCGTGCCACTTTTTACACCTTCCGTACCAATCTACCTCTTAAACCCCGTAGTGTTTCATTTGTATTGTATTGTACTGTAAATTGACTTGAGTGTATAATTGAAAAACTGACCGAAACCATGATATCAGTAAACGGATGTAACCGTAGAATCATGTAAGTGGAATAACTGGAGAACCATGTAAGTGGAATGTATATCCATGGTTCGGTTCAGTCAAGTTGTATAGATTGATAATTGGACTTGTGGATTCATGTTGAAGATTGCAGATTGTAGATTGACTTGAATCATATTCAAGTCAGATTAATCAGACTCAAACCCGAGTCAGACAATTAGAAATGTAAATCGAAGTCTTGATTATTTCTTAAACCTAGAATTGCTAGGGTCCTCAGGGTAATTTATAAAACTTGAGGGGGTTTTATGTAAAAATACTTTTATATACTTTTCAAAATACACCTCAAGTATTCATTATTCGTCTTTAGAGTTATAATGAATGCGTATTTTATATTGTGATATTTCTAGTGAAAATATCCTAGATTCCTACTTAAGGGTATTTATTTATAATATTGATTTATTTGGAATTCATGGTATTTTAGTGTAAAATTTGTTCTTGTGATTTTCAGAAAAAGGCGGAATATTTATATCATAACAAAATAGATATTTTAATGATAAATATACATATATTTATACAAAAATAATTTTAGTAAATAATTTATATTCTAGAAAATCTCATTTTCTTAAGATGTCGTATTTTAAATATTTCGAGACCGAATGCTCCTTGCGGAGGTCTGAATCTCGCACTACTAAGCCCGAGGATGTGCGATAATCCGCACCATCCCGAACGGGTTCCCCAAAATGGGTTGTAGCGGCGCTTTGCAAAGATTGTAAAATACTAAATCTTTTAGAAAACGGTTTTATGAAGTGAATGGTATTTATTTGTAAAGATGTATATTTTCCGTATTGTTTGTTCTATATTCTTCTAAGTTAACTAGTCTATTCCTAACTGGTCCAGACGACAAGTTGTGAGATGCCTCACATCGTCTCTTCACCGCCAATTGTGGCCAGGTAAGTACAAGTGAGGAAATGAGGGATTCGCCCACGAATCACCGTGAGACGAGCCTTTTAAAGTTACCTTTCTCACTTGCCAAGCCTAGACATCCCAAAGTCAGGTTTAGATAAATGACCGATATCCACAACTTATCGTATTTTCATAATAAGAGCTATTTATTTAAAAGTGTGTCAACACTAAATCTTTTAGAAATAGTTTTATTAAGTAAAGAGTATTTAAATGAAAATGTTTGTTTTCTCGTATTCTAAGTTTTTCGATGGTATCGTGTTAGGTTGTATGTATGTAAGTGTATGAGGAGGTAGGTCGTTACCTCGTGATCTATTTTAACTGTATAGCAAGTTTGATGGAGTTAAATGAAGGATTGAAACAATGTGGTATTTAAGTGAAAAATACGATAAATTGAAATAGATATCATTTCATGTGATGAAACTTGATCAAATTGTTTGATTAGTGTTTAGTAGTCAACATGAGGAAGTTTAAGTATGATTGTATTAGTGAGAAGTGGAATTTTATAGAAAACCGAATCGGAAATCGGATTTGTTCTGATTCCGTCGGGTTTTGTAATTTCGTATTTTGAGAATGGAAAAGAGAGATAGAAAAGAGACTTATGGGTTTTAGATTACACTAGAGGGTGAAAGGGAACTAGAGAGATCACCGATGTATTGCGTCGTCGCCGGTAGTTTCTAAAACGGTCGCCGGAAATTCCGCCGGGAATTCGTCGGAGTTTCGCCTCGAGCTTGTTTTCAAAGTACACAACTCTTGGAAATTTTTTTGAGAGAGTGGGCTCAGGATTTTGGGGTGAGAGGGTAGTGGGTAGGGGGTGTATTTATAGAGTAGGCTAGGGTTAGGGTAGATGAAGGTTTTTTTAATAAAAAATTGTCAAAATATAGAAAATTCATTTAAAATTTAGAGTAATTAGGTGTTAATGGGCATTCTGGAACCGATCCAATAAATTAGAGTGTGCAGGGGAGTTGAGTAGCTGAAAAGACAGATTTTTCATGTTGGCGACTCGGCCGTCCGGCCGAGTCCGGCCGGCGGCGCCGGCCCGAGTCGGGGGTCGAGAAGGTGGAGGGTCGCCGGGGTAAGACACTGGTATTTTTAGTTTTTTAGGTGCAGTTCAAGTTTTGGGAGTTATGGTGTGTGGACTGTTGGGCTTCCAAAGGATTTAAAACAAAATAATATTAAGAAAATAATGTGGGGCAGGGGTTTTGAACTCTGGTGGCTTGGTTCAGCAGTGCAAGGTATTACCAATGAGCTACAAGCTTCTTCTTGTAATTATTGTGTGAAATAATTACTTAAAGTGGTAACAGTAATATTAAATACCCCAAGTATACTTCAAATTTAAATCAAATTTTTATTACACAAAAAATGGAGTTGTTACAGTCTACCCTCCTTACAAAAATTTCGTTCTCGAAATTTACAACTTTTATTTGAGGAATAGTTTACAAAGAGGTGAGGATATCTTGCACGCATATCATCTTCCCTTTCCCAAGTCGATTCTCCTGGAGTGTCTTTCCTCCACATTACTCGAACCAAGTTAAGTTCTTTGTTCCGAAGTGTCTTCACTTTCCTGTCCAGGATCTCCACAGCCTGTTGCTCACAAGACAAGTCGGGCTGTATAGTAAGCTCGGAATGATCAAGAACATGGCTGGGGTCACTTATGTACTTTCTGAGTTAGGATATGTGGAACACATTATGCACTCCTTCCAATGAGGGTGAAAGTGCTAAGCAGTATGCCACTTCACCGACTCGTTCGAGTATGTCGAACGGTCCAATTTATCTCGGACTTAATCTACCCCGTCTTCCAAATCGGATCACTCCGCGGTTCGGAGATATCTTCAAGAATACGTGATCTCCTGGCTGGAACTCCAAGTGTCGTCTCTTCATATCAGCCCAGTATTTCTGCCGATCTTGGGCTATGCGCATCCTTTCCCTGATAGTACGAACTACATCAACGGTCGCTACTATCATCTTTGGTCCAAGAAGTTCCCTATCTCCGATGTCGTCCCAACTTAATGGTGATCGACACTTCCTTCCATACAATACTTCAAAAGGTGCCATCCCTATACTTGCTTTGTAGCTGTTATTGTACGCAAACTCCATAAGATGTAGGTGATTTTCCCACGATCCTTTGAAGTCTAGCATACACGCTCTGAGCATATCCTCCAAGATCTGAATAGTTCGTTCCGACTGACCATCTGTTTGTGGATGATAAGCCGTGCTGAAGTTCAGATTTATACCCAAGCTTGCTTGCAGACTCTGCCAAAATTGCGATCGGAAGCTGGTGTCACGATCGGAGACAATGCAGACCGGTACTCCATGAAGTCTCAAAATTTCCTGTATGAGTTCATGGGTATCAAAGATAGTACACTATGAAGAGTTTAAATCTTAAGTAGATTATTACCTCTATGTACTTCTTTTCAAGTGCCTCAGTTGATTGGTCAACTCGAAATGGGATGAAGTGAGCCGACTTTGTGAGTCGATCCACAATGACCCATATGGAATCGTTACCCTTTGTGCTGCGAGGAAGAGCAGTCACAAAATCTATCGTGATGTGCTGCCACTTCCACTCTGGGATTGGTAACGGTTGAAGTAGTCCAGCTGTCCTGTGATGTTCAGCCTTTACTTGCTGACACACCAAGCATTTTGCGACAATTCTTGCTATTTCATGCTTCATTCCATGCCACCAATAATTCTGACGTAGATCTTTGTTCATTTTGGTACTTCCAGGATGTACTGAGTTGGGAGAGCTGTGAGCTTCCTTCATTAACTCTTCTCGAATAGGACCTTTTGGTACACACAATCTGCTGCCGTATCTCAAATATCCGTCTTCATGGATGATGAAATCTGTTCTGAGTCCATTCTCCAATTGTTCTCTGATCTTTTGCAACTTAGCATCACTTGCTTGAGCTTCTTTGAACTGATTGACAATGGTTGATTGAACTTGTAAATTCATCAAACTTGAAGTGTTACCTGGCATGACTACTTCAATCTCCATCTGATTCAAGTCTTGTTGAAGCTTCCACTGAGCGGTGAGATTCATTGCTAATGGTTGGCGACTGAGAGTATCAGGTACTACATTCACCTTCCCCGGATGATATTGCAAGTTGATGTCAAAGTCCGCCATGAGTTCTAACCATCTTCTTTGCCGCATGTTCAACTCCTTCTGGGTAAACACGTACTTCAGAATTTTAAGGTCTGTGTAGATATCCACTCGTTCACCAAGTAGATAATGGCGCCAAATCTTGAGAGCAAAAATGACGGCTGCCAACTCCAAATCATGCGTCGGATAATTGCGCTCCTGAGTCTTCAGTTGTCTTGAAGCATAAGCCACAACCTTACCGTGCTGATGTAGAACACATCCTAGTCCCTTACCGGATGCATCACAATGCATTTCGAATCCTCCAGATTTATCCGGTATTACGAGAATAGGTGCTGATATTAACTTTGACTTGAGTTCTCCGAAAACTTGTTCGTATGTTTCTGACCATACAAATTCTTCATCTTTACGTGCGAGCTTGGTCAGGGGTGTTATTATCTTCAAAAATCCTTCAATAAACCTTCTGTAATATCCAGCTAAACCCAAGAAACTTTGAATGTCCTTCACTGACTTTGGTGTAGGCCATTCGCTAACTGTTGCAAATTTCGCTGGATCCACAGAGATTCCTTCTCCTGATACGATATGTCCAAGAAAACCAACTTGCTTTAGCCAAAATTCGCACTTGTTGTACTTGACATAGAGCTTATGTTGTCGAAGAGTTTCCAGGACAATTCGTAGGTGCTCTGCATGTTCTTTCCGACTCTTAGAATATACCAGGATGTCGTCGATGAAGATGACAACAAACCTGTCTAAGTACTCCCGGAAAACTTGATTCATTAGGTTCATGAATATTGCTGGTGCATTGGTCACTGCAAATGGCATCACTAGAAATTCGTAATGTCCATAGCGAGTTCTGAAAGCTTTTTTATGAATATCAGCTTCCTTGACCTTCACTTGATGATAACCTGAACGAAGATCCAATTTAGAGAAAACACAAGATCCACTTAGCCGATCGAATAAATCATCGATGCGCGGGAGTGGATATTTGTTCTTTATAGTGACTTCGTTCAAGACTCTATAATCGATGCACATTCTGTATGAACCTTCCTCCTTCACAAGTAGTACAGGTGCTCCCCAACTTGAAGTGCTGGGACGAATTCATCCTTTCGCCAATAATTCGTCCAACTGTGTTCGGACTTCCTTCAAACCTTCCGGACTTAATCTATGAGGTGCTTTGATCACCGGTTGTGCTCCAGGTACTAAATCAATACTGAATTCAAGAGCTCGATTGGGAGGCAAACCTGATATATCATCAGGAAATACATCGTCGAACTTTCGAACTACCTCTGGTCTTGATTCTTCCTCCGCTTGAGCTGCTGCAACTACTGCTTCTCTTGGCTTTGCTTTCTAGGTACTTGGCTCCAGGGTACGGTCTCCGCTTTTGAAATAGAAGACCGGATGGTCTGGAATCTCGAATACTACCCTCCTTTGACGACAGTCGATGGTAGCATAAAAAGTTCCAAGCCAATCCATTCCTAGAACCACATCAAAGTTCGGTATGTCCAGTACTTTGAAATCAGCATAAAACTCTCTGCTGCAGACGACGATTGGACACAAGCTGTATCCCATAGTTGCCTTTAGAATGCCATTTCCTGAACTGACATTCCAGCTGGATACAAGCGGTGAGATTGGAATCGCATGGGTTCGGACGAACCGTTGCGACATAAAGCAGCGGGATGCTCCAGTATCAAACAGTGCTAGTGCAGCTAGTGAGGCTACTAAAATTGTACCTAAGGTATGTGGGATATGTTTTAGGTATAGAGAAAGTGTGTAGATAAACAAGACTGAAAGAAAAGTTTGAGAAGAAAAGTTTACCAGTGATGACTTGGCCGGTGGCCTCAGCTTCTTCCACTGATATAGTGAAAGCCCGGTGCCTTGGTACATTCCTCCTGGCCTGAGGAGCATTCCTCGGAACGTTCCTTTGAGCTTGATGGAACCGACGAGGAGGTGGTGCAGCTTATGGTCCTCTGGGTAGTGCAGGTAGTGCAAGTCTTGGAGCAGGGGCTTGGATGGCTGGGCGCTGTGGGTAATTGTTTGCTGGCCTGGGTGCAGCAATTGGATTTTGTTTATGAGGACAAGACCCAATACCATGAGCAGCTGAGCTGCAGATCAGGCAAAGGTTGTTCGCACGCCAGCAATCTTTCGCCAGATGCCCATTTCTCTTGCAGTATTTACAAAAGGCTGGGCTGGTCCTGTTGATTGGTGCTCCTGGACGTCTTATATCGCCAGATGCCCATTTTAGTTGCTGGTTCTTGTTTTATATTGCTTAGGTTGTTCACGCAGAACAGAACTGCATGATAGAGTTTCATACAGCTCGGACCTGCATGGGCCACCAACAAAACCTGTCACGCACCGCTTCCCGGTATACGGCGAAGGGGACGCGACTGGTCCGCTACGTATTTACTCTGAATTAAATACGCTAAGCGTATCTAAGCAATACACAAAAGACAAGATATAATAAAAACAGCAACTTTTATTTATTAACATTCTTTTGTACAATGCATGAAAGGAAATACAACTGAAATAAAACGATGCCTAAACAATGGCATAACAGGAAATGAAAAGTACTGAATGGAAAATGTACAATAAAACTAGAGCTCTGGTCCTTCAGCAAACTGCTCCAAGTCTTCTGCAGATGGCTCGATCTTTGCCGGGTCCAAATCACCTGATGAAATCAAAGAAGAAAGAAATAGAATGTCGTCAGCGAACAGGTCGCTCGGTAAATCCCAAAGAGAAAGGAGATATAGAATAGACAGAATAAGAAGGTATCTTTTAAAGTTGTATTGTCTTGTTGTAATATTATATTAACGCTGTTGTTTGTAACTTGGTACAGAAGAATGTCAGTGTATACGAGAGGAGTCTCTATATGCCAGAGAGTAGAGGCACGTATAGTACAAGGAACCGTTTATGCCACGGTACAACAGTAACTGGATTCATGTTTGGTGTATTAAGTCTTACAGTCTCGTTCCACTTTTTACACCTTCCGTACCAATCTACCCCTTAAATCCCGTAGTGTTTTATTTGTATTGTATTGTACTGTAAATTGACTTGAGTGTATAATTGAAAAACTGACCAAAACCATGATATCAGTAAACGGATATAACCATAGAATCATGTAAGTGGAATAACTGGAGAACCATGTAAGTGGAATGTATATCCATGGTTCGGTTCAGTCAAGTTGTATAGATTGATAATTGGACTTGTGGATTCATGTTGAAGATTGCAGATTGTATATTGACTTGAATCATATTCAAGTCAGATTAATCAGACTCAAACCAGAGTCAGACAATTAGAAATGTAAATCGAAGTCTTGATTATTTCTTAAACCTAGAATTGCTAGGGTCCTCAGGGTAATTTATAAAACTTGAGGGGGTTTTATGTAAAAATACTTTTATATACTTTTCAAAATATACCTCAAGTATTCATTATTCGTCTTTAGAGTTATAATGAATGTGGATTTTATATTGTGATATTTCTAGTGAAAATATCCTAGATTCCTACTTAAGGGTATTTATTTATAATATTGATTTATTTGGAATTCATGGTATTTTAGTGTAAAATTTGTTCTTGTGATTTTTAGAAAAAGGCGGAATATTTATATCATAACAAAATAGATATTTTAATGAAAAATATACATATATTTATACAAAAATAATTTTAGTAAATAATTTATATTCTAGAAAATCTCATTTTCTTAAGATGTCGTATTTTAAATCTTTCGAGATCGAATGCTTCTTGCAGAGCTCTGAATCTCGCACTACTAAGCCCGAGGATGTGCGATAATCCGCACCATCCCGAACGGGTTCCCCAAAATAGGTTGTAGCGGCGCTTTGCAAAGATTGTAAAATACTAAATTCTTTAGAAAACGGTTTTATGAAGTAAATGGCATTTACTTGTAAAGATGTATATTTTCCGTATTGTTTGTTCTAGATTCTCCTAAGTTAACTAGTCTATTCCTAACTGGTCCAGACGACGAGTTGTGAGATGACTCAAATCGCCTCTTCACCGCCAATTGTGGCCAGGTAAGTACATGTGAGGAAAGGAGGGATCCGCTCACGAATCACCGTGAGACGGGTCTTTTAAAGTTACCTTTCTCACTTGCCAAGCTTAGACACCCCAGAGTCGGGTTTAGATAAACGACCGATATCCACAACTTATCGTATTTTCATAATAAGAGCTATTTATTTAAAAGTGTGTCAACCCTAAATCTTTTAGAAATAGTTTTATTAATTAAAAAGTATTTAATTGAAAATATTTGTTTTCTCGTATTCTAAGTTTTTCGATGGTATCGTGTTAGGCTGTATGTAAGTGTGTGAGGAGGTAGGTCATTATCTCGTGATCTACTTTAACTGTATGGCAAGTTTGATGGAGTTAAATGAAGGATTGAAACGATGTGGTATTTAAGTGAAAAATACGATAAATTGAAATAGCTATCATTTCATGTGATGAAACTTGATCAAATTGTTTGATTAGTGTTTAGTAGTCAACATGAGGAAGTTTAAGTATGATTGTATTAGTGAGAAGTGGAATTTTATAGAAAACCGAATCGGAAATCGGATTTGTTCCGATTCCGTCGGGTTTTGTAATTTCGTATTTTGAGAATGGAAAAGAGAGATAGAAAAGGGACTTACGGGTTTTAGATTACACTAGAGGGTGAAAGGGAACTAGAGAGATCGCCGATGTATTGCGTCTTCGCCGGTAGTTCCTAAAACGGTCGCCGGAAGTTCCGCCTGGAATTCGTCGGAGTTTCGCCTCGAGCTTGTTTTTAAAGTACACAACTCTTGGAATTTTTTTTGAGAGAGTTGGCTCAGGGTTTTGGGGTGAGTGGGTAGAGGGTAGGGGGTGTATTTATAGGGTAGGCTAGGGTTAGGATAGATGAAGGGATTTTTAATAAAAAATTGTAAAATTATAGAAAATTCATTTAAAATTTTGAGTAATTAGGTGTTAATGGGTATTTTGGAACCGATCCAATAAATTAGAGTAGGCTGGGGAGTTGGGTAGCTGAAAAGACAGATTTTTCATGTTGGCAACTCGGCCATCCGGCCGAGTACGGCCGGCGGCGCCGGCCCGAGTCGGGGGTCGAGAAGGTGGGGGGTCGCCGGGGTAAGACACTGGTATTTTTAGTTTTTCAGGTGCAGTTCAAGTTTTGGGAGTTATGGTGTGTGGACTGTTGGGCTTCCAAAGGATTTAAAACAAAATAATATTAAAAAAAATAATGAGGGGTAGGGGATTTGAACTCTAGTGGCTTGGTTCAGCAGTGCAATGTATTACCAATGAGCTACAAGCTCTTTCTTGTACTTATTGTGTGAAATAATTAGTTAAAGTGGTAACAGCAACATTAAATACCCCAAGTATACTTCAAATTTAAATCAAATTTATGTACACAAAAAAATAGAGTTGTTATATCTTCACTAAACTACCTTTAGCAAAGAAAACACACCACACTTGATCGCTAGTCAAGTGTAGGATGATGAAGTAGGGGTTTTATATGCTCACTAGGGTTTCAAGGTTCATGGTTCACATCACATGTGAGGGGTTGATGCTTGAAGAATGAGGTGAAGAAAATGGAGGGAGCTAGAGAGCAACTCAAGAAAATGGCTAAGGCATCAAGAGCTTAACACTTGAGCATAAGAGTGTATATATGGCAACTCAAGAATCACACATTATTGAAGTATGGGATAAATTGCAATACAAAAAATGCACAATGCTTCAATAATGCAAACAAATGAGTAAACAAATATAAGAACCCATGCCTTGAACCATACTGCAAATATCTCCTCATTTTACACCTCATTTCTATTTTCACAAAATAGAAAATCAAGCATGCTTCATTATATATATAGATATATATATTAATTAACATATATATTAATAAAGCAATTAGTGAGTTAATAATATTAGTTAACATATAATTATATCAAATTAAATTAACACTTGATCTAATAATCCGGTTATATCACATATAACCGACTAATATCATTTATCTGTATATCACATTATCAAATCAACACTTGATTCGATAATCCGGTTATATCACATATAACCTAACTTGATAACAGATAACCGCCAGATTACAATACGATATCACATCCACGCACATATCAGCATATGTTCCCTACTTCATTTCGCTTGAATCAAGAAACTTCTGTGTGAGACTCTAAAAACTCGTCAATACGCCAGCAGTAGGTGATGATCACATCAGCCATCCACAAGCCGTCAGCGGTACTAGCTGGACGTAACAGCTACCTTGGTATTGAGTGATTAGAAGATCAAAAAGCAAGCTTGTCCATACTCTCCTGAAGCCTATCAGTAATACTATCGTACAGTTCAGTCTCTTCGTCTGATATGTCGCATATCATGTCTAGGGGTGGTAAACGTCAGACCTCAGTAATGTGATAAGTCATGCCGATGTATGGCTCATAAAAGTTTGAGAAACTACTGATAACACTTACCCGTAAATCTCAACAGCAGCCATGGCCAGGGACTTCTTGTTACAGCCAATCGAGCATAGCGCAACATCAACTCCCAATACCGGGAGAGACGAAACCCCTCCTATCTCTCACTGCCTCCATGCGACTCGGGACTGTATCCAAAATCCACCTGTTTGCACGACTCTTTTGAGCCGTGGTAGGAAGGAAATCAAAGCACAGTGGGAGTCATACAAGACTCTATGACGATCTCGGGTCTACAGACTAATTTGTACCAATGTCACCAGAGGACTGCTATCTGACGATAGGTATACTACCAACTAGGAGTCCTCGGCGAGTCCTGTTCGGTATACCCATTCTCTAATGGGCACCTGTGTACAATCTTTGATGTCAAACACCAATGGCTATGGGATCAACCATCGCCCTCTAAGGGTCAAGAAACATACACACTAGTCTACTCTGGAATATCGATGCCCTGGTCTCGATACTCTCTCGACTAGGAACTAGTTAAAGGATGTACTTGTGGACCACCCTGGCCCCACTAGTATGATCTCATCATAATCCTGGTAGTCAAGTACATATCCTAAGGGCTTTATCAATATGTGAGAGAAAGACAGTATGAAAATACCAGTCTACATGTTAAGATATAGGTAACCGGATAGCATAATATCATGTCGAGCAAGAAAGTCCTATATATATATATATATCCAAGCATCTACTATATCAACAATAATGACCTCTATGGCATACATATTCCTAACAGTCGCTTGCGGCCGAAGGGGTGCTTCCAATGGTCGTTCGACACGTGGGTTTCGACGGCTGACAGACGCGACGCTTTGATTTGGCGGGAATTGATCAGGGTCGTCCGATACATCTCTTAGAGTTGTATAAGTAGGAGAGGGATCCCCCTAGGGTTGACGCTTTCGCCATTGTTTCTTTTCACTGCGAGAGATTGCTCGGCGCTCCTCCTTTTTAGATTAGATCTCCTATGCCTTTCCTCAACAAAACCTCCCCTTTATCAGGTTAGATGTCTTCCTCTGAGAAGTCTGTAGAAGTTGTTAGGCTCGAGTCAGGTGATGAGGTTCCAGTTGTTGGAGCCGAGCCCCGGGTGTCCTCTCCCGCTTCTTCGGCTGCCTCTCCTGAGTCGGGTTCCCCCATAAAGTTAGGGCTACCCGTGGTGACGGCAAGGGCCTCCAAATCGCGCATCGGGAACGTTCGCGATGCGCCCTCCATCTTAAGAAATGTGGACGAGCTTACAGAGATCCGGGCTCTCTTCCACATTCCCCCAGCTATTTGCTTCGCTTAGCTAGGGAAGGTGAAAGGACGGATCATGTGCGGAGAAAGGAGATTGCCTTGTACTTGGATGCATTCTGGGTTGGAATGCGTCTGCCTTTTCCTACCGAGGTATGCGGGGTATTTCGTTGCTTCCAACCTGTCCCGGGCCAGCTAGTGCCGAACTCGTGGAGAATTCTCCTCGGATTTCTGGTCCGGTTGAAACTTGAAACATCCCTTTCAGCCTGACCCATCTTACTTCCTTCCTCTATTACAAAAATCACCTTGGCATCTGTAGGGTGTTTTTCGTCACTCCATTGAGATGGGAATGCGCGCGCGCTTGTCAGGCGTACTACAGATTCCCCCTGCCTAGGATAGGCGGGGGTTTAATGATTATGGGGATCCGAATCTCCGGCAGCCGCGGACTAAGCTGTCGTTAATTACTCCTCGCATTTGGAGCGAGAGAACCTCCGATTGACGGGTCAAACAGGTTATGCGACCTCAATGTGTAGTGTTGTGTTTTGAAGGGGATTTGGATATATCGGGGTCTTCGCAGAGTTTTTATGGGGGTCCTGCTACCCGGATAGCGGGCTGGGGCTCAAGGGGGCTAGCAGCCCGCGGGGTGCGGGGCAGCGCCCTGTTAGATTTTGTTTTAACGGGAACAGTATGGTGGAGTATGTATGTGTGTGGATATATATATATATATATATATATATGTATATATATATATATATGTGTATATATATATATATGTATATATATATATATGTATATATATATATGGAAAGGGCATCCTAAGGCCAGCGCCCCCACGTGCTTGGCACGCCGGCGCTGTGCGCCAGAGCGCCAGCGCACCACGTTCCTAGCACGCGGGTGCTGTGCACCAGAGCGCCAGTGCCCCACATACCTGGCACGCGGGCGCTAGGCGTCAGCAGCAAAAGGGACTTGGTCACTGCACTGGGAGCTGTGCTCCCGATTTGACTTATGGAGTTAAAATCCTGACAGAGATTAATTTAGGGATTTAAACTCCAATGGATCTTGAATGGAGTTAGACTCCTAAAAAAATTTTAGAGATGATCAAAGAGGGCTTCTTTGTTTCTCCCTTTGGCTCTGGATCTTCCCAACATGGGATTTCTGGAGATGGGCCTCCTTCTTCTTCCTGTCGGTTGGCCGGATCTTGGAGAAAGGGGGTGAGATTTAAAAATCTCCCCTTTTGAGATCTAATGGAAGATCTGAGCTCCTCTTTGTGGGTTTTGTGGTGAAAAACTATTTAGTTTTGAAAAAGAAAGAGTAAAACTCTTGATTTAATTCAAAAGAAAGGGGAAGGTTTAGAACCTTGAGGAAGGAGAAGGAGGCACAAGAACCCTAGAGTTTTTAGAGAATGAAAAGTTGTTTTTTTTATTCATCATCATGTTGCCTTATATAGGCTTACATATTTACACATAGCCCCTTGGACTTTACAAAATGGCATTTTGCCCATCCCATGTCTCATGTGCTATTTCTTTTTGCACATAAACTATGGGCTTTACAAAAATTTGGCTTTATATCCATTCATGCATAAAAATTACATCAAAATTTATTTATTACATGATTTTTTATTTCAGCATGGGGGAGGCCGGCCGCTTCATGTTCGGGCTCGACTCGGGCATGAGCCCACTTGATCTGGGCTTGGGCTCACCTGGCTTGGGGTTGAAATTGACTTTGACTTGGTCAACCGGGGTGCAATTTTCGACCCCAACAAAGTGCCCCCCATCAATAAATGCACACCACATATGTGGGTCGTGTGCATGAAATTGATGGATCTTCTTTCGCGTGGAGGCGACTTGCTTTGGTTCCCACTTTTTGGGATGCACTGCCCTTTTTACGACATGGATGGTCGACGTTTGCGTCTCCGAGGTGGAGTATCCGTAGTAGACGTTTCCCTGGCCCGGAGCGATTTGGTTCCCGCTTTGTAGGAAACCTGCACTGCCCTTTTTACGACATGGACGGTCGATGCTTGACGCGTCTCCGAGACGGAGTTTCCATAGTAGAAGTTTCTCCGGCACGGAGCGATTTGGTTACCGATTTGTGGGAAACCCGCATTGCCCTTTTTACGACATGGATGGTCGGCTCTGCCCTTTTTACGACTTGGACGGTCGGCTCTGCCCTTTTTGCGACATGGACGGTCTGCGACACTGAGTGTCGCTGTTAGACTTGTCCTCGGCATGGAGTGTCGCTGGCTGTTAGACTTGTTGCTGGCACGGAGTGTCGCTAGTCGACTTGTCCCCGACATGAAGTGTCGCTGATGCTCGACTTGTCCCCGGCACGGAGTGTCGCTGTTTGTTCGACTTGATCCCCGGCACGGAGTGTCGCTGGTTGTTCAACTTGATCCCTGGCACAGAGTGTCACTGATCAACTTGTTCCCGGAACGGAGTGCCGCTGTTTGTCCCATGCACGGAGTGTCGCTGATGTTCGACTTGCCCCCAGCACGGAGTGTCGCTGATGTTCGACCTGTCCCCGGCACGGAGTGTCGCTGATGTTCGACCTGTCCCCGGCACGGAGTGTCGCTGATGATCGACCTGTCCCCGGCACGGAGTGTCGCTGATCGACCTGTCCCCGGCACGGAGTGTCGCTGATGTTCGACTTGTCCTCGGCACAGAGTGTCCCTGATGTTTGACTTGATCCCGAGTGTCACTGATTGACTTGTCCCCGGCACGGAGTGCCGCTGTTTGTCCCTGGCATGGAGTGTCGCTGATGTTCGACTTGCCCCCGGCACGGAGTGTCGCTGTTTGTTCGACTTGATTCCCGGCACGGAGTGTCGTTGTTCGACTTGTCCCCGGCACGGAGTGTCGCTGATGTTCGACTTGTCCCCGGCACGGAGTGTCGCTGATGTTCGACTTGATCCCGGCACGGAGTGTCGCTGATTGACTTGTTCCCGGCACGGAGTGTCGCTGTTCGACTTGTTCCCGGCACAGACTGTCGCTGTTCGACTTGTCCCCTGCATAGAGTGTTGCTGATCAACTTGTTCCTAGCACGGAGTGTCGCTGATCGACTTGATCCCCGGCACGGAGTGTCGCTGATCGACTTGATCTCCGGCACGGAGTGTCGCTGATGTTCGACTTGATCCCCGGCACGGAGTGTCGCTGATCGACTTGTCCCCGGCACGGAGCGTCGCTGTTCGACTTGTCCCCGGCACGGAGTGTTGCTGATCGACTTGTCTCCAGCACGGAGTGTCGCTGGTTGTTCCGAGTCGAAGCATAATTCCGACAGGGAAGGCAGATACGCCGAGGTGAAGCATGATTTCGACACGGGGTATATTCTGGGACGAAGCATGATTCTTCTGCAGAGGTCGTTGGTTTGATTTGGGTTGGCATTAGCATCGCTGCACTGGAATATGGTATCAGAAGCGAATCATCATTTGCCATGAGAGGATTTGGGGAGTTTTTTTTGTCGGCATCTGCATTGCTGCACTGGGATAATCCCAGGAGCAACTCATCATTTGTCCCGGGAGGATTTGGGGATTTTTTTTGTCGGCATCTGCATTGGGATAATCCCAGGAGCAACTCATCATTTGTCCCGGGAGGATTTTGAAATTGGTTTTTGGGTCGGCATCAGCATCGCTACACTGGAATATGGTACCAGGAGCGAATCATCATTTGTCTTTCCCTGTTGGGAAGCGATTGCTTAGGAGACAGGTTTAGATCCCTATCACCTAAGGATTTTCAATTTTATGGGCTGTAAGGGTCCCATAAAAGCATTTTCTCCCTACGAGTCGTAAGGATCCCGTAGGTGCATTTTCTCCTTAGGAGTCGTGAGGACCCCCAAGTGTGTTTTTCCTTTGTAAGTCGTAAGAATCCCACGAAGGTGTTTTCTTACGAGTCGTGAGGATCCCGTAAGTTTGTTCTCCTCATGTATCGTGAGGACACATGAGCGGGTCTTCCCAAATGGAGCATAATTCCAAGGGCGGAGACCAGCCGCGTAACTGGTGATTGCGGTTGGGCATGGGTATGATGAGAATTATTTGAGCCCGTGGATTGTATACGGTAGTCAACTTGGGGACTAACCGTAGGGCCGGAAGAATTTTGGGAATTTGAATTTTGGTTGGTGTCTGCATCGCTGCACTGGAATATGGTATCATGAGCGACTCATCATTCGCCGTTGGGACATTTAGAAATTTGGAATTTTGGTTGGCGTCTGCATCGCTGCATTGGAATATGGTACCAGGAGATACTCATCATTCGCCATTTTGGGATTTGGAATTTGGTTAGTGTCTGTATCGCTACACTGGAATATGGTACCAGGAGCGACTCATCATTCGCCGTTTTGGGATTTGGAATTTGGTTGGCGTCTGCATCGCTACACTGGAATATGGTACCAGGAGCGACTCATCATTCGCCGTTTTGGGATTTGGAATTTGGTTAGCGTCTGCATTGCTATACTGGAATATAGTACCAGGAGCGACTCATCATTCGCCGTTTTTTTTACCGCGATTGATCTATCATTTCAGCTTTTCTTATCGCGAAGGTCGCGATTGCCCTATCATTTCGGCTACTTATTCGTGGTTGCCCCATCATTTCGGCTTTATTTTTACTCGCTGATTTTTATTGCGAGTTGCCCCATCATTTCGGCTTTTTATTTATATATACATATATATTTTTACTTACATATTTTTACATCCCAGTTTAACGACTTAGAAGTCGACGGTTCCCAGTTTAATGACATGGTGGTCGACTGTTTCCAGTTTAACGACTTAGGGGTCATATGTTTCCAGTTTAACGACTTAGGGGTCATATGTTTCCAGTTTAAAGACTTAGAGGTCTACTGTTTCTAGTTTAACGACTTAGAGGTCATCTGTTTCCAGTTTAACGACTTAGAGGTCATCTGTTTCCAGCTTAACGACTTAGGGGTCTACTGTTTCCAGTTTAACGACTTAGAGGTCATCTGTTTCCAGTTTAACGACGTGGTAGTCATCTGTTTCCAGTTTAAAGACTTAGAGGTCTATTGTTCCCAGTTTAACGACGTGGTGGTCAGCTTGCTTATCCCAGCTCCTTGAACTTTGATCTTGGCGGAGTTGTGTTGATGACCGTAGCTCTGTGGATTGTCGGTACATCTGACGACTGTGGGGCTTTCCCAAGTTTGTATTGGTTCTCCACCCAATCTTTGAAAATATAACAGTTTTCGATGGTATGACTCACTATTCTATGATATGGGCAGTATATGGGACGCCGGTCATATTCATTTCATGTGGCCTCTTCGGAACAGGCAGTTGCAGACCGTTGTTCAAGGCGTCCATGAATATTTTGCGGACTTCATCCCTCCTGAAGGAGTATACCTTCTTCTTTCTCTCTAATGGAGTAGGTGCCTTTACCGATGCTGGTCCTTGAGGCCGATCGGTCTTTGGTTCGCCCTTTTTAAATAATGACACATGTCTGAGAGAATCAGGTTCCCGAAGGGCTCCGATCTCCATTTGTATGAAATCGGCGGTCGTAGCTTGACTGTTTGCTAACGCACCTTTAGACAGCTCTATCTCTCCCGTCTTGTATTGCTTTTCGACCCAATCTTTGAAGACGAAGCAGTCCTCAATGGCATGACCTATCACTCTGTGATAGGGGCAATATTTTGGGTCGTCGGTCATATTCGCTGCTTGCGGCCTCTTTGATTCTGGCAGTTGTAGACCGTTTCTTAGGGCGCCCTTGAATATCTTGTGGACTTTGTCCCTTTTGAAGGAATAAACTTTATCCAGTTTCTCTTTCAGAGGCGATTCCCTTTCGGTGTATGTGTCGGAGGGACTGGAGGTTGATCGCGGCCATTTTTCGCGAAGGCGCTCCGCTCTTAAGCTGAAGGGGGTATCAGTTGGCTGCCTCCGGGTATCAATCCCTGGCTCATGAACCAAAATTTGATTCTGCTGTAATTGCAATCGGGCGACTTGGGTCGCGAGATCTGCCGCGATGTTTGCCAATTCGTCGACCTTAGACTGTACTTTGGCTAAGTCCTGAAGCTGCCTCTGAAGCTGCCTCTGAAGCCATCAGAATAATGCTTGTTCTGTAGTTCCGGATATGACAACCGGGTCATCCTTATTGCCTGAACTCAATTCCGCGGGAACCACGGGCTCCTCTGGCTTATTGGCCTGAGTGGGCTCTTCATCATTTAGATCGAGCCGATGTTGGATAGTGTCAACCATATCATCACCATGGCTGTGAAGAAGAGGATGGTTCGTTTCTTCATGTCCGACAATGAAGACAGTGTGGACCACATACTCAGCCGTCTCTTTATCTTTGGCGGGGTAACCCCGTTCTTGGAGCCTCATGAAGCTCAGCCTAGTATGAGCCCTAGCCCTTTTGTTGGCTCTGTATCTGATCCTTTTCTGCCTTAGCTTCTTGATTTAGAGGGCTTGGTGGGCATCCGTTTTCTGTGAAGTCACCGTGAGTCGATTGATAGGGAGTTTAAAGAAGATACCCGATCGAGCAGTTGTCGGGGGTACCGCTGGAGCTTGCCCGAGATGTCCCATTGCTTCGTTGACGTTGATGGCCTTGTCCCCAGCTGGAGCGATGGAGGGTCGTTTGGAAACGGATTTGTGCTTGGACAGAGGTGCCCTCGCAACCATGACATTCGGCCTTTTCCCTTTTGAGACTGGTTTGTCTGTTACTGGAGCTTGAGGAGCTGGGACGGCGTTAGCTGACACGAACATAATAGAGCCAAATGGTAGCGGCGGCTCCTCCCATTGTCGCCCTAGACTGGCCGGGAGGACCGTCCTGGCTTCCATCTTCATCGTGTAGGAGATGGGAGCTTTGTCGAGACCTGAGCTGATTCTTGGAGACATCTTTGCTGCGTCCGAAAATTGCAATTGGAGAACGTTAACCTGCATAAAAAAAACATGATTTTAGTACAGGCAATTGATATGCATATTAATTGAGTTCGCATGAATGCTTAACCCGAAATATGGGAGGAAAGATATATCCCACCGGACGTGCCAGAATCTGTAGGGTGTTTTTCGTCACTCCATTGAGATGGGAATGCGTGCGTGCTTGTCAGGCGTACTACAGATTCCCCCTGCTTAGGGTAGGCGGGGTTTTAATGATTGTGGGGATCCGAATCTCCGCCAGCCGCGGACTAAGCTGCCGTTAATTACCCCTCGCATTTGGAGCGAGAGAACCTCCGATTGACGGGTCAAACAGGTCATGTGAACTCAATGTGCAGTGTTGTGTTTTGAAGGGGTTTTGGATATATCGGGGTCCCCGCAGAGTTTTTACGGAGGTCCCACTACCCGGATAGCGGGCTGGGGGTCAAGATGGCTAGCAGCCCCCTTACGGGGTGCGGGGCAGCATCCCCATTAGAAATTTTTTCTAACGGGAACAGTGTAGTGGAGTATGTGTGTGTGTGTGCATATATATATATATAAGTATAAGGGAAAGGGCATCCAAAGGATACGTGGGAGAAGGAGCTCGCGCCCCACGTGCCAAGCACACGGGCGCTGTGCGCCAGACCGCCAGCGCCCCATGTGCCAGGCACGCGGGCGCTGTGCGCCAGAGCGCCACCGCACCACGTGCCTGGCACGCGGGCGCTGTGCGCCAGCGCCCCACATGCCTGGCATGCGGGCGCTAGGCGTCAGCAGCAAAAGGGACTTGGTCACTGCACTGGGAGCTGTGCTCCCAATTTGACTTATGGAGTTAAAATCCTGACAGAGATTAATTTAGGGATTTAAACTCTAATAGATCTTGAATGGAGTTAGACTCCTAACAAAATTTAGAAATGATCAAAGGGGGCTTCTTTTTTTCTCCCTTTGGCTCTGGATCTTCCCAAGATGGGATTTCTGGAGATGGGTCTCCATTTTCTTCCTGTCGGTTGGCTGGATCTTGGAGAAAGAGGGTGAGATTTAAAAATCTCCCCTTTTGAGATCTAATGGAAGATCTGAGCTCCCCTTTGTGGGTTTTATGGTGAAAAACTATTTAGTTTTGGAAAAGAAAGAATAAAACTCTTGATTTAATTCAAAGGAAGGAAGAAGATTTAGAACCTTGAGGAAAGAGAAGGAGGCACAAAAACCCTAGAGTTTTTAGAGAATGAAAAATTGTTTTTTTTATTCATCATCATATTGCCTTATATAGGCTTACATATTTACACATAGACCCTTGGACTTTACAAAATGACATTTTGCCCATCCCATGTCTCATGTGCTATTTCTTTTAGCACATAAGCCATGGGCTTTACAAAAATTTGGCTTTATGCCCATTCATGCATAAAAATTACATAAAAATTTATTTATTACATGTTTTTTATTTCAGCATGAGGGAGGCCGGCCACTTCATGTTCGGGCTCGACTCGGGCATGGCCCACTTGGTCTGGGCTTGGGCCCACTTGGCTTGGGGTTGATGTTGACTTTGACTTGATCAACCCGGGTGTAATTTTCGACCCCAATAGCATCCGTAAGGATGAGCCGAGCTGGGTGTATATTTCTTTCATAAAACGTAAGGGAGGGACGGCCGGGTCGGGGGTAGTAGTTGTTCCTTCTTCCATTCATGAATGGAAGGAGAAATTTGTATTCGTCGGGCCATTCGAGGGCCAGGACTGGCATGTGCCTGTACAGTGGCATATGACCGACTGCCCGTGGGTGAAGCAGTCATCCTCTCCCGAGGCGAGAGCAATGTCCATGTGGGAGCCGATTGAGCGGGCCGACGTTTTGCTTTCCGAGCAGGTCCTTAGCTGGGCCCGGCTCAGCCCCGCGAGCTTCATGGGTAAGTTAGGAGCTTTGGACGATCTATTTAGACTTGAATGGCTTCCTTTTGCCCTTCTTGCATCATTAACTTTTCTGTGTTTTTTCTTTTGGCAGGACAAATGGACCGATCTAGGATTCTAGCTGCCATTGCTGCTACATCCCAGAAGAAGACCGGGGGCGTGACCATATCCCGAGGTGGCCCGAACTCGGCCCCGTGGCTGTTGCTACCGGCGAGGCCTACAGCCTTGACCCGAGCCCCCAGCGACCGCCATGGGGGTGGCCAGAAGCATGGGCGAGACCCTGAACCCTGGGCGAGGGAAGAGGAAGCAGAGGTTCCTTTCAAGAGGAAAAATACGATATCACGCGTGCCATCGACTGAGATCCCCGAAGGGATTCCCGTGCAGGTGGGGGATGTCTGCTTCGTGGTCCCCTCGAGGCTTTCCGTCGCCGATAGCTTGCTCGCGGACATAGAGCAGTCGGCTGGGGGCAAGATCCCCGGGGGACCCTGAAGGCCCAAGTGGCCGCCATTGCTCAGGAGGCGGTTCAGGTTGGTACCCGTTTAAGTATTATCTTAAGTGCTCTTTTCTTAGTTCGAGCACCTCTAAATCCATCTGCTGCTTTCCTTAGGTCCTCCAACATTGTGTCCTGATCGTCAACATGGAAGCCGAGGAGATTGCCCCGACCATGAGGAAGGCGGGGGAATCGTCTTCGGAGGCGGAGGATCTGCGCCTTAAACTGTAGCAGGAGAGGAAAAGGTCAGCCGCCCTCGAAACCCAATTGGCCGCTGGGGAGCTCACAATCTCCAAGTGCCAGGAGTCTCACCGACTTCCGAGCAAGTCCCACCGAGCCGTCGAGGCCAAGTTGGAGGAGTTGGGCAAGCACTATGCCATAATGAAAAGGCGAGGGACGCCTGCAAGAGGGAGACCGAGGTTGCGCTTAAGGCGGCGAAGATCGCCAAGCTGCGAGCTCGCAAGTCTATGGACGCGTACAAGGCGTCAGACCAGCTCTACGCCGACATCGGCGACGCCTCTACCATCGTCTGGCATGAAACTCTTGATGCCGTCAAGGCGTTAATGCTAGAGCTTGCCGATAGTGAGCTCCGTGCTCGGGTCCCTCTTTCGATAGACACGCCATAAGCGGCTGGTGCCAGGGGAGGAGCGGTTTTAGAAGTAGAAGCTCTGGCCCCTGAGGGCGATGCCGAGCAAGGAGAGATCCCTGCAGAGCCTACAGCCTGAGCTTTTTTGCCTTGTCCCTTTTTTGCTTTTCTCTTTTTTTGTAAGCCCCTGGGCACTTTGTATGGCTGGGGAGCCCAGAATACCTTGTCGACGTTTTGGAACATGAATAAAACTGGGTTTATTTTCCTCTGCATGGCAATGTGTTTCTTGCATAAGTATCGATGACCGGCTTTTTAGATGATGATCCCTCATCGAGCGTAAGTCGATTAATCGACAAGTGCAGGAAGGTCGGTGTTCTCCCGCCCCCGGAGTTAGGGTGGCGATCGTTCTCTTAGAATACATCGAAAGATGGTTCAGTGTAAGAAGGTCGGTATTGGCTAAGGATGGACCGAGAAGGGAAGCTGTTCGGTGGCCTCGTGAGAAGGGCTTTGATCCTTAGAATAGGTGGGTAGGGGACTACCTGCTAGGGATTGACCGAGCAGGGAAGCTGCTCGGTGGCCTCGTGAGGAGGGCTTTAGATCTTTAGCGTAGATGGGTAAGGAACTACCCGCTAGGGATTGACCGAGTAGGGAAGCTGCTCGGTGGCCTCATAAGGAGGGATTTAGATCCTTAGCGTAGATGGGCAGGAAACTTCACGCTAGGGATTGACCGAGCAGGGAAGCTGCTCGGTGGCCTCGTGAGGATGGTTTTAGATCCTTAGCGTAGATGGGCAGGAAACTACCCGCTAGGGATTGACCGAGCAGGGAAGCTGCTCGGTGGCCTCGTGAGGAGGGTTTTAGATCTTTAGCGTAGATGGGCAGGAAGCTACCCGCTAGGGATTGACCGAGCAGGGAAGCTCCTCGGTGGCCTCGTGAGAAGGGCTTTAGATCCTTAACGTAGATGGGCAGGAAACTACCTGCTAGGGATTGACCGAGCAGGGAAGCTGTTCGGTGGCCTCATGAGGAGGGTTTTAGATCCTTAGCGTAGATGGGCAGGAAACTAACCGCTAGAGATTGACCGAGCAGGGAAGCTGCTCGGTGGCCTCATGAGGAGGGCTTTAGATCCTTAGCATAGATGGGCTGGAAACTTCCCGCTAGGGATTGACCGAGTAGGGAAGCTGCTCGGTGGCCTTGTGAGGAGGGTTTTAGATCCTTAGCATAGATGGGTAGAGAACTACCCGCTAGGAATTGACCGAGCAGGGAAGCTGCTCGGTGGCATCGTGAGGAGGGCTTTAGATTATTAGCGTAGATGGGCAGGAAACTACCCTCTAGGGATTGACCGAGTAGGGAAGCTGCTCGGCGGCCTCGTGAGGAGGGATTTAGATCCTTGGCGTAGATGGGTAGGGAACTACCCGCTAGGGATTGACCGAGCAGGGAAGCTGCTCGGTGGCCTCGTGAGGAGGGCTTTTTAAACTGCTCTTCGATTTTATGGGGCGTCGTTCAATCTGCCTTGACCTGTAAAATCTGGAAGAGTGACCGTCGCAAACAACACATGGCATAAACGCACAGGCAAGGCGCGATGCTCCATGGTTCACATCGTTTCGACTCCTATTGACCGCCTAAGGGCTCGTGAGGGTTAGCATCATCGCCGCATGGAAACCCCTTGTTGGGGAATTTGAAAATATCCCGTGATTCGCGTCACTGTGCGCGCAAATTTCGGCCTTCAGGGATTTTGCTGGGGCTATAAATAGCGAAGGCATGTTGGTTTCTTTTAGCCTTGCGTTTCTGAAGATGGCCGGTTTCGTCTACACCATCAAAGAGATAATCTCTTACAATGATATGTACCTGTATGACCAGGAATGCACCGATGAGACGTACCAAGCGGTGATCGAGTGCATGGAGGACCACTTAAGTCGTATACTTCCCCGGCGGTCGCCCCTTCTTCAATTGCTTATGTACGCAATTTGGAGGATGTCCCCCGGGCTGTATAATGCCTTGTCCCCGTAGCTGCTGGATGAAGCGCTTGACAAGGTGTCCTCGCTCCATCGCTTCGGCCAGATTTCGAAGGCCCGACGGGATCGATCAACGGCTCTTATTTGGGAGTGTTTCCAGAGAAGGGAGGTCACTGGCCCTTGCCCAGCCAATGCGGTCTTCGGTGCTTCCGTGACAGATCGGGTCCGCAGGCAGCATCAGAGAAAGCGGGCCGAGGAAGTCAAGGTGCGGCTGGCGGAGATCTTGGCGGAGTACCACTGAGAATACTTTCTACACCCCGGCCCCCTGTTGTAATTTTTCTTTTTCCTTTTTTTGGTAAGGCTAAGGAGCCTATAATACCTTTTCAATAAAAGTATTTATTTTTGGTGCCTATTTTTTGCCTATTGTTTCTTTTGCACGGTCTACACGCTATTTTGAAATGAACTTATGTGTCCGGGGCCGAGAAAGAAAAAGAAATATGTGGAAGAAGTCTCTTATAGCTCGGGAGACATAAAAAAGAAAGAGACACATCATTTCAAAAGAAATAAGAGTACATTCATTTATATAATTTGAGTTTTTCGGCGTTGTAAGACCGAAAAAACTTTCGTCCCCCGGCGTCTTGCAAGCGATACGCTCCCCCAGGAAACACTTCTGCTACGAGAGAAGGGTCATCCCATTTTGGGGAGAATTTGTGCATCCTTGTTGGGTCTACGAACTCATTTATTCGTAGGACTAGATCTTCTGCCTTGAAGGCGCGATACCTGACTCGGGCATTGTAGTAACGATTTGTTTGCTGTTGATAGGTGTCCGCTCTGATTTGTGCTCGGTCCCGTTTCTCTAGTAGGATATTCAAGTTTGTTCGGAGAGCCGAGGTATTAGCTTCATCGTTGAAGTGTTCAACTATGTAGGTGGGCAATCTGATCTCCACGGGGACCATGGCCTCGGTACCGTAGCAGAGGTTGAAGGGTATGCTCGTTAGACAAGGTTGATTTCACGAGCATGTCGTCGATGTAAACCTCCATGTTCTTTCCGATTTGCGGTTTGAACATCTTATTAACTAAGCGCTGATACGTAGCCCCAGCATTTTTGAGGCCGAAGGGTGTCACTTTGTAGCAGTATACCCCCCGGTCCATGGTGAACATGGTAAGTTCTTCATCTGCCGGGTTAATACGGATCTGGTTATATCCGGAGAAAGCGTCCATGAAGATGAACAACTCGTGGCCTGCCGAGCTGTCTACCACCTGGTCTATCCGAGGGAGGGGATAGTTGTTTTTCGGGCAGGACTTGTTCAGGTCTGTGAAGTCGACATACATGCGCTACTTTCCATTCGCCTTTTTAACCATGACTACATTCGCCAGCCAATCCGAGTAGTCAACATTTCGAATGAAGTTGGCTGCGAGTAATCTATCGACTTCGTCTTCAATCGCCTTTTGCTTGATCGGCGCGAAACTTCTCTTCTTTTGTCTGACGGGTCGGACTTTGGGGTCGACTCCGAGCTTGTGCGAGATTACTTCGGGGTCGATTCCAGGCATGTCCGCAGGTGCCCAGGAGAACACGTCCGGGTTCCCCCGGAGAAAGCGGATCAAGTCTTCACGCCGAGCTCCTGTTAGAAGGGATCCGATTGAGACGGTTCATCCCTCATTCCCCTCGACGAGGGGAATTTCTGTTAGCGCCTCCACTGGGGTTCCTTGTGTTCATCGCGTGTTTCCAAAGACCCTTGGAAATCACTTGCGTCTACGAGTTCGTCGCCGTGCTCTCCGGTGGTAGACGTCGTGGTGATGCAAATCTTGGCGATTCGCTGGTTCCCGTAGGCCCGGCCTATCCCCCCTTAGTCCAAGAGAAATTTGATCGCAAGGTGGTAGGTCGAGATTTGGGCTTTGAGGGCATTTAATGTCGGGCGACCGAGGAGGATGTTGTAGGATGAGGGGACCTTAGCGACAATGAATTCCACAGGTACGGTCCTCGTATGGCTCGCTTCCTTAATGTTGAGGAAGAGGGTGATCACTCCCTAGGCCGAGATGGAGTGGTTGGTAAACCCTGATAGGACATAGGAGGTCGCCGTAGGTCGGACGGCCCTAGCCCCATGCGCTGAAATCAGTCATAGAAGAGGATATCCGCCGAGCTTCCAGAATCGACCAATATCCTTTGAACCTCGTAACGGTGGACCCGTGCCGCAATCACGAGAGGTTCGTTGTGAGGCAAGGATATACCGTGGAGGTCCTCATCAGTGAAGTTGATGGGCTCGGCGGTCTTGCACTTCTTCTTGGGCGGGTCTCTTGTACCTTCGACCGGTAGAAGTTGGCGGTTTTCGCCGGCTCCCTGCGCGGGCACCGAGCAAACGGTCGAGGTTACGACTATAATTTGCCCGATTGTCAATTCCCCGAGAGGGGGATGGTTCTTCTGCTCCCTGTCTGCCTACCACTTGTCCCTCAGGTACTTTGCCAGGTGGCCGGAGCGGATCAACTTCTCAATGTAGTCACGGAGCTATTTGCAGTTTCGGTCGGGTGACCCTGCGACCGGTGCAAGGCGCAATACGGGCCCCGGATACGTTTAGCTACTCTATGAGTGATCGGCGGGAGCTTGAAGAATCTCTCGCCTTTTGCTTCCTCCATCAGCTCGGTCTGGGATACATTCAGAGGAGTATACTCCTGAAACCTCGGGGTATAAGGTTTCAGGCGATCGGCCTTCTTTTTCTCTTCTCGGCCCCTCTTCTTCTGGTCGGATTGGTCAGCCCCGGGGAGGTTAGAGTTTACCTCGGCCTCGAGCTAGATTTCCTGCTCGTTCTAGGCCTTTACCTCAGTCATGGTCCTAGGTTGTGCTAATGCAAAAGAGCGGAGCCACTCTTTGTGCCTAAGACCTGACCTTACTGTGGTGATAACAGTTTCATCTCGTTGCTCGGGAACCTCAAGGAGAGCGTTGTAGAAACGGGTGACGTATCCTTTAAAGCTTTCCTTGTCCCCGCTTTTTATGGTGAACATGTAGTCGAATGTTCTCTTTTGTCGTCGATTCCCGACGAAGTGGTCGAGGAATTGGGTGGCCATCTCATCGAAGGTCGAGATGGAGCATGGCGTGAGTCTTCGGAACCAATCCCGGCCGACCCGGATGAGGGTGGTGGGGAAGGCTCGGTATTGAGCCGCATCGGAGTTATCCTGGAAGCTCATGCCCGCCGTAAACGCATCCAGGTGGTCTTTGGGGTCGGATTTCCCATTGAAGAGGGCCACTTTAGGCGGCTTGTTCTTGAACGAAACGTGCTCAACTATCAGCTCCTTGTGAAGGGCTTTGTGAGCGAATCGGCGGAGTATCTGGGCCCTTCGACCGAGGCATTACCGTCCCGTCTTATCCCTTCGATTTTATTCTCGAGGACGTCGAGGCGGTGGTGGTACCCCGAGGATTCCGCACAGTCAGAGTGATGGCTACTCCCGCTCCGAGTATGTGCGATTGTGCTGCTCCGATTTCGCTCTATCAAGTGTCTCAAGTCCTTGGACGAGACCCTTCTCGAGTGACCCTGCGCTCGTTGCTCGGGCGGCCCCAGCGAGAGTGGGGGAATCGGTTATGCCTGGGAGCAGGCGAGCTAACCGATGCCTCTTTCGGGGGAGAGAACGCGCGACGGGGATCGGAGCGACGGCCTGTTCTTCCCGGGGATCGTGGCGTGGAGCTGCCCGACGCCCAGCGGGTCATGAAGCCAGTCGCCGCATGCGGGTTATAGTGGCCGGAGTCAGCACGCCGGCGCTCAGCGGGACTGAGAGGAGTGTGAGCAGGGCGGGGGGGCATGAGCGGGCCCGTCCATCCCTCCATGGGCGTCGTTATGCCGGGGAGGAGGAGCCACGGTCTGGTAAATAGGGCCCGCCGCTTGGACGCGGACGAGTGCATCCACCATTGAGGTGAGTCTGTCCATTCGGGTGGATAAAGCGGCGATGGCATTAGGAGGCGGTGGAGATGAGCTGCTTTCGCCTCCGTTGTGGGGGAGGCGGCGACTGGTACTGGGGTCGCCACGGTTCTTGCTCGCCATTAGAACGAAGGCGGAAGATCAACTTTGATGAGTGGAAGAAACTTCGATTGTTCCCACAGACGGTGCCAACTGATGGAGCGCTCGATCTCCTTCAGATGTTGTCCTCTGTCGATCTGGCGAGGACGTTGATGAAGGGTTGAGATTGGTGTTGAGCTTTCTCTTCCTTAGAGCGTGTGGATCTCAATGAGCTTGTTTTGAGATGAAGCCGAGCTATCTGCAAAGAAGTCTCGGGATGGTTGTACCACCGTGGACCCTCCGACGATCAAGTTAGTAGAGCGATTCGAGCAGAGTAGTGGCTTAGTGGATTAGAATTGACTTACCTGAATCGTCTGGGAGAAGGGTTTTTATAGTTGTCGCATGGAGCGAGCTGGCGCGTGATCTCCACCGTCAGTTACGCCCCTGACATTCCGCCTACGTGAATGACGGGATCTCTCCATTAACGACGAGATACACTCGTTAATGGGGGGATACGACGGTGTGGAACGCGGGATTTTTGGTTGGCGGATATCTCTCTTCTGGCGAGATGCGTGGAGGCGCTTCGGCTCTGCGCTCTCGGTTGCTCGATAGAACCGGGGAGGCTTAGCTCTGCGGGAGGCTCGGAGACGAGCGGGAGCCGAAAAAGCTTGGTTCTGTGATAGCTCGGGAGCGAGCTGGGAGGTCGAGGAAGCTCAGCGTGTAGGGAGGTTCGGCGGTGAGCCGATGGTTACTTGTAAGGTGGACATAGGAGTATCCTGGGAGTCCCTCGAAGGTCGTTCCATCCCTAGGGTCGATAGCCCGAAGAATGTCTTTAAAGTGTTATGTTCGCACGTGTCCCGTAAGCTCCGGGACACGTCATCTATCACGTGTCATGATCTATAGAATTCCCATTTACGATCACTATTGGAATAAATTCTTTGTTGGTATATATGCTCGTACTAATCATATGCTTCAAACAACATTATTTATGATTACTGTGTTTGATAATACTTCTTGTTACATGAGTGTAGGAGATTTCAACTTGATTTTTTCAACAATAATAAGTACATATTGGAGGAGGGGTTGATTTAAAAAAAAAAGTACATATTGAAGGATGAATAGTTATTATGGCTGTGTTCATTTTTTATTTAGTTTGATATGATATCATATATGTGCTATTCTTTTTTCATGTGCTATTTTTTTTTTAAATTACATTAAATGCTAATACAATGCAGAGCCAGCTTTTATCCCATATGCATGAAATAATTTTCCTGCAGGTTTTTTTGGGGGCAACTTTTTTGTTTTTTTTGAGGTTACCGGTGGCTAATTAATCCATCCAGGTACCATTAAAAGTTTTAATGAAAGTATATCCCTACGATCAGATAATAGCAGCTAGCAGCACGTCCGCTGTTACAAAATACAACCCAAAGTCTAGGTAATCACAACAGCATGAAGCATGAAGTCTGAATAAGATCACGACATTCCCCTGATCATGGGTGAATAAGCAAAATAAAGTAAGTCGAGAGCAAACCACCCATGGTAGCTCTCGACACATGATCCTTCCCTCTAAATTGTCGCCGCATCATCAGCATCATCGTCGCCTTCCTCCCATGCCCTTTTTTTAGGGGCATCTTTATAACTTTGCTTCAAGTGAGATTATTTGTGTGAAAGCAGTGGGAAGACACAAATTTTCATGCTTATCTAAGATTCCTTGAACACCCATTTTTTTGTAACCAGAAACTTTAAATTTGGAAAAAGAAGAAATAGAAACATATGGTATAAAATTATTCTTCTCTCCCATTTTCTCTTATTTGTTTAAATTATCTATTGTTGTGCAGGTGTCTCGTATTTAAAAAAAACTACGCATCAGAAGGAGGGACCGATCTCTGCCTGAAAAGAATAGACATTAGTCAAAAGAAGGTACAGAAACTCAGATGCACTACAGACGTCTGCCTGTAAAGAATAGATGTATGTCTGCAATCTGAACAGAAGTAAGTTAAAACTTCAGACGTCAATCTGCATGGCTACTGACGTCTCGTCGGCGATAACTGTGAATTTAAATTCAAGATTTAACTCGAAAATTAGGTTTTTTTGTGGCAGTATTCTAATTTTTGAGATTTTATTATAATTAAGATTGTGTAGGCTGTAAATAGAATCTTAGAGTTATTATTTAGGGTAGTGCATGGTTTTTGATCATAAGGTTAAAGGGAGCCGCCGCTCCATAAGGGATCAAGATCATCGTATAAGATTAATTTTGGAGAGTTTTAGATTATAAAGCAAAAAGATTAACCGGCGTCTTCATAAGTGATCTAGGTTATCGAAGGTGAAGGAGAATTTGTAGAAGAAAAGAGATCTTGTTGGAGATCATAAAGAGAGCGTGTAATAATTCTCTGTAAGGTTTTCTTCTTCTCAAGTTCTAATAAAAGTTCTTATCGTTTCCCCTCAAATCTCTTTTGTTATTTTTATTACGGTTTACATCTGGTTTTCTTTTGTTATTCGTCTATAAGGTTTTCTGCTGCGTTGTCGATCGGTCTGACGGCAACAACAATTGGTTTCAGAGCTACGTTCCGTATTTTTGCGATTTAAGTTTATGGTAGGTGACGACGCTTGTGTCCACTCCATATCTTCTTAGATCGTAATTATATTAATAGTGGTTCGTAAGGATCCGAGAAAAAGTTATTTTCTTTGAAATTAAGGATAACGGATAAAAAAGTAAATAGCACAAAGTTTGAGGTGGAGAAATTTAATGAGAATCATAACTTATCTATATGGCAGAGAAAGGGGAAGACATTTCTTGTGAAGGAAGAGTTGTTTAAGGTACTTAGCGGTAGTAAACCTACCGACATAACAGATCCTGTGTGGGCAGAATCAAATCAGAAGGCACAATGCACGATAAAACTTTGTTTGGCAGATAACGTTATGTATAACATTATGAAGGAAATTTTTGCGGCAAGTTTGTGGTTGAAGCTGGAGAGCTTGTACATGACAAAGTCGTTGTCAAACAAGCTATATTTGAAGAAGCAACCATATGATTTACGCATAAAAGAATGGACTTCTATTCACGGCCAGCTAAACAGGTTCAACAAGATAGTGAGTGATTTTTTATGCCTAGAAGTCAAGTTAGAGGAGAAGGACCAAGCGCTCTTGCTCCTATTTTCACTTCCAAATTCGTATGACCACTTAGTGATAACAATCCTTTATGGAAAGGAAACTCTCGAGATGGAGGAGGTTACATCAACTTTTTTGAACAATGAGATCATGAAGAAAACAAATCCATCGGAGGAGTCATCAGGATTGTTCGCCGATGAAAATGGAAGATCGAAGAATAGAGACAGAAGCAAGAGTATAAGGGGGAAATCCAAATCAAACGGAAAAGAGAACGGACCGTGCTTCTTTTGCAAAAAATCAGGGTATCTAAAGAAGCAATGCCTAAAATATAAGCAGTGGTTGGAGAAGAAGGGTAAATGGGCCAATTCAAAGGGTTTAGATTAAGCAAGTGTTGCGACCGAAGCAGAATAATCCATATGACGTACTAGCAGTACATATAAGGGAGACAAATTCTGATACTTAGATCCTTTATTACGGATGTTCATATCACATGTGCCTGAAGAAAGAGTTGTTCGATACCTATAAAGAGTTCAATGGAGTTCAATGGAGCAGTGTTCTCATGGAGAACAATATGGCGTGCAAGGGTATTGGCATAGGGAACATTAAAGTCCGCATGTTTGATGGGGTGGTGCGAACGCTTGTGTACATGCGACACATTTCAGAACTAAAGAAAAACCTGATTACTCTTGCACTATTAGATGCGGCAGGATGTAAATTAGTTGGTCAAGATAGAGTATTAAAGGTTGTCAAAGATGCTCTAGTGGTTATGAAGCGACAACTACTAAACAATTTATATCATTTGGACGACAGTATGGTGACTGGTGGTGCGGCCGTAGCTACGGAAAAACAGGTGGAGGATACCGCAAAACTATGGCATATGCGTATTGCCACATGAGTGAGAGGGGGTTTCATGAGTTGCACAGAAGGAAGTTGCTGAAAGGTGTTACCTCGAGTAAGTTAGATTTCTGCAAATTTTGTACGATGAGAAAGCAACATAAGCCCGGCTTCAAGCAAGCCGTGCCCAAGACCGAAGGACTCCTCGATTACATTCACTCAGACATATGGGGGACATCGTTGGTTTGAAAGGGAGGTGTCATGTATTATGTCACTTTCATTGATGATATCTCACGGAAGGTATGTACCTACATTCTCAAACACAAATCAGATGTGTTTGCAAAATTTAAGGAGTGGAAAGCAGCCGTGGAGAAGTAATAGGGGCGATCGGTGAAGTATTTATGGATAGATAATGGAGGTGAATACACCTCGAAGGAGTTTACAGACTTTTGTAAAGATCAGGGCATACAGCGACAATGGACCATTCCACGATATCCAGAGCAGAATGGGATAGCGGAGTGCATGAACAGGACACTACTAGAGAGAGAAAGAAATATGCGGTTGCAATCCGGACTTTCGAAGGACTTCTAGGCAGTAGCGGTGAGTTATGCATGCTATTTGGTTAACAGGTCTCTATCAATGGTCATAAATTTTCAGATCTCAAAAAAAATATGGAGAGGAGACTCGGTCGGTTACGATTCATTACGGGTGTTTGGATGTCCTGCTTATTCGCACGTAGATCGGGAGGATAGAACCAAGTTGGAATCAAAGTCTAAAAGTTGTGTTTTCTTGGGATTCAAACTTGTTGTTAAAGGCTACAAGTTATGGGATCTCGAAAACAAAAAGGCGTTCACTAGTCGAGATGTGATTTTCGATGAGGATTCCATATTGAAAAACGTGGTTGGAGATAATAAGAAGGCGGACGGAGCATAAAGGGACAATGATTCGGTGGAGGTGGAGTTATATGTTGCTCATAAAGTTAAGGACACTGAAGCATAATTACAGCCTATTGATGCGAAGGTGAACAGCCAGATTTCGGAGACAGAAGGTGAAAACCAACCCCAACAGGATCTACAAGTAATGGCATTAAGAGGATCAATGCGTTCTCATAAGGCACGAGTCAGATACGGTTTCTGTCACGCCCAGCTTCCTAGTGTATGGAATCGGTGATGTGGCGGGCCACAACGTATTTACTAAGAAATAAATAAGTTAATCGTAATTAATCAATATATATAAAATGCATAAGAATAACAAAAGATATAAAATAAACAGCAACTTTTATTAACATTCATCTTTACATACAACTGTTTTGAAAAGGAAAGATACAAAGATATAAACAGTGCTTAAACAGTGGCATACAAACTGAAAGTAAATACAAGGAGAGCTAGAAGTCCGGCTGGGCAGTAAGCTGGTCCAATTCCTCCTGGTTAGGCTCGATCTCCTGAGAGTCCGGTCCTCCTGATGAACATTCCAAAGAAAGAAATAGACAGGAATGTCGTCAGCGAACTAGCGTCCCGTAAGTCCCAAAAGAAGGAATGGAATATAATAAGTAATGAAGCTGGTAAGTTGTACATGTATAAGATTATTATTCTAACATGGTTATTTGTAGCTTGGTACAGAAAGTATTTGTGTATACGAGCCCGTGAACTATGGTAACATGTAGTATAAGGCCACGTCAAAACCCACGGGATAACGACACAAGAGTTCATGTAGGTGTCTTTTAAGTGACCATCTCGTGTCATGTTGATACATTCCATACCAATTTATCCCGTTATCCCCACGTAATGTATTGTATAGAGTATATTTACAAGTTTTGCCGAAGCTATGGATACAATTTGTTCAAGTAGTCATGTTCAGGATGTAATCATGTATTCAAGAAGTCATGTCAAGTTATAATCATGGTTCGGTCAAGTCAAGTCAAGTATTCAGATTTGATATTGATATTTGAATTTAGGTATTCAGGTTCATGTTCAAGTATTCATGTTTGACTTTGGATTCATGTTTGAATTGGAATCTGATTTGAGTTTTGATTCAGTTTTGAGTTAGACTCAGACTGGGTCGGACACTTGTAACTGATTTAGATTCTGAATTAGGTTTGGGAGTCATTGGTAACTGCTGCACATGAACGACGGGATTTGTGTTTTTTTCCAAGACAATTACCATTGATAACTCCGTCAAGTTTTCTACCTTAAATAGACAAGCACTCACTTTCTCCGGCTCTCTGGGGCTCAAGAGAATTGATCCCGCTTAAATCTATATTTACTAAACTTCTTAAATATCGTTTTATATAACTCGAGGGGGTTTTATGAAAAAATATTATAATATAGTTAAAAATAAAGCTCGAGAATTTATTTATATTATTTAGGGTTTTTATGGATATGAATTTTAAGATTTTGAGGTATTTTAGTGATAATTGCTTAGCTTGGAAATTTCATGGTATTTTATTGTAAAACTTGTTTTTTGTTGGTATCTTGAGGGTATTTTAGTAAAAATTGCAATTCTTTCATTTACAAAAATGTAATTTTATTATATTTTGAAAATATATGGATTTGTAATTTTTATATGATTATTAAAAATTTAAATTTTATTTAATCAGAAAAATGCATTTTTCTTTAAAACGTATTTAAAACCTTTCGAGACCGAATGCTCTATGAGGAGGTCTGCATCTCGCTCTAGTAGCCCAAGCATGTGCGAAAATCCGAACCATCCAATAGCGGGTCCCCTAAAGAGGGTTATAGAGGCATAATCGCAAAGGAATTTAAAATACTGTTTTAAAAGAAAACAGTTTTTAAAGTGAGTGGTATTTTAATGTAATGTTTTCTTTGTAACCAAAATTCACACAAAAGGTATCGTGCTATGGAACAAGAGTGTATATGAGGGGTAGGTCGTTATCCCGTGAAGTTTTCCTAAAAGTATGTTTGCAACAAAAACTAAAAGAGGTGATATTTAAAATTCATGGTATTTAAATGAAAAGCTTAAATTAAAGTTATTTTACATAATATTATTGGTTCAAATTTATTCTAAACATTCATAATTAAGATTACAAGTATTGTGTAAAAATTTGGATGAACAATATGTAAGAAAAAGGGGATTTTTTAGGGTTTAGAAAATAGATATCGGTATTAACTCCACTTACCGATATACGTTTTAAAATGAATTTTAAAAAAAGAGAAATGAAGATTGGAAAGGACTTACAAGTTAGGAGGCTTAAAGAAAAATTGAAGAAGGAGGGATGTGCTTCTTAGCGTCGCGGGAGCGCCGGAATAGCTTCAATTCTTCGCCGGAAGTTGACCGCTTGCTAACTCCTCTTTACTCCACTTGTACTTAGAAATTTTCTTGAGAGTTTTGTTTAGAAATTTCAGAATGATGTTGAGCCAAAATGTGGGGTTGTATTTATAGTGTAGAATCAGGGTTTTGGAATTAAAAAGGGGAATTAAAATGCATTAAAATTTGGTTTAAAGGTGAAATTAAAAGTCCCTGTTTGATTGCAGAGCAATCAAACAGTGCACGGGTGTTAGGGGTAGGGGAAGAGTCAAGTGTGCAAAGCCCGGGCCTTATTGGCCACGGTTAAACCGTCGGTACTAGCCATTATAGGCTTTCCGCCGGCCGATCTAGGGCTTCGTGCCTCTGAATTCGTGCCACGTGTACAACTCGGTGTGTACTCTATTTTCCATATGTTTGATTTTTCCGACTTTCATTTTTCTGTGTATTGCACGTGTAAATTTTTGGGCTTCCTAAAAAGAAAAATCAGAAAAAATAATGTGTCTGGTGGGGATCGAACACAGGGGCTACGTCACAACAGTGCAAGGGCTTTACCAGTGAGATACAAGTAGCTTCTTGCTGTTATTTAATAAAATTTACTTGTAACTCAAAATCAGGCTATATAACTCATTTTCTGTACATTAAACTGGAAAATTCCGTACAGTAAATTCAGAGTCATTACATTCTACCCTTCTTATAAAAAATTCGTCATCGAAATTTACAATAACATATGCACTAATTTTCAAAGAGGTAGGGGTATCTTGCACGCATGTCTTCTTCTCGTTCCCATGTTGATTCTCCTGGCGAATCTTTTCTCCACATCACTCGGACCAAGTTTACTTCCTTGTTCCGTAATGTCTTCACCTTTCGGTCCAGGATTTCAATGGGTTGTTGCTCACAAGTTAGGTCAGTTTGTACTGTGAGCTCAGAGTGATTAAGGATGTGGCTGGGGTCGCTCACATATCTTCATAGTTGGGATATATGAAACACGTTGTGCACTCCTTTCAATGAGGATGGTATTGCCAAACGGTATGCCACTTCTCCGTCAAGTTTGAGAATGTCGAACGGTCCTATGTATCTGGGACCGAGCTTACCCTTCTTGCCAAAATGGATCACTCCTCTGTTTGGAGAGATCTTTAAGAAAACATTGACTCCAGGTTAGAATTCCAGATGTCGCCGCTTTGCATCTGCCCAATAATTCTGTCAGTTTTGGGCTATGCATATTCTTTCCATGATCGTGCGAACTACGTCTACAGTTGCTACGATCATCTCTGGTCCAAGGAGTTTACGATCTCCGCTGTCGTCCTAACTTAGTAGTGATCGACACTTCCGTCCATAGAGTGCTGCGAATGGCGCCATTCCAATGCTCGCCTGATAGCCGTTGTTTTATAAAAACTCCATAAGGTGTAGGTGATCTTCTTATGAAACTTCAAAGTTTAACATATAAGCTCTTAGCATATCTTCTAGAATCTAAATTGTTCGCTCGGACTGTCCGTCCGTTTGTGGATGGTAAGCCGTGCTGAAGTTTAGACTCGTTCCCAGGCTAGCTTGCAGACTCTGCCAAAACTGTGATCGGAATCTGGTATCACGATCGGAGATGGTGCAAACTGATACTCCATGTAATCTCACAATCTCATGCATGAGTTCAAGGGTATCAATATAGTACATTTGGAAGAGTTAAATCTTACTTTAGATTCATGCTCACATCCATGTACTTCTTTGCTAACGTCTCAGTAGATTGGCCAACTCGAAAGAGAATAAAGTGAGCCGACTTAGTGAGTCGATCCACAATAACCCATACTACGTCGTTACCCTTCATGCTACGAGGAAGGGCAGTCACGAAGTACATGGTAATGTGCTGCCATTTCTATTCCAGGATTGGTAACGACTGAAATAGACCAGCAGTTCTGTGATATTCAGCCTTCACTTGCTGATACACCAAACACCTTGCTACGCTTCTAGCTACTTCGCATTTCATTCCATACCACCAGTAGTGTTGCCGTAGATCCTTGTACATCTTGGTACCACCAGGATGTACAGAATAAGAAAAGCTGTGAGCTTCTTTCATCAACTCTTCTCGAACTGGGCCGTGTGGTACGCATAATCGACTTTGATCCATCTTCGTGGATGATGAAGTCAGTTCGAAGTTCACTTTTTACTTGTTCTCGGATCTTTTGTAGCTTGGTATCATTTGCTTGAGCTGTTTTGATCTCATTGACAAGAGTGGACTGAACTTGTAAGTTCATCAAATACGAAGCATTATCTGGCATAACTACTTTGATCGCCAATCCGTACAATTCCTGTTGGGGTTTGCTAGTGCCCTAACCATCTACCGTGGCCGATGCGGAACAAAACGATGTTTAAAAAATTAAATATGACGCTAAAAACCCGTCATAGAATTGAACCATAAACCGATACTATGCTAACAAAAGGAGATGTAGCTACTATGATAGAAGTACCTCACCAAAATATCCGTGTTCTTTGGTCTTATATCCTCTTCTTTGGCTCCTTAAGGTCTGATTGGTAGAGTTTTTGCGTGCTTAGTTAATTACCGCAATCAAGACGGTTTCTCTTGTAGCTAGTCGGTTGAGTACGGGTCGTCCGCAGGGAGATGGGAATCTTTTTCTATGTGCTTTAACGAGTTAAGTCCAAATGTCCAAGTTTGTTTTGAGATTAACTAAGTGCTAAAATGTTATATAAAGAGAGCTTGTTAGGGTTAGGATTATATTAGTTTGAGTTAGGAGTCGCTCACTTCTTTTGTTACCACTCTTAATATCGGTGTTACGGTAATCGGCAACAACGGGGATTAGCACGACTAGGAAGGAACTTACGAGTATAAGTTAGGCTTTCCAACGCTTAAGTTCTTCCTTTTGGTGCTTGTCCGTCCGTTCTTGGCTCTTAGCTTTAACCTCCGGTTAATTCAACCACAACCGGTCTTACTAAGGAATCACCGCTATCATGTAGGATAGGGTGCCGTAGGGAGCGGATTGTGGTTCAATTAACGGGAGTCCGAATTAAGATGTTGGGCAAGGAAAGAGTGAGAGAGATTTCCTTCTCTCAAACTTTCCTTATCCTACCCTAACAAGTAAGAAAACTACTCACCCATTATAAGAAAAAGAAAATACAACAAAAGGAGGAAGATAGAAAGATAGAGGTTAGGAGATTACAACTAGCTATTTGAGACCTCACCTTGGCAAGGATCAAGCTTAAGCATCATTGTTGTTAAGGATAAAGAAAAAGAGAACAAGAAAGAAACAAACAATAAATAACAACAACTAGATTAGCAATTGAAAATTACAAGCAATTATAATTAACAACATAACAAGACAAGCATGATAACAAAAAGAACTCTTTTATTCATCGCTTCACTCATGAAACCTCACTACAAGATTTTAATGGAGAAAAGATAAAAAGAGGAAGAAGAACAACAAAGTATATCTAAAACCTAATACAAGAATTGAGCATCCTTGGCTTGGCAATGTTCTGGGCTATTTATAGGCAGAAAACTGGAAAACTAGGGCAACAATCTGCCACCAAATAAAAGTACCAAACTACCCCTGAAAAAGTTCCATCTGCCGAGCCCATATGGCCGCGGATCCGCGGCCTAGACCCCATGTTGGCCGCGGATCTGCGTCCATATAGAGGAATTGGCTCCTCAAATTTTGTGGTTTTCTCTGGTTTTCTGTACTCTTCAGTGTGGTATATGTTGTTTCTCAGAAGCTCTTCACAATTTTTCCAGAATTTCAGCAGATCAAAAGGTGATGTGATGTGGATCTTTTGCCATGATTTTTCTTGAGCTCCGCGTAGACATGTTGGATCTTGTGTTGACATTGTGCTTTGTGCATGAAAATGACATCGATTTGCCATTTTGTCCCTTAAACTGGTGTGCGGCAACATACGGATAGAGAGCAGAGACCCGTGTTTTATCTGTGGTTGGCAGTAATCCGCAATTTGTCGTGCTTTTCCATGAATTTCACTATTTAGAGCTAAAAACCTGTATCCTGCAACTAACTAGCAAACACGGCTCAAGATTACCTACCGATAAGCAATGTGATAAAAATTGGGCGGTATAAAAATGCAAAAATCTGATATGAACAAATACCCCCAAACTTATCATTTGCTTGTCCCGAGCAAAGCCAATTTATTCACAAAAATTCCTAACCTCACTTTCGCAGGGAACGCAATTGCACTGAGCATGTGCAACAAGCCGTTAAACCTCTAGGTGTCCCTAGTAGGAGGAGTGTTGTCTCCTGAGGGTTTTCAGCGGATACTATCCACAAAATCCGGTCAAGCTAGTTTTGCAAAATAACTATGATTCAAACCCTAAGGTTTTGTTTCAGAAAATAACAATTCTATTATCCTAAGTCTAGACTATCGAACCTTTATTTTTCACACCTCGCTTCTTATTTAACTTAAGTTTTTATATGTCTTTACGTGCAGTGCAAATAGTGTCGTTTAAGTTCCAGAAAGATCGATTAAAGTCAACATGTCACAAAATAAAGCCCAGATAAAAATTTTAAAAGGATCACATAAGTTTTATAAAGAGTTAAGTATTTTTCAAGTTTCGTTTTCCAGTAAGGTTTCAATTTCAGAATTTCTATCTTCCTTAACAGGAAACTAGGTCTTATTTTTCACTCCACTTTTTTCTTGTTTTCATTTCATACACACCTCTGTGAACGTGCAATAGTCTTTATCATAGAATAAAACATTCATATCTCCGCTAGAAATATTTTTTTTTTTATAAAAACCTGTTTTTTGTCAAGATTATTCTCACACAAATAACCGTTAGGAATTTTAACTCGGAGAGAACACATGCTTGACTTTGTTTTAATCTGGACTTTCTAGGCTTCTTAACGAGCTTTGGGCCAATGCACCCAAAGCAGTTGGGTTTAGGGCATTAGGTGTAGAGACACCCCAGTGGACTTAATTACTCAAGTTATCTAGGCCCAAAAAAAAAGACAATTTAGCGTGAAAATCATGATGATTTAATGCGAACGGAGATATAACCGGCAGTTCAATTATTTTTTTGGATAAAAGACGTGTTTAGTGGGTTCGGTGTGTAATCATTCCAATCAAGTTCCAGATGGGTTATTTTTTAGAATTAGTTCCAATTAAGGCATGAATAACATCCCTTCATGTTCGCTTCATTTCATAAACTATTCTTGATATTACTTATTTCAGAACAAACCTATTTGATCCTCAGAAAATCATTTATCCATTTAAAAGTTTTTAGACATAATAGACTTGTCATCTAATTTCCAAAACTCTCGATACGTGTAGTGTAATGTAAAGACGTATATCGGCTATAGTTAACTTCAAAGGAGTGTTATCTTTCAGGTTTTCAAAATCTAAAAATAAGATTTAGTTATTCTTATCTTATCAAACAAAACCGTTGAATCTGAGTTCTCCCACTAACTAACTTGACGAAAAAGTTTTTATGTTTTTAGAAAATTTTCTGATTTTTATGGATTTTAGTATGCAGATGCAAAATATACATATGAATACGAAGGTTAGAAATGCGTACCGAGCGTACCTCCAAACTTAAACTGGACAGTGTCCTCACTGTCGTTGCATGAAGAAATCATTGAAGGGTCAAAATTGTCGGTTAGATATACAAAAATGTTTTTTTTGTTTTTTTTATTTTTTTAAAAAGAAAAGAAAAATAATAAAAATGGATATGCACCGGACAAGAATATCCACATATATATACAAAATGGTATATACACACACCCAAACTTATTTGAAACAGTGTCCACTGTTTTGGCTGGATAACCGAAGTTTGGTGGTAGGCAGAGGAAGATTATGCAGGGTAAACCGGCTTCTGTAAGACCAGGAGCTCTTCTGTTGGTTCGGCGCTAAGGTACGGTTTTAGTCGATGTCCGTTTACTTTAAAAAATGAACCGTCCTTTGGATTCTCCAAATCCACAGCGCCATGCGGATACACATTCCGCACAAAATATGGCCCTTTCCAGCGAGATCTGAGCTTACCTGGATGGAAATGTAGCCGGGTGTCGTAAAGCAGCACATGTTGACCAGGTGCGAATGTTTTGCGCAAAAGGTGTTTATCATGAAACACCTTCGTTCGGTTCTTAACGACAACCGCGTTTTCGTAAGCCTCATCCCGAAGCTCGCTCAATTCGTTCAACTGCAGCTTCCGATGGCTGCCCGCTTCTTCGAGAGACAGATTCAGCTCCTTTATCGCCCAAAATGCGCGATACTCTATTTCCACAGGAAGGTGGCAAGCCTTTCCGTAAACAAGCCGATAGGGAGACATGCCAAGATCGGTCTTATAAGCAGTTCGAAATGTCCAAAGCGCATCAGTGAGTTTTAACGACCAATCCTTACGGTTCTTGGAAACCGTCTTCTCCAGTATCTGCTTGATTTGCCGATTTGAAACTTCGGCTTGCCCACAGGTTTGGGGGTGGTAGGGCATAGATAGCTTATGATTAATGGAATATTTTTGCATCAAGGTCTCGAAAGTCTTATTGCAGAAATGAGTTCCATTGTTGCTAATGATCGGTCGGGGGTGCCCAAACCGGGAGAAAATGTTTTCCTTAAGAAATCTAACGACAACCTTGTTGTCGTTAGTCCGTCTGGGCACAGCTTTGACCCACTTAGAGACATAATCAACAGCGAGAAGGATGTATAAGTTCCCAAAAGAGCTGGGAAACGGCCCCATGAAATCGATCCCCCAAACATCGAAAATCTCCACAACCAAGATTGGTTGGAGCGGCATCTCGTTTCTCCTGGATATCCGGCCCAAGTGTTGGCACCGGGAGCAAGTCTTGCAGTAGTCATGAGCGTCTTTGAAGAGTTGTGGCCAGTAGAAACCACACTGCAAGATCTTCTCAGCTGTCTTTCTGGGGCCAAAATGCCCGCCACATGCTTGATCGTGGCAAAATGACAGCACACTCTTGAACTCATCGTCAGGGACACACCGAAGAATAATCTGGTCGGGACAGTACTTGAACAGATAGGGTTCGTCCCAGTAAAAGTGTTTTACTTGGGATAAGAATCGAAGTCTGTCCTGACTTGACCATTCAGTCGGTAGTAATCCTGTGGCCAAATAGTTCACAATATCTGCGAACCAGGGTTCGCAAGATACTGTCAAGAGCTGTTCATCCGGAAAAACGTCGTTGATCGGAAGTTGAAGAGACGGCGAAGAAGCAAGTCGTGAGAGATGGTCGGCGACTACGTTTTCACATCCTCTTTTGTCCTTGATGACAAGGTCAAACTCTTGAAGCAAGAGGATCCAACGTATCAGCCGAGATTTTGCATCTTTCTTCACAAAAAGATGGCGCAAAGCAGAATGGTCTGTATAGATGATGACTGGAGAGCCGATGAGGTAGGGCCTGAATATTTCTAAAGCAAATACAACAGCCAAGAATTCCTTCTCAGTTGTTGTATAATTTAGTTGGGCGTCGTTCAGTGTTCGGCTAGCATAATAGATTACGTGCGGCATCTTGTTGATGTGTTGTCCAAGGACAGCACCAATGGCAAAGTTGGATGCATCGCACATAATTTCAAATTGGTGCGTCCAGTCAGGAGAAGAAAGAACGAGAGCAGAAGTGAGTGAGCTTTTTAATGACTCGAACGCAGTCACACAGCTCGAGTTGAAGTCAAATGTCGCGTCCTTGGCCAGCAAAAGAGTCAAGGGCCTAGCAATCTTGCTAAAGTCCTTGATGAACCGTCTATAGAAACCGGCATGGCCAAGGAAGGCTCGGATGTCTCTGACGCATCTGGGAGGAGGGAGATTGGAAATGACCTCAATTTTCGCTTTGTCAATCTCTATGCTATTTTGCGAAATGATGTCCTAAGACAATACCTTCGCGCACCATGAAGTGGCACTTCTCCCAATTCAAAGTGAGGTTCTTGTCCTTACATCGGGTAAGGACAGCGTCGAGATGCAGCAAACACTCATTAAAGGAATCGCCGAAAATGGAGAAATCGTCCCTGAAGATTTCCAAGAATTTTTCCACCATGTCTGAGAAGATTCCCATCATACACCGCTAGAAGGTAGTGGGCGCATTGCATAACCCAAAGGGCATGCGACGATATGCAAACGTGCCGAAAGGACAAGTGAATGTGGTCTTGTCCTGGTCTTTTTCGGCGATGGGAATCTGATTATAGCCGGATTAGCCATCAAGAAAGCAGTAGTATTCGTGTCCGGCCAATCGTTTAAGCATCTGGTCAATGAAAGGTAGCGGAAAGTGGTCTTTCCGTGTTGCGGCGTTGAGTTTTCTGTAATCGATGCATACTCGCCACCCAATCTGGGTGCGAGTAGGGATTAACTCGTTCGCCTCGTTGGTTATGACCGTTATGCCTGATTTCTTAGGGACAACGTGAATGGGGCTGACCCACTGGCTATCAGAGATAGTGTAAATGATACCACTATCCAGACACTTTACGATCTCCTTTTTTACAGCCTCCTTCATGACTGGGTTGAGACGCCTTTGTGGATCCCTGGCTGGTTTGGCATCATCCATCAGATGAATGTGATGTTCAACGATCAGGGGACTAATCCCCTTGATGTCCGCCATGGACCAGCCAAAAGCTTTCCTATTGTTGTGCAAGACCGCGAGAAGTGCTCTCTCTTGCTTGGGAGCTAGAGAAGCCGAGATGATAACAGGGAGGGTCTCGTTCTCACCCAAGTAAGCGTACTTAAGGTGAGACGGTAAAGGCTAGAGTTCGAGCGTTGGAGGTGAAACGATTGAAGGCAAGATTGGTGAAAAGATCTCGAACTCAAAGGATTCCAGCAAAGGTTCAAAATGAGTGTAAGCGACTGAGTTGGATGGTTCAGGTAACACATCCGGAAATTCGAAGGATTCAAACTCGGGTGGTGAGTGGCTAAGATCGTTCGAGAAAGTGAAACACTCGTAGTCATTGTCGGGTGCAGAAACAGCAGCAGGTTCGAAGAGGAACGCACTAGTGGCGTTAAGGTTATCGTGATCGAACAAAAACCCCTCGAATTCACACTCCTCTGGGGTGATCTCCTGGATTGAGAAAACGTCTAGTATATGAGCATTAGGTTCGGAAGGCTGATTCCCCAACCTAAAGATGTTGAGTTCAATTGTCATGTTTCCAAAAGATAGGTTCATCGAACCATTTCGATAATTGATCACAGCATTTGAGCTTGCAAGGAATGAGCGACCGAGTATCACCGGAATTTGATTCCGGGGGTTAGCTACAGGTTATGTGTCTAAAACAATGAAGTCAACGGGGAATATGAAGTCCCCAACCTTGATTAACACATCCTCCAGCTCACCCCTAGGATGGGTGATCGATCGGTCGACCATTTGGAGAGTGCAGTGTGTGGGTTTCAGCTCTCCTACACCTAGTTGCTCATATACTGAGTACGGAAGCAGGTTAACACTGACACCAAGATCTAATAGTGCGCGGTTGATGTTCTTATCCCCAATGGTAATAGAAATCGTAGGACAGCCAGGGTCCTTCCGTTTTTGAGGTAAAGATTGGGTAAGAGCATCACTCACAGCACTAGCCAAGAAAACTTTCTTGGGTACCTGAGACTTCCTCTTTTTCGTGCACAAGTCCTTTAAGATTTTTGCATAGGAAGGGACTTGTTGGACAACATCTAAAAGGGGAATGTTGATGTTAACCTGCTTAAACAACTCCAGAATCTTCTCCATTTGTGGATTTTGTTTATTGGACCTCAACCGGTTTGGAAATGGAACGTTTTTAAAATTGGTTGAGTCTAATGCTTGTGGAGGAGATTGTGGAGTTAGAACGGATCCCAGAGCTGGTGTTTTCGTGGAGTGAGAAATTGGTCCGTTTAGAGCAGAAGAAGAGGAAGAGCATTTTGAAGAATGGAGAATGGGCTCAGAAGACGAAGAAGAAGAAGAAGAAGAAGAAGCGGCCGGGGTGTCATCGTCGATCCGAGTGCCAATGTTGTTTTGCAGCATCCTTCCAGATCTCAATGTAGTCACGGCACTCACATTATGGTTCTGTTGTTCAAGAGCAACATGTACATTATGTGGGTTATCGGGATTTGGGAGTGGCGGGGACGGAAGCTTACCCTTCTCTCGCTCGCTTAAAGCCGCATTCAGTTGTGCTATCTGGGCTTCGATGGTTTTGATGCTTTGCCCGTGAGATGCAGTGTGTTGCACTAAAGACTGAATGGAAGACTGGATGTTGGCGGTGGATTGAGTTGATTACTTTACAAACGCCTCCAAACTTCGTTCGAGCGAGGAAACCTTATCGTTGTTTGACGGAATAAAGTTGTTTTGGGGAAAAAAATTGTTGGGTGCAAAGTTGTTCGTCTGATTTTAAAAAGGTTGGGGTTGGAAGGGCTGCTGAAATTGATGTTGAGTTTGCTGTTGCGCTTGTTGTTGTGGAGGAGGGGGCCTCTGGAAATTGTTGCCTTGGAATTGATGCTGGTTCTGATTCCAGGCGAAATTGGGATGGTTCCTCCAATCGGGATTGTAGGTGGAAGAGTATGGATCATTTCTCGGTCTTTGCTGAAATGCAGCATTAACCTGATCCTGTCCTTGAGATGGTGGATTGTAAGGACACTCTTCGGTTAAGTGAGAAGGATCGGAACAAAAAGCATAAATGGTACGAAGGGGAAGAACAGGGGCAGGAGCAGGAGATGAAAATTTGCTCTCTATCGCTTCAAGTTTTCTTGTTATTGCAGCCATTTCAGCTTTCATCGCAATAGAGACATCGAGTTGGTGAATTCCTACCCTAGACTGACCAGTAGAAATGGAGGAAGAAGAAGAAGAAGTTGGTCTGGTGCTCTCCCAATGAAGCGTTTGTTCCGCGAGGTCGTCGAAGAATTGCCATGCTTCCTCGTCAGATTTGGACAGGAAGTGGCCCTGACAAATGGTTTCCAACAACTGCTTGGTTGCTGGGTTCAGGCCCTCGTATAAGGTTTGGCAAAGTTGCCATTTCTCAATACCGTGGTGAGTGCACTGAACAAGAAGGTCTTTATACTGGTCAAAGCACTTCCAAAAGGGTTCATTAGGAAGCTGGGAGAATTGGTTGATTTCGTTATGGATCCTCGTGGTTTTATGATTCAGATAAAATTTCTTGAGAAACGCTTTCACAAACTCGTCCTAACTGGTTATGGAGTGGGAAGCGGTGCTATACAGCCACTTTTCAGCAAGATCGCACAAAGTGAATGGAATGACCCGTAGCCTTATTGCATCGTCTGACAGCTGGGTCGTTTTCATCATGGCACAAACATTCTGGAACTTGTTGATGAAGATATAGGCATCTTCAGATTCAAGCCTATGAAATTTCGGAATCATGTTAATGAAGTGGGGCTTAATTTCAAAATTATCCCCATTGGCCGGTGGAAGGGAAAGACAGGTGGGAAGTGCAGAGCGGGTGGGATAGAAACGATCCTGGAGCGCGATTCGCTGTGGCGCTACAACAGGCGGTGGTTATGGGTTATTCGCGTCCATAGGAGGTCGAATCAATCCCGGGGGAGTTGAAAGGATGTTTGGATTAAATCTTGACATCGTGGAAGAAGAGGTTGGTGATGGTGAAGGTGAGGATGTACGAACAGAATTTCGGTCAACGTCGGAGTTGGCCGGCAAAGGTAAGGATGAAAGAGGCGTGGAAGGAGTTTCGACGTCTGAGTCGATCGCGTAGTCGGTAGCAACTAACGTAACGCGGACTAGGCGGGCGCTAGTGTACCGAGTCCAACCGGACATACACTAAACGAGTTTAGTGTAGTCAAAGCGGAGAAAGTGAGGGTAAGAAAACGTCAATGGAGAAATACGATGGGAGGTGGGTGAAAAAATGGGATTCTGGCGACAAAGGGCAAGTTTTTATAAAAGTTTTTGTTTTGTGTTTTTTTTTTCTTTTTAGAAAGAGCTTTACAGAAATATGTACGGACTTACGGCTTCAAACAATCACAGACAAAATATGCGCAATCACACCTAGATCTAGGGTCACCTAGGTCAGCTAGACAGCTCCTAACTGTTCCAAAGGGTTAGAAATAGGACCTCAAACCGCCTCTTCTCCGCCAATTGCGGCCAGGTAAGTGCCAGGTAAGTGGGAGGCTCCCCACTACGTAAGTAGTGGTCCTAATTAAGTAACCACTTGCCTTCGACACACTTGCCTAGACACCGCAAAGTCAGGATAGGATAAACGGCCGATGCCTGTAACTAGTCCTCTGTCTTATTGAGCGCGACGTCTTTAGGGCCGAGTCTAGTATTTTTTTAATTAAATAATGGTCAATGCATATGCCTTTTGTGATTTCTGGGGTCCTGGGAAGGGTGATGAAATCCCTACCCAATCTGGATTGGTTTCAAGCCCCTTAAAGTCCGATTAAAATATGCAAAGCAGTAATAATCAACTGCAATTAATTTTTTTATTTTTTAGCGCGGCGCAAAGAATCCTGCACAAAAATAATTTATTGGAAGGGGGAAGAGAGTTTGCGCAAAGAATGCTGCAGAAAACACAGTTCAGTGGAGTTCAGAGGAGTGGGGAAGGAGAAAGAAATACTCGCAGAAATTTTGAGATGCTGAAGGCATCAAGTGGCCGCGGTACCGCGGCTATAGCCTGCTTATGCCGTGGTTCCGCGGCAATAAAGTTGAGTTGGGCTTTGAAATTCTTGTGCTATGCTGGGTTGGGTGTCCTCTTCTTGTCTGGAGCTCCTGAATCTTGATTTGCTTACTGGGTTTGCTCCAGAATTGTACAGTAGACCGTTGGTTTCGTTTTGATTAAACGCGGTGTAGCCGCGAGATATGGGTCTAACTTCCCACGTCTTTGGCTCTGAACTCGACCTTCTTTTTATCCTGCACACTTGCACAAAAACTAATCAAAAATAACAAGATGGTTTTTTACAATGTATATTTTTTTTGTTTGTTTTTCAGTTATGTTTATATTCACAAATTAACCCGAAATTACACAAAGAAATAAACTACCGTCTCCCCGGCAACGACGCCATTTGATTGGTAGAGTTTTTATGTGCTTAGTTAATTACCGCAATCAAGACGGTTTCACTTGTAGCTAGCCGGTTGAGTACGGGTCGTCCGCAGGGAGATGGGAATCTTTTTCTATGTGCTTTAACGAGTTAAGTCCAAATGTTCAGGTTGAGATTAACTATGTACTAAAATGTTATATAAAGAGAGCTTGTTAGGGTTAGGATTAGGTTAGTTTGAGTTAGGAGTCGCTCACTTCTTTCGTTGCCAGTTTTAATATCGGTGTTACGGTAATCGGCGACAACGGGGATTAGCACAACTAGGAAGGAACTTGCGAGTATAAGCTAGGCTTTCCAACGCTTAAGTTCTTCCTTTTGGTGCTTGTCCGTCCGTTCTAGACTCTTAGTCTTAACCTCCGGTTAATTCAACCACAACCGGTCTCACTAAGGAATCACCGCTATCATGTAGGATAGGGTGCCGTAGGGAGCGGATTGTGGTTCAATTAACGGGAGTCCGAATTAAAATGTTGGGAAAGGAAAGAGTGAGAAAGATTTTCTTCTCTCAAACTTTCCTTATCCTACCCTAACAAGTAAGAAAACTACTCATCCATTATAAGAAAAAGAAAACACAACAAAAGGAGGAAGATAGAAAGATAGAGGTTAGGAGATTACAACTAGCTATTTGAGACCTCACCTTGGCAAGGATCAAGCTTAAGCATCATTGTTGTTAAGGATAAAGAAAAAGAGAACAAGAAAGAAACAAACAATAAATAACAACAACTAGATTAGCAATTGAAGATTACAAGCAATTATAATTAACAACATAACAAGACAAGCATGATAACAAAAAGAACTCTTTTATTCATCACTTCACTCATGAAACCTCACTACAAGATTTTAATGGAGAAAAGATGAAAAGAGGAAGAAGAACAACAAAGTATATCTAAAACCTAATACAAGAATTGAGCATCCTTGGCTTGGCAATGTTCTGGGCTATTTATAGGCAGGAAACTAGAAAACTAGGGCAATAATCTGCCACCAAATAAAAGTACTAAACTACCCCTGAAAAAGTTCCATCTGCCGAGCCCATATGGCCGCGGATCCGCAGCCTAGACCCCATGTTGGCCGCGGATCCGCGGCCATATAGAGGAATTGGCTCCTCAAATTTTGTGGTTTTCTCTGGTTTTCTGTACTCTTCAGTGTGGTATATGTTGTTTCTCAGAAGCTCTTCACAATTTTTCCAGAATTTCAGCAGATCAAAAGGTGATGTGATGTGGATCTTTTGCATGATTTTTCTTGAGCTCCGCGTAGACATGTTGGATCTTATGTTGACATTGTGCTTTGTGCATGAAAATGACATCGATTTGCCATTTTGTCCCTTAAACTGGTGTGCGGCAATATACGGATAGAGAGCGGAGACCCGTGTTTTATCTGTGGTTGGCAGTAATCCGGAATTTGTCGTGCTTTTCCATGAATTTCACTGTTTAGAGCTGAGAACCTGTAACCTGTAACTAACTAGCAAACACGGCTCAAGAGTACCTACCGATAAGCAATATGATAAAATTTGGGCGATATAAAAATGCAAAAATCTGATATGAACAAGGTCTCGTCGATCAAGTTTTGCCGCCGGTCTTCCTCCGTCGAAGAAGATCCATTCGAGAGATGTAGCACATGGTTTTAGCTCCACAATAAGAATCTAGTGAAACAAATAGGGACTCTGGGTTGCTAATCTAGAGTGCCTAGACATGTAGTGAGTTGCACTAAGTGTATCTATCTCACCTCCTCTCTTAATTCTCAACACATGAGATTGTAGAGGAGGTTCAAGATGAAGGTGGAGAAGCTCAAGAAAGATAGTGAAGAGAGAAGAAGCAAATGGTGAGAGTGTTGTCCAAAAAGCAACCATGCTAAAACTCAAGTGAAGAAAGCTCAAGTCAAAAACTTCTAGAGAGAGAAAAACCTCAAGCATGGTTTTGTAAAACACAATTTCCAAATATAGTATTGCATAACATACTTAAATAGTTTGCACAAATGAATTGAAAATTCATTTGTCAAGACTATTCAAGCATGGTTCTCACCATTCTCTCTTCTTTACCTTTATACCTCATTTCCATTTAAATTAATAAATGAATAATCCAAAATGAGGTGTCTACCTTCTAGAATATTTTTCGTATAAATACAGATTACACTCAACTGTATATATATACCTATATTCGTACCAAAATACAAATACCCAAAGAGATAGAATAACACAATGAACATAATACTATAATATACACATCGACATACATATACGCATATTATTAAATTAATACATGATTTAATAATCCGGCTCAAACCCGGCCGGCTAGTATTACCAATGGTCCGATCGAAAGTCCGGGTAACTAATACAATCATTCGATCGGAACCTTACACGTATCAAAATATGGATACTACATCATTTCGCCTAAACCAGGGAAACCCTCTGTGTGGGACTCTAAAAACTCGTCAATACGCTGGCAGTGGGTTTAACCATAAGCACGTCAGCGGCACTGGCTGTACGTAATGGCTACCCAGGTATTGAGCAAAAAGAAGGCCGACAAGCAAACTCATCCAATCCCTACTGTGCCTGTCAGCGACAATCTCCGTACAGTCCGGTCTGTTCGTCTAAGAGTATCGCATACAGGGTCTAGGGGGTGGATAATGTCAGACCCTTAATAACGCGATATTTCGTATCGATGTGAAGCCCATCACCCACTGAGAAACTACTGATCCAAATTAATAATTCTCGTCTACCTTGACTAAGGATTCTGGTGATAGCCACCTATGCACCGTGCGACATCAACCCCCAATACCGGGAGAGACGAATCCCCGACGATCCACTCACTGCCCTCATGTGGCTCGGGACTGTACCGTACTAAAACCTGTTTGCATGACTCCTTTGAGACGTGGTAGGGTAGTAATCAAAGCACAGTGAGAACTCACACGAGAAAAATGACGATCTCAGGTCAACGGACTAAGCTGTACTCATGTCACCTGAGAATTGCTATCTGACAATAGGTATAATACCATCTAGCATGTTCCCGGCGAGTCCGTCCAGTGTAACTCATAACCCAATGAGCTCATGTATACTGTCTTAGGTGGCTAACTTACACTAATGGCTTGTGAGATCGGCCACCGCCCCTCGTCGGGGTCTCGAAAAGTATACACTAGTCTACTCCGGAGTACTGATGCTCAGTCTCGATACTCTCTCGACTAGGGACATTTAAGGATTTTCTTATGGACCACTCAGCTCCCACGTTTATGATTGCCATCATAATACTGGTAGTCAAGAAAGAATCCTATTGGCTCTATCAACATGTAATAGTGATCTGTAATACCATATGAAAACTCCAATCAACAAAGTGAATGGGCCGCACAGCACTTCATGGAATCCGGTAACTTGATCACCCCTCCGTGGGTCATCCTATACCCCCTACGAGTGCGGTGAATAGCTCACCAATTCTAGAGTGAGGCCCCCTCCGTCTCAACGCCATGAGATGCGGACCCGTTACCTTTTAGTATCCGGCTATTCAAGCACTCCAACACGGGGTAATCCTAGTACAGAAAAGAAAAGTATATATACAATGGCGACATTGACCTCAATCCGGTCGTGTCCCAATAAAAGAATATACAATCTGAAAGAGACGACTGTGTTGGGGTCAAAAGTTGTACCCCGAGTCAAGTGGGCCCATGCCCAAGTCGAGCCCCACGGCCGGCCCCCCATGCCAAAATTATGTAATAAATAAATTTTGATGTAAATTTTATAAATGTGAAACAAATGGGCATAAAGCCAATTTTTTGTAAAATCTATGGCTCATGTGCAAAAGAAATGAGCACATAAGGCATGGGTTAGGCAAAATGCCATTTTGTAAAGCCCAAGAGTCTATATGTAAATTTGTAAGTCTATAAAAGGCAACATGATGAAAATATCTATATACTTTTCATTCTCTCAAATTCTAGGGTTTGTACATCCTCCTCCTTCCTCAAGATTCTTAACCTTCTTCTTCTTCTTTTGAATTAAATCAAGAGTTTAACTCTTTATTTTCCAAAAATAAATAGTTTTTCACCATAAATCTTTGAAGGGGAGCTCGGATCTGCCATCAAATCTCTAAATGGGGAGATTTTAAGTCTCACCCCCCTTTCACCCTAAAATCCAGCCAACAGAGAGGAAAAAGAAAGATACCCATCTCCAAAAATCCTATTCCGGGAGGATCTGAAGCTCAAAAGAAGATCCAAAGATTTCTAGGAGTTTAACTCCATTCAAGATCTGTTGGAGTTTAAATCCATAAATCAAACCCCTTTTTAGGAGTTTAACTTCAAATCTATACATAATCCATGTTAGGAGTTCAACTCCAAAACCCCTTGGGAGTTCAACTCCTAACCCAGGGGCTAAGCCCCTTTTCCTGTGGTGTTTCTAACGGTAGCGTGCCGCGCACGTGACCCACGGGCGCCCAGAGGTCGCGTGCCGTGCACGTGACCCGCGGACGCCCAGCGGCTGCGTGCCGCGCACGTGACTTGCTGGCGCCCAGCGGTCGCGTGCAGGGCACGTGACCCGCGGGCACTCAGCTCCCACATGCACCTCACGCGACTTGCGGGCGCTCATCGCCCAGCGGTCGCGTGCGGTGCACGTGACTCACTGGCGCTCAGCGGTCGCGTGATGCGCATGTAACATGCTGGTGCCCGGCGATCACGTATAGGGCACGTGACCCGCGGGCGTCCAGCGCCCATGCGTCAGGCACGTGATCCGCGGGCGCCTAACGCCCACATGCTATGCACGCGTCTTTAAGACGCTCCTCACCCCTCATTTTCCATGCACTCCACACCCAAAACACGTCCCCCCTTAGGAAAATTTTTCTAACGGGGCACCGTCCCGCACCCCGCAAGGGGGCTGCTAGCCCCCTTGACCCCCAGCCCGCTATCCGGGTAGCAGGACCCCTATAAAACTCTGTGTGTCCCCCGATTTATCCAAAACCCCTCAAGACACACACGCGCATATTGCACATTGAGTTCACATGACCAGTTTAATCCGTCAATCGGAGGTTCCTTCGTTTCAAAAGCGAGGGGTAATTAACGGCAACTTAGTCCGCGTCTGCCGGAGATTTGGATCCCCACAATCAACGAACCCCGGCCTACCCTAGGCAGGAGGGATCTATAATACACCTGACAAGCGCGCGCGTATTTCCATCTCAATGGGGTGACAAAAAACACCCAAAAGATTCTGGCACGCCCGGTGGGACCTTTCTCTCCTCCCATATCTCGGGTCAAGTGTTCATGCGAACGCATTTAACATATTTACCGATGCTTGTACTGAAGTATTGTTTTTCCATGCAGCAATCAACTTTCAACGACGATGTCTTCTAAGGTGAATTTAGCTTCTGACGCAACCCCGATCCCGTACGTGGTCAAGATCAATGCCCACATGGTTCTCCCTACAAGTCTCAGCCGGTAATGGGAAGAGCCACGTCGTCAATTTAGTTCTGTCATCATCTACCCTTCCGGGAGAACATATCTGGCGGAGGTCATAGCAGACCAAGCGGCCAAACCGACCTCAAGGGGCAGGAGGCCGAACGTTGTGGTCACTAAAGCATCACACCCTAAATGCAAATTTGTATTCGAACGGCTCTCCACTGTTCCGATTGGGGGCAAGGCCGTCAACACCAATGGAGCCACAAAGCATCTCCAGCAAGCTGAGACAGTGCCCTTGACAATTGCGCGAGCAAGCGTCTTCTCTGGACTCTCTGTCAATCAGTCTACGGCGTCTTCTCAAAGAGCCGAAGTTTGCCAAGTGCTTAAAACAGAAAAGTTAAGGCAGAAGCGGCTCAGGTATCGAGCCAACAAGAGGGTCATGACTTCGGCTAAGTGTAATCTTGTGAGGTTCCAAGAGCAGGGCTACTCCATGACGACGGATCAGTCGGCTGTAAAAGTCAGCAATTCCTTCGAACCTCTGAAATGGGTTCAGAAAAATGCCATGACTAACAGAATCAAGAAGACAGCAGTCCGAACGATACTACAACGAGACGTGTCTTGGTCCCAACAGAAAAAGTATGACACCGTCTCTTTAAGAGTTTATCAAGCACTCTGTGCTGCGCGAAAGCAGCAAGGCAAAACTAAAAAGGAAATGCTAGCACCATTCAAGAACCCAGTCATGCCAGCCGCCTTTAGTCGATTGTCCATTGCCGAAACATGAGGGCCACGATAGCAATCCGTGAAATCAGCTACCGATAATAAAAAAGATGGCGGGATATGTTATCCATACGGTCTATATGGCGGGCACGCGTCCCAGCGACAACCTTCGCAGCAAAACCAAGGATGGAGCCACCACATCCCAAGCCCAATCTGGCTTGAATATGGTTGCTGCTTCCCAAGATCAGCCGCCTCTTCTGGATGAGAAATACCCTCTCGATGAGGCCGATAGGCAGATAGACCCCTCAGTCCATGTAGAGTCAAAATCGGACAGCGAGGAAGAGCCGACTTTCCGTCCCAGGACCGCAGAGCAAGAGCTGCTTCAAGAACTCCGAAAACAACTCAGGAGAAAAGATAAAGATATGGCCAAGCTTTACTCCAAAATCGATGACTTGACAAATGTAGTGATGCAGATCATGGCTCAAATTTCCCGGACACCCCCCAATCAAGCACAAGTCTCTACTCATGAGCCGGGTGATGAAAACCCGAAGCAACCGATGCCTATCCCCTTGGGTCCAAGATTGGGCAAACCGAACGAAAGCCGGCTAAGCTCTGCTTCTGGAGACGCCTTGGTCCTAGATAGCACCATCCTGCTAACACAAGATCGGATAATAGATTTGGTCACTAGTAAGATTAAAACATTGGTGGCTAAAGCCGAAGCTTAGAAAGAAATTGGCAGTAGCGGGCGGCAATATCCCGTACAGTATGATTTGATCGAATTCCCCAGCGGCTACGTCATTTCTAAGTTCGGAAGATTTGACGGGACGGGAAACGCAAATCAGCACGTTGCCCACTTTAAAGCGTCGTGCGGAAATACAGGGGGCAATGATGCGCTACTTCTTCGTCAGTTTGTCAACTTCCTGACCGGTGTCTCTTTCAACTGGTACGCAAGCATACCAGATGGGTCCGTCACTACCTTTGCCCAAATGGAGTCCCTGTATCGGCAAAGATTCATGAGTGTTAGTGACAAAATCTCTATCGCTGACCTCGTGAGAACCAAGCCGGGGAAAAACGAAAGCAACACGGACTTTATTGCCCGGTGGCGCAACCTTACAGTCAAGTGCGAACCGCCACTAGAGCGGGACCAGTCTGTCAGTCTCCTTATTGGAAACCTCAGCAATTGGATGGTCCCATTCTTATGTACAGCATGCCTCAAGACGTTTCAGGAGCAGACAAAGAAAGTCCAAATGCTGGATTACTCGAAGCAAGAGTCTACCCCGGATTCTCAGAGAGACAAGACTTGGAAGAGCAAGAGGGATGGCAACCGTAGAAGCGGGAATTCCAGCAATACCAATGCCTTCAATGCGTCCGACAATGAAGACAAGCGAAAGGCGAGCGAATCCAAAACCAGTCGGTCTCGAAAGCCAGTGCTGGGAGGAGAAGGGCCTTCCCTAGAGGAGAAAAAGAACAAGGTTTACTCTTTCAAAAGGGACAAGGTCCGCATGATTTTCAAAGATGCCTTGAATAATGGTCTACAATTGCCAGAGTCATAGAGACCCCACGAAGCAAAAATGACCGACAATCCCCTTTATTGCCCGTACCACAGAGTAGTGAGCCATGCGATTGAGGATTGCTATATTTTCAAAGACTGGGTCAAGAAGCAGTACAAGACTGGAGAGATTGAGCCATCTAAGAGTGTGTTGGTAAACAATCAAGTCGTAACCACCAACTTTATACAGACAGAAGTTGAAGCCTTCTGGGGGCAGACGGCTGAACCCGCTGCCTTGAGAAATGAATCCGACTCGCCGTAGCCTCCGTGGAGTATGCATATATCTAATAAGACAAAGAAGATGCTAAAGCTACTTCAGAAAGAGCCCAGAACAGAATGGGAAGGACAGAAGAAGCCAACCATTCAAGCTGTCAATTCGGCTCAATCAAGCCCAAAGCCCAAGAAGCTCAAGAAGAAAAGTGAGTCTCGACGCGAAAAAGAGTCTGTGGGGAGATCGACCATTCAAAAGTATATCGATTCTCTCGAAGACTATGAACAAAAGGAAAGAACTCTGATTCAATTGAAGGAGTTCTTCCCCGTAGAAGCGGCAGGGATTCTGGAAGAGCTAGAAGAAGACTTCAATGAAGAGGTCCCTATAGTGACTTGCTACGTCGTCCACCTTGGTAGTGACTCTGGGAAAGAGCTATGTTTTCACGAAGAGGACGAGGAGCTCGCCACAAAGGCTGTCCAAATCCAACTCAGAAGCGGCAGGGCTCTACCGCTAAACCAGGGCAACGCCCTAAAAGGAAAGTTAAAGCAAGTCGCTAATGAAGATGATGGCGGAGAGCTGGCTCATAAAAACTCGAGTCCTTCCTCAGTGGACTATAATGTCTTGGCCCATCTCCGGAAGCTTCTGTCTCTCCTAAGCATCTACGATGCCTTAGTTCTATCTAAGGAGCTTAAATATGTTCTCATTCATGCCCTGCAAAACCCTGAGCGGTACCAGGTTCGCTTTGCAGAAATTTATATAAAAGAAGCCCAGTACACTCTGCATGTCGCCGCTGTCATGTTTAAGGAGGAAGACCTGCTACTGGGAATAGCTGAGCATAATCGGCCGCTGTACGTGACCAGGTACAGTGATGAAGATCGGATTAATCGCATATTGATAGATCCAGGATCCTCAGTGAACATCATGAACTTGCGGACTCTGAAGAGTTTGTCAATGGACATCCGATACCTTTCAAGGGAAAGAATTATCATTCAAGGCTTCAATCAAAATTGCCAGCAAGTTCTGCGATCCATAGCTCTGCCAATCAGGTTCGGGGACCTACAAACTGAAGCCAAAATATATGTGATCAACGTCGACACATCTTACAAAGTTCTCTTGGGACGGCCGTGGCTCCATGATTAGAGCATTGTTCTATCAACTCTCCATCAATGCATGAAGTATACTAAAAATGGCAAAGAAAAATGCATTGCTGGTGACATCCAGTCGTTCGGTGTGCATGAAGTCCGATATGAAGATTCTTGGTACTTTGTGAACCTCCAAAGTACCGAGCAACAGCTGATCGAAAATAGAACTGCCCCGAAACTCAAAAGAAAATATGAACCGGCTGTCACTTTCAAAAGCAAGAACCCCCAAGTGCGTCCGCCTTTCGGTAGTGACACTGATGAGTCCGACTCTGAAAGTCCGTCCTTCCGTAAAAATAGCCCTCAATTCGGTAGCGATATGGACGAATCTGATATTGAAAGCCTATCTGACAGAAAAATTCGCCCTCGTTTAGGCAGCGGCACTGAAAAGTCGGAGGAAAAGGACCCACCTTGCAACAGCTGTGCATACTGGGCCACCATGCAACAAGCGAAATTACGAGTGACCTTCGAAATTTCATAAAGGTCCTTAGCTGCCATAAGGGTGCCGGAGCAGATGTGCAAAGAGCTCGATGCATTGTCAATTTCCATCGTGGACCAGCTGAAAACTTTCTACGTTCCCGGAAGAAAAAGTGGACAGAAGGGCATCCTGTTTTATGGGTCAAATCCTGTTGTGCATCCAGACGATTTGTCTGTCACGTGCCTTCCCTATAAGAGAAGCATAAGAGTCGTTCTCAATCCTACATACTATACGTCCGAGATGCGGGAATATTTTAAAAAGTGCGGATGCCGGTTATATCAAACAGAGTCCGAGGTGAAGTTTTATGAGGGGCTGTAGCATCCGTCTCTGGTCCGAGCACTCATTGATGGACGAATCTCTGATAGACAGGGCATAGGTTTCAATCGACCTGATGCCAAAGCATGCTACATGATCCATGTTGGTGACGCCAACGAATGGTCAAATGATGACGACGAGCTAGCCGAGCCAGAAGAAACCCCTCGAGAGTGTTGGGGTAAAAATTTGCACCCCGGTTGACCGAGTCAAAGTCAAGGTCAACCCCCAAGCTAGGTGGGCCCAAGCCCAGGTCAAGCGGACCCATGCCCAAGTCGAGCCCGTGGCCAGCCTCCCTATGCCAACAACAAAATCATGTAATAAATAATTTTTATGTAATTTTTTATACATGAATGTATGCAAAATGGGCATAAAGCCAATATTTTGTAAGTCCATGGCTTATGTACAAAAATGAAATGGCGCATGAGCCATGGGATAGGCAAAATGCCATTTTGTGAAGCCCAAGGGGCTATATGTAAATATGTAAGTCTATAAAAGGCAACATGATGATGAATAAAGTAATACTTTCCATTCTCTCAAAAAAAAACCCTAGGGTTTGTGCCTCTTTCCTCTTTATGAAGGTTTCAAACCTTCTTCTTTTTTGTGAATTAAATCAAGAGTTTTACTCTCCCTTTTCCAAAACTAAATAGTTTTTCACCACAAAACCCACAAAGGGGAACTTGGATCTGTCATTAGATCTCAAAAAGAAGAGAATTTTAGATCTCACATCTCTTGATCTAGCCAACAGAGGAGGAAGAAGAAGAACCCATTTCCTCAACCAAAACATTTTTAGGAGTTTAACTCCACTCTAAATCTTATTTCTGTGACTAAAATCCCCTTTTTCTCGCTAGCGCCCTGCGCTCAAGTGCAAAGCACCCACGTGCCGACACGTGGCGCGCTTGCGCTCAAGCGCAAAGCGCCCAACGCTCGAGCGCAAAGCGCCCACGCGCCGACACGTGGCGCGCTTGCGCCTAAGCGCACAACGCTCAAGGCGCTGGCCCCACGCATCCTTTGGATGCCCTTTCCCCCCTTTATATATATATATGCATATGTATACATATGTACACACACACATACTCCACGGCACTGTCCCTGTTAGAAAAAAATTTCTAACGCGGCGCTGTCCCGCACCCCGCAAGGGGACTGCTAGCCCCCTTGACTCCCAGCCCGCTATCCGAGTAGCGGGACCCCCGTAAAAACTCTGCGTGGCTCCCGATATATCCAAAACCCCTTTTCAAAACACAACACACGTACACTGCACATCGAGTTCGCATGACCAGTTTAACCCGTCAATCGGAGGTTCCCTCGCTCCAAAGGCGAGGGGTAATTAACGGCAGTTTAGTCCACGGCTGCCGGAGATTCGGATCCCCACAATCAATAAACCCCGGCCTACCCTAAGCAGGGGGAATCTGTAGTACGCCTGACAAGCGCGCGCGTATTCCCATCTCAATTGGGTGATGAAAAACACCCTATAGATTCTGGCACGCCCGGTGGGACCAATCTCTCCTCCCATATTTCAGGTTAAATGTTTATGCGAACTCAATCAATATACATGTCTATAATTATACTAAAATCATGCTCTTTCATGCAGGTCTTCAAGCAATTACTTCCCAACAATGTCTCCAAAGATGAACTCGGTTCTCAGCACGGCTCCCATCTCCTACACGATGAAGATGGACACCAGGACGGTCCTTCCGGCCAGTCTCGGGCGGCAATGGGAGGAGCCACCGCTACCATTCGACTCTATCATGTTCGTGTCAATTAACGCCATCCCAGCTCCTCGAGCTCCGGAAGCAGACAAACCGGTCTTGAAAGGCAAGAGGCCAAATGTGGTGGTCTCGAAGGCGCCCCAACTAAAACGCAAGTCGGTGTTTGAACGACTCTCCTTGGCCCCAGCTGGGGGCAAGGCCATCAATACCAACAATGCAACAAGGCGTCTCGAGCAAGCTCCGGCGGTGCCCCTGACAACTGCTCGATCGGGTGTCTTCTCTAAGCTCCCCGCTAATCGACTCACGGTGGCTTCCCAGGAAACAGATGCCCGCCAAGCCCTTAAAATTGAGAAGCTAAGGCAGAAAAGGCTCAGATATAAAGCCAACAAAAGGGCTCGGACTCCTGCTAGGCTGAACCTCATGGGGTTCTAAGAACAGGGTTACCCCGCCGAAGATGGGGAAATGGCTGGATATGTGGTCCACACTGTCTACACGGTGGGCACGCGCAGCAAGAGCAAGGACGGGGCCACCACATCTCAGATCCCATCTGGCTTGAATGTGGTTGCCGCTTCCCAAGAACAGCCGCCTCCGCTGGATGATGAAAACCCTCTCGATGAGGATGATAGGCAGAAAGACCCTTCGATCCATGAGGAGTCAGGCTCGGAAAGCGAAGATGAGCCAACTTTCCGTCCTAAGACCGCAGAGCAGCAATTTCTCCAAGAGCTCCGAAAGCAGATAAGAAGCAAAGACAAGGAGATGGCCAAGCTCTACTCAAAGATCGACGACTTGACAAACGTCGTCTTACAGCTCATGGCCCAACTTGCCTCTCAGCCGCCCAATCAGGCACAGGGCTCTCATGAACCGGGAAACGGTGTCCCGAAACAGCCGACACCCGTTCCCTCAAATCTAAAAGTGGGCGGACCGCATGAAAATCAGTCGCATCCTATCTCGGGAAATGTCTTGGCTACCGATGACAGTAGCCCGCTAACTCAAGATCAAATCATGGATTTAGTTGCCAGCAAAGTCAAAACATTGGTGGCCGAAGCCGAAGCGCAAAAAGATATCAGCAGTAGTGGGAGACCATATCCTGCTCAATATGATCTGGTAGAATTTCCTAGCGGCTATGTCATCCCAAAATTCGGAAGATTCAATAGGACAGGAAATGCGAACCAGCACATCGCCCACTTCAAAGCCTCATGCGGGAATACTGGGGGCAATGATGCGCTTCTCCTCCACCAGTTCGTTAATAGCTTGACCGATATTGCTTTCGACTGGTACGCAAGCATACCGGATGGCTCCGTTACTACTTTCGTCCAAATGGAATCTTTGTTTCGACAAAGGTTCATGAGCGTCAGCGATAAGATCACCATTGCCGAGATCGTAAGGACCAAGCCCAAGAACAACGAAAGCAACATGGATTTTATAGCTCGATGGCGCAATCTCTCCGTCAAATGTGAACCGCCGATAGAGCAGGACCAATCTGTCAATCTCCTTGTCGGAAATCTCAACAATTGGATGTCCCCGTTTCTATGCACCGTGGGTCTCAAAACATTCCAAGAGCTGACCAGGAAAGTTCAAATGCTAGAGCGCTCAAAGCAGGAGTCCTCCTCGGATTCCCAAAATAACAATAGGTCCTGGAGAAACCGAAAGGACGATAATCGCAAAGGCGGAAATTCCGACGATTCTGAATCTTTCAACGTCTCGGCCAACCGAAATAAGCAAGGGTTGAGCCGGCCTAATGCCAACCAGCTTCGGAACCCAATGTTCGGAGGGGGAGGAGAGTCTCCACTGAAAGCGAAGCTGGATAAGATCTATTCCTTCAGAAGGGACAAAATCCGTAAAATATTCAAAAATGCCCTGAGGAACGGTCTACAACTGCCACAATCAAAGAGGCCGCAGGAAGCAAATATGACCGACAACCCCAAATACTGTCCCTATCACAGAGTGATAGGTCATGCCATTGAAGACTGCTTCGTCTTCAAAGATTGGGTCGAAAAGCAATACAAGGCAGGAGAGATAGAACTGTCTAAAGGCGTGTTAACAAACAGTCCAGCTGCGACCGCCAATTTCATATAAACGGAGACCGAAGTTCTTCGTGAAACTGATTCTCTCAGACATCTGCCTTTCTCTGAAAACAATCGACCACCACGTCATTAAACTGGGAACAGTCGACCACCACGTCATTAAACTTGGAACAGTCGACCATCACGTCATTAAACGGGGAACAGTCGACCTCTAAGTCGTTAAACTGGGAATATAAATAAAATATAAATAAAAAAAATGTGTGTATATAAACAAAAAATGTGTAAATAAAAGAAAAATAAAAGCCGAAATGATGGGGCAACACGCAATAAAAATCAGCGAGTAAAAATAAAGATGAGAATAAAGCCGAAATGATGGGGCAACCGCGAATAAATAGCCGAAATGATAGGGCAATCGCGACCTTCGCGATAAGAAAAGCTGAAATGATAGAGCAATCACGGTAAAACAAAAAAAAAAAACACAAACAAACAAACAAAACAAAGGTGAATGATGAGTCGCTCCTGGTACCATATTCCAGTGCAGCGATGCAGACGCCAACAAAAATTCAAATTTCCAAAATTCTCCCAGCCCTACGGCCAGTCCCCAAATTGACTGCCGTATATAATCCACGGGCTCAAATAATTCTCGTCATACCCATGCCCCACCACAATCACCAGTTGCGCGGCTGGTCTCCGCCTTTGGAATTATGCTCTATTGGAAAGACCCGCTCATGTGTCCTCACGATGCATGAGGAGAACAAACCTTCGTGGGATCCTTACGACTCACGAAGGAAAAACACACTTAGGAGTCCCCACGACTCCTAAGGAGAAAATGCACTTACGGGATCCTTACGACCCGTAGGGAGAAAATGCTTTTATGGGACCCTTACGGCCCATAAAATTGAAAAGCTTTAGGTGATAGGAATCTAAATCTGTCTCCTAAGCCATCGCTTCCCAATAGAAAATGGCGAATGATGAGTCGCTCCTGGTACCATATTCCAGTGCAGCGATGCAGACGCCGTCCAAAACTTAAATTCCCAATGGCGAATGATGCGTCGCTCCTGGTACCATATTCCAGTGCAGCGATGCAGACGCCAACTAAATTTTAAATTCAAATCCTAATAGCAAATGATGAGTCGCTCCTGGTACCATATTCCAATGCAGTGATGTAGACGCCAACCAAACCCAAACTCTCAAATGGCGAATGATGAGTCGCTCCTGGTACCATATTCCAGTGTAGCGATGCAGACGCCAACCAAATTCTAAAACTCAAACCCCAACGACGAATGATGAGTCGCTTCTGGTACCATATTCCAGTGCAGCGATGCAGACGCCGACAAAGTCCCGAAATTTTTCCGGCCCTACGGTCTGGATCATACATCCTGCAAAACCGTATACAATCCACGGGCGTAAAACAATCCCAAACTCTCCAAAAATTAAAAATTAAAAATTAAAAAAAAGGTATGTCCAAAAGCAAAATGGGCACGGATGAAAACCCGAAAGGGCTCCGTGAGTAAAAACAGCAGGACTGTCGGCGAGTTTGTGAAAACCCGAAAGGGTGCAAACTCATGAAAGAGAGAACAAAATGCACTCACAAAGTCCTCTCAACTTTGTGAGGAGAAAACTCCCGCATGAGATCCTTACGACTCACAAAGGAGCAACACACTTAGGAGTCCCCACGACTCCTAAAGAGAAAATGCACTTACGGGATCCTTACGACCTGTAGGGAGAAAATGCTTTGTGAGACCCTTATGGCTCACAAAATTGAAAAGTCTTAGGTGATAGGGACCTAAAACTTGTCTCCTAAGCCATCATTTCCTAATAAGCAAACGCAAATGATGATTCGCTCCTGATACCATATTCCAGTGTAGCGATGCTGATGCCAAACAAAAAAAATCAATTCCCAAATCCTCTCATGACAAATGATGATTCGCTCCTGGTACCATATTCCAGTGTAGCGATGCTGATGTCAACCCAAATCAAATCAAACCAACAACCTCTATGGCGGAATCATACTTCGTCCCAGAAGTTACTCCGTGTCGAAATCATGCTTCGCCTTGGTGTATCTGCCTTCCCTGTCGGAATTATGCTTCGGCTCGGAATCAACCAACGACCTCCTCGTCGGAATTATGCTCCGCCTCGGAATCAAGTCAACCAGCAAGCTCTGCGTCAGAATCATGCTTCATCTCAGAATATGCACCCCGTGTCGAAATGATGCTTCGCCTCGGTGTATCTGCCTTCCCTGTCGGAATTATGCTTCGGCTCGGAATCAACCAACGACCTCCTCGTCGGAATTATGCTCCGCCTCGGAAACAAGTCAACCAGCAAGCTCTGCGTCGGAATTATGCTTCGTCTCAGAATGCATCCCGTGTCGAAATGATGCTTCGCCTCGGTGTACCTACTTTCCCTGTCGAAATTATGCTTCGTCTCGAAATCAAGTCAGCCAACAAGCTCTGCACCGGAATCATGCTCCATCTCAGAATACACCCTGTGTTGAAATCAAGCTTTGCCTCGGATTATCTGCTTTCCCCATCGGAATTATGCTTCGCCTGGGAATCAACCTCTGCCTCGAAATTATGCTTCGGTCAAAATGTATGCCGCTCATCGGAATGATGCTCCGATCCCCTGGAATCATGCTCCGCCCTTCGGAGTGATGCTCCAATATCTGGAATCATGCTCTGCTCATCGGAATGATGCTCCGATCCCCTGGAATCATGCTCCGCTCTTCGGAATGATGCTCCGAACCCTGGAATCATGCTCTGCCCTTCGGAGTGATGCTCTGATATCTGGAATCATGCTCCGCTCATCGGAATGATGCTCCGATCCCTGGAATCATGCTCCGCTCTTCGGAATGATGCTCCGACCTTGGAATTATGCTCCGCAAATCGGAATGATGCTCCGATCCCCGGGAATCACGCTCCCCAAGGGATACTCCAACCTTGGAATTATGCTCCGTGAATCAGAATGATGCTCCGATTCCCGGGAATCATGCTCCCCGGGATGATGCTCCGCCCCCGGAATGATGTTCCACTTCGAAGTCCAGCTTCAAGATCCTTCAATTTCATGCACACAACTCAAATGTGCGATGTGCATTTATTGATGAGGGGCAATTTGTTGGGGTAAAAATTTGCACCCCAGTTGACCGAGTCAAAGTCAAGGTCAACCCCCAAGCTAGGTGGGCCCAAGCCCAGGTCAAGCAGGCCCATGCCCAAGTCGAGCCCGCGGCCAGCCTCCCCATGCCAAAAACAAAATCATGTAATAAATAATTTTTATGTAATTTTTTATACATGAATGTATGCAAAATGGGTATAAAGCCAATATTTTATAAGCCCATGGCTTATGTGCAAAAATGAAATGGCACATGAGCCATGGGATAGGCAAAATGTCATTTTGTGAAGCCCAAGGGGCTATATGTAAATATGTAAGCCTATAAAAGGCAACATGATGATGAATAAAGTAATACTTTCCATTCTCTAAAAAAAAAACCTAGGGTTTGTGCCTCTTTCCCCTTTCTGAAGGTTTCAAACCTTATTCTTTTTTGTGAATTAAATCAAGAGTTTTACTCTCCCTTTTCCAAAACTAAATAATTTTTCACCACAAAACCCACAAAGGGGAATTTGGATATGTCATTAGATCTCAAAAAGAAGAGATTTTTAGATCTCACATCTCTTTATCCAGCCAACAGAGGAGGAAAAAGAAGAACCCATTTTCTCAACCAAAACATTTTTAGGAGTTTAACTCCACTCTAAACCCTATTTCTGGGACTAAAATCCCCTTTTTCTCGCTAACGATTAGCGCTCGAGCGCAAAGCGCCCACGTGCCGACATGTGGCGCGCTTGCGCTCTAGCGCCTAGCGCTCGAGCGCAAAGCGCCCACATGCCGACACGTGGCGCGCTTGCGCCTAAGTGCACAGCGCTGGCCCCACGCATCCTTTGGATGCCCTTTCCCCCCTTTATATATATATATATATATGCATATGTATACATATGTACACACACACATACTCCACGGCACTGTCCCTGTTAGAAAAAAATTTCTAACGCGGCGCTGCCCCGCACCCCGCAAGGGGACTGCTAGCCCCCTTGACCCCCAGCCTGCTATCCGGGTAGCGGGACCCCCGTAAAAACTCTGCGTGGCTCCCGATATATCCAAAACCCCCTTTCAAAACACAACACACGTACACTGCACATCGAGTTCGCATGACCAGTTTAACCCGTCAATCGGAGGTTCACTGGCTCCAAAGACGAGGGGTAATTAACGGCAGTTTAGTCCGCGGCTGCCGGAGATTCGGATCCCTACAATCAATAAACCCTGGCCTACCCTAGGAAGGGGGAATCTGTAGTACGCCTGACAAGCGCGCGTATTCCCATCTCAATGGGGTGACGAAAAACACCCTACAGAGAGCTCGAAGATGGCGGACAAGCAACCTTCGATGAGCTAACCGAGATTGATTTGGGAACGTCTGATAATCTAAGGCCGAACTATATCAGCTCACTCTTGTTGGAAGAAATGAAAGAACAAATAATTGCCCTGCTACATGAGTTCGCTGAATGCTTCGCGTGGACGTACAAAGAAATGCCCGGCCTCTCCCCTGAAGTGGCCGTGCATAAGCTAGCTATATTTCCTGATGCTAAGCCAGTCAAACAAGCTCCTCAAAGAATGAGAAGGGAGCTAGAAGAAAAGGTCATCGAGGAAACTAAGAAACTTATCGATACTGGCTTCATCAGAGAAGAGAAATATGCGGACTGGATCGCATGCATCGTCCCAGTGAAGAAGAAAAATGGGAAGATCTGAGTCTGTGTCGATTTCAGGGATCTCAAAAAGACATGCCCTAAAGACGACTTCCCGCTACCGGTCATGGAAATGATGGTCGATGACACATCAAATTATAAGCTGTTCACCTTCATGGATGGCTCGTCTGGATATAATCAGATCAAGATGTCTCCCGAGGATGAGAGACACACAACATTTCGAACCCCGATTGGAATATATTGCTACAAGGTGATGCCGTTCGGATTGAAGAATGCAGGTGCCACATATCAAAGGGCAATGACCAAAATCTTTGATGACTTAATCCATAAAGTCGTCAAATGTTTTGTTGATGATTTGGTCGTTAAGAATAAAGCCAAGGTCGATCATATCCAAGATCTCAGGACCGTTTTCACCAGGCTGAGGGAATTTGATCTGAAGATGAATCCTTTGAAGTGTGCTCTTGGTGCGTTGTCAGGAAAATTCTTGGGTTTCATAGTTCGACATCGAGGGATCGAAATTGACCCGTCGAAGATAAAGGCCATCATGGAGATGCCTCCTCCGAGGAATCTGACGCAATTGAGATCTTTCAAGGAAAACTCGCTTACATACGAAAGTTCATCTCGAACCTATCGGAGAGATGCCGACCTTTCTCAAAACTCATGAAAAAGGGAGCTCCTTTTGTCTGGGATGTCAAATGTCAAGAAGCGTTCGAAAGCATCAAACAATACCTGTTGCACCCTTCAGTGCTTGCTGCTCCTGTTCCAAATAAACCGTTGATTCTCTATACTGCCGTGCTACATGAATCACTCGGTGCGCTCCTTACCCAGAACAATGAGGAGGGAAAAGAAAATGCCCTGTACTACCTCAGCCAAACTTTAGTCGGGGCAGAACATAACTATTCCCCGATCGAAAAGCAATGCCTGGCCCTGATATTCGCCGTAAAGAAACTGAGGCACTATCTGCTCGCTCATCGGGTTATGCTGATCTCCATGGTCGACCCGCTCAAACACTTGATGACCAATGCAAGCCTAGCCGGTAGAATGGCAAGATGGACTGTCATACTGCTTGAGTTCGATATAGCCTATATTCCTCAGAAAGCAGTAAAAGGGCAAGCTCTTGCCAACTTCCTCGCTACTCATCCCATACCAGAAAAGTCGCCACTCAATTGCGAGTTACTCGACGAACAGGTGCTGCATCTCGAAGATAACGAACCATGTTTGGAGCTCTACTTCGATGGAGCCTCATCAATAAGGAGCTCCAGTAAATCAAGTATCCCGCAGATAAAAACAGGGATAGGATTGGTGTTCATCACACCATCGATGGAAACCGTACGACGTTCTTTTACTCTCACCGAGCCTCGCACAAACAACGAGGCCGAGTACGAAGCTCTGATAGCTGGCCTGGAGCTCGCCATAGAAATGGAAATTCTTCGGCTATGGGTCTACGGTGATTCCCATCTTATCGTCAACCAAGTAAGCGGTGACTATAAAATATATAAAATATACAAACCCGAGTTAGCTCGGTACAGAAGCCAGGTGGTCAAGCTCATGAAACAGTTCACCCACATTGAACTAATGAGAGTCCTTAGGGCGTTGAATGGAAAAGCTGACGTACTCGCTCGCTTAGCCAAGGAACTGGCTGATCCTGACATAGACGAAATTCTGATCATAGTCAGAATCCGGCAAATTCTACCCCCGGTCTCTCTATGAGAAGAAGAAAGCGCGGGACAAAAGAGCAGTCATGCCGAAGAAGTTCTGATCATTCAAGATGAGCCCGATTGGAGAGAGCCCTTCATAGAGTACCTCCGATACGACAAACTGCCTGAAGAAAAATCTGCTAGGGTTCAGCTGAAGAATAGAGCTCTCCGATATGTGTTCATAAATTACACGCTATACCGTAGATCATATGACCAACTCTGGCTCAGGTGTCTGTCATTGCCCGAAGCCCAAAAAGTCATGAAAGAAGTTCACTCGGGCATTTACGGTGCTCACCAATCTGGCCCCAAAATGCGGCTTCAAATCAAACGACTTGGATATTACTGGCCTTCCATGATAAGGGATTGTGAAGAGCATGCAAAGAAATGTTATCTCTGCTAAATTCATGGTGACTTCATTCAAAAGCATCCGAATCCGTTGCATCCTACGGTGGCATCATGGCCTTTCGAAGATTGGGGCACTGACATAGTTGGCCCGATTGATCCTCCGTCATCCAAAGACCACCGGTTCATATTGGCCGCAATTGACTACTTCTCCAGATGGGCTGAAGCTGTCCCGTTAAAAGAAGTCAAGACAGAAGATATTCTGACGTTCTTCTAGCATAACATTCTATACCGCTTCGGTACGCCTAGAAAAATCATTTCTGACAACGGGCCTTCTTTCAAGAGCTTCAAAGTCTCAAGGTTCGCTACTCAGCACAAGATAGACTGGAAATATTCCTCCATCTATAATCCAAGAGCCAATGGGCTAGCTGAAGCCTTCAATAAGACTCTATGCAAGCTTCTGAGGAAAAATACTTCAGCCAACAAGAGAGACTGGAATCTCAAACTCCACGAGGCGTTGTGGGCATATCGTACCATGCACCGCATTCCAACTCAGTCCACTCCATACTCATTACTCTTCGGAGTGGAGGCGATCCTCCCCCTCAAAATCGAAGTTTCGAGCTTAAGAATGGTCGTCCAGCACGAGTTGACGGAAGAGGAAAACGTGTTTCTTCGGCTCGAAAAGCTTGACGCCCTCGAAGAAAATAGGCTTGCGGTGCTGTAAAATCTGGAGCTATACTGAGCCCAAATGTCACGGGCCTATGACAAGATGACCCGTCTCCGCGCTTTCAAGAAAGGTGAATTGGTGTCGGTCCTCAAAAGACCGATCATCCCCAATCGACATGCCAAAGGAAAATTCGAGCCAAACTGGGAAGGACCATACGTCATCGAGAAAGTGTTCGATGGAGGATCCTACCGACAAATGAATGCCGAGGGAGAAAGGCCCATACCTCCCATCAATGGCCGATATTTCAAGAAGTATTATGCGTGAATGCTCTGAGTCGCAGACGATTAAGCACACCGGCCCTAAGGTTTGGATCATACATCTTGTAAAACCGTATACAATCCACGGGCGTAAACGACCCCTATCTTTCCCAATTATTTCCAGTGAGACTACATTTAAAGTCCCACCAGCTCAAAAAAACGGTATGTCCACAAGCAAAACGGGCACGGATGAAAACCTGAAAAGGCTCCGTGAGTAAAAACAGCAGGACTGCCGGCGAGTTTGTAAAAACCCAAAAGGGCGCAAACTCGTAAAAAGAGATAAAATACACTCGCAAAGTCCTCTTGACCTTGTAAGGAGAATATCCTTGTGTGAGATCCTTAGGCTCACAAAGGAGCAACACACTTAGGAATCCTCATGATTCCTAAGGAGAATATACACCTGCGAGATCCTCTCGACTCGTAGGGATAGAACGCTTTTATAGGACCCTTACGGCTCATAAAATTGAAAAGCCTTAGGTGACAGAGATCTGAACCTGTCTCCTGAGCCATCGCTTCCCAAAGGACAACGGCAAATGATGAGTCGCTCCTGGCACTACGCTTCAGTGTTAGTGGTGCTGATGCCGACCCAAAACTCAAACTCCAAATTTCCAAATGGCGAATGATGAGTCACTCCTGGTATCATATTCCAGTGCAGCAATGCAGACGCCAACCAAAATCCAAATCTCCCAAATTCTCCCAACCCTACGGTCAGTCCTCAACTGGACTACCATATACAATCCACGAGCATAAACAAGCTAAATCATACCCATGTCCCGCGATAATCACCAGCCCCGCGGCTAGTCTCCGCCATCGGAATTATGTTCCATTTGGGAAAACCCACTCATGTGTCCTCACGATACATGAGGAGAACAGAGCTTATGAGATCCTCTCGACTCGTAAGAAAATACCTTTGTGGGATCCTTACGACTCACAAGGGAAAAACACACTTAAGGGTCCTCACGACCACTAAGGAGAAAATGCACCTATGAGACCCTCTCGACTCGTAGGGAGAGAACGCTTTTATGAGACCCTTACGGCTCATAAAATTAAAAAGTCTTAGGTGATAGCGGCTTAAACCTGTCTCCTAATCCATCATTCCCTAACGGGCATGGCAAATGATGAGTCGCTTCTGGCACTATGCTTCAGTGTTAGCGGTGCTGATGCCGACCCAAAACCAAATCCTAAGTCCTCCCTGGGCAAATGATGAATTGCTCCTGGCATTATTCCAGTGCAGCAATAACTGATGCTAAACAAATTCCAAATTCCTCTCAAAATTCAAAAGTCTCGTCGTACACGGCAAAAAAGCAAACAGATCAAATCAACGTCCCACCCGGCAGCACTTCTAAGCTCAGAAGTCTCGTTGAACGGATAGGGAACTCTCAAAACAAATCAAATCAAACAAGTCAACCAATTACCTCGTCGGTGGAATCAAGCTCCACCTCGGAAACAAATCAATCCTGACACCGCAAAAAGCGAAGCAAGTCAACTTCAATCCCGACACCGCAAGAAGCGGAGCAAGTCAAGTTCAACCATGAAACCGCAAGAAGCGGAACAAGTCAAATCAAGCACCGACCGTCCATATCGCAAAAAGGGCAGCACCGACCGTCCAAATCGCAAAAAGGGCAGCACCGATCGTTCACGTCGCAAAAAGGGCAGCACCGACCTTTCAAGTCGCTAAAATGGCAGCACCGACCGTCCACGTCGCAAAAAGGGCAGCACCGACCGTCCAAGTCACTAAAAGGGCAGTATCGACCGTCCACGTCGCAAAAAGGGCAGCACCGACTGTCAAAATGGCACCACCGACCGTCCACATCGCAAAAAGGGAAGCACCGACCCTCCAAGTCTCTAAAATGGCAGCACCGACCGTCCACATCGCAAAAAGGGCAGCACTGACCGTCCAAGTCGCTAAAAGGGCAGCACCGACCGTCCACGTCACAAAAAGGGAAGTACCGACCGTCCAAGTCGCTAAAATGGCAGCACTGACCGTCCACGTCGCAAAAAGGGCAACACCGACCATCCAAGTCGCTAAAATGGCAGTACCGACCATCTACGTCGCAAAAAGGGCAGCACCGGCCATTCGCGTCGCTAAATGGGCAGTACCGACCTCCAAGTCATCAAAACGGGAATCAAATCACATCAACCAACAATCTCTGCATCAGAATCATGCTTCGTCTCAGAATATATCCTCCCTGTAGAATGATGCTCCACCTCAAAGTCAAACGTCAGCGGAACAAGATCCATCAATTTCATGCACACTAATCATATACGCGGTGTGCATTTATTGATGGGGGCACTTTTTTGGGGTCAAAAGTTATACCCCGATTGACCAAGTCAAAGTCAAAGTCAACCATGAGTCAAGTGGGCCCATGCCCAAGTCGAGCCCCGCAGCCGGTCCCCCATGCCAAAATTATGTAATAAATAAATTTTTATGTAAATTTTATAAATGTGAAATAAATGGGCATAAAACCATTTTTTTGTAAAATCCATGCCTCATGTGCAAAAGAAATGAGCACATGAGACATGGTGTTCATACCAGAATATTGCATTTATTACCGCCCACTCTTATGCTCGTTTGTTTATAGGTAGGTGCTTTTAATCCGTGTTTGCTACATATTTACAGGCTACAGGTTCCTAGTCCAAAATAACACAAATGATACAAAATCTCCACTGTTATGCCAAAATACAGAACATCTGTTGCTAACAGATAAAGCCGGGTTGCGGTCATCCGTATCCGTCCAGTGCCGCATACCAGTTCCAGAGACAAGATATATGACAGTGGTCATTCGTGTCGCGGACAAGCACAGAGCACGAGAGGGGCAGCACAAGAATCAATGGGTGCGCGGAGCTCGAGAGAGAAAGGTCAAATCAATCAAAATTGAAGCTATGTTTGGATTGTGCAGATCTGAAGAAATTGTGAAGGCAATTTGCAATTTGGGACATGTATAACAACATAAGATAGCAAAACAAGGAAACCCAGAAAATACGAGACCCCAATTCCACAAAACCGCGGCGGAACCGCCGCCAAATGTGGGTTTTCGCGGTGGATCCGCCGAGGTTTAGTGTCATCATCTGACCAAATTTTTGGGTTAGTTTGGACATTTCATTTGGGGCCAGAATGTTGCCCTGGAGTTTTAGCACGCAGCCTATAAATAGCCCAGTTTTGTGTCAAACCAAGGGTCTTCTTCATGTCTTCTTTTCCATCTCTTTTTGTTAGGATTTAGTTTAGCTTCTTCTTCTTCTTCATGTCTCCCACCATTAAAATGTAGTGAGAGTATTGAGTGGATGATGAAATGAAGATGAGGGTTATTTTTCTTATCTTGTATTTTTATTTCATTGCATTGTAATTTAATTTCTAGTGTAACTTTATTATTTGTTGTTAACTAGTTGTTGTTATTTTTTTTCTTGTTCTCTTTTCTTTTCTTCTTTTATCCGTATTTTCAAGTGATGATACTCGACAGAGTTCCTTGCTAAGGTGAGGACCCAAAAGTTAGCTTGCTTCATTTGTAAAACCGTATTTTTTCTCTTTTCTTCCTTCTTGTTTTGTTTTCTTTCTTTTATGATGTGTGAATAATTTCCCTCTTGTTAAGGCTAAAGAAGGTGGTATGAGGGACGGAGAAATCCCTTATGCTTCTCTTCGCCAAACATCTTGAAACGAACCCCGACCAAACAAACGCAACCCCCTCACTTAGGCGCGCTATACGTGACATGTAGCCGCGACCTAAGTCAAGAAGTCATTTAAGCGCACTACAACATGACATGTAGTTGTGACTTAATTGGATATATGGTTGCCGTTGTTTGGCCGAGGGTTGGAAATAAGCATATTTAGCAGACGAATAAGGGGCACTAGGAATGGATTTAGCGTTGGAAAGCTTGCTTAAACTCGCAAATCCCATTCCTATGTCCTCCTAATCTCCGCTAGTTCCGATTATCCCAACATCGTTCTTAAGAATGGCAAAAGACAAGTACAAGACTAATCCTAACTCTACTAACCGATCTTAACCTTAACAAGCATACTTGAACATAAATACGAACACTTAGGATAGAACTGAACAAACATATACACATTCTTTATTGACTCGTCTAAAACTCGAACGGATATACAACCATCTTCCTGTGGACTGACCCGTGCTCAACCGGCTAGCTGCAAAGCGACACCGTCCTGATCGCGGTTATAACTTTAGAACTTTGAACATCCGACACGCCAAAAGCGTGCGATCACATGGGTTGGGCAAAATTCCATTTTGTAAAGCCCAAGGGGTTATATGTAAATCTGTAAACCTATAAAAGGCAACATGATGAAAATATCTATATACTTTTCATTCTCTCAAATTCTAGGGTTTGTACCTCCTCCTCCTTCCTTAAGGTTCTAAACTTTCTTCTTATTCTTTTGAATTAAATCAAGAGTTTAACTCTTCCTTTTCCGAAAATAAATAGTTTTTCACTATAAAATTCTTGAAGGGGAGCTCGGATCTGCCATCAAATCTCTAAAAGGGGAGATTTTAAGTCTTACCCCCTTTTCCCCCTAAAATCCAGCCAACAGAGGAAAAAGAAGGTTACCCATCTCCAAAAATCCTATTCCGGGAGGATCCGAGGCTCAAAAGAAGATCCAAAGATTTTTAGGAGCTTAACTCCATTTAAGATGTCACGACCCGAAATATTAGCTCATGACCAGCACTTAAATCACGCAACGTGTAGAGGCGTAACGTAATTCAAGTAAGCTAAAACCCAGAAATCTAAACTTTTTTAAGCAAATAAAGGAGGTGAAGTTTTGAAATAAAGGTATAATGAAATCAAGTTTTCTTAATGCATAGAAAAGGAACGTAAAAATGCAAGTGAAATTTACTAGTTTGAAAACGTGTTTCTTCTTTTTAAAAATTTGGGCAGCACCTCATTTGTATATTTTGATCCAAAACCACAAATACATAACAAGAATAATGGCATTCCCAAGCGGGAGCTAGCTCTTCGCCAAACGGTAGATCACAACCACGCAAGACAGTATATGTAAATATACGACGCCCAACGGCGAAATTCACCACAAAAAGATAAAAAAAAAATAAGCAAGACATCAAAACCATAAGTAGCGGAAAACCCCTCGCTCTAAGTCTCGTAACCACAATCTCACTAAGTCTCATTACTTATACAATGTGAAATATAAATACAAGAGTGCGTACGATACAAATGCCCCACCTACCAATGCAAAACACCCAAATGAAGCTATGTGCCAGCGATGCCGCTACGGATCCATGCGCATAACCTGCAAGAACTGTGGCACAACGGGGGTGAGTTGCCAACTCGTGAGTAGAAAAACATGTATAAGTAAAAATCGAATAAATAACGACTCCTTGGTCAACTATATCATAAAGGTAATACTATGATATCTAGGATGACTGGGTCATCATATGTGCCAACAATATAATCAATACCTATATATATGCGGATATAATCTAACAACTTAATCAATGTATGTATGCATGTGGATCTCGTCCAACCATATAATCAATGTCTATATGCACGTAAATATCATAAAAGAGTGTGCATGAATGTATGAGGATATAAATCAATGGTGTCCCTCACGACACATCAAAATCATGGAACCTGGGTGTCCAACATCGACACCCGAAAACATCATGAAATCCGTGTCCCGCATCGACACGTAAATCCTCATATCTCGGGCTCCGTCAGTCCAGATCGGTCCATATCATCTCTCGACTCCGGTCGGTATCCTCCGGATATCCGCCGAGCCCAAAAACTATCACCGGTAGGTAGTGGTCCCTCTGCTAGGCTCACCGTCTACTGCACAGCAAATCCGTTCTCGTCCCGGGGTACCATACCGGGTCCACCATGTACCCGCAATTGGCCTCATCCAACTCCTCGAATCGGGTTTCACATGTCATAAGTCTCAGAACCGAGAAAACGCATGGTGGACGCACTGAAATATCATATCAAGAGAAACCGGGTTTTTAAAACAGTACATGCTTTCTTTTGAAATAGCCACGTTTCTCAAATCCAGAAATCTCATGAAAACAACATATCTCAATGTGTGTAATCACAAAGCATGATGTATGCGATATATAACAGAAATGTAAGCATATCCGAATATCATGCAACATGGAACAGTGATATATCATATTAAGGGAAGACCGCTCCTTTAAATGATTCCAGTTTTGAAAATATGTCTTGCTTTTCCTAATATCTCCAAAGTCAAATGCAACATCGTATAAAGGTGCGTAGGTAACTATAGCAAGTAAATTATGCAAAGAGTCATATCATGATGCAGCAATCCTACTGTGTAGTGATATGACAATTATCGAAGATGAAGTGTGTGAGCCGGCAATCTGTGTGCGTGTAACATACGCATCATCGATAATGGTGTAAGTGTACTAGCACAAGTATAAGTAATGCAATGAGAATAACATGAATGCAATATAAGGTAAATCACATGCAAATGCTGACAGGTACACGTATTTAATATGACTGAGTCGGTGAATTTATCAATCGGCATCCAGCCTCATAATATCACGTACGGTATAATCCATCGTACGGCATCCTCTAGTCAAGGGTATGGATCAATCATCAAGTCAAACTCATCACGTACGGAAAATCATCGTACGGGCATTAAACCAATAGGGATCCTATCATCCTATATGACAAATGAGGGGTACGGACCTAACGTCTCGTACGGCAATCTCTCATGATTCACAACATATATAAATATATCTATATACCTATGTCTCAGGTCACATCCACAATAATCTCATATCAGGGGACCGGCAAGGTATCAATCATCTCAATCGACTCGCATCCGTATACCATCATATCATCAAATCATCATATCACGTCTTATATTCTTTCCATCGCATTCATATCCCACATGAAGTCAATTTTACCTATACCATCTACCCTTACTATAAGCATACGTATCTAATCTAACATACACGCCCAAACCATACAATTAGTTTTTAAAAGAAGCAATCGTAGTTTTGAAAGTAGAGGCTACGGTGTTTTTAAAGAAGAGATATCATTTGAAAATCTGTAACTTCCCTCAAGGTATCTGTTTAAAAGATGCATATGATTCTTTAGTTTGGAAATATGTATGGTTCGGATGGCACATCTACGTCGACTATCTAGTCTTATAGTACCCTAAACGGCAATATCATCAAATCTCATCCTCAAGTCCCGTCATCACATATTAGCCGTATTATATCACTTCCAACTATTCTTTAGCTTATAATATGGTTTCACTAACAATCTTTTAATTCTAACCCTAGTTTCCTAATCTAGGTTTTCTTAACCATATGCCATAAATCGGTTTCCACCAAAGTTTTGCGGGGGTGCTATACGCCATCCACCCGACTTCCCCCGTAGATATAGATCTACTCACCGTGGTCTTCGCTTGCCGATGTCGGTGACGTCACGCTTCGTCGCCTCGGAATCCACACGAAGGTACCTACAATAATACACAATCGCAAAAGCTTATAAAAATCAAGTCGGAGAAACCGAAACGGCACACAGATCGCCTATAGATCAGAACCTATAGCCCACGCATGCAAAAGCAATAAATTACCTCTAGTCGTTGATGTACAAACATCCAACAACCAAACACAAATCCAAATACCAAAACCAAGCAATCCAAAATACGGAAAACATACCCCAAAACACCCCAATGTGATCCCGGATTCTCTCTCAGGTAAAATGGGCCAATTCTGCACATATAGGGGGTCTAATTATCAGATAAGTGAACCATATACCAAGAACCAACCCCAAATTCCCTAATGTGGCCGCAATTTGCGGCCACAATGAATAAATCTGTGGCCCAAAAGTTGAGTTGGGGTCTCGGGTCTCTAGTGTACACTCACAGTCATCTGCTCATCTCACTGTCTTTGCTAAATGATTTTTGGTGTCTCCGGGTTACTCCAGATTCCTATATACCCTCACTAAACCCACAAAAACCTGTTATCGGCAACTCTAAAGTTCGTATATTGGTTTCTAACCCGGGTCTTGGCCAGTAAAAACAGCACTAAGGGTCTTATAACAGCAACTTCCATCACCACAACAAAATTCCAACCCTAATCCTTCTCTAGGAATTTCTAACTTCACCATTACACACTTAGACCACTTTTAAACTAAACCAGAATATAAAGAACTAAAAAATACACTAAATGGAAGAAGATATATCTCATGGATGCAACTCAAGAAAAAACTTAGTTTGCCAATGTTGTCAAAATCCCATTTTTCTTGGTCCAATGTGTAGAGGAGAAGAAGGGGATCAACTTTTATGAAGAAGGTTTAGGGTTTTGGTGAATATTTGGAGATGGATCTTGAGATAGAGGTGGAGGAAAGTGAGTTGAGAAAGATGAAGAAGGAAAAATAATGGGGGAAATGAAGTAACATGGCTGCCCTCTCTCTCTCCTCCTCTTATTCTCACCCACTCTCTCATCTATTTACCCTTTTACCCTTTTCGCTTTTCTTTTCTCTTTTCTTTTAAAACCAAACCATAAAATACACAAAACAAAACAAGAAAACAACATGTAACCAAAATGCAACATGACATGGTGCACTATCCATGGAAAACTGTAGAAACACGGATTTGGCTTAATTGCGATTAGCAGTGCACTAATCGGGTAAAATTTTAAACTTGCATATAATTAATTATAAAAATGCCAAGTCTAATAAATATATTTTTAAATGAATAAATCATTTTAATCCCCAATTATTTCACAATTATTGGTATATATTTATACTCTTTTTCGAAAATCCCCATTACGCAAATCGGCAGTTTTCGGGAAATATATTATTTTAATATTAAATTCCAAAAAATAATATTTTATATTTTCTGAAATATTACACAAGATTTGTTGGAGTTTAAATCCATAAATAAAACCCCCTTTTAGGAGTTTAACTCCAAATTTATACATAATCGCTGTTAGGAGTTCAACTCCAAAGCCCTTTGGGAGTTCAACTCTTAACCCAGTGGCTAAGCCCCTTTTCCTGTGGTGTTTCCAGCGGTCGCGTGCCGCCCACGTGACCCGTGGGTGTCTAGTGGTCGCGTGCCATGCACGTGACTAGCCGGTGACCAGTGGTCGCATGCAGGGCACGTGACACGCGGGCGCTCAGTGCCCACGTGCGCCTCACGCGACCCGCGGGCGCTCAGCGCCTAGTGGTCACGTGACCCACTGGCGCCCAGCGGTCACGTGTAGGGCACATGACCCGTGGGCACCCAGCACCCACATGCCAGGCATGTAACCCGCGGGTGCCGAACGCCCATGCGCCAGGCACGTGACCCGTGGGTGCCCAGCGCCCACATGCCATGCACGCGTCTTTAAGACGCTCCTCACCCCTCATTTTCCATGCACTCCACACCCAAAACACGTCCCCCGTAAATCTCTGCATGGCCCCCAATATATCCAAAACCCTTCAAGACACACACACGCATATTGCACATTGAGTTCGCATGACCCGTTTAATCCATCAATCGAAGGTTCATTCGCTTCAAAAGCGATAGGTAATTAACGGCAACTTAGTCCGCGGCTGCTGGAGATTTGGATCCCCACAATCAACAAACCCCGGCCTATCCTAGGCAGAGGGATCTGTAATACGCGTGACAAGCACGTGCGTATTCCCATCTCAATAGGGTAAAGAAAAACACCCTACAGACTGTCCACATGTCGGACGCTTTCCCCGCAATACTAAATATACAAATGAATCTTAACTGTACTACTACCATTGCACCATCGGCTATCCAACACGACAATCCATCCACAATATCGGCACAATACAGAATATCAACATGAATATCATGTTCGCAAACCCGTCTAAGTGAACATATAGCAACTACTCGGGTTGTACCGTTCAATGATATTCATGGTCGCAGATATTAACACATGCACTGATAAACACGTATTCAAAATTTCGATCGACTAAAACTTTTCCACATTGGCCCCAAATGAAAACCATCACTCAAACAAATCTGGGCCAAAAACATACATCTCAAAAATCACATTTCCACATAATAGATTGCCAGAAGAAATTTGGGGCACAATGGCTACTAATTGACCGCGGAACCGCCACCAATAGGCAAGATATGCGGCGGTTCCGCGGCTATTTAGTTGGCTCACGTGCCCAACTTTCTTGTGGTGCTCTATATATGCCTGCATGTATTTTTAAGATAACCGGAATAATTTTTTGAACAAGTTTAAAAAACGACAGAAAGCATATCAGAGTTGAATTGTGAATCGGAAAATTTGGTCGATCGATATTTTAACTTTGTGTAAACTAGCTAGTAAAGATTTATAGGGTGATTCTGATACCATGTTGGGGTTTGCTAGCACCCTGTCCATCTACCGTGGCCTATGTGGAACAAATACGGTGTTTAAAAAATTAAACATGGCGCTAAAAACCCATCGTAGAATCGAACTATAAACCGATACTATGCTAACAAAAGGAGATCTAGCTACTATGATAGAAGTATCTCACCAAAAGATCCATATCTTTCGGTCTTCTACCCTCTTCTTTGGCTCCTTGAGGTCTCCTCAATCGAGCTTGGCCGCTGGTCTTCCTCCGTCGAAGATGATCAACCCGAGAGATATAGCTCATGGCTCTAGCTCTATACTAAGAATCTAGTGAAGCAACTAGGGAGTTTAGGTTACTAATCTAGAGTGTCTAGAGATGTAGTGAGTTGCTCTAAGTGTGTATCTATCTCACCTCCTCTTTTGATTCTCAACACATAAGATTGTAGAGAGGAGGTGAAGATGGAGGAGCTCAAGAAAGGTAGTGAAGAGAGAAGAAGCAAATGGTGAGAGTGTTTTTCCAAAAACCAACCATGTTAAAACTCAAGTGAAGAAAGCTCAAGTCAAAAACTTCTAGGGAGAGAAAAACCTCAAGCATGGTTTTGTAAAACACAATTTCTAAATAAAGTATTACAGCCATACTTGAATAGTTTGTACAAATGAATTGAAAATTCATTTGTCAAGACTATTCAAGCATGGTTCTCAACATTCTCTCTTCTTTACCTTTACACCTTATTTCCATTTAAATTAATAAATGGATAATCCAAAATAAGGTGTCCACCTTCTAGAATATTTTCGTATAAATACGGATTACACTCAACTGTATATACATACATGCATTCGTACTAAAAAATGAATACCCAAAGAGATAGAATAACATAAAGAACGAAATACATATACATAAATTATTAAATTAATACCTGATTTAATAATCCGGCTCAAACCCGAGCTGGCTAGTATCACCAACGGTCCGATCGAAAGTCCGGGTAACTAGTACAATCATTTGATCGGAATCCTGCATGTATCAAAATGCGTCTACTACATCATTTCGCCTGAACCAGAGAAACCCTCTGTGTGGGACTCTAAAGACTCGTCAATACGCTGGCAGTGGGTTTAACCACAAGCACGTCAGTGGCACTAGCTGTACGTAACGGCTACTCAGACCGACAAGCAAACTCATCTGAACCCCTACCGAGTCTGTCAGTGATAATCTCCGTACAGTCAGGTCTGTTCGTCTAAGAGTATCGCATACCGGGTCAAGGGGGTGGATAAAGTCAGATCCCTAATAACGCGATATTTCGTGTCGGTGTGAAGCCCATCACCCACTAAGAAACTACCGATCCAAATCAGTAATTCTCGTTTACTTTGGCCAAGGATTTTCGGTGATGGCCACCCGTGCACCGAGCCACATCAACCCCTAATACCGGGAGAGACGAATCTCCGACGATCCGCTCACTGCCTCCATATGGCTCGGGACTGTACCCAACTAAAACTTGTTTGCATGACTCCTTTGAGCTGTAGTAGGATAGTAATCAAAGTACAGTGGGAACTCACATGAGACAAATGATGATCTCAGGTCAACGAACTAACATGTACTCATGTCACTTGAGAACTGTTATCTGACAATAGATATAATACCATCTAGCATGTTCCTGGCGAGTCCGTCCAGTGTAACTCATAACCCAATGAGCACCTGTATACTATCTTAGGTGACTAACTGCCACCAATGGCTTGTGAGACTGGCCACCGCCCCTCGCTGGGGTCTCGAAAAGTATACACTAGTCTACTCCGGAGTACCGATGCCCAGTCTCGATACTCTCTCGATTAGGGACATTTAAGGATTTGCTTATGGGCTATCCAGCTCCCACGTATATGATCGCCATCATAATGCTGCTGGTAGTCAAGAAAGAATCTTATGGGCTCTATCAACATGTAATAGTGATTTGTAATACCACATGATGCATGTACATGAAGATAGAGAAAAACCAGATAGTATACTATCATCTCCAGTAAGACTGTTATACCTGTATAGGTCCTCCCGCAATCATTATAATCACCTGCCTGTGATTACGATAATTACCTTGAGGGCACTATAGCCAACAATTCCTGTTGTAGCTTCCACAGAGCGGTGAGATTCATTACTAATGGCCGGCGGCTAAGTGCATCAGGAACTACATTCACCTTTCCAGGATGATATTGTAGATTGATGTCGAAGTCTGCCATGAGTTCTAGCCATCTTCTCTGCCGCATGTTTAATTCCTTCTGAGTAAACACTTACTTCAGAATCTTGTCAGTGTATATATTCACTCGTTCTCCCAGAAGATAGTGGCGCTAAATCTTAAGTGCGAAGATAACGGCTGCCAACTCCAGATCATGTGTTGGATAGTTGCGCTGATAAATTTTCAGCTGTCTTGATGCAAAAGTTACAACTTTTCCATGCTGGTGTAGAATGCATCATAATCCCTTGCCGGACGCATCGCAATGCACAACAAATCCTCCAGATTGATCCGTTATTACGAGAATAGGAGTAGAAGTTAATCTTGACTTGACTTCTATAAAAGTGTTTTCACATGCTTCTGACCACACGAATGTTTCATCTTTACATGTGAGCTTGGTCAGGGGTGCTGCAATCTTCGAAAAGCCTTCAATGAATCATCAGCAGTATCCTGCTAATCCCAAGAAATTTCGTATATTTTTCACCGTCTTTGGTGTCGGCCATTCGTTAACAGCTGACACCTTAGATGGATCTACTGAGATTTCTTCGCCTAAAACGATATGTCCAAGGAATCCGACTTGATCTAACCAAAATTCACACTTGCTGTACTTTGACGTAGAGCTGATGTTGTCTCAATGTCTCTAAGACAATCCGTAAATACTCGGCATGTTCTTTTCGTTTCTTTGAATGCACCAGGATGTCGTCGATGAAGATGGCAACGAACCTGTCTAAATACCCTCGGAAAACTTGGTTCATCAGATTCATAAAAATTGCAGGTGCATTGGTCACTCCAAATGGCATTACGAGATATTCATAATGACCATAGCGAGTCCTAAACGCTGTCTTCGGAATATCGGACTCTTTGACCTTCACCTGATGATAACCTGAACGAAGATCTAGTTTTGAAAATACACAAGACCCGCTTAACTGATCAAAAATATCATTGATGCGAGACAGTGGATATTTGTTATTAATCGTCACTTCTTTCAAAGCTCGATAATCTACACACATCATGTATGAACTTTCTTTCTTCTTCATTAGTAATACCGGAGATCCCCAACTTGAACTACTGGGACGAATCCAGCCTTTCTTCATGAGTTCGTCCAACTGAGTATGGATCTCCTTCAATCCTTCTGGATTTAACCGGTACGGAGCTTTGATTACTGGTTGCACACTAGGTAATAAATCAATGCTGAATTCATGAGCTCGATCGGGAGGAAAACCTGTTATGTCTTCAGGGAACACATTTTTGAACTCTCGAACTATTTCAGGCTTTTCTTCTTCCGCCGGTAAAGTGAACACTTCTGCATCCTTAGGTTTAGCACGGTATCTTCCTGGCTCCAACGTTCTTTCTCAACTCTTGAAATAGAAGACTGGGTGATCTGGTATCTCAAATACTACTCTCCTTTGACGGCAGTCAATCGTAGCATAGAATACTCCCAGCCAGTCCATTCCCAACACAATATCGAAATTTGGGATGTTCGGTACTTTGAAATTCGCGAAGAATTCTCGTCCGCAAACTTCAACTGGACACTGATCAAATCGCATAGTTGCCTTCAATACTCCATTTCCGGAACTGACATTCCACCTTGAAATGAGTGGCTTCACGGGAATCGTGTGTGTTCTCACGAAACGTTGCGACATGAAGCAGTGTGACGCTCCAGTGTCGAAAAGTGCGAGTGCAGAAAGGGTGGCTACTAGTATAGTACCTAAGTTGTGTGAGGTTGGTTTTAGATACCGGAAAACATAGTGATATGCAAGGATTGAAAAGATATGATAGGATTGAGAATTACCAGTGATGACTTGGCCCGTGGTTTTGTCTTCCTCAACCGTCATTGTGAAAGCGTGACGTCTGGGTACATTCCTCCTTACTGGAGGCACGTTCCTGTGTCCTTGGGGCATGTTTCTCTGCCCTTGAGGCATGTTTCTTTATGCCTGATGGAATTGACGAAGAGGCTGTGCAGGAAGTCCACGTGGAGCTGGTGCAGGTTGGGCTAATCGAGGTGCAGCAGCCTGAATGGCTGGCCGCAGCAGAATCATGATTACGGGTCTAGGTGCTGGTTCTGGGTTGGGTCAATATGGATATATTCCTATGGCGTGAGTGGATGCGCCATAAACCAAACATAGGCCATTTACACGCCTGCAGTCTTTCGCCAGGTGTCAATTTCTTTTGCAGTAGAAACACAAGTCTGGACTGGACTGGTTAACTGATCCTCCCGGTCTTATGGGTGCAAAATTTGACCCAAAAGAGGCTCCTCATGACATCTGTGTGGTAGGGCGTTTCACACCGGCAGTCTACGGTCTACCCTTCATCTTCACAGCTGTCTCATAGCGTCGGACAGCTTTCAAAGCGAGATTATGGGTTGGAAAATCCCCTGTAGCGAGTGCAGCTTTCCAACCCTTGCTGAAATCATCGTTCCCGGATCTCAGCAGTAAGGGCGACTCGGCACCGTCGGATCACTAAGGCCGACTTTCGTCGCGAACCTATTAATCATGGTAAACTCAGTATCGTATTCATCCACATACTTGACCCGTATCGAGCCTTGTTGTGATGGATGAACTGCTGTTCCATATCGAAACGGGAAGTCTCAGGGAAGTACTTTGCATTGAACATATCGCGAAATGTCTTCCATTCGATTGGTTGGGTGAGATGGCTTTCTTCAGCCTTCCACCAGACTCCGGCGTTGTCTGTTAATTGCAGATTCGCAACTTTCACCCAAGCAATCTATGGCACTTGTGCTGCTGCCAGGTTATCTTCTATTGATTGAACCATTCTTCCGCCTCCAGTGGGCTCTCTTTTCCTGAAAAGTGTTTTGGGTGCAGTGCCCGGAATTATTTGATTCCAGGTGATTCAGCTTCTGGGCGGTACATGAGGATAGCATTCTACTGCTACTGAACCTCTAAGAGGCTCTTGATCGCCTCAAGTAGTACCGCTTGCTCGTTGATGGGAGCTGCAATGGTAGGTGATGGTGGTAAAGTAGACGGTGGAGTGTTGCCATTGATATTCGTGCTGGTGTTGTTGAAAGAATCCATGACCTTGATAGAAAAGAAATGGTTAGGATAGATTCAAGAAATTTGAAATGTAAGGAATGTATAGTTATTGATTCTTATAATTCTTGTGATATATTGCTTAAAACTTCATGCAGAACTGACCTGCATAGGCCGCCAACAAAACCTGTCACGCCCTGCTTCCTAGTGTACGGAATCAGTGACGTGGCGGGCCGCAACGTATTTACTAAGAAATAAATACATTAAGAGTAATTAAGTAATATATATAAAATGCACAAGAATAACAAGAGATACAAAATGAACATAAACTTTTATTAATATTCATCTTTACATACAACTGTTTTGAAAAGGAAAGATACATGATATAAACCGTTCCTAAACAGTGGCATACAAAATGAAAGTAAATACAAGGAGAGCTAGAAGTCCGGCTGGGCAGTGAGCTGGTCCAAGTCCTCCTGGCTAGTCTCGATCTCCTGAGAGTTCAATCCTCCTGACGAACATTCCAAAGAAAGAAATAGATAAGAATGTCGTCAGCGAACTAGCGCTCGGTAAGTCTCAAAAGAAGGAGTGGAATATAACAAGTAATGAAGCTGGTAATTTGTACATGTATAAGATTATTATTCTAACGTGGTTATTTGTAGCTTGGTACAGAAGGTATTTGTGTATACGAGAGGAGTCCATCTTACCCCGTAGACTATGGTAACATGTAGTACAAAGCCCCATCAAAACCCACGAGACAACGACACGGGAGTTCATGTAGGTGTCTTTTAAATGACCATCTCATGTCACGTTAATACATTCCGTACCAATCTACCCCGTTATCCCCATGTAATATATTATATAGAGTATATTTACAAATCTTGTCGAAACCATAGATACAATTTGTTCAAGTAGTCATGTTCAGGATGTAATCATTTATTCAAGAAGTCATGCCAAGTTATAACTATGGTTCGGTCAAGTCAAGTCAAGTATTCGGGTTTGATATTGATGTTTGAATTCAGGTATTCAGGTTCATGTTCAAGTATCCATGTTTGACTTTGGATTCATGTTTGACTTTGGATTAATGTTTGAATTGGACTTTAATTTGAGTTTGGATTCAGGTTTGAGTTAGACTCAGACTGAGTCAGATACTTATAACTGATTTAGATCCTGAATTAGGTTCGGGAGTCATTGGTAACTGCTGCATATGGACGGCAGGATTTATGTTTTTTTCCAAGACAATTACCATTGATAACTTCGTCAAGTTTTTTAGCTTAAATAGGCAAACACTCACTTTTTCCGGCTCCCTGGGGCTCAAGAGAATTGATCCCGCTTAAACCTATATTTACTAAAGTTCTTAAATATTGTTTTATAAACTCGAGGGGTTTTATGAAAAAATATTATAATATAGTTAAAAATAAACCTTGAGAATTTATTTATATTATTTAGGATTTTTATGGATATGAATTTTAAAGTTTTGAGGTATTTTAGTGATAATTGATTAGCTTGGAAAGTTCATGGTATTTTATTGTAAAACTTGTCTTTTGTTGGTATCTTGAGGGTATTTTTGTGAAACTTGTAATTCTTTCATTTAAAAAATGTAATTTTATTATATTTTGAAAATATATGGATTTGTAATTTTTATATAATTATTAAAAAAATAAATTTTATTTAATTAGAAAAATGCGTTTTTCTTAAAAACGTATTTAAAACCTTTCGAGACCGAATGCCCCGTGAGGAGGTCTGCATCTCGCTTTATTAGCCCAAGCATGTGCGATAATCCGCATAATCTAATAGTGGGTCGCCTAAAGAGTGTTGTAGAGCCATAATCGCAAAAGAATTTAAAATACTGTTTTAAAAGAAAACCATTTTTAAAGTGAGTGGTATTTTAATGTAATATTTTCTTTGTAATCAAAATTCACACAAAAGGTATCGTGCTATGGAATAAGAGTGTATGTGAGGGGTATGTCGTTACCCCATAAAGTTTTTCTAAAAGTATGTTTGTAACAAAAACTAAAAGAGGTGATATTTAAAGTTCATGGTATTTAAATGAAAAAAATTAAATTAAAGTTATTTTACAGGATATTATTGATTCAAATTTATTCTAAATATTCATAATTAAGATTACAAGTATTGTGTAAGAATTTGGATGAACAATATATAAGAAAAAGGAGAGTTTTTAGGGTTTAGAAAATAGATATCGGAATTAACTCCAGTTACCGATATACGTTTTAAAATGAATTTCTAAAGAAGAAAAATGAAGATTGGAAGGAACTTACAAGTTAGAAGGCTTAAAGAAAGATTGAAGGAGGAGGAATGAGTTTCTTACCGTCGTAGCAGCGCCGGAATAGTTTCGATTCTTCACCGGAAGTTGACCGCTTACTAACTTCTCTTTATTCCACTTGTACTTAGAATTTTTTTTGAAAGTTTTGGCTAGATATTTTAGAATGATATTGAGCCAAAGTGTGGGGTGGTATTTATAGTGTAGAATTAGGGTTTTGAAATTAAAATGGGGAATTAAAATTCATTAAAATTTGGTTTAAAAGTGAAATTAAAAGTCTCTGTTTGGTTGCAGAGCAATCAAACAGTGCAGGGGCGTTAGGGGTAGGGGAAGAGTCAAGTGTGCAATGCCCGGGCCTCATTGGCCATGGTTGAACCGTCGGTAACGGCCATTATAGGCTTTCCGCCGGCCGATATAGGGCTTCGTGCCTCTAGAGTCGTGCCACGTGTACAACTCAGTGTATACTCTATTTTCCTTATGTTTGATTTTTCTGACTTTTCATTTTTCTGTGTATTGCATTTGTAAACTTTTGGACTTTCAAAAAGTTAAAAAGAAAAATCAGAAAAAAATAATGTGTCTGATGGGAATCGAACACAGGGCCTACGTCACAGCAGTGCAAGGGCTTTACCAGTGAGCTACAAGTGAATTTTTGCTGCTATTTAACAAAATTTAGTTATAACTCAAACTTAGGCTGTATAACTTATTTTCTATACATTAAACTGGAAAATTCCGTACAGTAAATTCAGAGTTGTTACAGTTTCGAAGATATGGTTGCATTTGCTCTAATCACCGAAAACGGAAATCCTGGCTCTTATCTGGAGGCCATTGGGCAAGAGCATGGTGATCGATGGATTGTGGCGATGATAGAGGAGATGGAGTCACTTTGAAAGAATAGTACGTAGAGATTGACAGAGCTACCGAAAGTCAAAAAGGCTATTGGTTGCAAGCGGGTATACAGAAAAAAGAAAAACGAGCAATACAAGGCACGTTTAGTTACGAAGGGTTTTGCTCAGAAAGAGGGGTTTGACTACAACGCGATTTTCTAACCGGTAGTCAAGCATATGTCTATTCGAGTGTTGTTAGCGATGGTAGTTACTCAAGATTTTGAATTGGAGCAAATAGACGTGAAAACGACATTTCTGCATGGGAAGTTGGAATAGACGGTCTTCATAAAGCTACCTGAAGGATTTATAGAGCCCAACAAGGAGGATCGTGTATGTGAACTCAAGCGGCCTTTATATGGGTTGAAACAGTCTCCCAGGCAGTTGTACAAGCACTTCGATTCGTTCATAAGAAAGACCAATTACTCTCGATGTGAGTATGATAGCTGCGTATACTCGAAGTGGCTTAAGAATGGTTCGTCGATATATCTACTTCTATATGTCGATGGCATGTTGATTGCGGCTAAGAATATGGCAGAAATAAAGGTGCTTAATGTTTCATTGAGCACATAATTTGACATGAAGGATTTAGGTGATGCGAAGAAAATTCTTGGGATGAAAATTATTTGAGACAGAAAGGTTGGAAAGCTGTAGCTATTCCAAGTCAAATATATAGAGAAGGTGTTGGAGAGTTTCAACATGAAGGACTCTAGATCAGTGAGTACCCTTATCGTCGGTCATTTCAAGTTATCTTCCAAGAAATGTCCGGAATCAGCGGAGGAGAAGGAAAAAATGTCTCGAGTACCATATGCAAGTGCGGTGGGATCGCTGATATACGCTATAGTATGTACACGTCCAGACATATCTTATGTGGTAAGTCTGGTTAGCCGGTACATGTCAAATCCAGGGAAGCTTCATTAGGAAGCTGTAAAGTGGATACTTCGGTATCTAAAAGGAACTAGAGACATTGGTTTATTCTTTCACAAGTCAAAAAATAAATCGAGCCAGTTGCAAGGATATGTAGATATGGATTACGCTGGAGACTTGGACGAGAGAAAATCTCTTACAGGCTATGTATATACAGTTGCAGAATCTCCTATCAGTTGTAAGTCGACACTTCAGAATACCGTAGTGCTCTCAACGACGGAAGCAAAATACATGGCGGCAGTGGAAGCATCTAAAGAGGCCTTGTGGTTAAAGGGCCTAGTTGGCGAGTTCGGGTTTGATAAAGGGCCGGTTCCTTTGTTTTGCAACAGTTAAAGTGCCATACACTTGGCGAAGAATTAAGTTACCACAGTCGAACTAAGCATATCGATATGCGGTATCACAAGATAAGAGAGTGAGCCGAAAAGGAGATCGACTTGATAAAGATCGATACTAAAGTGAATCCGACGGACATGCTAACTAAGGCCATTCCTGCAGAGAAGTTCAAGTTTGCCTTGAGTTCTATTCAAGTACTCAAATGTGAGGAAGGTCAATCTCATTAGGAAGGTCATAGACCAGTTTTTCAGTTCTGGTTAAAAAAACGGTGACAACATCAGTTTCGCAATTCTGAAGAAAGATTGTTCCTGCGAAGGAAAACGGGAGAACAATTAAAGCAACCCTAAATGATACAAGATGAAGGGAAAAAAGTTTTCAAGATGGTTATAAGAAAATACGAGCCAAGGTGGAGATTGTTGTGAATGCGTCTCGTATTTAAAAAAGACTATGTATCAGAAGGAGGGACCGACGTCTGCCTGCAAAGAATAGATGTTAGTCAAAAGAAGATACAGAAACCTAGATGAACTACTGACTCAGGTTCTGACATCTATACAGACGTCTGCCTGCAATGAATAGACGTTTTCCTACAATTTGGACAGAAACATGTTAAAGCATCAGACGTCAGTCTGCATGGCTACTGACGTCTGGTCGGCGATAACTGCGAATTTAAGTTCAAGATTTAACTTTAAATTCAGGTTTTTTTATGACAGTTTTGTAATTTCTGAAATCTTATTATAACTAAAACTGTTTAGGTTATAAATAGGATCTTATAGTTATTATTTAGGGTTAATGATTTTTTATCATAAGGTTAAAGGGAGTCATCGCTTTATAAGGGATAAAGATCATCGTATAAGGTTAACATTGGAGAGTTTTAGATCATAAAGCAAAAGCAGTAAACGGCATCTCCATAAGGGTTCTAGACTATCGAAGGTAAAGAGGAATTTTTAGAAGGAAAGAGATCTCGCTGGAGATTATAAGGAGAGAGTGTAATAATTCTCTGTAAGATTTTTTTCTTCTCAAGTTCTCATAAAGGTTCTCATCATTTCCTCCCTAAATCTCTTTTGTTATTTTTATTACGGTTTGTATCGGGTTTTCTTTTGTTATTCGTCTATAAGGTTTTCTGCTACGTTGCCGATCTGTCTGACGGCAGCAACATCTATTACCTCATTATTATTCTTGTTAATATTGATGTAGAGTTCTCCATTCAACTTAAGCATTGTGATTATGATGTTATTATATGCATGTCAAAATATGCTTCTTTTTTATCCTCAACAAACTTTATGATTTGAAACAATTGCTTATAGTTCTTAATTTCCCTTCTTCCTATGATGCATTTGCCCATTTCAGTTTAGAACATTGAGATTTTCTTCTTTAATCAGAAATGTTATGATGTGTCAGTACATTTCCCTTCTTAATTTATATGTTTGACTGTGTTTGATGCATGAAATACAAACAAGTCTATGTTTCTTGCTACCAAACAAGAATGTTATGCTTTTAATTAAAATCTCTTCCCACTAATTGCAAATCTTGTGGTGTTAATTAAATCTTCTCTTCTTATAATTTCTCCTTCATCCTATATATACTTCTCGTGCTTGATGCCATGCCATAGATCGTCAACTGAACTAATTTACTTTTCTTTCATTTGCTTCCTTTTTCATGAATTATTCTATAAATTCCAAAATCCTTAATTCTAATTACATGCAATAATATTGAGAGGTAATCCAACTTATCTGATAATTATAATATGTCAATTCCAGTTAATTCTCGATAATATAATATCTTTAATTAATGAGCTCAGATGATTTTTAAGGATATATCGATTTCTATATTAATTTCTTGAAATGACATCTGAAATTTGATGGATTGCAAAATCAAAGGAGTTAGAAAATTATCCACGGGGGTTTTGATCAGCGTTTCAAGATTGGGGGGTTTTTATCAGCGAGAAAAACTGCTTGGGGGTTGTTGACAATTTTCCCTTTATATTAACGGTTGACAAGTCTAAATCGCCACCAAACATGGACCCGCGACTACCTTACCGGCCTGAACCCTTTTTGAACCTTGTGAATATAAAAGCAGTTATCTTGGACCATCGACAATTAACTACTGTTATCAATTTTTTATTTTTATTTTAAAGATAAAACTCAGCGTCTCACGTGAAACACACATAGCGCTGAACAAAAGTGCTTAGCACTATATATACAGTCAAAAGACTAAGTGCTTAGCACTATATATACAGTCAAAAGACAAAGTTTTTTAGCACTGCTGAATGAGGGAAAAAGTCCAGGACTGAGCCCAAAATTGGCTAAGTCTATGAAATTTCTTTACAGTCGAGCCCATATGCTCTATTGATGAATCTTAATAAAATTTAATGATTCTTAAGTATATTTCTAAGTTGATTTTAGTCTCATACAAGACTGACGCATTCTTAGTGAAGATAAATTAAGCTCATATGCTTATATATTTAAGTCGATCTTAATCTAAAACCAGATTAACGGTCTTTAAATAAAATAAAATATTTCTTGAACTGACGGAACATATAACCTAAGTTCAAACCCAAATCTAATATATACGGATTTGGACTAATCCAAACCCTACAGGCGACGACATAAATTAGTCTCCGTATACAATCTACAGACGACCAAAATAAACAAAACATAATACGACACAAAGTGGCTTACAGGAGCAGGAGAAAGTTGTTATCGCAACGCGATAACGTAATTAACTGTATGGGCTTGAACCTGTAGGGAAGAACGTCCCCATAATCAACCCCCCTCCCCCTAAACGAGAGGAAATATGAAAAAATCTGCTCGGTCGCATCTATCCAAATCTCCGATATACGGTGCTATAAATCTACTTGGTATTTTCAGAGAGTTGGATGGATATGTCCAAATAGCATCTGTCTCTAAATTCAGGCTAGACGTCTCAACATCTCAATCCATTTTTCAGCGGTAAACAGATTCTGGCACGTCCGGTGGGACCTTTTTCTCTTTCCACTTCACACTTCGTGTGCCGTGTTTCGCGAACAAAATCGTGGTTCGCTATATTCATGGTTGCCCATGAATGCGGAATACTAAAACTTGGTGCTTCGTCTCTGTGCAGAATCAATGGCTTTCCACTGCACTTCCTGCAAAAGCAACTCTTACTCCGCGCCAACTGGAGAAGAGATGTACGGGCCCAATGCGGCTTCCATCTTCTCAATGCCGGTAAGACAGGTTACTCAAGCCACCACTGGGCTATTCTTCGGGACCATGCTCCCATCCATGAGCTTTGGCGCCACAACGCCCTAAGAAGAAGCTTCCCGAAAGTCGGTCTTCGATCAGCTGGTTACTAAGATGGCTCCTATCAGTAAGCTGTCCAACTCTGAAGTCTCGGTCTTCAATAGGCTGAAGAGAAACTCAAACGGGCTTGTAAAGAAGCCTGTGATTCCAAAAGGGGTTGCCCTAAAATGGCTAGCCCTCCCTGCTCCTACCATATGCGAGGCCAACAAAAGTGCTTCGCCACCAAGACGGTCGGTCTTCGATAGATTGGCCAACTTTACTCCAGCTCCGCCAGGAGCGTCCGTCTTCAAGAGGCTGACACCAAACGAAGCCCCCCAACAACGCCGGGGGCATGATGAAGACACCTCAAAAACTGAGACAATTCTCGCTACATGATATGCTCGACGTCACCACTGGCGCCGAGTGAAACAAGATGGGGGCAACTCTCCCTCCAGGCTTATCCTACCAGCTCCTACGGTGGATGTTGATGCTGCAGTTCCAACTAGGAACAGTTTTGAATCGCTTAGGAGGGTGCACAAAAACTCCCCAACGGTGGTGCTAAAGAAATCACCCCCACCTACAGAAGCTATAGTGCAAGAAAAACCGGAGCAGCCTTATCAGCGGCTCTCTTCGCAAATTCACAGAGTCTGAAGGAAAGTCCAAGACTCAGTTCTTAATGAAAACTACTCTCGTCAACTGAAGAAATCCAAGGTCCGATAAGAAAAAGAGTGCTCCTCCCCCATACAACAGAGGAATTCTTATAAAGAGATGCATGTCACAGCGGCTCTTCGTGTTCCTACCTCTCATAAAAGAATGAGGCCAGAGAAAATTCCATCACCAGCGGCAAAATCCAAAGGCGAGAGCTCCAAACTTCCTAAGTCTGGGGGCATGACTATACATACGGTCTATATGGCCAACGGAAAAGAAGAGAGCCGTACTTCTGTCAGTCATAGACCACATACTCGGTCGCTGATGAAGACTCAGGAGCAACAACAAAAGCTCCAAGTGATGCTGACCAAAATAACAGCACTCACCGGAACTAAAAAAAGTCCGGACAAAGAAACTGAACAACGCCAGGAGCAAGAAACCGATACAGAGTTCTTGCGACGATTGATGGAGAAGAAAGATAAGGAAGCTGTAGAGCAGGCTGCTAACATAAAGTATATGGCTCTTCTATTTCAAGATATGGCTGGAATGATAATCCAACCAGAATCACCGGTTGAAGATCCTTCGGTGATCATCGAAGATGATAGAGGGAAAACGTCGAATTCTCTCCAGGCCCTTTTGACGGTCAAGGAGGAGACGATCTCCAAGATAGCCCTGGTTGATTATATTGCTCAGCAAATTAGAGCTCATCAGGCCAATGAAGCTGCTAACCAAATCGTCAAAACCGGACGACCATATCCGACCTGGTATGACCAAATAAAGTACATGCCGAGATATACTATCCTAAAGTTCCACATATATAAAGGAACGAGGAATTCCCATCAGCACGTCGCACAGTTTAGAGCTCTGTGTAGCAACACTGGAGGCGACGAAAAATTGTTGCTTCGCCAATTCGTCGGATGCTTATCAGAAATAGTTTTCGAATGGTACTCAGAACTCCTAAATGACTCCGTGAAAACCTTTTCTGAAATGGAACCGCTCTTTACGCAAAGGTTCGCAAGTGCGAGCGACCGCACTCCGATCACAACGCTGATCAATGCCAGGGTTAAGCCAGGTAAAATGTGGGTACAATAGGCGATTCGGTGGCGAAACCTGTGGTCCAAATGCGAACAACGCATTGAGGATTCTCCAGCTGTGGGAATGTTTATTGGGACTATTGATCCTCAGTCAAACGTGTCCCAGTTCATGACCTTCTTCAAGCCCACCACGTTTTAGACACTGATTGATAAGTTAGCGTAGATGGATCAGATGGGTCATGGTCGTTCCTCCTTAAGTAAGAATTCTCGAAACAATAACAAGGCCAAAGGGAAAGAAGGCTTTGTTGCCAACACGCAGCAGCAACCGGGCGGTCTAAAAACGCCTGTCCGTCAAAACAACCCTCGTACGCGCCTGTCCTTAGAAGAAAGGCTGGGACGGGCATACTCGTTCCCTCGCGATAAAACAAGGTGGTTGTTTGAGCTGGTGATGCGAAGTAATTTGATCACATTTCTAGACCCACGGTGACCTACATAAGCGGGCGACATCAATAAGCCCAACTACTTTTCCTACCACAGGTTAGTAAGCTATCCAATCGAGACTTGCTACATCTTTAAAAACTAGGTCGAGAACTAGTATCAGCAGGGGAAGTTCACACTGTCTGAGCATTGGAGGGTAAATCCTCGCCAAAAGTATGCTCCCAAAATAGTGGAAGCGCAGGGGACATCTTGCTCTATCGTGGAAGAAGCTTTATGGGAAGTATGTTTTTCGGCAAAAACTAAAAGAATACTGAAAGATCTACAAGCCTGTTCGGCGGTCAAGTGGAAAAGCCCGCTTGAGCCCAAAATTATAGAAGAGATGTTGAACCCGCATCCTGCGCCGAAGACTGTAGACAAAGGGAAAATCCCCCAAGTCAAGCCATCAAAATCTTTGAAGAAAAAGAAGAAGAATAAGAAGCCTGTGCAGCCTGCCGAATACATCGACAAGCGCACAGACCTCAAGAAATATATATACGCGTTGGAAGAATATAATCAGAAAACGCGAACGCCAGTCACACTCGAAAAATTCCTCAAGCATATTTTTGAGAACGAGGATAGTGACGATGATGAGGAAAAAGACTCATTAGAAAAAACGGAAGACCATGTGGAAAGATGCCACATGATCTTCCATTTATCACTATATGATGAAGAAATTCCGCCGGCGTCAGAAAGTGACATGGGCGAACTGGGGGAAGAATCAGCGCTAAATTTACCAAAACTGCTGGAAGAAAATCCGATTGAAAGGCTATTAAACGAAACATTTCAAAAGAGCAAAAATGACCAAGAACGCGAGACAACCATATATGAAAAGGCTAAGTGTCAGCGTCTGAACAAATAAGTTGCGGTGAGGACGAGTCATAAATCTCTCCGACCAAACCAAGACATGCCTGCAACAAATAAGAGCAGGATCAAAACTGAGAAGCGGTTTGCCAAAGCCCTATTACTGGGGATGAAGCCGCCACCTCTGATGATATACATGCCTGGGGTCCCATATTTCGATGGTGGAGAAGGACGTCTAAAATACTGTACATACCACCGAAAATTTGCTCACACCATCGAGGAGTGCAACGCCTTCAAGAAGTGGTGGCAAGGATATGTTACTCACAGAAAACACTTTAAGAAGGAGAAGCGTGAAGGTTGCACTTGTCAAAATGAGAATGGCGAAATAGCAACACACAAAGAAGCAACTGGCAGCTGTCATATGGCTGGTACCAATTCAGAAAGGGGAAACCCCCGATTTATCACGTTCAGGAGCGATTCTGAGAATGAAATACCCTTTGATTCTCTCTTTGAAAACCCCATTGGAAAAAGAAGAGGAAGGGAAGGACTGCGAGAACATCCAGCTGCGTAACCGCACGTTGCCCGAAAAGAATTTCGGACCCACAAACAAAGGTCCAGATAAAAAGGATAAAGGAAAAGGGAAAATACCCGACAAAATTGCCCTTGATGAAGAGGTGGCCAAAGAGCTTGCCACGAAAGTCTTTCCTAAGAAAACTAAAGCGGATTATAATGTCCTTACCCAGTTTAGAAAAATACCTTCGCAACTGAGCATACTGGATGCTTTGCTCTTGTCTAAAAAGTCACGAGATTCTCTGATCAAAGCCCTACAAGAGCCTGATTAGTTTCAGGCCTTTCTCGTAAACGAGAAGATGAAAAAAGAACCGGTAGAGCTCTACACGGCTGACATCACATTCAGCGATAAAAATCTACTTCTCAATACATGCGAACATAATCGACTGCTCTATGTCACCGGGTACCGCCACGACGTCAAGATAGGAAATTTTTTTGTCGACAACGGATCATCCGTCAATTTTCTTAACGTGAGAGTACTGAAGGAAATATGTATGAATGTTCAGCATTTTGCCCGAGACAAAATAACCATTTCAGGGTTGGACTCATAGTCGTCACGAATGCTTGGTCATTTTTATTGTGGGTTGATATTGAATTAGGGCCAGAATGTTAGCTTGCAAATATGTTTATGAGATAATAGGTGGGAATAAAATTAGCAACCATCCGGTTCGAACCTGGGTCTCCTCCTCTAAACTCCAACACACCAACCACGGGACTACTCCAAGCTTGCAGATATTTGCACTGTAAAAAATTTTGTATGCTATTTTTTCCTTCACCAAAAAAAGAGAAAAAAAGAGAGGAGGAAATAATGTTTCATAGATTAATTTAGAATTTGAAACATCTGTCCTTTTTTTTGGTGAGATAATTTTTTAAAGGGCGGAAAAGCAGGAATTTCCAGATGGGAATGTGGATCAAGGCTTGTGCTAGATCAACATACCTGGGCCCTTTCATCAGGCCCTGTTGATAGAGGGAAAATCAAGAAATCCCTAACGCCTGAGAAATTATTGGGGAGTGCCGGGTGTGACCTGGCAAAGGAAGAAAGAGATGAAGAATTTCATATATTTTTCGGGCAGCTTAATGGAGTCTGTGTTTTTATTTATTTTTCTCTCATGAACAAACACATGTGGCCGGTCAGTGGCGGAGCCAGAACATCAAGTTATGTAGGAACGAAAAATTTTTAGGTCACAAAATGTCATAAGGAAGGAGCCATGAAATATTTAACTTGGATGATTAAATTCTTATTATTTACCTTTTTTAGTTTATTCACCTAAAAATAGCTATTACTCATTTAAACGTTGACAAATATTTCCAAAGATAAAAAGAGGAAAAGTAGCAAAAGCCATGGGTCACCCTCCAAAATCATTAGTCCTCCTATACAAATAATTTTTATTCAAATATAATGATAATTGATAAAATGAAAAGGCCAATTAGCTTGTTATTTATACAATTGTGGAGCCTATGCTTCACTATATACTAAGTTATACCATTTGCACACATTCCTGTCTATCTCGACAACAACAGCCTTTCCTATCATTTGTTTGGTTGATTGTAGTCAGCAAATGTAACGCAGTTACTTCAGTGGACAATATTTTTTTGGTTCTCTTTTTATCATCTTGACTTGTTAAATTGTTGATATATCTCAAATATGCTTACCAAAAAAGGAGAACCAATTCGTCATTAGGATATATTTTGCTGCTGAAACATATATAATAGGATAATTTTTATTCTAGATAGCATGCCAATTGTTAAAGCAATAAACATATATAATAGGATTACATCTTGAGATTGTCCCTTGGATGAAATTAATTAAGTTGCATATATCCTCATGCATGCTCAATCTTTTGGTATGATATTCATATCTCTCAATCTTTCTACCCATTTCCTCACTCTTAAAGGGTATCCACACGCTTTAAGAATCCAAACTCACGGCTCTTGTTCATGCTGCTAACATTTTGGAAGTCGAAGGTGACAACTCCATAGATAGCTTCCAAACAAGCAATCTTCTTCTTTTTGAATACATGGTTCGTTCCCACACTTTGGGCTGTCCGCGCCAGAAGGAGGCTAGTGACGCGGCCGAGCCCCTGGCTGGCTCATGCCCTGCGCCGGATCCGCTGCCGGCGATAGGGTCGTCTGCTCCGCTGACGGCTTCTGGTGGTTTCTTCGGCGGCGGCCAGAGACGTCCAAAGTTATCCGAGCTCCAGACGGGGGACAGAGGAGAGGGCAAGGACAGGCCCCCTCTCAAGAGGAAGAGGACGATTTCTCGCGCGTCGTCGTCGAGAGTCCCTGAGGGAATTTCCGTGCGGGAGGGGGGCGCCGTCTTCACGGTTCCGTCTGGGCTTTCCGTTGCCGCTGGCCTGCTCGCCGGGATGGAGGAGTAGGCTGGGGGAAAGCTTTCGCATGGCTCCCTGAGGGCTCAATTGGAAGCCATGGCCCAGGGGGCGGTCCAGGTACGAACCCCTCTACATGTAGTTTTTCTGGTATACCTTTCTTTGGCTCGGGGGCCTCCTGGTTTCTCATCGGCTTTCCGTCAGGTCCTTCAACACTGCGTCTTTGCCGCTCGTATGGAGGCAGAGGGGGCGTTCCACGCCTCGAGGCCAGTAGAAGCGTTTCTTTCGAAGGTCGAGATTTTGCGGCGTGACCTGCGTCTGGAGAGGGCAAGGGCCGACGTCCTGGCGGCCCGGGCAGAGGCTGCGGAACTTGTCAATTCAGCGAATCGGGGTGTCCAACGTCGTTTGAGTGCGTCCCTCCGGGTCGCCGATAGGAAGCTGGCAGATCTGGCCGAACGCTTCGCGGCCATGGAAAAAGAGAGGGACGCCAGCAGGGGAGATGCTGAGCGGTGCTTCTGGAGGCCTAGCTTGCCGAGGCTCGGGCTAAGAAAGCCAAGACCGATTATAAGACGTCAGAGCAGTTTTACGCCGAGCTCGGGTAGTATTCTGCCGTTGCGTGGAACAAGGCCCTAGACGCCGTGAAGGAGCAGCTTCCCGAGTTCGACGATGGTGAGCTCCGCGCTCAGGTTCCGCTTCCGGTGGTGTAAATCCCCGTTTCCATCTTAATAAAAGTTTCATATTTTCTAAATTCCAGTGATTTCCTTTCTTTTCCCTCGTATATTTTGTAGGAGGATGGTTGCTTGAATTCCAATATTTATATTTTTCCCAAACCTTAAAAGTCAAAACCCAAGATTTAAAATCAAGGCTAAATTAAAAAAAAAACCAAAACTTTACCAATAAAATCCTAACCCAAATATTTAAACCCTCAGCCCAAATTTTTCAAACCAATAAAATAATTCCCAAGCCCAGCCTTTCCCTTCAGCCCACGAATTTAATTAAATAGAATTTAACTAATAAAACCTTAACCCCAGCCCGTTTCTCCCCCTCAGCCCATAAAATATTTTTTAAAAGGAAATTTTTTACTCCTCAGCCCAGCCCACTCCCTCCATCCCACACCTAACTCACCCGACCCGCTACTGTTCATCTTCATTCCTCCAACGGTAACTTTCCTCCATTCCCGCTCGCGACCGCCTCCTCCGCCGCAGCTCGCGCCCACGCCCACGCCCCGTTCTCGCTGTTGGGGTAAAAATTTACACCCCGGTTGACCGAGTCAAAGTCAAGGTCAACCCCAAGCCAGGTGGGCCCAAGCCCAGGTCAAGTGGGCCCATGCCCAGGTCGAGTCCGAAACATGAAGCGGCCGACCCTCCCCATGCCAAAAATATAAATCATGTAATAAATAATTTTTATGTAATTTTTTATGCATGAATGTAAACAAAATGGGTATAAAGCCAAATTTTTGTAAGCTCATGATTTGTGTGCAAAAAGAAATGGCACATGAACCATGCGATGGGCAAAATACCATTTTGTAAAGCCCAAGGGGCTATATGTAAATGTGTAAGCCTATATAAGGCAACATGATGATGAATAACAGAAGACTTTTTTTCATTCCCTCAAAAACTTGGGTTTGTTCCTCCACTCTCTCTTTCTCAAGTTCTTTCTCTTCCTTTTCATTTCCCAAATAAATCAAGAGCTTAGCTCTCTTTTTTTTTAAAAACTAAATAAAGTTTTACCATAAACCCATCTCCAAAAATTCCATCAAGAGAAGAAAAATGGTCTTTTTTTTATCATCCAAGATCTAGATCTTGGAGTTTCAAGAGAACCCATTTTGAGTTTCTTCTCAAAGGAGAAAGGAGAAAATCTTTTGGAGTTCAACTCCACAAATAAAATTCTTTTGGAGTTCAACTCCACCACCAGGAAAATTATTTTGGAGTTCAACTCCACTACAAAAATTCTTTTGGAGTTTAACTCCACAGTAAAAATCTTTTGGAGTTCAACTCCACAAATAAAGTTCCTTTGGAGTTCAACTCCACAAATAAAATTCTTTTGGAGTTTAACTCCACTGCAGAAATACTTTTGGAGTTTAACTCCACAAAAAAATACCTTTTTTTGGGGAGTTTAACTCCACATTATAATTTTTTTGGCCATGTAAAATTCTTTTGGAGTTGAACTCCATGTTCAAAAAAAAAAAAAAAAATGGCGGTGTCACATGCATAGCATGTGACCGGGTCACATGCTTAAACATGTGACCGGGTCACATGCTTTGCATGTGACCGGGTCACATGTTTAACATGTGACCCCCCTCACATGAGGGGTCACATGTTTAACATGTGACCCCCCTCATATGAGGGGTCACATGCATAGCATGTGACCGGGTTACATGCAAAGCATGTGACCGGGTCACATGTTTAACATGTGACTCCCCTCACATGAGGGGTCACATGCTAACATGTGACCCTCCATGTCACATGCTAGCATGTGACCCCCCCTCATATGAGGGGTCACATGCTAACATGTGACCCCACTCTTTAAAAAAAAAGAAAAAACAAACAAAAATTCTCTTTTCTTCTTTCTTCCTCCTTTTTTTATTTAAAATAAAAATAAATAAATATTAAATAAATTATAAATAATATTTAAAAAATTAAAAAAAAAACATAATTATTTCTTTTCTTCTTTTCTTTATTTAATCCCCTTTCTCTATTTAAAAAAATATTTAAAAAATATTAAATAAATAAAAATAATATTTTTAAATTAAAAAAATATTTAAAAAAAAAAAAATCTCTAAATATTTATTTACTTATTTATTTTTGTTTTTATATATAGAAAAAATATATATATATATTTATATATCTCTTATTTACAAGTGGAATAAAACAAAAAATACACACATACCAACACACTGCATATTGAGTTCGCATGACCAGTTTAATCCGTCAATCGGAGGTTCCTTCGCTCTAAATGCGAGGGGTAATTAACGGCAGCTTAGTCCGCGGCCGCCGGAGATTCGGATCCCCACAATCAATAAACCCCGGCCTACCCTAGGCAGGGGGAATCTGTAGTGCGCCTGACAAGCGCGCGCGTATTCCCATCTCAATGGGGTGACGAAAAACACCCTACAGATTCTGGCACGCCCGGTGGGACCATCTCTCCTCCCATATTTCGGGTTAAATGTTCATGCGAACTCAATCAATATACATACCTATATTTATACTAAAATAATGCTCTTTCATGCAGATTTTCAAGCAATCACCTTCCGACGATGTCTTCGATGATGAACTCAGCTCCTGTCTCCTACACGATGAAGATAGACTCCAAGACGGTCCTTCCGGCCAGTCTCGGACGACAATGGGAGGAGCCGCTGCTACCATTCGGCCCTATTATGTTCATGCCTGTTGGCACCATCCCGGCTCCTCAAGCCCCGGTGGCAGACAAACCGGTCTCGAAAGGCAGGAGACCAAATGTGGTGGTCGCGAGGGCACCTCAGCCCAAGCGCAAGTCCGTTTCCGAACGACTCTCCATGGCCCCAGCTGGGGGCAAGGCCACCAACACCAAAAAAGCTACAATGCGTCCCGAGCATGCTCCAGCGGTGCCCTTGACCACTGCTCGATCGGATGTCTTCTCTAAGCTCCCCTCTGATCAACTCACAATGGCTTCCCGGGTAGCAGATGCCCGCCAAGCCTTCAAAATCGAGAAGCTGAGGGAGAAAAGGCTCAGATATAGAGCCAACAAAAGGGCCAGGGCTCCTGCCAGGCTAAACCCCATGAGGTTCGAAGAACAGGGTTACCCCACTGAAGATGAGGGAATGGCTGGGTATGTGATCCACACTGTCTACACGGTGGGCACGCGTAGCAAAAGTAAGGATGGGCTACCACATCTCAAACCCGATCTGACTTGAATGTAGTGGCCGCTTCCCAAGAACAGCCGCCTCTGCTGGGTGATGAAAACCCTCTTGATGAGGATGATAGGCAGAAAGACCCTTCGGTCCATGAGGAGTCGGGCTCGGAAAGCGAAGAAGAGCCGACTTTCCGCCCCAGGACCGCGGAGCAAGAGCTGCTTCAAGAGCTCCGAAAGCAGCTCAGAAACAAAGACAAGGAGATGGCCAAACTCTACTCAAAAATCGATGACTTGACGAATGTCGTGATGCAGCTCACGGCCCGACTTGCCTCTCAGCCGTCCAATCAAGCGCAAGGCTCTCATGAACCAGGAAACGGTGTCTCGAAACAGCCGACGCCCGTTCCCTCAAATCCAAAAGTGGGCGGACCGCATGAAAATCAGTTGCATCCTATCTCGGAAAATGTCTTGGCTACCGATGACAATAGCCCGCTAACTCAAGATCAAATCATGGATTTGGTTGCCAGCAAAGTCAAAACATTGGTGGCCGAAGCCGAAGCCCAAAAAGATATCGGCAGTAGTGGGAGACCATATCCTGCTCAGTATGATCTGGTAGAATTTCCTAGCGGCTATGTCATCCCCAAATTTGGAAGATTCGATGGGACGGGAAATGCGAATCAGCACATCGCCCATTTCAAAGCCTCATGCGGGAATACTGGGGGCAACGATGCGCTTCTCCTCCGCCAGTTCGTTAATAGTTTGACCGATGTTGCTTTCGACTGGTACGTGAGCATACCAGATGGCTCCGTTACTACTTTCGTCCAAATGGAATCTTTGTTTCGACAAAGGTTCATGAGCGTCAGCGATAAGATCACCATTGCCGAGCTCGTAAGGACCAAGCCCAAGAACATCGAAAGCAACACGGATTTTATAACCCGATGGCGCAATCTCTCCGTCAAATGTGAACCACCGATAGAGCAGGACCAATCTGTCAGTCTCCTTGTCGGAAATCTCAACAATTGGATGGCCCCGTTTCTATGCACCGCGGGTCTCAAAACATTCCAAGAACTGACCAGAAAAGTTCAAATGCTGGAGCGCTCAAAGCAGGAGTCCTCCTCGGATTCCCAAAATAACAACAGGTCATGGAGAAACCGAAAGGACGATAATCGCAAAGGCGGAAATTCCGACGATTCTGAGTCTTTCAATGCCTCGGCCAACCGAAATAAGCAAGGGTTGAGCGGGCCTAGCGCCAACCAGCCTCGGAAGCCAATGTTCGGAGAGGGAGGAGAATCTCCACTGAAAGAGAAGCTGGATAAGGTCTATTCCTTCAGAACGGACAAAATCCGTAAAATATTCAAAGACGCCCTGAAGAACGGTCTACAACTGCCAGAGTCAAAAAGACCGTAGGAAGCGAATAGGACCGACGACCCCAAATACTGCCCCTATCACAGAGTGATAGGTCATGCCATTGAGGACTGCTTCGTCTTCAAAGATTGGGTCGAAAAGCAATACAAGGCAGGAGAGATAGAACTGTCCAAAGGCGTGTTAGTAAACAGTCAAGATGCGACCGCCAATTTCATACAAACGGAGACCGAAGTTCTTCGTGAAACTAATTCTCTCAGACATCTGCCTTTCTCTGAACACAGTCGACCACCACGTCATTAAACTGGGAACAATCGACCTCTAAGTCATTAAACTGGGAATGTAAAAAAAATGTAAAAAAAAATGTGTAAATAAAAGAAAAATAAAGAAAAGCCGAAATGATGGGGCAACTCGCAATAAAAATCAGCGAGTAAAAATAAAAATGAAAATAAAGCCGAAATGATGGGGCAACCGCGAATAAATAGCCGAAATGATAGGGCAATCGTGACCTTCGCGATAAGAAAAGCTGAAATGATAGAGCAATCGCGGTAAAATAAAAAAAAACAAAAAAAAAAACAAGGGCGGATGATGAGTTACTCCTGGCATTATTCCAGTGCAGCAATGCAGACGCCAAACAAAAATCCAATTTCCCAAAATTCTTTCAGCCCTACGGCCAGTCCCTAAATTGACTACCGTATACAATCCACGGGCTCAAATAATTCTCAGCATACCCATGCCCCACCGCAACCACCAGTTACGCGGCTGGTCTCCGCCTTTGGAATTATGCTTCATTGGAAAGACCCACTCATGTGTCCTCACGATGCATGAGGAGAACAAACCTTCGTGAGATCCTTACGACTCACCAAGGAAAAACACACTTAGGAGTCCTCACGACTCTTAAGGAGAAAATACACCTGCGGGATCCTTACGACTCGTAGGGAGAAAATGCTTTTATGGGACCCTCACGGCCCATAAAATTGAAAAGTCTTAGGTGATAGGGATCCAAACCTGTCTCCTAAGCCATCGCTCCCCAATCCCCAAGTGGCGAATGATGAGTCGCTCCTGGTACCATATTCCAGTGCAGCGATGCAGACGCCAACCAAATTCCAAATCCCAATCTCCAACGGCGAATGATGAGTCGCTCCTGGTACCATATTCCAGTGCAGCGATGCAGACGCCAACCAAATTCCAAATCCCAATCCCCAACGGCGAATGATGAGTCGCTCCTGGTACCATATTCCAGTGTAGCGATGCAGACGCCAACCAAATTCCAAATCTCATACCAACGGCGAATGATGAGTCGCTCCTGGTACCATATTCCAGTGCAGCGATGCAGACGCCAACAAAGTCCTGAAATGTTTCTGGCCCTACGGTCTGGATCATACATCCTGCAAAACCGTATACAATCCACGGGCGTAAAACAATCCCAATCTCTCCCAAGTCCTCCCGGGGCAAATGATGAGTTGCTCCTGGCATCATTCCAGTGCAGCAATGCTGATGCTAAACAAAAACCAATTCCCAAATCCTCTCAGGCAAATGATGAGTTGCTCCTGGCATTATTCCAGTGCAGCAATGCAGATGCCAAAACAAAAAAAAATTCCCAAATCCTCCCGGGGCACATGATGAGTTGCTCCTGGCATTATTCCAGTGCAGCAATGCAGATGCCAAAACAAAACCAATTCCCAAATCCTCCCGGGGCAAATGATGAGTTGCTCCTGGCATTATTCCAGTGCAGCAATGCAGATGCCGACCAAAACCAAAATCCCCAAACCCTCTCATGACAAATGATGATTCGCTCTTGGTACCATATTCCAGTGTAGCGATACTGATGTCAACCCAAATCAAATCAACCAACCAGCTCTACGTCGGAATCATGCTTCGTCTCAGAATGTTCACCCCGTGTCGAAATGATGCTTCGCCTCGGTGTGTCTGCCTTCCCTGTCAGAATTATGCTTCGGCTCGGAATCAACCAACGACCTCCTCGTCGGAATTATGCTCCGCCTCGGAATCAAGTCAACCAGCAAGCTCTGCATCGGAATTATGCTTCGTCTCATAATGCACCCCGTGTCGAAATGATGCTTCGCCTCGGTGTACCTGCCTTCTCTGTTGAAATTATGCTTCGTCTCGGAATCAAGTCAGCCAACAAGCCCTGCGCCGGAATCATGCTCCGTCTCAGAATATACCCCGTGTCGAAATCATACTTCGCCTCGGAATATTTGCCTCCCTTGTCGGAATTATACTTCGCCTAGGAATCTACCTCTGCATCGAAATCATGCTTCGGTCAGAATGTCTGCCGCTCATCGGAATGATGCTCCGATCCCCTGGAATTATGCTCCGCCCTTCGGAATGATGCTCCGATCCCATGGAATCATGCTCAGATCATCGGAATGATGCTCCGACCCTTGGAATCATGCTCCGCCCTTCGGAATGATGCTCCGAACCCCTGGAATCATGCTCCGCTCTTCGGAATGATGCTCCGAATCCTGGAATTATGCTCCGCTCCTCGGAAGGATGCTCCGAATCTCTGGAATTATGCTCCGCCCATCGGAACGATGCTCCGATCTCTGGAATTATGCTCCGCTCTTCGGAAAGATGCTCCGAACTCTGGAATCATGCTCCGCCCATCGGAACGATGCTCCGATCCCTGGAATTACGCTCCGCTCTTCGGAAAGATGCTCCGAACTCTGGAATCATGCTCCGCCCTTCGGAATGATACTCCGAATCCTGGAATTATGCTCCGCTCTTCGGATGGATGCTCCGAACCCTGGAATAATGCTCCGCCCATCGGAACGATGCTCCGATCTCTGGAATTATGCTCCGCTCTTCGGAAAGATGCTCCGATCTATGGAATTATGCTCTGCCTTTCGGAATGATGCTCCGAACCCTGGAATCATGCTCCGCTCATCGAAATGATGCTCCGATCCCCGGGAATCATGCTCCCCGGGATGATGCTTCGCCTCTGGAATGATGTTCCACCTCGAAGTTCAGCTTCAAGATCCATCAATTTCATGCACACAACTCAAATGTGCGGTGTGCATTTATTGATGGGGGGCACTTTGTTGGGGTAAAAATTTACACCCCGGTTGACCGAGTCAAAGTCAAGGTCAACCCCAAGCCAGGTGGGCCCAAGCCCAGGTCAAGTGGGCCCATGCCCATGTCGAGTCCGAAACATGAAGCGGCCGACCCTCCCCATGCCAAAAATATAAATCATGTAATAAATAATTTTTATGTAATTTTTTATGCATGAATGTAAACAAAATGGGTATAAAGCCAAATTTTTGTAAGCTCATGGTTTATGTGCAAAAAGAAATGGCACATGAACCATGGGATGGGCAAAATGCCATTTTGTAAAGCCCAAGGGGCTATATGTAAATGTGTAAGCCTATATAAGGAAACATGATGATGAATAACAGAAGACTTTTTTTCATTCCCTCAAAAACTAGGGTTTGTTCCTCCACTCTCTATTTCTCAAGTTCTTTCTCTTCCTTTTCATTTCCCAAATAAATCAAGAGCTTAGCTCTTTTTTTTTTTAAAAACTAAATAAAGTTTTACCATAAACCCATCTCCAAAAACTCCATCAAGAGAAGAAAAATGGTCTTTTTTTTATCATCCAAGATCTAGATCTTGGAGTTTCAAGAGAACCCATTTTGAGTTTCTTCTCAAAGGAGAAAGGAGAAAATCTTTTGGAGTTCAACTCCACAAATAAAATTCTTTTGGAGTTCAACTCCACCACCAGGAAAATTATTTTGGAATTCAACTCCACTACAAAAATTCTTTTGGAGTTTAACTCCACAGTAAAAATCTTTTGGAGTTCAACTCCACAAATAAAGTTCCTTTGGAGTTCAACTCCACAAATAAAATTCTTTTGGAGTTTAACTCCACTGCAGAAATACTTTTGGAGTTTAACTCCACAAAAAAATACCTTTTTTTGGGGAGTTTAACTCCACATTATAATTTTTTTGGCCATGTAAAATTCTTTTGGAGTTGAACTCCACGTTCAAAAAAATAAAAAATAAAAAAAATGGCGGTGTCACATGCTTTGCATGTGACCGGGTCACATGTTTAACATGTGACCCCCCTCACATGAGGGGTCACATGTTTAACATGTGACCCCCCTCATATGAGGGGTCACATGCATAGCATGTGACCGGGTCACATGTTTAACATGTGACCCCCCTCACATGAGGGGTCACATGCTAACATGTGACGCTCCATGTCACATGCTAGCATGTGACCCCCCCTCATATGAGGGGTCACATGCTAACATGTGACCCCACTCTTTAAAAAAAAAGAAAAAACAAACAAAAATTCTCTTTTCTTCTTTCTTCCTCCTTTTTTTATTTAAAATAAAAATAAATAAATATTAAATAAATTATAAATAATATTTAAAAAATTAAAAAAAAAACATAATTATTTCTTTTCTTCTTTTCTTTATTTAATCCCTTTTTTCTATTTAAAAAAAATATTAAATAAATATTAAATAAATAAAAATAATATTTTTAAATTAAAAAAATATTTAAAAATAAAAAAAAATCTCTAAATATTTATTTACTTATTTATTTTTGTTTTTATATATAGAAAATATATATATATATATATTTATATATCTCTTATTTACAAGTGGAATAAAACAAAAAATACACACATACCAACACACTGCATATTGAGTTCGCATGACCAGTTTAACCCGTCAAACGGAGGTTCCTTCGCTCTAAATTCGAGGGGTAATTAACGGCAGCTTAGTCCGCGGCCGCCGGAGATTCGGATCCCCACAATCAATAAACCCCGGCCTACCCTAGGCAGGGGGAATCTGTAGTGCGCCTGACAAGCGCGCGCGTATTCCCATCTCAATGGGGTGACGAAAAACACCCTACACTCTCAACTTTTCACCCACGAATTCAACCCTCATTCATTTCCTCACGCCCTCACCTCTCCCTTCTCCTTCATTTTCAAAAATCTCCTCACCTCTCTCCACTCACGAAAACCCACCGAGCGCCCAATAGCCCTCACTCCACCGCCGACGGCGACGTCGACCACCCCTCGGCAACCCCTCGCTCACTCCTCCTCCACCAACAGAACTCCTCACCACCAACCCCATCAACCCGAGCACCCCTGCCGAGCACCCCTTGTACACCAATCCCACACCCGAGCCCGGCCACCTACGCTCGACGCCGGCGATCTCCACACCACGCTCTCGACCCTTACACCCCTCTGCATCTTCTCCTCCTCCCCAAGATCCACACCCAAGTCTCTCTCTCTCTCTTCAAGATCTCCCATAACCCATTTTCCTACACCCTCTGCGGCTCGTCGCCGTAGCGACGCCGTCGACCGTCGTCAACCCCAACACCACTCAGGAGATCCACAGAGCCTCCTTCACCCTTCCAGCGAGTACAAGAAGTCTCCGGACAACTCCGACGCAAATTCCGTATCTCGAGCCAAGCTCGCGCAGATCGGTTCACGACGAACATCGCGCGATCGTGACGCCGCTGCTGCCGTGCAACCCCGAGACATTTTCCAGGCAAGTGTTTTACTTGCTACATGGTAAAATAAGTGTGATACAAAATTAAATCATATAATTTACAATTTACCGATTCCCGATATATTTTGCGATCTATGTGTTCGATGCTAGACCCCAATGAAAATAATTATTTAATTTGACTGAAATAGATGTTTTCTGTTGTCCCTCATAATGATAAATATCGTGTATAAATCCCACCGGAAAATACGATTGTTAGTGACTAGAATTGATACCCCCAAATATGCCGATAAAACTAGAATTTTCCCGTATCTGAAAATGAATAAAATCACTGTAAATTATGTATTTACTGGAATGATGCGTTTGAGGGCTTAAATCGAAGCCGACTCGACGAACTTTAACCCTATGTAAACTTCTAATGATTTCTGTCCTGTAACTGTGATGATATTTAGATCGGAGTGCGACTCTGGACTGCAGTCCAGAGCGACTCTGATTACTGTGTACTGTCCCAAAATGTGTGTCACCGTGTTTCCTGAATTCGTATGTTATGGAACTCTGTAGTAGATTAAAGATGATTCTGTTAGCTAAACAAAACAAGTGGTTCCATTCCGTTTCATTACCTTTTGCTATTTTAAACTGTAAATGGAAGGGCAGAACGTATAACTGTTCAGAACAGATTTAGAAACGATATACTGATGTTAAACTGTGTATAACATTCAACGTACAGACGCGATTGAGGATCCGTCTATTGAGTTGAATACTCTATTGAAAACCCTAGATTTCATTAAACTGTAGCATCGCTAAAATCTGAACCCAACTGGGTGCAATTTGTGTCGCGAAACGAACGTTCAGTTCTGAAACTGAATTTCCAGCCGCGAGCACTTAAAATGAAACAGCTGTATCTTGAAAACCGAAATTCCGATTGAACTGAAACTAATTTTGATGAATTTATGACTGAGCGTTCTATTTATCTTACTTGTATCATTTTGCTGAATTCTTAACATATTAATTCATGCAATTTTTGTAAGATAATGACATGCATATTGATTCACAATACACTTAGCTTAATGATGGCAACATACATATAACATACCTCATTTACTTAGTGTTAGCGCGTGTTAGAGTCAGTGGACATTGCATTATCGTGCGTGATTGATATTGGTTTAGGAGTGACGAGTACACCAATGGGAAGTGAATATTCGTGACAGTGATTGATACAGTGGACAGTGATAAAACCGTGCCATTGATATACTTGTACACGACTAAATCAAGATCATAAATAGTGTAAACCTGGGGATAAAGGGGAAATCGAAGTGGAAAGAGAATCGTATTTAGCGGGACCGTGTTTTAGAGGATGATCATTCGAGCAGTGATATATATAGTAGGTAGGATCTAGCGATCCGGCTGACAGGGTTATGTCCCGAGCATGTGGGCCGTTGTCTCCGGTATGTACGAGACTCCTGTTAAACATGATCCTCCTTCCACTATGCGATTTCAAACACGACCTAGAGACCGATAGGGACACAGATCATATCCTGCGTCATACAGTGACATAGTGATTACTCGCATTGTACTTTCACTAGTATTACTTCTTTTACCTGTTTCATCTTATTATAGTAATATTGTCATTGTGTCGCTCTGACGACCTGAGTATGCATGCTCAGATTCCGTGGAAGGACCAGCACAGGAGACGGATCTACCCTTCGAGTTCACGGAGATATAGTCTGGTGTACTTTCTTCATTTACTGCTTTTCATAAAAATGATCGTGAGATTGAACTTGATTAGTAATTGTTCTTGTTATTTGTAATTTGTGAACAATGGATTATTAATGTAATAAATTAGTGATGTGATTCCTTTACTACTGTGCTTTATCTACTGATTACCATGTAATGCTAGAAGCCGAAGTGTGACTACGGTGGGATGTTTCCCTGACCGTAGGAGCATGGCTGGTCTAGTCATCCCTCGTTTTCCGTATTTTGGGAAAAGGGGCGTGACAGGTGGCGAGGCCTCCGGTGGAAGATGGCGAGGGGAGTAGGGTGCGCCCCTGGTGGCGAAATCTCCGGTGGTAAAGCCCCCGGTAGGCCGTGATGCCAGCGGTGAGGGGATCGAAGTAAGCCTCCGGGCAGTTTGTAGGGCTGGGGGGCCCTAGAACACCCTTTGTAAAAACTTTGCCTTTGGTAATAAAAGAAAACTCTTGTTTCATCGGTTTACATTTCATCTTCTGTGTGTGAAGAATGTTTGTAAAATATTTCTGCCTGCACTGTTGGGCCAACTATCTATCTAGTGATCGTTCGTCGGGTTGATTTCGATCACTTGCCAAGCGCTGCCGACGAGGCATCTCCATGGCCCCGGAGCCCGGGGGGATCGCTTAGACTTCGATGGACTTGTTGCTCCCTTTTGGGGCCTTGGATCCTCAGCGTTGGTGGGGCTGTAAGAAGCCCACCAAGGATAACCGGGCGGTGAAGCTGCGCGGTCTCTTTGCGAGGGCTTTGATCTCTGGCGTCGCGGGTAGGAAACTACCGGCCTGGGATGACCGGGTGGGGAAGCCGCTCGGATGCCTCTTACGAGGGCTTCGATCTTCGGCGTCATGGATAGGGAGCTACCAGCCAGAGATGACATGAGCAGGATAGCTGCTCGGTCGCCTCTGGTGAAGGCTTGGATCCTTAGTGTTGGAGGGGCTGTAGGAAGCCCACTAAGGATGACCGGACAGTGACGCTGCGCGGTCGCCTCTTGGCGAGGGCTTTGATCTCTGGCGTCACGGGTAGGCAACTACCAGCCTGGGATGGCCGAGCGGGGCAGCCGCTCGGATGCTTCTTGCGAGGGCTTCGATCCCTGGCGTCATGGGTAGGGAGCTACCGGCCGGAGATGACCGAGCAGGGTAGCTGCTCGGTTGCCTCTTGCGAGGGCTTTGATCCTTCAGGACGGGGACCGAGCAGGGTTACTGCCCAGTACCTCTTGGCGAGGACTTTGATCTCTGTCGGTTGTGGTAGGAGGCTACCAGCCGGGGATAGCCGAGCAAGGACTCGACTGCCTCTGGGAGGACTTTGGTCCTTAGCGCGGGAGGGGCTGTAGAAGCCTACCAAGGACCCTTGGCCGGGCAGGGTAACTGCCCGGTACCTCTTGGCGAGGGCTTTTGTCCTGAAGGATAGCCGAGCGAGGGATCCTCCGGCTCGACTGTCTCTGGGAGGGCTTTTTGATCCCCGGCGTTGCGGCAGGGAAGCTGCCCGCTGGGGATAGCCGAGCGAGGGATCCTCGGGCTCGACTGCCTCTGAGAGGGCTTTTTGGTCCTTAGCATCAGGGGGCTGCCGGAAGCCCACTAAGGATACCCGGGCAGTGGGTTGCACGGCCGCCTCTTGGCGAGGGCCTTGGAGTGTAAAGATGGGACTATGTTCGGAATGATTCGCTGTTTCTTTATTCGTATGGACGGGAATTTTTGGAGAACGCTTCACACCATCTTTGTGAAAGGGAAAAAGAGGGGGGGCGGTATACACTCGCTGGCTTTGACCTCACTGGTACTTGAGCTTTTCGGTGTTGTAAGGCCGCGTAAGCTTTCGTCCGTCCGCGTCTTGTAGGCGGTAGGCTCCGCCGGGGAGCGCCTCAGAGACGAGGAAGGGACCCTCCCACTTCGAGGAGAACTTGTGAAGCCTACCCTGGTCGGTGAACTCGTTCCGTCGCAGGACCAGGTCTTCGGTCTTGAAGGAGCGGTGTTTGACCCGAGCGTTGTAGTATCGGGCCGTTTGTTGTTGATAGGCGGCAGCTCTAATCTGAGCCCGATCCCTATTTTCCAACAAGATGTCGATGTTGGTCCGTAGCGCCGAGGTGTTTGCGTCATCGTCGAAGTGCTCGACCCGGTGACTGGGTAGCCCGATCTCCGCTGGGACCATCGCTTCGGTCCCGTAGCAGAGGCTGAAGGGGGTCTCCTCGGTGGGAGTCTTTTTTGACGTGCGCAGGGCCTATAAGATCCGGGACAGTTCTTCGACCCAACTGCCTTGTCGCCCTTCTAGGCGGGTCCGGAGACCTCGGAGGACATCTCGGTTAGCGATCTTGGTCTGCCCGTTGCATTGGGGATGCACGACCGCGGCGAACTTCATGAGGATACGGTACTCTTTGCAGAAGTCCTTCACTTTCTCGTTCTCGAAGTTCGTCCCGTGGTCGGTGACGATACATCTCGGGATGCCAAACCGGAGTATCAGGTTGTTTTGCAGGAACTTGATGGTTGTGGCGGCGTCCGGTTTCCTGATGGGGACGGCCTCGATCCACTTGGTGAAGTAGTCCACCGCGACGAGGACGTATTTGTGCCCGCCTGTTCCGGTAGGGAACTGGCCGATCATATCCAACCCCTACTGAGCGAACGGCCATGGGGATGTCAGGGCGGTCAGCTCGGTAGCCGGGAGGCGGGGAATGCTGCCGTGGAGCTGGCAGCTTTTGCATCTTCTGACCAGCTTCAGGGCGTTCTCGTGCATGGTGGGCCAATAGTACCCTTAGAGTAACGCTTTTTGGATCAAGGTTCGAGCCCCCTGGTGCGCACCGTCCACCCCTTCATGGATTTCCCGAAGGACGTATTCGGCTTCGTGGGGGTCAACGCACCGGAGCAGAGGCTGAGTGAAGGCCTTCTTATAGAGGTTCCCGTTGCTCCAGACGAAGTGGCGGGCTTTGGCCCGGAGACAGCAGGCGGCCGCCCGGTCTTCCGGGAGCGCGCCGTCTTTCAGGAACTCCACAAGGGGCTTCCTCTAATCCTGGTCGCTCTCCTGCGCCGCGTACACGTGGAGTGTCGTCGCATCGTCTCCCACGCTGGGTCGAGGCAAGGTTTCAAAGAGGATAGACCGCTTATTGTTGGCCGAGTACGACGAAGCTAGCTTGCTCAGGGCGTCTGCTTAGGCATTCAGCTGCCTGGGTATTTGTTCTATCTGGACTTCATCGAAGTTTCTTCGGAGTTTCCTCACTTCGTCTAGGTACCTCATCATCAGAGGTTCTCGAGCTTCGAAGCGGCCGGTCACTTGACCGACAACAAGGGCCGAGTCGCCGCGGATTCGAATTATCTTTTGCCCCAGCCCGACGGCCATGCGCAGTCCGGCCAGGAGGGCCTCGTATTCTGCCGCGTTGTTCGATGCTTTGAAACCGAGCCTCAAAGAATACTCCATCTCTGCTTCGTTTGGGCCCCGGATGATGAGGCCGGCACCGCAGCCTTCCTCGGTGGAAGACCCGTCGACATAGATGACCCACTCCAAAACCGAGCCAGGGCCTTCCGGGACGGGACACTAGGCTGCGAGGGGTGGCACGGACTCCGGCTTCCCGCCAGGAATGGTGCATTCAACTATGAAATCGGCCAGGGCCTGCGCCTTGATGGCTTGCCTCGGGCGATACCATATGTCGAATTGGGATAGCTCCCACCTCCATTTTTCTAGGCGGCTCGAGGATTCCGGTAATGCTAGGATAGCTCCCAACGGACGCTCGGTGAGGACGATGATGGTGTGTGCTTGGAAGTAGTACCGCAGCTTCCGCGAGGTTACCACGAGGGCTAAGACAATCTTCTCTATGGAGGGGTACCTCGTTTCCGCGTCCTTAAACACGTGGCTCACATAGTACACCGGCTTCTGCGCCCCCTTGGCTTCCCGGACGAGCATCGAGCCTGCTGCTTGGTCGGATACTGCCAGATACAGCGACAGCTCGTCCCCCTCCATCGGCCGGGTGAGCAGCGGCGGTGTCGCAAGGTGCTTCTTCAATTGGTCGAAGGCGGCTTGGCATTCCTCCGACCACTCGAACCTCGGAATCTTCCTCAGCGCCTTAAAGAACGGAAGGCACTTCTCCCCCGACTTGGACATGAAACGGCTTAGAGCAGCGCCCCGCCCCGTGAGCCGCATGATCTCGACGTTGGTCTTGGGTGCGGCCATATTCAGGATAGCGTCGATCTTCTCTGGGTTAGCTTCGATTCCGCGGTAAGTGACCATGAACCCGAGGAACTTTCCCCCGGTGACTCCGAATGCGCACTTGGCGGGGTTTAGCTTCATGTTGAATTTGCGGAGCACTCCGAAAGCCTCGCCCAGGTCCTTGGCATGGTCGGCCGATGAGATGGACTTGACGAGCATGTCGTCAACGTAGACTTCCATATTCCTGCCGATCTGTGGCTTGAACATGCGATTGACCAGCTTTTGGTACGTGGCCCCAGCGTTCTTGAGGCCGAAAGGCATCACCTTGTAGCAGTACACTCCTCGGTCCGTTGTGAGTGCGGTCAGATCTTTGTCTTCAGGATTTATACGGATTTGGTTGTAGTCGGAGAAAGCGTCCATGAAGCTCAGCAGCGTATAAAGAATGCGCCTAGGCATCATATCCTTAATGAACGTATAAAGAATGCGCCTAGGAACAAATCGAAGCGTCCATGATACTGTCCATGAAGCTTGTTCCCCTCCGAACGGCGGCCGGGACGTTAGGGCGTCCGTTGCCTGAGGTTCGGGGCAGATGCTATTTGGTTTTATCCGTCTACCTCTCCGAAGATGCCAAGTTGATTTATGGCACCGTGTATCGGAGGTTTAGACGGATGCGGCCGATGTAGCAGACTTCGTCAGATTCCCCCTTGCTTGAGGGGTTTTTGATTGTGGGGACGCTATTCCCTGCAGGCGCAAGCCCCTGCAGTTAATTACGCTACCGCATCGCGGTAACCACTTTCTCCTTCTCCAGAATTTCACTTCGTGTCGTGTGTGTTTGTTTTGTTTGTGGTTGCCCGTGGATTGTATACGGAGACTGAGTAATGCCGTCGCCCGTAGGACGCGGATTAGTCCAAATCCGTATTTACTTAGATTTGGGTTTGGTGTTTTCAGTTTAAGGATGCATTAGTCGCGTTGCGGCTAAGATCAACTTAAACGTTCGTTAATGATACGTTAGTCTTGTTTTAGACTAAGATCAACTTAACGTAGTGATTAATTTAATGTATGGCCACCGGGACTCGTCACCTCTCTGACGTCGTTGAAGGATTACAACGACATGTATCAGAGGAGCTCGGAGATGTACCCTCAAACCAGAGTTGATTGGGAGTTTTATAATCCATTTGAATGTTTAAGGATACGTTAGCCGTGTTTGGGGCTAAGATCAACTTAAACGGGACCGTTTAGATCCGGCAAAAGAGCGTTCGGAGGCTCTGTTGTTCCAGTTTAGGGACGTAGTGGTCCGTTTTCCAGTTTATGGACGTGGTGGTCCATTGCCAGTTTAGGGACGTAGTGGTCCATATTCCAGTTTAGGGACGTGGTGGTCCGTTATTAGTTTAGGGACGTTTCGGTCCAATGTTAGTTTAAGGACGTTTCGGTCCGATATTAGTTTAGGGACGTTTCGGTCCAATATTAGTTTAAGGACGTTTCGGTCCAATATTAGTTTAAGGACGTTTCGGTCCACGAGTTTAAGGACCCCGCAGTCCATATCGATGTGTGGTCGTTGGGACCCGTTACCTCTTTGACGTCGTTGAAGAATTACAACGACGGATGTCAAAGGAGTTCGGAGATGTACCCTCGAACCGGATGTAAATTGATTTAGAAGAGCAATTTTGCTCAGTCAATTTAATTTAAGGACTTATGGCCAAAATTGGGCTAAGTCCAGTTGAAATGTTCAACATTTTATTTGCTTTTGCATTGCATTTCTTTTTTTTTTTTATTTGGGCTTTGCCCAGAAAGGATGCAGAATATCAATTTGTTTTGGGCTCTACCCTTTTAGGAATGATGTAAGGTATCAATTTTATTTGGGCTCTGCCCTTATATAAAGGATGCAAAGCATCAATTTATTTGGGCTCTGCCCATTTATTGCCTTGCAATTTATTTTGGCCTGTCAGGTTATTTTGATTTGGGCCTGGCCCTTCAAATAGTGCAAAGCACCAAGAATCTTTTGGATTTAAGAAAATGAGTGCAGAGCACTTTTTAATGATCTAAATTTAGATCAAAGAAGAGAAAAGAAAATCTTTTCTTTCTTTCTGTCTCAGAGAACGGCACTATCTGTTGTGCGCACATGCGTTGCACGTGGTGCTGCATGGCGGGCATACGTGCGTTGCACGTGGCGCACATACGCATTATGAGGAGAAGCAAAGCTTCTATATATGGAGAACAAGCTCATTTTAATATTATTAAATATTCTCATGTGGTGCGCACGTGCGTTGCACGTAGTGCCGCATGGCAGGCACACGTGCGTTGCACGTAGCGCACATGGCGCTTGCGCATATGCGCATTATGGAGGAGCATGCTCCTATCTTGGAGAACTAAGCTCCTTTGGAGAACTAAGCTCGTTTGAGTATTGAATCCTTTGAGGATTTAACTCTACCCTTTCTAAGAGGTATCCCCTCTTATTTATATGGGAGTGGTAGAGAAGCCAGCTCTCCTTTTTCCGATGTGGGACTAAAAAATGCATTCCCCATGTAGTAGAGCATTACTTTAGATTACACGTGTATAACACATTTGCTCATAACTTTTGATCTCGGATGAATTATGAGGCCCATAATATATCAAATCGAAGGTCTTTTCGAGATGCTTTCAATATCATCAGAATTTAGCTGTTTTTCGTTCCGGAGTTTGTCAAAATACAGCTCGGAAAATACTGGTTCGCATCTTCTTCCTTAAATCACATGTGCATAGACATTTGCTCATAACTTTTGATCCCGGATGAATTATGAGGCCCATAATATATCAAATCGAAGGTATTTTCAAGATGCTTTCAATACCAACAGAATTTAGCGGTTTCTCATTCTGGAGTTTGTCAAAATACAGCTCGGAAAATACCGGTTCGCATCTTCTTCCTTACATCACATGTGCATAGACATTTGCTCATAACTTTTGATCCCGGATGAATTATGAGGCCCATAATATATCAAATCGAAGGGTTTTTCGAGACGCTTTCAATACAATCAGAATTTATCTGTTTCTCCTTCGGGAATTTATCAAAAAATAGCCCGGAAGATACTGGTTTGTATTTCCTTAAGCGTATCGCTGCCATTTGATACCTTGGACTCTTTTGCACAGAAATTTTTGGTGGGAACAAATGCCCCCCACTACTTTGCCCACGTAAGTATATACGTGGGTGAAGTAGTGCAGAGTTATGCAGAGTTATGCATGGCGTATGACCAGTTTTGGGTTGATGTATCACTTTCAGAATCTTGATCTGAGAAGATAACGAGCGGACACAAGCGTCGTCATTTATCATTGACTCAAATCTCAACTCTTAAGGGATATAGTTCCAACCCTTAACTCCATGAGCCGCATCCTTCTATTTCTTTTTTTGTCTCACTCTGTCGTGGAGTAGTTCATACGCTTATGAGTAAGTTCTCCATTTCAGTGGTATGTAGCTTTGGCAAGTGTGGCCCATAGATGGTCGGCCCATCTTGACTTCTTTGCAGGGCAGTGATGGCTTAGGAGACAGGGGTAGGATCTGCCACCTAAGGCTTTTCAACTTTACGAGCCGTGAGGGTCTCATAAAGACTTTTCTCCCTACGGATCGAGAGGATCTCGCAGGTGGATTTTCTCCTTAGGAATCGTGATGATTCCTAAGTGTGGTTTTCTCTTATAAGTCGTAAGGATCCTATAAGAGAATTTCTCCCTCTTACGAGTCGAGAGGGCTCGTAAGCGGTTGTTTCCCTCTTTTTCGAGAATCGACTTCAGAGAGTGTGACCCGTGAATAGTATGCAAGAGACCATTTATGATTGACTTGCAGGGTCCCATTGCCCTCTTACGAGTCGAGAGGGCTCGTAAGCGGTTGTTTCCCTCTTTGTCGAGAATCGACTTCAGAGAGTGAGACCCGTGAATAGTATGCAAGAGACCATTTAGGATTGACTTGCAGGGTCCCAGTGCTTAGGAAACAGGTTTTTTAATCCCTACTGCCTAAGGCTTTATCTCACGAGTCGAGACGCATCGAGAAAATCTCGCAAAGACATCAATTTCCTCACGAGTCGAAACGGATCGAGCAGATCTCGCAAGAACATCTTAACGTCGCATTTAACCTCTACTCTTTACGACAGAAGCCCGTTAAGGTTGGTGGTACTTAGGGTTTTGGCCATCGTACCGTCGCATAAGCTGATATAGTCCTCGATAGGCAATCGTGCTGTTCGAGTAGCCCCGCGACTGCCGTGTCTCTGATCCCTTCGGGGGCTGGACAAGACGTCTTCAAGCAATCCTCCTTGGCAGTTTGACCGTCAGAAGAGCAAGCGCTAGGAATTTGCCATGCCGCTTTTTACTTGAGGTTAGGCTCATTTTGGAGAGCCCCGATGAGTCATAACCACTCCGCGCTGGTGTGGGGATGATCTCCGATAGTCTTTCGGGCTTTATATGAGTTGCCGTTAAGACCCTGAAGCTAGGAATTTGGCCTTTGCTTCGTTTGCTGGCATTGCGTCTGCTGTATCGAGACGAATGTTGCGGTGGGAACTAGGGATTTTGCCGTGGCTCCGTTTATTTGATGACGTTACGTCTGCTGTGTCGAGACGAACGTTGGGGTGACATCTCGTCTGCTGTATCGAGACGGACGTCGAAGTGGTGATCACTCCACACTGGTGCGAGATGATCTCCGATTGTCTTTCCGGTTTTATATGACTTGCCGTTAAGACCCTGAAGCTAGGAATTTAGCCTTCGCTTCGTTTGCTGGCATTGCGTCCTCTGTATCGAGACGAATGTTGAGGTGGAGTTGGGATTTTGCCATCACTCCGCTTTGTTTGATGACGTTACGTCTGCTGTGTCGAGACGAACGTTGGGGTGACATCTCGTCTGCTGTATCGAGACGGACGTCGAAGTGGTGACCACTCCACACTGGTGCGAGATGATCTCCGATTGTCTTTCCGGTTTTATATGACTTGCCGTTAAGACCCTGAAGCTAGGAATTTAGCCTTCGCTTCGTTTGCTGGCATTGCGTCCTCTGTATCGAGACGAATGTCGTGGTTGTCTCTAGGTTACTGGTGAACCGCCGAGGTTTGGAACTAGGGATTTTGCTGTGGCTCCATTCGTTTGATGACGTTGCGCCTGCTGTGTCGAGACGAACATCAAGGTGGTGACCACTCTGTGCTGATGCGAGATGATCTACGATTGTCTTTCCGGTTTTATATGAGTTACCGTAAAGACGTTGAAACTAGGAATGTGGCCTTCGCTTCATTTGCTTTGTCATGTCTGAATCCCGGCTGGAGGAAGAACGCTGAGGTTGACATTTCGTCTACTGTATCGAGACGAACATCATGGAGGTGACCACTTCATGTGAGATGGTCTCCGATTGTCTTTCCGGTTTTATGTGAGTTACCGTAAAGACGTTGAAGCTAGGAATGTGGCCTTCGCTTCGTTTGCTTACACTGCGTCTGGTGTATTGAGACGAATGCTGAGGTGGAGCTGGGATTTTGCCATCACTCCGCTTTGTTTCGACCATAGGGTCTTTTGTTAACTTTGCATGTACACCCCGCTGGGCTGCGAAGGAACGCCGTTGTTGACATTGCGTCTGTTGTAACGAGACAAATGCTAAGGTGGAGTTGGGATTTTGCCGTTACTCCGCTTTGTTTTGACCGTGAGGTCTTTTGTTGACGTTGCATCTGCCTCCAGCTGGACTGCGGAGGAACGCTGTTGTTGACATTGCGTCTACTGTATCGAGACGAATGCTGAGGTGAAGCTGGGATTCTGCCATCGCTCTGCTTGATGGTGTAACATCTGTGTCCTGTTGGAATGAGGAGGCACACCGTTGTTGGTCTCCAGGCTTTAGACGTGGCCATTGAGATTTGGAACTAGGGACTTTGTCATGGTTCCGTTTGTTGCGATTCTGAGGTCAGTTGTTGACGCCATGTCTGCATCTAGTTGAAGTGAGGAGAAACGCCGTTGGTGATCTTTAAGTTGTCGATATTGACGTCGAGACCCTGAAGTTAGGGACCTTCCTTTGCTTCATTTGTTGACATCGTGTCTGTAATATTGCGATAAATGTCGAGATGGTATCTAGGTTATCTATGAACCGTCGAGATTTGGCTTCGCTTTCTGGTGGAGCCTGTTGGGAAGGTATTGTTCCCTTTTTATCTGTGCCCCTGGATTATATACAGGGATCGATGTGATTTCACCTGTAGGGCAAAAGTTTCATTCTTTCATTTTTTTTTTATTCTTTCCGCGATGCTCTATCATTTCAGCTTTTATATCGCGAAGGTCGCGATTGCCCAATCATTTCGGCTATTTTTCGCGGTGCCCAATCATTTCGGCTGTTTATTTTATTTTTACTCGCTACTTTTTATTGCGAGTTGCCCAATAATTTCGGCTGTTTATTTTATTTTTACTCGCTGTTTTTTATTGCGAGTTGCCCAATCATTTCGGCTATTTCATATGCATTTTTTTTTGGGCTCGCTGATTTTTTTCTTTCTCGCGAGTAGGGGATTTGGGATCCGATACCAATCTTGGCATCAGCATCGCTGCGACTGGAATATTGCCAGGAGCGAATCATCATTTGCCATGAAAGGACTTGGAATTTGATACCGGTTTAGGCATCAGCATCGCTACAACTGGGATATTGCCAGGAGCGAATCATCATCTGCCTCCGTCGATGTTGAACAAAGGTGGCTTAGCGAACAGGGTTAAGATCCCGTCGACTGAGGCTTTTGACTTCATGAGCCGTAAGGGTCTCACAAAGGTATTTCTCCCTACAAGTCGTGAGGATCTTGTAGGTGTGTTTTCTCCTTGGGAATCGTGAGGATTCCTAAGTGCATGTTCTCTTGTAAGTCGTAAGGATCTTACAAAAGGGTTTTCTCCTTATAAGTCGAGAGAACTTACAAGTGTTGTTTGCTCTACAAGCATATCCCTAGTCACGGATGGGACTTTGTTAGGGAAATATTTATTCATGCCCGTGGATTGTATACAAGGGTCAATATTGGACTACTTGTAGGGCAATGTCGAAAGTTGTGGGGGTTGCTTAAGCATAGGTTTAGGCCTCTGTAACTTAAGACTTTCAAATCTTACGGGCCATGGGGGTCCCATAAGAGAGTTCTCCTTACGAGTCGTGAGGATCTCGCAAGTGTATTTTCTCCTTAGGAATCGTGGGGATCCCCAAGTGTGTTGCTCCTTTGTGAGTCGTAAGGATCTCACGCAGGTGGTTTCTCCTTACAGGGTCGAGAGGATTCTATAAGTGTTTCTTTAACGAGGTTGCGCCCTTTCGGGTTTTCACAAACACTCGCCGGTAGCCCTGCTGTTTTTACTCACGGAGCCCTTTCGGGTTTTCATCCGTGCCCTTTTTGCTTATGGACATACCTTTATTTTTTCTTTTTTTTTTTTACGAGGTCGCGCCCTTTCGGGTTTTCACGAACACTCGCCGGTAGCCCTGCTGTTTTTACTTACGGAGCCCTTTCGGGTTTTCATCCGTGCCCATTTTGCTTGTGGACGTACCGTTTTTTTTATCTTTTATTTTATTCTTTTTTTTTTTAACGAGGTCGTGCCCTTTCGGGTTTTCACGAACACTCGTCGGTAGCCCTGCTGTTTTTACTCACGGAGCCCTTTCGGGTTTTCATCCGTGCCCATTTTGCTTGTGGACGTACCCTTTTTTTTTTTTTATTAACACGTCAGCCTGAAGATGCTGCGGGTTGGGAGTAGTTTAACGACGTTTCGGTCATTTGCAAGTTTTAGGACATTGCGGTCCGTCGTTAGTTTAAGGACATCTCGGTCCGTTGTTAGTTTAAGGACGTTTCGGTCCGTTATCCAGTTTTAGGACGTAGTGGTCCGCTAGGCTTTCTCTATGAATGAGCATGATGCCCCCGGCGTGTCCATATTTTTCGGAGCATGCGGTTGTGGCGGGTTCACCTTCCAAATTTCGGACAACGCGAACTTGCCCTGTTGGTATTGGTCTTCAACCCAGTTCTTGAAGACGTAGCAATCCTCGATCAGATGACCTACCGTTTGGTGGTAAGGGCAATAATTAGGATTATTAATATCGCCTGGCCACAACGGACGTTTTGGACTCGGCAGATTGATGAGTCTGTCACACACTGCCAGCTCGAACAGTCCCCTTGTTTTATCTTGCGGAAACGAGTAAGAACGTTTCAACTTTTCCTGGAGGGATTGCCGCTTGTTGCTTTGGCAAGCAACCGGTCTAGGGTCATCTGATTGTTGTTGAGCGCTGGCGACGAGGGCCTTTTTTCCTTTTCCTTTATTCTTTTTGCTCGGTCCCTTGTTTACGGGGCCGAGATTTTTTTTCGAATAGCGTGCGATTACATGGCTGAACGTTCTCGCAGCTTCTCAATTCCTTTATTTTCGAAATAGATTCCCCGAGGGAAAAGTTGGGGATAGCTTCTTCGTCAGAGTCGCTTCCAAAGGTGACAATTTGTGATCCCTTGAAGTCGGCTATATGACAGTCGGCGGTGGCTCTTTTGCGCTCATATATCGCATTTTTCCGATGTCCACAAGCTTCACACTTTGTCCTGTCGAAGTGTTGCTTTTGAGCGACATACCCTTGCCACCAACAGTTAAAGGACTCACAGTCTTCGGTAGGATGTATGATCTTCTGATGATATAAACAGAAGTTAGGGTGCATCTCTACCTCAGAGAAAGGATTTTCTTCGGAGGGCGGTAGCTTCATTCCTACTGATAGAGCTTTGGCGAACCGTTTCCTCGTCTTGAATTTATTTTTACCCGCAGTGTATAGCTTTTGATTTGACGGGAATACCTTGGTTCTTTCCAGTATGGCCATTTCATGCTCTTGATTGGCTTTTGCTTTCAAACGAATTTCATTTAGGAAGGCATCGATCAACTTGTCTGACGGCCGCGAAATTTCTGTTTCAGGGTCCGCCGTTGATTTCTCAGCGCAAGGATCCTCCTCCTCATCCGTCAGTGAATGAGAAATCACATGACAAGTCGCTACGTAGTCTTCGGATTCATCCGATAAGTTTTCTCCATTGTTTTCATCCTCGACGAAAGAACAAGTTGCCCCCGGCGTGTCCGTCTTCTTTGGAGAGTGCGGCTGTGGGGGGTTTACCTTCCAGCTTTCAGACAGCGTGAACTTGCCTTGCAGGTATTGATCCTCAATCCATCCCTTAAAGACGAAACAATCCTCAATCGGGTGACTTACCGTTTGGTGGTAAGGGCAATAATTGGGATTATTAAGATCGCCTGGCTGCGACAGACGCTTTGGACTTGGCAGATTGATGAGTCTGTTACGCACTGCCAGCTTAAACAGTCTTCTCGTTTTATTCTGAGGAAACGAGTAAGGACGTCCTAGCCTCTCTTCGAGGGATGGGCGTGGACGCACGTTGTTTTGGCGAGCGACCGGCTTTGAGTTGCTCGGCTGTTGCTGAGCGTTGGCGACGATGATCGCTTTTCCTTTCTCATTTCGGGGATCGGGTCTTGGAGGAGACGGTCTATGGCCCATCTGGTCCATTTGGGCTAATTTGTCGATCAAGGCCTGGAAGGTGGTCGGCCTGAAGAACATCATGAATTGCGAGATGGTCGCCTGCGGATCGAGAGTGCCCACAAACATGCCTACCGCAGGAGCCTCTTCTATGCGTTGTTCGCATTTCGACCATAGGTTCCGCCATCGTGTTGCGTATTGGACACATGTTTCGCCTGACCTTATCCTGGCATTTATCAGTGCTGTAATCGGGGTGCGTTCACTAGCACTTGCGAATCTTTGTGTAAACAGCAGTTCCATCTCTGCAAATGTTTTGACAGAGTCGTTAGGTAGCTCCGAATACCATTCAAAGGCTGTTTCTGCTAAGCTGCCGACGAATTGACGTAGCAACAATTTGTCACCGCCTCCAGTATTGCCGCATAAGGCCCTGAATTGAGCGACATGCTGATGCGGATTCCCTGTCCCTTTATATACGTGGAATTTAGGGATCGTATATCCTGGCAGGTAATTGATATGGTCATACCAGCTCGGATACGGTCGTCCGGTTCTAACAATTTGCCCAGCCGCTTCATTCGCCTGATGAACCCGGATCTGCTAGCTATATATTCGTCTAGGTCAACTTTGGAGATTGCCTCCTCCTTGGCTGTTGATAGAGCCGGCGGAGGATTTGACGTTTCTCCCCTGTCGTCTTCAAGGACGATCGGAGGATCTTCGGCAGGAGGGTCCGGCTGTAACATCATCCCTACCATATCTTGGAAGAGGAACGCCATCTGTTTTATGTTAGCCGCTTGCTCTGCAGCTTCTTTGTCCCTCTTTTCGAGGACTCTGCGTAAAAAGTCAGCGTCGGTTTCTTGTTCTTGACGCTCATCCGAAGACGTTTCAGAGCTTTCTTTTGGCTCAGTGAGTGCAGCCATTGTAGTCATCATTTCCTGAAGCTTTTGTTGTTGCTCCTGGGCTTTCGTCACGGATCGGGTGAGCGGTCGGTGGCCCATAGAAGTGCGGCTTTCCTCCTTTCCAGAAGCCATATAAACAGTGTGCACCACCATGCCCCCAGACTTGGGGCGTTTGTGTTCGGTGTCTTTGCGATTTGCCGAAGACACAGGGGCTTCTTGCGGCCTCCTTTTTTGAGTGATTGGAGTTAAGGGAGCCGTTGTAGTGGGCACCCAAGTAGCTTTTGCTTTTTGTGCTTTGACAGAGTAATCCTTCCCCTGCCGAACCTTCATCTTTTTCTGTCGTCGGAGGCAGTCTTGATCGATCACCGACTCTTGAACTTGTCGCCAGACTTTGTAAATTTTAGAGGACAGCCGTTGAAGGGGCTGCTCTAGCTTCTTCTCTGGAATATTCTTCACAGATGAATGAGTTCGCTTTAGCACCGCAGTAGGAGAGTTTCTGCGCACCGAGTTCAGCAACTCAAAGCTGTTCTTGGTTGGAACAGCAGTATCGATCTCCACCATTAGAGTTGGAGGAGTAAGTCCAGAGGGGGAGTTGCCCCCAGCCTTCTTCACTCGGCGCCAGTAGCGACGTCGGGCATGTCGTGCTGATAGAGTTGTTTCAGCTATAGGGGTGACCTCCTCATGCCCCCTGTGTTGGTCAGAATATACCGGTACCAGCTTTTTAAAGATCGACGTCCGTTGAGCGGGGACGGCCAACTTGTCAGAAGCGGACTTCTGAACATGGGAAGCAACCTTGGTGATTTTGCCAGGAACGGGAGTTGGGATGGCTATCCGTTTCGGGATAACGCCTTCTGGTATGGCAGGCTTCTTCATGGGCCCGATGGAGCTCTGGCCTAATCCATTAAAACCTGAAGCAGTGGAGTTGGATGACTCGTTGAGAGGGGTCGCGGCAGTGGCAAGTCGGTCGAAGACCAACTTCTTTGGAGCTTCTTGCGATGTTATTGGGGCATTGAAGCTTATCAATGGGAGCATAGTCCCGAAGAACAATCCAGCGGTGGCCTGAGTTACTTGCTCCACTGGCATCTTGAAAAGGGAGGCCGCTTGGGGCCCATAAGTCACTCCTCCGGACGGGATAGAGCGAGAGATGCAGTTGCAGGTAGTGCAGTCTGAAGCCATTGATCTTCTGTTTCCTGCACGAAGCAAGATACCAAATCTTAGTACCTCGAATCCACAGGCAACCACAGCAAATCGCGATTCGTTCGCGAACACGACACACGAAGTGTGGAGTGGAAAGAGGAAAAGGTCCCACCGGGCGTGCCAGAATCTGTTCCCCTCCGAACGGCGGCCGGGACGTTAGGGCGTCCGTTGCCTGAGGTTCGGGGCAGATGCTATTTGGTTTTATCCGTCTACCTCTCCGAAGATGCCAAGTTGATTTATGACACCGTGTATCGGAGGTTTAGACGGATGCGGCCGATGTAGCAGACTTCGTCAGATTCCCCCTTGCTTGAGGGGTTTTTGATTGTGGGGACGCTATTCCCTGCAGGCGCAAGCCCCTGCAGGCGCAAGCCCCTGCAGTTAATTACGCTACCGCATCGCTGTAACCACTTTCTCCTTCTCCAGAATTTCACTTCGTGTCGTGTGTGTTTGTTTTGTTTGTGGTTGCCCGTGGATTGTATACGGAGACTGAGTAATGCCGTCGCCCGTAGGACGCGGATTAGTCCAAATCCGTATTTACTTAGATTTGGGTTTGGTGTTTTCAGTTTAAGGATGCATTAGTCGCGTTGCGGCTAAGATCAACTTAAACGTTCGTTAAGGATACGTTAGTCTTGTTTTAGACTAAGATCAACTTAACGTAGTGATTAATTTAATGTATGGCCACCGGGACTCGTCACCTCTCTGACGTCGTTGAAGGATTACAACGACATGTATCAGAGGAGCTCGGAGATGTACCCTCAAACCAGAGTTGATTGGGAGTTTTATAATCCATTTGAATGTTTAAGGATACGTTAGCCGTGTTTGGGGCTAAGATCAACTTAAACGGGACCGTTTAGATCCGGCAAAAGAGCGTTCGGAGGCTCTGTTGTTCCAGTTTAGGGACGTAGTGGTCCGTTTTCCAGTTTATGGACGTGGTGGTCCATTGCCAGTTTAGGGACGTAGTGGTCCATATTCCAGTTTAGGGACGTGGTGGTCCGTTATTAGTTTAGGGACGTTTCGGTCCAATGTTAGTTTAAGGACGTTTCGGTCCGATATTAGTTTAGGGACGTTTCGGTCCAATATTAGTTTAAGGACATTTCAGTCCAATATTAGTTTAAGGACGTTTCGGTCCACGAGTTTAAGGACCCCGCAGTCCATATCGATGTGTGGTCGTTGGGACCCGTTACCTCTTTGACGTCGTTGAAGAATTACAACGACGGATGTCAAAGGAGTTCGGAGATGTACCCTCGAACCGGATGTAAATTGATTTAGAAGAGCAATTTTGCTCAGTCAATTTAATTTAAGGACTTATGGCCAAAATTGGGCTAAGTCCAGTTGAAATGTTCAACATTTTATTTGCTTTTGCATTGCATTTCTTTTTTTTTTTATTTGGGCTTTGCCCAGAAAGGATGCAGAGTATCAATTTGTTTTGGGCTCTACCCTTTTAGGAATGATGCAAGGTATCAATTTTATTTGGGCTCTGCCCTTATATAAAGGATGCAAAGCATCAATTTATTTGGGCTCTGCCCATTTATTGCCTTGCAATTTATTTTGGCCTGTCAGGTCATTTTGATTTGGGCCTGGCCCTTCAAATAGTGCAAAGCACCAAGAATCTTTTGGATTTAAGAAAATGAGTGCAGAGCACTTTTTAATGATCTAAATTTAGATCAAAGAAGAGAAAAGAAAATCTTTTCTTTCTTTCTGTCTCAGAGAACGGCACTATCTGTTGTGCGCACGTGCGTTGCACGTGGTGCCGCATGGCGGGCATACGTGCGTTGCACGTGGCGCACATGCGCATTATGAGGAGAAGCAAAGCTTCTATATATGGAGAACAAGCTCCTTTTAATATTATTAAATATTCTCATGTGGTGCGCACGTGCGTTGCACGTAGTGCCGCATGGCAGGCACACGTGCGTTGCACGTAGCGCACATGGCGCTTGCGCATATGCACATTATGGAGGAGCATGCTCCTATCTTGGAGAACTAAGCTCCTTTGGAGAACTAAGCTTGTTTGAGTATTGAATCCTTTGAGGATTTAACTCTACCCTTTCTAAGAGGTATCCCCTCTTATTTATATGGGAGTGGTAGAGAAGCCAGCTCTCCTTTTTCCGATGTGGGACTAAAAAATGCATTCCCCATGTAGTAGAGCATTACTTTAGATTACACGTGTATAACACATTTGCTCATAACTTTTGATCTCGGATGAATTATGAGGCCCATAATATATCAAATCGAAGGTCTTTTCGAGATGCTTTCAATATCATCAGAATTTAGCTGTTTTTCGTTCCGGAGTTTGTCAAAATACAGCTCGGAAAATACTGGTTCGCATCTTCTTCCTTAAATCACATGTGCATAGACATTTGCTCATAACTTTTGATCCCGGATGAATTATGAGGCCCATAATATATCAAATCGAAGGTATTTTCAAGATGCTTTCAATACCAACAGAATTTAGCGGTTTCTCATTCTGGAGTTTGTCAAAATACAGCTCGGAAAATACCGGTTCGCATCTTCTTCCTTACATCACATGTGCATAGACATTTGCTCATAACTTTTGATCCCGGATGAATTATGAGGCCCATAATATATCAAATCGAAGGGTTTTTCGAGACGCTTTCAATACAATCAGAATTTATCCGTTTCTCCTTCGGGAGTTTGTCAAAAAATTGCCCGGAAGATACTGGTTCGTATTTCCTTAAGCGTATCGCTGCCATTTGATACCTTGGACTCTTTTGCACAGAAATTTTTGGCGGGAACAAGCTCGTGACCAGCCGAGCTGGTCTATGCGGGGAGCGGAAAGTTGTCCTTGGGGTAGGCCTTATTGAGGTCGGTGAAGTCGACGCACATACGCCACTTCCCGCTTGACTTCTTGACCAAAACTATGTTTGCCAGCCACTCCGAGTAGGGCACATTTCTGATGAAGTTGGCGGCGAGGAGACGATCAACCTCCTCTTCGATAGCCTTCTGTTTGACAGGGGCGAAGCTTCTTTTCTTCTGCTTGACGGGTCGGGCCGCAAGATCAATTCCGAGCTTGTGGGAGATGATTTTGGGGTCGATCCCAGGCATGTCAGCAGGCGTCCAGACAAAGACGTCGGAGTTGCTTCTGACGAATCTGATCAGGTCATCCCGTTGAGTTCCCGTCAGGAGCGACCCGACAGGACGGTCTTTCTTTGGTCTCCTTCCGTTAGGGGCACCTCGGTCAGAGGTTCGACCGGCACTCCACGGACCTCCTTCCGCTCGCCTCGGGTGTCCAGGGAACCTTTGATGTCGTCACACGCCTCGGCGCCGTCAGCATACTGCTCGGGCGAAGACGTCTCGGTAAGGCCTATCTTCGCGACCTGCTGGCTTCCGTATGCCCGACCTATCCCGCCTCGATCAAGGGGGAATTTTATCGCCAGGTGGTATGTCGAGATCTGGGCCTGGAGGGAGTTCAGCGTCGGGCAGCCGAGGAGGACATTGTAGGCCGACGGAACTTTCGCTACGATAAAATCCACAGGAAGTGTACGCGTGTGGCCGGGCTCCCCGATCGTGAACTGCAGGGTGACCACCCCTTGCGCCGGGATGGAGTGGTTGGTGAACCCCGAGAGAATTTGAGAGGTCGGTTTCAGGTCTGCTGGGGCGAGCCCCATACGCAGGAAGCAGTCGTGGAAGAGGATGTCCGCCGAACTGCCCGAATCGATGAGTATCCGGTGGACCTCGTACCGGTGGATTTGGGTTATGATCACCAGCGGGTCGTTATGGGGCACATATATGCCGTGGAGATCCTCGTCGCCCAAGGTGATGGGCTCTCGGCCTCTAGCCCTTTTGCTTGGGCGGTCGCCGGAGCCTGTGAAACGGCAGCCAGCGGGGAAGCCGACGACATTTGGTGAGGGTTCGTCCGTGCCTCTGTTGCGAGGGAGGCGACAGCGGGTGTTTGGATCTTCAGGGGGATCGGTTGCCATGCGGGCGGAGATCGGAAGGCCAACTTTGTGTTTTGTGGAGTTAGGGTTCCCACAGACGGCACCAACTGATGGATGTCCTTTTCAGGTCTCCGTCAGATGTTGTCTTCCGTTGATCTCCCGGTGGATTTTGGTGGTGGTCTTCTGTTGCGTGTGGATCTCAATGGGTTTTGGTGAGATTGGTGATTTGAGGAGTTTAGCACCGAGTACCTGCAAAGAAGTCCCGGGATGGTTTGGTACCACCGAGGACCCTCCGATGATCAAGTTAGTGCTAGATCCGAGCAGAGTAACGGCTAAGTGGAATAATAATGACTTACTTGACCCCTCTGTGATGGGGGTTTATATAGTGGCGGCAGCACACAGCAGTAGGCGCGAGAATCTCGCCGGCAGTTACGCTCCCGACATCACGCCTGCGTAAAGAGCGGGTCGCCCATTAGTGGGGATCGTGGTGGCGTGGAACGTGGGCTGTTGCTGGCGGAGAATCTGCGCATGGCGAGATTTGCGGAGCGGCGGTTACGCCTGTGAATGGTGGAGTTGGTCGGTCGGAGGACCGAGGAAGATGGCCTCGGCTGGGGGGCTCGGGAACGAGCGAGAGGGCCAAGGAGTCTTGGTCCTATGGCAGCTCGGGGCGAGCTGAGAGGCCGAGGAGGCCAAATTCCAAGGGCTCTGAGGTGAGCCTGCTTGTGCTTGCAGGTCGGGTACAGGGATGACCTGGTCGGCCCCTGTGACCCTTTCTTCTGAGTTCTGGGACACGTCATCTACCACGTGTCCTGATCTTGGAGACCGTCAATATTGAGCATCATGAAATGGTTATGAATTTATCATTAGCAAAGACGAGTCACTCTTTTTAATTATGTACTGCTATATATTTCATACATGTACAAAATGTCTGATACATCATGAGTATCAGTACCGGTTCTTTGTACTCTTGAGAAAATTTGTTATACAAATTTTTGGGTGGTAGCAGACTGCATCTGATTTCTTAGGATGTTCTTAAGATGCCGAATTCTCAAGAAGCTTAGCAGTTCACATATTGGTACCTTGAAGAGCAGCAATTCTATCAAAGCACACATGCAGAATTTTACTACAACAAGATGGATTGATTGCGCCCGTTAAAAATACAGTATTGAGAGATTCTATTGACCATGCAATCATACAAATGTTCGGTTGTAGTTGTAGAACATTATTGGCATGTCATCTTTGAGGCTGTCAGCGACATCATATTCAATTTCAATACCGATCAAGATCTAATTGCAACAACAATATCTTTAAGTGGGGCTTGCGGTAGTAAATTGCGTCTCAACCAAGCATTTCTAATGTATGGTGCATGGATGACATAAAAGCACCCAATAGAGTGATTTTTTAATGATCTCCGGCCGACGCCTAAGAAGGTCAAAGAAAAAACTCTTTTTCGAGCTAAAGAATCTGCTGCTGCAAGTTCAATTACTACTCGAATTCAAAGACGGCCAGCTGGTATGACCCAGTGTCCTCTAGACATCCTAAAATCTCTTTGTTTTTCAATGGTAACACGCACATGACATGATGAACTAGTCAAGGCTAATTATTTTGATGGCTCTGTTAAAAAATTCTCAATAGCAGATGTAGGTGTATTATTCCGCAACGGACGAGATTATTTTCTATAAATTAAAGAATGGTGATTTGCTGGTCTCACGGTCCTTTGGTCAAGTTATCTGCAGCTAGAAAGGCCATGCGAGTTGTCTTATTTGAATAAGGTGCAAACAAGGTTTAGTTAGAGGGTGAATCAAGTTTGGTTATAGGTTGGATTAATCATGAAAGTTCTCCTTCTAGCATCACAAAATTAATACCTAATGATATATGGAATTAGATTGGATTGCTTGATAGTTTATGAGCCTCTCATATTTTCCGTGAAGGAAATGCTGGTGCTGATTTTATGGCAGACGCGAGAGTTCTGGATGGTATGGTCAGTTCGACGAGACGATCTTTCACATGCTTTATTACAGTTGATCTAGAACAACCGTCGGAGCTTTTTTATCAGATCTTAAAACGCGTTTTGCACATAATTAAAGTGGATGGTGTAAAGTGAGAGAGACCGATGTGAACATTCAAATTTTTATAAGCAATGAGACACGGCTATACCAGCATCCACCCCTTGCTATAAATTGAGGAAGTTTCGTGACAAGTCCCGTATTATTTCTTCTCTTTTTGTTAGCTTTATCTCTCGAACTTGTTCTTTCCAAAAGAGGTTATGTTTTAACGAGTTATCCTATCTGTTCCTACAGATGAACATTCAAATTATCAGACCATTTTTCACATAATTAAAATTCATTGAATAAGCAGTCACATATAAATTTACAAGAAGTTACTAAGGGAATGTTTGTTCGCAATTAATTTCCAAAACTTATGGGGAGTGGGAGTACAAAACACTATTCATCAAAACAAAAGTATGGAATTGACTTTCATTTGTTTGTTTGCATGAAATAGTAATTGCAAATTTTGGGAATTGACATCACATGTTTGTCAATTCCGAATCCAAGCTTTTTTGGATGGAATTGTTCATTCCCATAGACACGTAGCATCAGAAATGTTATTTTATTTAGCAAAAGTTATGCTTGGCTATTTTGTCTCTTTCTTTTCTCTTATCCAATTCCAAAAACTTAATTCCTATTTTTTTTTGTCCAACCAAACGAAGGAAAAAATTGAAGAGTACAAAAATCATTCCAATTCTTTACAGAAAAAAACAAGAGAATGACAATTCAAGGAGACAAAAATTTTTGTTTGTAAGGCCTCAATTTTCATGCTTGTTTTTTAATTCCAGCTAACAAACATAGAAGCCAAGTCTCCATTTGAAGAACACTAGTAAATATATATTTATAATCCTGATATAGTCTTCTGATTTGATATATCAGAGCTTTAGGTACCTCAACCTGGAAAAATAAAAATGAAAACAAAAAACAAATCATAATCTACAAGATAAAATGAAAAACAAAAAAAAAAAATGGAGAAGAAAATAGAAGGACAATTACTTTCCAGCAAGATATAAAGCAGAACATGAGGGATATGATGCGTTCACTGAGTGTGACAAAGTGAAGATAATGAATACAAAACCTCAGCTCAACCATAAGATTGGCAACCATTGCAAATTTGCATTGAAAAGCTTATCAACTTTCCCTTTTTCCAAGGGATCTGTTTAATTTGTAGGTGAGGAATGATGGAGAAGCACTTGTCAATTTGGTTGTTGCTTAGTACTAAATTATAAATAAATATTGATCTTTTTTAGGTTACAAATTTGGAATTTTAATGCAGTGCCAAGTACTTTAACACGATATAGAAACAACTCAGTTGAAATCAAGTAGAAACATATTGGAATATAACTCAAATATCATCCCACAAAAAGACGGTTAGCCAACAAAAATGTTTGGAATATGAAAGTATATATCCCTTAATCTTTGTTACTCCCTCCGATCACAACTATTTGTCCCTCAAGACTTTTGGACTGCAATTAAGGTATAATTTAAAGTCTGTTTGAAAGAAATATTATAATATGGTTATCCTAGTACATTTTCCTTAATTACCCTCATATTAATGAATGTTATCTTCTCATCTTCTTAAATTTTATTTGCAATATTACACCGATACTTTTTCAAAGATTAGTTTAGATATTTTACAAAAATAAAATGATAAATGTGGTGAGAAATTTCATATCATTCACCTCTATATCATAAAAAAACATGTAATTTAAAACAAAAAAATAAGTAATCGTAAACAGAGAGAGTACATCTTTTGAAGTTGTGATGATCTGAGGTAAAGAGCTTGGGCTGAGAAAGTGAGGAGGCAGCGTCCTTCTTGGATATCATGAGATTAAAAAAATTCTCAAATCATAATTAGTGTTATAATAGGGTTCTTACTAGACAAAGGCAATGTTTGCTTTTTACTTTTTGAGCACTTATGCTTTTTTTACTCAACTTTTTGAACATCATATAAAAAAAAGGAAAAATGTACTTAGGTCCCTAGGACGTAAAAGACATAACTTTTAGCTTCTAGGTCAAAACCATTCGTCAAAAATTCCTCAGACCCAAAGATTTCTTTGTTTAAGTCTTTTTTATGCATTAACTAGCTAATGTGTGGAAAAATATACTATTCAAGGATTAGCATCGCCCTTGAATTGGTTTCTCCCATATAACAAGAGGAGCTCATCCAAGAGCTCTAGAGAGGCTTGCATGTAAGCCCTTCTAAAGTAGCTTTTTTCCTAATGTGTTATGTCAATAATAGTGTCTTTTCAGTACTATTTCAAGTTTTAAAATACTCTATCTATCTTATAAAATACTATATATTATTTTAGCCAAAATTTTAACTTGATACCAAGAACTATATGCATTTTCCCTGATTGATACCATGAGATTTCAAAATGATGGATTGATACCATTAACTTCCAAAAGTATCAAAAAAACCCTGACAGCGTTAACGCAAAATTACAAAATTACCAAAATACCTCTCTCATATGATAAAGAAGACTTATATAAAGAAAAAACGGTATATTTGCAAAAAACAGGAGGGGTATTTTGATAATTTTCCGTTAACACCGTTAGTTTTTTTTTTTTTTTTTTTGAAACTTTTGAAGGTTCATGATATCGTTCCATCGTTTTGAAAATATATGGTATCATTTGGAAAAAATGCCAATAGCTAATGGTTACAAGTTGAAATTTAGCCTCTAATCTTGTAAACGTAGAATAGTAGTCTCATCAACATAAAAGGTAGAGTTTCGTCTAAAAGGACGGTATAATTGGTGTTGCACATCAGTTGATGTTCAAAAATGACTGCTGGAACAAAAGAATCTGAGTCTAGAGAGTTTTTGTCATATCTTTTTTGTCCTGGGATTAAACCATAATTGTTTTGTGTGTCCTAATTAAGCACCTGATCACATTTTTTTCCTAAGAGAAAAAATACAGGGACTGAATTATAATGAGTGTGGAGAAAAAGGTAAGCACTATTCTAATCCTCATAGCTCTACAGCATAGCCAAAATTAAGTCTTGTGTTCATTTTTATATTTAGTACTTACATTTCATAACTTTACATCACATACTTCCAAATAGGCCTGATGCTGGTTAATTATAATCATGAAATTCATATGTTTCCATTGATTCGCACTCCGGACCTATCATAATATACTCACAAGAATTCAATAAAGTCACGGAAAGTCATCATATGAACCGAGACTCAATTTGCTCCAAAGTTTAATTGATAAGTTTAGAAGTCTAAATCCATATCAATATTTATATGTTAATCAGTTTTCATTCAATTGGAGTACTTATAAATATTTAACACAAAGCAAATGGAGAGCCAATCGGCAAAGACCTCATATGAACAAGGACTCGATATGATCCCGAAAAATAATTATTAAAATGTCCGGATTGGGCTAAATATAGCAAGAAAATGCTACATGTCGAATATACACAAGAACGTTACCTTTGCTCTTCGTCTTTGGCAAGGCTCGGCCCCTGGCGGTGCCAAAGGCAAAATTTCCGGCCTCGATGTGTCGAATATCCTCTTCGAGAAGTTTATAATGTCTTTTGACATCCTCAACGGATTTCCCAACTGCATGTGCCACCTTCTGCCACCTGTCGGGTGTGTCCTGGTCGTAGACGGCCAGCGCCTGCTCGAAGCGCTTGTTCTGCTCTGCAGTCCACGACGCCATTGATTGAAAATGGAGAACTAGAGGGAGGAGGAGGAAGGGAGAGAGATGAGTTAGGTTGTGTGAAGAGAGAGAGATGAGAGGATGTAGGTACTTATAATTGGAGAGTTGAGCATGTTGAAGGAATATTTGAAGGGAGAAATTTAGAAGAGAGGAGATAGATATGAGTGGAATAAAGGTTGATTATGAATGTTTGAGAGGTACAGGGGGAGAGAGAATATTTTTATCATAAAATTTGGAGGGGGTCTTGGATTTCAAATATTCATAATTTTTCCCCCACTAGCTTCCTCCTTTTTTGGAACCATGTAGAAGTTTTCCCATTTTTTATGGTCACAAGAGCTGCCTTCATTTTCATAAGGGTTGTCCCAGTAATTACACTCTAATAAGTATGTTTTCTCGGTTTTCATGCTCTATCTACTCTTCCATTTTTCATGTATATGTTTGGTCCATAACAGATTCTGTTGGTTTCAATCATATATCACTATGTACCATGTATAGTATATAACTGATATTATGCTTGATATATTATCGAGATCCATAATATTCCATCAACTTTTGTGGGAGTGGGGACCCCTTGGATGGATGCCACATCATGTCAAGTAGTTTTTGGGATGATGTTTGAAATCCTTTGTTATCATGGCATCCGAGTCATATTTGAATCTCTTGACTAGAGAATCTTACTTTAGAACTATTGTATTTAATTTGCATACCATGATTTCTGTGGGCTGCCCAGTTGAAATTTGAAGGGGTAAAGGCTATGATGATGGTCCTCAGTATGATCACCTGAATAGATGCTTACGAGAATACGGAGAGTAACGAATGGCCACGCTCTTATGGTAAGAAAAAATCCTTCCATAATCACGCGATAGTTTCTAGCTAAACCTGTAACGATAATATCCGGTACACACACACCAAAATACCAAAGATATAACACTGACAGTTTGCTGCATAGAATGTCAAGAGTACAATAATGGGTCCACAAAATAATAGATTCAAAAAAATATCTATGAAATGACAATAAGTTCAAATAAAGAGATTTAAGACCCGAAAAGAAAGATACATAATTCATAACGTCCGAAGAGGGGCTGACGTGCTAAATACGACTGAAATAAATAAAGGCAATAAACATACACTAAACTAATGCTCCTCGGCTAGCTCCTGAAACAGCCATGATCCTGCTCTGCTATATTTTCGTCTCTAAGCCTGAAGTGGTAAATCCCAGAGGTGTTGGAACATCCAATAAATACTCAACGTAAAGTATGTAATGGCGTAATATTGTAAGTGTCGTGAAATGCCCGCGTGCACAATGCAAGTAAAGGACTGTAAAAATAATATATGCATGGTAACAAGTCATGTCGGTCCTAGATGTCCCTATTGTTAAACCTTAACTAGTATCGCGTAAGTATGAAATCGTTGGTGGAAATTATTTTCGAACCTCGGAGGATATCCCATACATATCCGGGATTACGGCCTACTGTGCTCGGAGCTGATCCGAGCGTGCTGCTAGGCAAAATCCTACACTCACTATCACTATAGGTGATGTCCAGCACACCACCCTTGCGACAAACGCACGTTCGACTGGTCAATCTCTAACACTAGAATCCCCCAAAATTACAGGTCCACATTACATCTTTCAATTTCCCCAATCCCCCGTATTTCTAAGTTTAGTCATGACAAATAAACCTGATCATTAGATCTCGAATATCGACTAATACGATTTACCGGCACGTATCACAAATAAACACTAATCATGAATAAACACTTGAATCGCGCATAATCACTTGCATCACAGTAAACACTTGAATCAGGAATAAACACTGAATCATGAAATAGTGCCAAATCAATCAATATATACATGTCTCGGTATTCTAGTCGGTGATCCCGTTTTTACTGTACAAATCATAGCGGTCACAATACACAAACACACACACACATACATATAGCATGTCAAAGGAGTCTCATACATGTCGATGGTAATGGATAAAACGGGTCATAGCAACAACAACAATGAATATGCATAAATCGTATTTAATGTTGATACAACTCTAACATGAACATGGCAATTTGATTTATCAATAAACAATCGCAGTTTTAAGCATGATCTCATGAATTCGATTAATGGGTATGCTGGATCCAAGGGTTCTCATATTAATAAGGAATCACGATATTAAGGTTTATGTTATTTTCTTTTGAAAACAAGTGAATTTAATCAATAGGTTAACCGATGTCGCATCGGTTAACAAAGAGGGAGCAAGAGTACATGCCTTATTGATGGGAATTTGTGGGATCTCGAAATACGAGGGCGAGGATCTCGACTTGATGACTTTAATCTGTGTATGGCCACGAACGGGGAGAAAGAGACGAAGATGATGATGCTTGCCGGCGATGATGGCGAGAGAGAACGTTGCTTTGATGGGATTCTAGATTGCTCTGGGATCTCGTCGGCTTTCAAGGTGAAAAAGGGAAGAGTGAGAGAGAGACGATAAGGCTGGGGTTTTGTATAGGAAAAGAGGCTATAAAATTAGGGTTTCGATCGTGTATAGACGTGGGTTTATATAGATGATGGGTCGGTTACACTAAATAATTATCCGCGCGAGATATCAGGAATTCGATCAGATTCAAGTTGAGCCGGCTCAAACTATTGTTGTGCCGTCTTAACAAGACAGAGAAGAACTATATGTTTCCTGGCATAACACAAGCCATCTCAAATTAGAATTAAGCCGTCTTAAGAACAAACAGAGCCAGCTCATAATGATTACGAGCCATCTCTAACAAACAGTGAACAAAAGACAATTCTCTAGACTCATGAGCCGGCTCAAAATGGTCATGAGCTGTCTCATATAGGCAGAGAAGAAATAAACATTGGGAAAGACTTCTGAGTCGTCTCTGGCATGGTTGAGCCATCTTAAGATGATGTCTGAGCTGATATCATATCAGAAATGTTACTTAACATATTAAATAGACATAGAATCAAAGAAATACGTTCAAAAACTTATTTTATTGGGATTTCTAGATACAGGGTGTTACATCCTACCCACCTTACAAGAAATTTCGTCCTCAAAATTTGAAAGAACCATAATACAAGAATCAAGGAAACAAATGAGGGTACTTCTGACGGATCTCGTCCTCAAAATTTCAAAGAACAAAAAAAGTACAAGTATCAAGAACTAATTACAAGGATGTAACATTTTGGAAAATTTTAAATATTAATTTATAATTTTAAATATGAATTTAAATAAAGTTTGGAAAGTGATATCACATACGACTTTTGGTATCGGCATTATATCCGTAAAATTGTAATTATTTTGGTAAATATGAAGAAAAGATGTGATATCATAAATATGATATTTTAATTGTTCTAAATATGACATGAGATATTATTATAAGATAATGGTATTTAAGTGTTAAGATAAGTATTTCATTCTTTTTGCATTTGAATTTAGATTTTACATAAAAGGTTTTTTAATTATTGTATGGTTGGTTATATCTTAACCTAAGTCTAAACCCTCACCCTCAACACACCCTCACCCTTGTTTAATTCCCTCCACCTCCTCCTTCTTTACTTTACACATGCTCCTTCCGCCAAGCCACCTCCACCTCTCAACCTCCACCTCATGCTTTCTCTACACAACACAACACACAGGGAATCCCTTAGTTTTCTCAACTGAACACAATAAATTTTTCAGCTCCCAACTAAAATTCCTAAGTGTTCATCAATCCAAATGAAGAAGATCTTAACCCCTTCATCAAGTTATGTATACTATCAACCTAGAAGCCACAACAAACCCCTAGATGATTCCACAAGCTCTTCATGAGCTGGTGTTCCATTGTACACAATCTCCATAGGTATATCTTCCTCTCTCTTCACTTAATCATTTCTGTTCAATATCAGTTTTTGTGTGTGGTATTACAAAAACAGTTTGTTTTGTGATATTTAGGTACTGTAATTGAATCTGGAACCAATAGGTGTAACCACTAGAAAAACTAGCAATACCATAAGTATCATAAGACCACTAGGAGAATACTATTAAAGCCCGAGCCTCTAACTCCCTACCAAGCCCGGCGACATTCATTAGTTTTCCGATCTCGCCGGCCCCCCTAGGCTTTTGGTGTTGGTTTTTCTCCTGTACTTTTGTTTTGGTATTTTATAAGGTATAGTATTGTTTGATTTGTTCCAGTAATCTTACAGAGAAATCTGGGAGTGATTAGTTATGGTTTATCAAGTTTTCCGATATTCCGATATGGATTTTCCGTATTTTGTCCTGCGACTAAAACACCGACGTTTTTACGTTGATTTCAGTGGCATTTGTCATTTATTTTTGGTTAAATATACTGTACGTTCTAACCTATGGATGTTTAACTCGTTGTTTTGATTTGGATATGATATTTACGCCAATATTTCATAAATACGATTATTGGTACGATCACGAAGGTCTTCGAGACGGAGTTTGGCGGACATAGCAGCGTGGATTTCAGCGACTCAACGAGTTGGTGAGCAGATTTATATCTAAGGGGAAAGTCGGATGGATGGCGTATAGTACCCCCGCAACCTTATAAATATGTTATTATGATATATAGTTATTTTTAGTAGTTGTGCAAGATAATGATATTGAAGTTATGATTGCATTTAGTATATATTCACGTGCATATAGTTTATTCATGAATTGGGGGATTGGTACGAATGATTATGCCGTACTTGTGATATGAAATTAGTATGCCGAATAACGGTCAAGTCTCTTTAGCCTCGTAAAGTAATATTTTATTTCGTGTTAGAATGTAATACTCGTGTGAGCTATACTCTTTTAAAAACTAACGATTCGTTTCCCTTATTTAATGATAAAAGACAAGGATGCGTGTCAATTTCCAAAACGAATATATTAACCTAAGGCAGCTGTTTCGTTCCATTTTCAAAACTGATGGTATAGCTCATAGCAAGTAGTTACATTTAATAGTTACGCGTATATTTACTTACATGTTCGCGTTATATTTATCGATATTATACGTTTTCGTAATACGAACACTCTGATAGAACACTGTACAACTACCAATGAGTATTATGTTGCACGAGCACATATGCATATGTTACACTACACCTCATTGGTACTGTCATGTCACTGTAGAACTGTTATACTACGTAATGCGTATGTGTATGTCGATACGAGTAGTCTTTATACACTTATAGAATACTTGCACAAATACTAATGATTATCATATTACACGAGCACAGACGCGTATGCTACACTACACATCATTAGTATTGCCATGACACAATAGAATTGATATGTTTATTGCTTGTATGATTTTAATTATGTACTTTACCTTATTATCTGAAAAGCACTGCGAATACCAGTACCATGGGTATTCATATTTGATTCTTATGAGTTTTCTGGATGTTTTACTTTTGATGATATATATCAGTGGTATGGGACGCTGTTTTATATATATATATATATCATCAGAATGCTCTATGCAAGTATTCTTATTCTTTACTTGGTGTTTCTGGATATGATGAGTTGACGTCCACCATGTGTTTAGTGTTTTCTGATTGTTTTATTTCGGGCCGAGTGGGGGAGCTATACGGTCACGGATTTTTATACTATCCGGACTGAGTAGGGGAGCTATACAGCCGGATACATGGTAGACCCGGTCGAGACCGAGGAGCAGGATAGCCGCATTGAGGCGGGAAGCTTAGCGAGAATGCTCGATAACGGAGATAGAGATGAGCACGGTAGATATCCCGAGGATACTGATCGGGGTTCGATTGGACACGGCTGATATCCAGGGAATACTGACCGAGGCCAGGGATATTGGGTGGCGATCATCTGTTGAGATTGTATCGACGGTATCTGCATTTGCGTGTCGATGATGGACACGAGAGATTTGAGGATTTGCGTGTCGGTGATGGACACGAGGGACTTCTAATTTCGGGTGTCGATGCTGGACATCCATATATATTGACATGTTGTTATCATGAGGTATACAGTTATGCTATGAGTTATTGTATCCGATCAAGACTGACCCAGGGGACAGTACCTACATACCTGTTTACGAGTAGTTGCATATAAAAAGAAATTCAAAATCGAGCTATAGCCTCATTATTTTGACGTGTCTGATATGACATGGAAATCTTTTAAATTGTAAACCTCTTAACACTATTCATTAAAACAACATGACATATATCTTAAATAAGATATCTACTATATTTCATACTATCACGTCTCCTTTTATGCCGAGATATATGTATTCAGCGGCTATTTTTAAGAAGAGGGTTATATATATATATATATATATATATATATATATATATATATATATATATATTCGGCTACTTATGGGCGTATACCTAGATACAGGTCATTTGCATTTGATATATTCTATATTGAGATCATGTGATAGATAGACTTGCATTTATGATACATATGCATTTCATATATTATATTAGTACATGTTATGATAGTACTATACTTATGACCTAAGTATCATTGTGCATTTCGATTTCTACCTTGTGATGTACTTTTATTCACTGAGTCGGCAACTCACCCCCGTTGTGCCACAGTTTCTTGCAGGTGTTACCGCTTGGATTATCAGCGGCTTGGTGCACACATTCCTTCGGTGATTGCTTTGGCAGGTGGGTTACTGTTGTATCGTACTCACAGTTGTATGTCCTTATCTTTTTTTATCTTGTAAAACTCCATCAACTTAGAAAGGGTATATTGTGAACTTAGAAGCGAGACTTAGAGTTGTGTGTTGTGGGCGTCATACTCATTGGAGTCGACCTGTTTATATTGTTGATTTTGTTTCTCTTTTTTTTTCTTCGCTATTGTGCGTCGTATTCTGTTGCTTGGTTGCTCCGCCGTTTGGGCGTGGAAGCTAGCTCCCGTTGGGATACTATTTATATTATTATGTTGTATCGGGTCTTATACAAAATGCAAAGGAGGTGCTGTCGAATTTCAAAACGCCATACGTGCTTTTCAAACATACTTACTTAAAATTAAATGTTATTTAAACTAATTCCATCTGATGACTATTTTAAACTCCACCTCCAATATTTTCAAAATAGGTTTAGATTCCGGGTTTCGGCTTACTTGAATTGCGTCGACATCTTTAGATGTCACGTGATTTAAGCGTCGGTCACGTGCCACATTCGGGTCGTGACAAAGCATCAAGGAAATAGATGGGGGTACGAAAAGTTACGATCTTGTCCCGACAGTAAATGTGTGCAAAGAAGGTACATAACCATTCCATCTAAGACAATGTCGTAATTCCCTGTCCTGGGTCAAAGTTTCGTATGGTATAGGATGTGCAGTGACGAGAGTACTGGACATGAAACAGTGTGTGCCCCTGAAATTACATACTCTGGCAAGAACTGTTGCTTATAGTGCCCTCAAGCCTATTATTGTAATTACAAGCAGACGATTATGATAATTGAGGAAGGATCTATAGGGGTTGAACAGTCGTACTCGAGATGGTAGTGTACTATCTGGTTTTTCTTTATCATCATATACATGTATTATGTGGTATTTTGTATTGCTAATACATGTTGATAAAGCCCATAACATTCTTGCTTGACTAATAGGGTTATGATGGCAATTATACTAGTGAGGCCTGGGTAATGCATAAGCACATCCTTAAATGTTTCTAGTCGTTAGATTATCGAGACTGGGTATCGATACTCCGGAGTAGACTAGTGTATACGTTTCTTATTCTCAAGAGGGGAGGTGTCTGATCTCCCAACCATTGGTGTACGACACCTAAAATTGTATACAGGTGCTTATTAGGGTATGAGTTACACTGGACGGACTTGCCGAGAACTAGCTAGATGGTATTATACCTATAGTCAGATGGCTATTCTCCGGTGACATGAGTACATGGTAGTCTGTTCACCTAAAATCGTCATTTGTCTTGTATGAATTCCCACTGTACTTTGATTACTACCCTACCATGACTCTACTGAGTCGTGCAAACAAGTTTTATTTGGTATAGTCCCGAGCTATATGGAGGCAGTGAGCGGATCGAGGGGATTCGTCTCTCCCGGTATAGAAAGTCGATGTCGTGCTGTGTGCGGATGGCTAATACCATAAGTCTCTGGTTAGGGAAGATGAGATTTACTGACATGAAGTCAGTAGTTTCTCTGTTGGTATTGAACTTGATATCAATATGACTTATCGGGTTATTATAGGTCCGACCTAGTCCACCCCTTAGACCCGGTATGCGATACTCTTAAACGAACAGACCAGACTGTACGGTGAATTTCAGTTATAGGCTCAGTAGGGATTCGGACGAGCTTGCTTGTCGATCTTCCTTTTGACAGATGCATGGGTAGTCGTTACGTACAGTTAGTTCCACTGACGTGCATGTAAGCTATGGATTGGATCTAATAACCCACTGACAGCGTATTATCGAGTCTTTGGAGTTCCACACAAAGATTTTTTCGGCTCTAGCGATATCATGTAGATGTACATATTGGATGTGTACCGGGATTCGATTAAAACTAGTGTATTGGATACACTGACGGTAATCGAAAATTTGAAAATACTAGCCGGTCTTTTCGAAAGACAGATATTAAATCAAGTGTTGTTTTAATATATCAATACATGTATTGGATATATATATTTACTGGTATTTAGTCACTATTTATTTATGTCTCATTCATGTATTTTAAATACATATGGAAATTACCTACATATAAATATATATATTATGTCATGTAACATAAATATTTTCATATATTGTTTTTTCCTTTCCTTTTATTCTCTTTTAGTTAACTTATGCCTTTGGAGTAGCACATGCATAACCACTCTCATCAAGATGACAAGTGGAGGGGAGAGAAGAGACCTGACACTTTGCATTGAGATAAAAATCTAATGGTTGAGATTATTTTATGTTATGTTAAAAGAATATTAACCATTTAGAAAGTTTTATGAATTCTATTAGGATTTTCTCTCATCTCCTAGCTCTAGCTCTTTTCTTCCTCCTCTAAAATATAAAGAGAATTAAAAAGGGATTAATGTGAGAAAAATAATTAGTGACACTAATCTACATCCCTAACACTCCAAATCTAGCAAGATTGGATGATTAGTTTCTTCACTTGGTGCTATATGAAATGGAAATGGAGATGGAGCTAGAGAAGGGTTTTCTTAAGTAGATCCATCTATGATAAAGGGAGATCTTCACCAAACTTGTTCTCTCTTCCTATGAGCCTAGCTAGAGTTTAACAAAACAATGGAGCATATGAAGATGCTACAAAGGTTGTATGCTCTCTAACTTATATGGAAACTTCTATGGCTTTGTTGCAAGTTCAATTCTTTAGCACTTGATCCTAATAATTGTGGACTTGAGCTCTCTAGATTTTTAAAAACCCTATTTGTGCTTTTTCTAAAATCCTAGTAGAGTGCCTAAGGTCTACTTATATGGTATCATAGGCAAACTAAATAATTAAACTTGTTTTGGTTCAGATTGTGATCTTTGGAAATTTTCTTGTGTTTGGAAGTTTAGCTCTCTTGATATTTTAAAGTATACATTCCACATGTTTTAAAAATGGTAGCTTGGTAAGATTAACATACTAACATGATATAAGAGTCATTCCAAAGACCACAACTTGATTTGGTGACTTTAGAATTCATGTACACCCAAAACTTTTCAACACAATTTTTTAGACTTAGCGGATTTTTCCAAACCAGCGACCATTTTGGACCAAAACTAAATTTTATTGCTCCATTACGATGCCGGGGGTTCTCATTTAGGAATGAAGACTCCTTGGAGCATCGAGGACGACCCCAGGCACCTCCAAGAAATTGGTCTATGTAACGACTCTGATTTTACTGTACGAAATTTTTTAAGTTAATATACAGAAAGGAGTTTACAAGCCTGAGTACACTTTATAAGTTATTTTTGTTTAAAAACAACAAGAAACAAATTGTAGCTCACTGGTAAAGCCTTACACTACTGTGACGTAGCCCCTGTGTTCGAATCCCATCAGCCACATATTATTTTACTAAATTTTTCTTTTAAACTTTTTGGAAGTCCAAAAGTTTACATGTGCACTGCACATAAAATGAAAAGTCTGAATAAATAAACATGTGGAAAAAGGTTTAAATACAGACGAGGACACGCGGCCAAAATCCAACCCCCTTCCCCTCACCAACGGCTGGCGAGATGAGCCATTGGGCCGGCACCGCCGGGTCCCACCGTAAGGAATAGCCTCATTCTCTGGACACTAAAACCCTTGGCCTACCCTATTACCCCCATACTGTTTGTTTTCTTTGCAAATTAACAAACACTTCAATTTCATCCATTAATCCAATTTTTAATACATTTTAATTCTTTCTTCAATTCCAAAACCCTAAATTTACACTATAAATACAACCCCTACCCTAGCACTCTTCATTCTGAAATCTATTGCCAAAATTCTTTAAAAAAATATCTAAGTCTAAGAAAAGTACAAGTGGAGTTAGCCCTAGGTCAAATTTCGACGAGGATTCGAGATGTTTCTGGCAACCCCGCGACTCCACGAAGGCTAGTACCCTCATCCTCTATCCCCCCTCTCTCTCCATTAAACTTGTAAGTCCTACCCCTTCTTCTCCTTCTTGTTAAAAAGTCTCTTTTTATAAAACATGTCAGTAAGTAGAGTTACACCGACATTTGTTTCTAAAACCTTTGAAAACCTCTATTCTTCTTAAAAATCACTTGTACTCATGTATAGACTTTACTTGTAATCATTTAACTAATATTTAGAAATCAATTTCACTCTAAAACTCCATATTAATTAATTTTAATTAAGCTTTTACGTTTAAATACCATGAAATTTATATTCGTTATCTTTTAAACATTTTTCTTAGCATATCTTTAGAAAACATCACGAGATAATGACCTACATCTCACATACACACATATTGATATAGCACGATTCCTTTGAAACATAACTTTTGTTGCGAAATACGACTTTTCATTAAAATACCATGAACTATAAAAACCCGGTTTTTCTTTTAAATAGTATTATTAATTCTTTGCGATTATACCTATACAACCCATTTTGGGGAACCCGTTCTTGGATGGTGTGGATTATCGCATATTCTCGGGCTAGTAGAGCGAGATGCAGATCTCCTCACGGAGCATATGGTCTCGAAAGATTTTTAATACGATTTTAAGAAAAAACGAGATTTTTATAATTAGTAATAAAATTAATTTTTATATTATATATATATTATCAAACCACACATTTTAAAGTTATAACAAAATTCTATGTTTCTTCTAGAAAATAATAGAATGGAAAATTTCATCAAAATACCACCAGGTATCAATTCAAGACAAATTTTACACTAAAATACTTTGAAATATTCAAGCTATGTAAATATTCACAAATATACCTCACTCTTTAAAATTCACATCCATGAAAACTCTAAATACGATAAATAATTACTCGACATTTATTTTGAAAGTATATAAAAACATTTTTCATAAAACCCCCTCGGGTTATATAAATTACATTAAGGACTTTAGTAAATATAGATTTAAGCGGAATCCGTTCTCTTGAGCCTCAACAAGCCGGAGAATGAGAGTGCTTGCCTATTTAAGGTAGATAACTAAAACGGAGTTATCAACGGTAATTGTCTTGGAAAAAGACAAAAATCCTGCCGTCCATGTGCAGCAGTTATCGATAACTCCTAAAACTAATTCAGGATTCCAAATTTTGTTTAAAGTGTCTGACTCAAGCCTGAGTCCTATTAACCTAAATCCAATTCAACATGAATCCAATATACCAAACATGACTACTTGAACCTGAATACCAGAACAAGATCAACATGCAATATAACTTGACTTGACCGAACCACGGCTACATCTTGACTAGATTACATGTCTACTTGATATATCCTGAATCTGTTTACATGAACAACTTATACCATGGTCTTGGAAAGTCTGATAAACTGCAAATCAACACAATCAATACAACATACATTACGGGGTTTAACGGGATAGACTGGTACAGAATGTGTTAAAAGTGGCACGTTGATGGACACTAAAAGACACCTACATGAACATCTTGTGGCGTTGTCCCGTGGGTTTTGTCACGCCCCGCTTCCCGGTGTACGGGGAAGGGGACACGGTGAGGCCGCTACATATTTATTCTGAAGTAAATACGCTAAGCGTATCTAAGCAATATAAGTAAAATGCACAAGAGACAATGTCAATAGATATAATTGAACAACAACTTTATTTATTAAACATTCTTTTTACAATACAACTGAAAAGTAAATATATGAAATGGAAAGCTATGCCTAAACAGTGGCATATCAGAAATGGAAAATACAGAATGTAAATGTGTACAAGGAATCAAAAGCTCTGGGTCGAAAGCTAGTTGGTCCAAATCCTCGCCGGTGGGCTCGATCTCCAGTGAGTCCGAATCACCTGACGACATTCCAAAGAAGAAAAAAGAGAATGTCGTCAGCGAACAAATCGCTTGGTAAGTCCCGTAAATAGACAAGAATGGAATAGAAAGAATAGAGAGTATATTGTTATAATGTTGTATTTAATATTAACGTTGTTGTTTGTACCTTGGTACAGAAGAATGCCAGTATATACGAGAGGAGTCCCACTATTCCGGAGACTAAGGTATACGGAGCACAAGGAACCGTTCAACTACGGTACAACGGCAATTGAATTCAGGTTAAGTGTATTATGGTTACAGTCTCATGCTACTTTTAACACCTTCCGTACCAGTCTACCCTTTATAAATCCCGCAATGTCTTGATTATATTGTTTGTATTGTTTGAATTGTATATTGTATGTGGATGGATGACTTTCTGAAACCATGATATTAGTAAATGGATGTAACTGGAGAATCATGTAGATAGATGTATATCCATGGTTCGGTTCGGTCAATATAGATTGAACAGATTGAATATATATAGATTCATGGATTCATGTTAAATTGTAGTTTGATAATTGAATAATATTCAAATCAGATTGATTATATTGAGACTCAGTCTGAGTCAGACAATTCGAAAAGAAATTGAAGTCTTGAATTATGTTTTGGTGTTATCGATAACTGCTGCACATGGACGGCAGGATTTGTGTCTTTTTCAAAAACAATTACCGTGTTGATAACGTCATTTGTTAAATTGTCTACCTTAAATAGGCAAGCACCCATATCTCCGGCTACCTGAGGCTCAAGAGACTGGTCCCGTTTAAACCTATGTTTACTAGGGTCCTTATTGTAATTTAGTATAACTTGAGGGGGTTTTATGTAAAAATAGTTTTGTTATATTTTCAAAATATACCTCAAGTATTTAATTATCGTCTTTAGAGTTTTCATAGATATTTCTTTTATCAATGTGACATTTCTAGTGAATAAAACCTAATTTCATAATATATGGTATTTATTTGTAATATTGGATTTGTATGGTATTTTCTTGTAAATGAGATATTTTTCTTGAATTTTGGAAATGTGGAATATTATAAATATTATAAATAGATATTTTGATATTAATTACATATATATTTATTTATTAAAAATATAAGTTTTATTTATAATAGAAATCACATTTTCTAAAGAAAATTGTATTTTAAATCTTTCGAGATCGTATGCTCCTTGCGGAGGTCTGCATCTCACTCTACTAAGCCCGAGAATGTGCGATAATCCGTATCATCCCGAACGGGTTCCCCAAAATGGGTTGTAGAGGCGCAATTGCAAAGATTTGTTAAAATACACTTCTTGTAGAAAAAAGGTTTTATAAATTGAAGGTACTTATATGTAAAGTCGTGTTTTCCCAAAACTATGTTCTCAAATTCCATCGTGCTATATTAGATATGAGTGTTGTGAGGAGGTCGGTCATTACCTCGTGAGCTATCTATAGGTATAACAAGGAATTATGATGGTTTATGTCGAAACTAAACTATATGGTATTTTTCTGAAAAATTATAATAAAAATTACAAAAATGATTAGTTTGATGTGCAACTTATTTTAGTAAGTTTGTTAATATTTGATGAACAATATGTGATGATATGAAGGTATCTTGATTAAGAAAAATTATAATTTTTAAAGAAAACCAAATTGTAAGTCGGACTAACTCCGCTTCCGTCGGGTTTTAGTTTTGAATGTTTTTAGAATAGAGAAAAGAAGGAGAAGTAGGGACTTACTGGATGATTGACTATAGGAGAGAAATAAGAAGAGGTGGGAGTTTCCGGTGCGTCGTTTCATTGTCGGAAACTCCTTGAGTTGTCGCCGGAAGTTCGTCGGAGCTTCGCCCTTTTGCTAACTCCACTTGCACACAAAAGACTTGGGAATTTTCTTGAGAGTTTAGGCAGGGATTTGGGAGTGATAAGGGGTGATTTGATGGTGGTATTTATAGGAAAAATTATGGTTTTAGGGTAGTGAAAGGTGTATTAAAAATTTGTATTAAAATGGATTAAATGTGTGTTTTATGGTGCTCTGTAAATGTGCAGTAAAAACAAATAATACAGGGGTTATGGGGGGAGTCCAACAATCGCCAGAGTCAAAGTAAAATTGTGTTTGGACCGAGTCGGACCGGCGGCGCCTGCCGAGTCACCGAGTTCGCCGGCCAGAGTTGGGCGAGTCGGGGTTCATCTTGGTGCCACGTGTCCCTGACGCTTGGTCTAGCCTCGTGGACATGTTTGTTTAGGTTGTGACTTTTGGTTTTACGGGTTGTGTACGTGTAGACCTTTGGGCTTTTAAAAGATTAAAAGAATTTTAAATAAAAAGAATGTGTGGCTGATGGGATTTGAACTCTGGTGGTTTGGTTCAACAGTGCAATGTCTTACCAATGAGCTACAAGCTCTTTCTTGCTGTTCAAAAGCAAAACAAATTCTTATAGTACTCACAGGAATTGTAAATACCCCAATTGTACATTAACTTTAAATGAATTTTATGTACACTAAAATTGGAGTTGTTACAGGTTTTGACGGGGCCTTGTACTTACATGTTACTATAGTCCACGAGATAGTTAGACTTCTCTCGTATACACTGATATATTCTGTACCAAGCTACAAACAACTATGTTAGTATAACAAACATATACTTGTTCAGATTACCAGTTCTATTCTCTTTACTTGTCATATTCTATTCTTTCTTTTTGGACTTACCGAGCGCTAGTTCGCTGACAACATTCATGTTTCTTTCTTTCTTTGGAATGTTCGTCAGAAGGACCCGACTCTCAGGAGACCAAGCCCAGCCAGGACTACTTGGATCAGTTTTCAGAGGAGCCAGACTTTTAGCTTATACTTGTACTTATCTTTACTTTTGTATGCCACTGTTTAGGTATTGCTTTCTATCGTTGTATTTTCCTTTTCAAATCAGTTGTAATGTAAAGAATGGTTATTAATAAAAGTTGTTGTTTATATTACATCTTTTGTCATTCTTGTGTTTTTAATCATATATTGCTTATTTACGCTTAGCATGTTTACTTCTGAGTAAATACGTCGCGTGCCTCGCCACGTCCCCTTCACCGTACACCGGGGCGTGATAGGTTTTGTTGGTGGCCCATGCAGGTTATGGATTCTCCCAACAACATGAGTACGAATGTCAATGGAAACACCCCATCGTTTACTCTACCATCACCACCTACCGTTATAGCTCCCATCAACGAGCAGATGGTACTGCTTGAGGCGATCCTCATGCACCACTCAGAAACTGAGGCACCTGGAGTCAAGCAATTCTGGGCTTTGCATCCGAACCATTTCTCAGGAAAAGAGAGCCCACTAGAGGCAGAGGAATGGGCTCAGTCAATTAAAGATGACCTGGCAGCAGCACAAGTGCCAGAGGCTGCGTGGGTGAGAGTTGTGAAATTGCAACTCACAGATAACGCCAGAGTTTAGTGGAAAGCTGAAGAAAACCGAATCGCCCAATCGATTGAATGGAGGAATTTTCGCGAGATGTTCAGCGGAGACTGCCCGTTTCGACATGGAACAACGGTTCATCCACTTACAGTAAGGTTCAATGTGGAACAAATCTGTGGATGAATACGATACTGAGTTTACCATACTTAGCAGGTAATATATGTCTCAATATTCAATTTCCTGATATCACATACTACACTTCTAACACAAGGTCGTAACAGGTTCACGACACACCTTATTCCGACTGCTGAGATCAGGGTACGAAGATTTCAGCAAGGGTTGGACCCAGAGATTCAAGCCGTACTAGCTACAGGGGATTTCCCAACCCATGATCTTGCTCTGAAGACTGCCCCACCGATATGAGGCAGTGGTAAAGAAGAAGGGCAGACCTCAGACTGCCGGTGTGAAGTGCCCTGCCCCTCAGATGGAGGAGGAGCCTCTTCCAGGCCTCCTTTTGTTCCTAGGAGACCAGGAGTACCATTTAATCGGCCCAGTCCAGAATTTTGCTTCTATTGCAAAAGTAATAGACACCTAGCGAAGGACTGCAGGCGTGCTAATCGCCTATACTTAGTTTGTGGCGCATCCACTCACGCCATTGGAGATTGCCCACATCGTCTCACCCTAGCTCCTGCATCCCGACCAGTGATCACTTATCCTCAGCAGCCAGCTATTCAGGCTCTTGCACCTCGTCTTGCTTTACCTGCTCCATCTCCCCGTGGACCTCCTGCACAGCCTCCTCGTCAATTCTATCAAGCACAGAGAAACATGCCTCAAGGATAGAGGAATCGACAGAGGAATATACCTCCAGCAAGGAGGAATGTACCTAGGCGTCAGACTTTCACAATGACTGTGGAAGAAGCTGAAGCCAATGGCCAAGTCATCACTGGTAACTCCCCATATTTCAATCCTTGTATACATCCATATATCTTTGTTCTTATACATAAACTATCTCATACAACTTAGGTACAATCTTACTAGCCATGCTACTTGCCTTAGCACTTTTCGACACTGGAGCATCACATTGCTTTATATCGCAACGTTTCGTCCGAACTCACGCGATTCCAGTTAAACCGCTCGTATCCAACTGGAATGTCAGTTCAGGGAACGGCGTTCTAAAGGCAACTATGGGAAATGATATGTGTCTAGTGGTTGTCTGCAGCAGAGAATTTTATACGGATTTCAAAGTGCTGGACATATCGAACTTTGACGTAGTCTTGGGAATGGACTGGCTAGGAACTTTCTTCGCTGCCATCGACTGTCATCAAAGGAGTGTAGTGTTAGAGATACCAGATCATCCGGTCTTTTATTTCAAGAGTGGAGACTGTACCCTGGAACCTAGCACCTACAAGGCTAAACCAAGGAAGGCGGTGATTGCAACATTACAGGCGGAAGAAGTCAAGCCAGAAGTAGTTCGAGAGTTCGAGGATGTGTTCCCTGAAGATATATCAGGTTTTCCTCCCGATTGAGCTCTTGAATTCAGCATTGATTTAATACCTGGTGCGCAACCGGTGATCAAAGCTCTGTACCGGTTAAGCCCTGAGGGATTGAAGGAGATCCGTACTCAGTTGGACGAACTCCTGAAGAAAGGTTGGATTCGTCCCAGCACTTCAAGTTGGGGATCTCCAGTTTTGCTCGTGAAGAAGAAAGAAGGTTTGTTTGCCACCGAATTCTCCATAGTCGAATTTGGGGGCAGATACTATTTGGTTTTATCTGTCCACCTCTCCGAAAATGCCAAGTTGATTTATGGCACCATGTATCAGATGTTTAGACAGATGCGGCCGTTGTAGCAGACTTCGTCAGATTCCCCCTCATTTAAGGGGTTTTTTATTATGGGGACGCTCTTCCCTGCAGGCGCAACCCCCTGCAGTTAATTACGCTACCGCATCGCGGTAACAACTTTCTCCTTCTCCAGATGGTCATTTCGTGTCGTGTGTGTTTATTTTATTTTTGGTTGCCCGTGGATTGTATACGGAGACTAATTTATGTTGTTGCCCGTAGGGCGTGGATTAGTCCAAATCTGTATTTTCTTAGATTTGTGTTTTGGTTTGGGTTTAAGAATCGTTGATCTCATTTGAGACTAAGATCAACTTAAACGTTTGTTAAGGATACGTTAGTCTAATTTTAGACTAAGATCAACTTAACAGGATCATTTAGATCCAACAAAAGAGCATTTGGGCTCTATTGTTTTAGTTTAGGGACTTTGCGGTCCAGTTTAAAGACGGCATAGTCTGTAAAGTTTAAAGACATTATAGTCTATGAGTTTAAGAACCTCACAGTCCATGGTAGTTTAGAGACACACAGTCTGTAAAGTTTAAGGACATCATAGTCCATGAGTTTAAGGACCTCACAGTCCATGAGTTTAAGGACCTCATAATCCATGAGTTTAAGGACCTCATAGTCCATCAAGTTTAAGGACATCATGGTCCAGTTTAAAGACGTCATAGTCTGTCTGGTTTTGGTTCAACCGTTTGGAGATGCACCAAAAGTTATCGGTTATTGGGACCCTCCACCTCTCTGAAGACGTTGAAGAATTACAGCGATATATATCAGAGGTATGAAGAGATGTACCCTTGAACCAATGTTGGTTGAAAGACTCTGGGAATTACTTTGAATGTCATATGGGATGATCAATTTTGGAAGACAAGAGTATATTTGTGGTTCAGTTTCAGGGGATCTTGCCTCTTGAAAACTTAGCTAATTTGGGCTAAGATTGGCTCGAATATAGTGTTAAACACTAGAAAACATTCAGCGCTCACGTGCACCCACATGAGGCGCTTAAAGTAGTGTTAAACACTAAAACTGAAGTGCTCACGTTGGGTCACGTGAGGCGCCTGAAGATTAGGCCTTGCTTCTTTTATTTTACTCTCAGAATATGCATATAAGTGTTAAACACTTGACCTTTATGACCATCACGTGTAGGCACGTGATGGGTATCCATGCGTTGGATATTAAAGTATTTGTCAGGGGTCACGTGGGAGCACGTGATACACTCTAAAAGAGAAACTGTCTTGCCTTTACTCCCTTTTGTTTTGAGGAGCTTTTTAAGGGTCACGTGAGAGCACGTGATACACCCTAAAAGAGAAACTGTCTTTATTGTTTTCCGTTTTCCCTTTTTAAATAAGTGTTAAACACTTTGGGAAATCTCTTTTTCTGGTTCAAAGAAAGGGGGTCACGTGTTACCACGTGATCATCAATATGCATATAATTCTGAGTTTCAAGTCCCTTACTAACTTCTCTTCTCTTCTTTTTTTTATAGGAATTTAATTCCTCGGAAATTTGCATGGCGGAATCTCCCTAATGAGAATTAACTTTTCAATTTTATGGGGAGATCTGCTTCTGCAGATCTATCACCATGAGGATGAACTAAGTTCTTATATTAGGGGTTAAACCCTATCCTTATTGGAGGAATTAAATTGCTATATGCTTTTGTGGGAGAATAGAATTCTCTGAAGTTAAGTTTTCCCTTAGGTTTTAGATCTGCATGGAAGAATCTCCCTGATGAGAATTAAATTCTCAACTTATGGGGAAATCTGCTTCTGCAGATCTTCAACCAGAGGAAGAACTAAGTTCTTGTTTATAAGAGTTAAACTCTTGGTTTTGAGAATTAAATTCTCTTTTGTTTTATGGAATGATCTCCTTCCTTCTCTTACCTAGAGTTTCTTACTTCTCTGAGGAGATCTTCTTCTCTCTGGAGAATTAAATTCTTTTTTTCTTTTGTTTTTAGGGAGAGGTTTTTCCCTTTTTCTCTGTTCAATCCTCTCTTCTGTCCTCTTTTTTTTCTCTTCCTTCTTGGCTCCTATTTATAGGAGAAAGAAAAGAATCAGTTTGTTCAGTCCATCTCTCATTGAGAGATTTTGATTGATTTTATAACCAACATGATCTTTTAGATTACTCGGTGAATTTTATTCACCATTGGATTTTTAATCCAAAAGATATTTTATTTGTTGTTCCTGGCAAATTTTAGGAAAATATTTCCTTGTATGGAATCTTTCTATAAATTGGTGATTTTTAATCACCATTGGATTTTTAATCCAACTGTGCTCCCTTTTAGAGAGTGGAATCTTTTTTGTTTGGAAAGATCTAGAGAAATATTTTTCAATTAGGGTTTTTGATTCCTTTTAATTAGAATTTAATTCTATTAGTTCAGAGGGTTTAAGAGTCTATCACGTGTTGGCACGTGACCTTACCAATTAAGCATTTAATTAGAATTTAATTCTATTGGTTCAGACTTCAGAGGGATCAGGAACCCATCACGTGTTGGCACGTGACCCCACTGATTAAGCATTTAATTAGAATTTAATTCTATTAGTTCAGAGGGCTCAGAAACCCATCACGTGTTGGCACGTGTCCCCACTGATAAAGCATTTAATTAGAATTTAATTCTATTAGTTCAGTGGACTTAAGAGTCTATCACGTGTTGGCACATGACCTTACCAATTAAGCATTTAATTATAATTTAATTCTATTGGTTCAGACTTCAGAGGGATCAGGAACCCATCACGTGTTGGCACGTGAGCCCACTGATTAAGAATTTAATTAGAATTAATTCTATTAGTTCAGAGGGCTCAAAAACCCATCACGTGACCCCACTGATAAAGCATTTAATTAGAATTTAATTCTATTAGTTCAGAAGGATCAGGAACCCATCACGTGTTGGCACGTGACCCTACTGATTAAGCATTTCCAATTGTTTATTTCATTCAGCGCCTATAGGCTTTTCCTGTAAAAGGTCATGTGCCTGCACGTGAGACCCGGTCACGTGTAGGCACGTGATGCCCCCTTTGGGGGTTTTCCTTGCTTCTTTATTTGTATTTTATTCAGTTCCCATGAGGGAACAAATGCTTTTAATTCCTTTTAATTTGAATTTAATTCTATTAATTTAGTGGGTTCAAGAGCCCATCACGTGTGGGCAAGTGATTTTATCAATTAGGCATTCAGGCGTAGATAGAATCTGCCAATAAAAGGTCACGTGTTTGCACGTGAGGCCCGGTCACGTGTGAGCACGTGATACCCCATTTGGGGGTATTCCTTGCTGCTTTATTTGTATTTTATTCAGTTCCTATGAGGGAACAAATGCCCCCAGAGCGTTGTTCTCACGTGTTTGCACGTGAGTGCAACGCTGTCATCTTTGTGGCCGTTGGATTTACCTAGGGAACGGGGCAGATGAACCGTTTCCTATCACGTCCTATAAATGCAGCGGTCTCATCAGTAATGCCTCCATTCCTTCATCTTCTTCCTTCTTCATTTTCTTTGATAATTTAATTCTCTTCCTAAGAGCTCAGTTCTCTGTTCAACAAAACAAAATCCAGAGTTTAACTCTGTCAATAAAAAAGAATACTTTTTCAGGTAAGGATCTTGAACTGTCGAGGAACTTTTTATAAAATTCTCTTTGGATTTTAACACCAAGGGTTTTTCCCTTAAGTAAAAACTCATCTTTCCAAGTTCTAAGAATGCACGATCTTTAGGTAGTAAGCCCCCAATGTTAGGCATTTTTCTGCTCTTAGGGGATTGATGATGTACTTGTTTTCTTCTAGAATTTAATTCCATTCCAAAGAGCTCAGCTATGAAAATTTTCTTGGAATTTAATTCCTTCGTTAAAAAGGAATTTAATTCCCTCAGAGAACTTAGTTCTAACAAGAAGACCTCTTGGGATTTTTATCCTCAGTTGTTCTTGACAAAAAAATTTAGGAGAGATTCTGTTTGATTTGTACAGAGTTCATGATGGGCTTTTCCTTGGAGGAATGTGCAGAGATGTTTGAACTCCACTTATTCATCTATTGAGAATCTTCCTTTTGTTCTCATAATGATTACCCTGCCTCATCATTAGTGAGCCGCCATATTGATTTTGTGGGGCCCATGTGTTTTGCAACCAATGGTCCCATGAAATAAGCTGCTTGTCGTTTTATTTCATTGTCTTTTTATATATATATATATTTATAGATATATATATATATATACACGTGTGGGTTTCATTAACAGTTTTCCCTTCTCTTATTTCAGGAACAATGGCTTCTCTTCCAAACTTTCCTTTTACCCGCTCGGAGGCTGCTTTTCCTCAATCACCGTCTGACGAAGAAGTGATGGCAATGATTAGGGCTCATGACCCAGATTGCACCAACCTGATTTTATGGGGAACCTGGTACGGGCATATCATTCGGGGCCGCCGCAGCTTTCTGTGCGAGGTTCCAACAGAGCCGCTCCACCCATTCTTGCCGATGGAGCGTCCGCAGACTGCCTTTGTTGTGGAGGTGCTGGATTGGACTCCTACGGGCCGGCTTGAGCCGTCGAAAACTGGGATACCAAACCACCCTTTGCCAGCCATAAACATCTTGGGGCGTCGTATTTTCCAAGGTGAAGCCCAGCCCTGGGGACAAGTTTATAAGATAGGGCTTACCCCTCGCCATCCAACGGGCTATCTTCTCTGGGCTCGTTATATCTTGTATGCCCATCGTGCGCGACTGCAGAAGGTCGGGCTTTATCAGGCGGTGTACACGTCTCTCTTTCATTATCAGTCTCCCTATGTCTGGTGGGTTAAATCTTTCCTAAATCAATGAAATCTTCCCACCAACACTTTCTTGTTAGGGGTCACGAAGTTTCGATTTCTTTGGAAGAGTTTCGCGAGATCTCCGGATTGCCGATCAGGGGAGCGCCGTATGAAGAATTGCTGCCTTCTTACGAGTATGCATTCGCAACCGTGCCTGCAACGCTTGACGGCTTGTCGACCGAAAATGCCGTCCGTCACAAGTATCCAAGTCTAATCAAGACTCTGGGTATTTTCGAGAAGCTGTTCGCAGAGTCAGAGGAACGGGTCGTCACTTTTAAGAGTTTTATTGCCTGCTTCCATCGTAGAGACGTCCTATCAAAGGAGGCTCCGAAATTCACGAATATTAACGACCCCTTCGGGTTTGGGCTAAATAAGCTATCGACCAGAGAAGAAGATTTGCCACGGTTTTACATCCCAATCTTGTCGGCCGTACCTTTTAAGTCGATTGCAGCTCCTGGTATAGATGAAGAAACTTTCTTTGCTGGTTTTATCAGCCTTTGGCTCAGTTGGTTTGTCGTTCCAATGCATCGTCGCTTTATAAGAGCCTCGGTCATTTATCCTGCTCATCGCATTGCCGAAGGGACACGACTAGCCGTGGGCATTACAGGGTTATCGTACTTGTACCATGGGCTGAGTACTGCGGCCAATACCTCGACCCCGGGTGTGGATGTGGTGAGTTTATCTCTTCATTATTTTACGTCGTGGATTGAGATGCACGTGTTAGGGGCATTCACTGCGCACCGGAGACCAGATTTTTATGATGCTTATACCTTCCCGCGGCTCATGAGGTTGGTGGACGCTTCTGCTCCTGATCCGACTCAGTTAGGGGCTCTTCGTGTGCTGCTTAATCCTTATGCCAACGAAGGCGGGATGGTATTCAATGATCGAGTCATCTCTGCTCCTTCGGGACCTATTCAGCAGCTGTTTGATTTATCGAAAAAGGGAGCACCATCCTTGAAGCCTAGGGAAGCCATGCACTTGTATTCGATCAGACCGGGTTATTTGGTGTTCCGTCGAAACGATGCGGTTCTTTTTATGCGGTATAATCCAGACCGCTTTTCCCGGCAATTGGGTTATAACCAGGGTGTTCCCTTCGAGGCATTCATAGTGGAGCCCAGCTCATCTTTGGAAGTTGTTCATGACGCCACTCATCACTTCATGTGGCTGAACACTGGCTCTCACTTCATGATCCCTGAGGCCGACTACATTCTAAGGTGTAGGGGGGATTTTACGGGTTGGTACCGCCACCGAGTTGATCCCATCATTGCTGAGGAGAAGAGGATACTTTTTGGATATAGAGCTCCTGCCCCGATCCAGGCTATGGGAGTCCCGCCGCAACTGCGGACAATGGTTCGCCCTTCCTTGAGGAGTACTAGTGCCTTACTTATTCCTGAGGCGGTGGATACGGGCCTGACTCCACCCACAGTTGGTATGCCGATGCGCACTAGAGCTCAGGCAAGGGCTTCTGATGAGGCGTCGGTAGCAGTTCCATCAGTTGCGGCATCATCGATGGCAGTGTCATCATCGGTAGCACCGCCAAAAGAGGATACTGGAGGCAAGGTTGGGCAACGTCACACCAAAGCGCCGAAGGGAAGGAAGTGATCATCTTCTAGCGCTAGTTCCGGGTCGAAGCGGAGGAAGAAGAAAGTACCGGTCTGCTTGACTTTTTAGTGGAATCCGAGCCTATCGTTCAAGACGAACCAATATCTATGCAAGAGCCGGATGATGGTCTTCTTTTCCCAGGTTCATCTGCCGAGGAAGCCACACAATTGGCTGAGGCTATAAGGCGTTCCCAGGATGAGACCGAGAACGTGCGCTTCTTGAAGAGTTCCTATCCTGCCGTAATATTCTACGAAGATCCTCCATCTATACGGCGAGTATTTATAGGTTCTCTGGAGCAGGAGGCGAGATAGCCCTCAAAAGGCCTATCTCAGCCGCTTCTGAAGATGAGTTGTCGTTGTGGACCGGCGGCCATGAATCTACCCTAGAATCCCGGTGAGCATACCTTCTTAGGAAGGAACGTCGGCTTGAAAAAGCTATACTCGAGGCATCTTGGCGTATCGGTATGCACGTTTTCTGTATTTCTCCTTTGGCAAGTAATTTGTTTTGCTTTCTATGTCTTCTTATCTTCGTAAAACTTTGCAGGGACTTCGTCCATGGCAGAGAATCTGAGCTCAAGTAGCGTCTTGACTGTGGACTCTGTAAATATCCCCGATGAGACACCGGTAAGTGTGGAGGGGGTCGCTAGGTTGCTATTCCTGCTGCAGAGCTTCCATTGGCGGCTTTTGTTCCCCTTGTGCCCATTCACCCTGAAGAGGTTTCCCTTCCGACCGTGGATTTAATGGACCTTTCTGATGATGGCCTGGAGATGGTGGAACAGGTAACTGAGATTGCCGTCTCTGAAGTGGTGGCCGCTGCCCCTCGACTGATAGCCGTCACACCAGCAAATGTCTCCGATGATGTGCTTGAAGGTATGGAGGAGGTTGCCGAAACTGCTATCCCTCCTGTTCAAAGTGGGAGGAGTATCGAAGGTATTCTTCTATCTTTTGTTTTGATGATCTCTTCATTATCTGAATCCTTCCGTCTTTTCAGAATTACACGGATTGGCGGCGTCTATCGCGGATCTATCCCCCAGAAAGTCTTTACAGCGTTGGCTCGAGATGGCCGCTCCGCAGGCAATATCCCCACAACGCATCGTCCTCTCTTCCGGGCAAGATTAGTGTTATTTTCCCCTCCTAATGGCATTATTATTATTTCGTATAATGATGCTAATGTCTTCTGTAGTTTTGGAAGCTGACGACGAAGTTAAGATCCTTGACGGGCCTGCAGATCTTTTAAACCCTTCTTGCATGACTGTGGGTAAGTAAAGTTTTGGCGTTGTTCCATCTGCTCTTTGTTTGTAAATCTCGCTGATTATTTATGAATCTTGATAGCTTTGCCCGTTCTTATCCCGCTGGAATCTCGCATCCTTATGCCACCTGGCCCTTATGCTCTATGCACATCTGAACGGATGGCGAAGCAAAGCCCTCACTCTTTGTCGGCTCTCATCGAAGATCTTCGTGCTGGTAGCTCGATCACGGCCGAAAAATTTGCTGCTGAAGCCAACATTTCTCTCCCCTTTCTTGTTACTTACCATGATGAAACAATGGTGCATGTTTGGGTCGAGTTTTGTCGTCAGGTGGAGGCTTGCTTACATAGTCTTGAGTGCACGTACCTTCCTTCAGAGGTCGTGGCTGCAAATGCGAGCTTGCGGGGGCTGGTTGAACGGTGCACCTCAAATCTGCAGTCATGTGAGAAGAGGCTCAACCGAAAGTTTTCGGAGAGGGAGCTGACTTCCAATGCGCTGGGGGAACTTCAAGCTGAACTCACGGCCAAGACCACTCGTGCGTATGAATTTTGGCGGGTGCTTCAAGAAGCTATCAGGAAGGTGGTAGCTATTGATAAAGCCATCATTTTTACTCGCGAGATGGTTGAAGCTCACAAAGTTACCGAAAAGTAGCTTGAAAGTCGGCTCGCCTCGTATCAGGCCCAACAGTATCAAGCGGAGGCCTATCTCATAGCAATAACAAATTATGAAGCCAAGACCCAGTGAAAAAAGGATGAACCGATGAATCTATTAAACCGTCCGCCGGCTTAAACAAATGTATATGTTTCTTTTTATTCTCCTTTTGTACTTCCTCCTGAATGAGAGTATTTTTTGATTCTTTTATAGATTGTACTTTGTATTCATTTTGATTAATGAATAAAAAAAACATATTTTATTTCATGGTGGTGTGTCCCTTTTAGCAAATGCATTTTGTGGATAATCTATTTTGATATCTTTGTAGGACAGCGATGGCTTAGGAGTCAGGTTCAGATCTGCCTCCTAAGGCTTTCCAACTTTATGAGCCGTGAGGGTCTCATAAAGATTTTTTTCCCTACGAGTCGAGAGGATCTCGTAGGTGTATTTTCTCCTTAAGAATCGTGAGGATTCCTAAGTGTTTTTTTCTCTTGAGAGTCATAAGGATCTCCCAAGAGAATTTTCTTCCTTACAAGTCGAGAGGACTCGTAAGTGATTGATGAGTTGACCTGCTCCCGAATCAAAGCATTGCTGTGACGGGGAGGTCGAGGATTGACTTTAGCCGTGTTCCACGGGGTCAGGGGTTGACTTTGGCCATATGTGGTTAGGATTGACTTTAGCCGTGTTCCACGGGGTCAGGGGTTGACTTTGGCCATACGGGGTCAGGATTGACTTTAGCCGTGTTCCACGGGGTCAGGGGTTGACTTTGGCCATACGGGGTCAAGATTAACTTTAGCCATACGGGGTCAGGATTGACTTTAGCCATACGGGGTCAGGATTGACTCTCGGTTGTCTGTGCACCACCGAGCCATGGAATTGGGAACTTTGCCACGGCTCCGAAATAGTCTCTAGGCCTTCTGTGAACCATTGAGATTTGGAACTAGGGGCTTTGCCATGGCTCCGAGATAGTCTCTAGGCCGTCTGTGAACCTTCGAGATTTGGAACTAGGGGACTTTGCCACGGCTCCATTTGTTGACGTCGTATCTGCTTCTGGTTGGAACGAGAAGGAGCGTCATTGTTGATCTCTAGGTTGTAGATGTTGCCATCGAGACTTGGCTCTCTTTCTGATAGAGCCTGATGGGATGATATGATTCCCTCTTTATTTGTGCCCCTGGATTGTATACAGGGATCGATGTGATCTCATCTGTAGGGCAAAAGTTTCATGTTATATGTATTATTTTTTGTTTTCTTTCCACGATGCTCTATCATTTCAGCTTTTTGTATCGCGAAAGTCGCGATTGCCCAATCATTTCGGCTATTTTTCGCGGTGCCCAATCATTTCGGCTATTTTTTCTTTTTACTCGCCGTTTTTTATTGCGAGTTGCCCGATCATTTCGGCTATTTTGTATGCATATATTTTACTTGCTGATTTTGTTGCAAGTTGCCCTATCATTTCGGTTATTTTATATGCATTTTTGGCTCGCTGATTTTTTATCGCAAGTATGGAACTTGGAATCTGATGCCAGTCTCAGCATCAGCATCGCTGCGACTGGAATATTGCCGGGAGCGAATCATCATTTGCCGTGAAAGGATTTGGAATTTGATTCAGATTTAGGCATCATCATTGCTACGACTGGGACATTGCCAGGAGCGATCATTATCTGCCTTTGTCGATTTGAACAAAAGTGGCTTAGCAAACAGGGTTAAGATCCTGTCAACTAAGACTTTTAACTTTATGAGCCGTAAGGGTCTCATAAAGGTGTTTCTCCTTACGATTCGTGGGGACTCGTAAGTGTGTTTTCTCCTTAAAAATCGTTAGGATTCTTAAGTGTATGTTCTCTTATAAGTCGTAAGGATCTTACAAGAGTGTTTTCTCCTTATAAGTCGAGAGGACTTACAAGGGCCATTCACCGTATGAGCATATCCCTAGCCGTTGGTGCGACTCTGTTAGGGAAACGTTTATTTATACCCGTGGATTGTATACAAGAGTCAGTATTGAACCGCTTGTAGGGCAATATTAGAGTGTATGACGGCTTAAGAACAGGTTCAGATCTCTGTAGCTTTAGGCTTTTGAATCCTATGAGCCGTGAAGGTCTCAAAGGGGAATTCTCCTTACGAGTCGTGAGGATCTCGTAAGTGTAACTTCTCCTTTGGAATCGTAGGGATCCCTAAGTGTGTTGCTCCCTTGTGAGTCGTAAGGATCTCATGCATGTATTTTCTCCTTATAAGGTCGAGAGGACCTTGCAAGTGTCTTTTAACGAGATTACGCCCTTTCGGTTTTTCACAAACTCGCCGGTAGCCCTGCTGTTTTTACTCATGGAGCCATTTCGGGTTTTCATCCGTGCCCATCTCGCTTATGGGCATACCGTTTTTTTTTTTTTGCGTCAGCCTTAGGATGCTGCGGTCCGTAGTAGTTTATAGACGTCTCGGTCAGTTTCTAGTTTTAGGACATTGCGGTCCATCGTTAGTTTAGGGACGTTTCGGTCCGTAGCTAGTTTAAGGACATTACGGTCCGTCGCACATTTTCAAGGCGAGGTTTCGTCGGATACTACTTATAGAGTTTGGGCTTGGGAAGATAGCGAGCGGACATAGGCATCGTCATCTATCATTAACCTAGGCCGTAACTCGTCAGGCGTAGTATTTTTTTAGGAACCGGCCATTTATTGGCTTGAAGGTCTTTTCCCATGTATATTCATGAGCAAGTAAGCCCCACCTTGGTAGACCTTGTCTATGATGTACGGGCCCACATAATTCGGCTCGAATTTTCCCCATTTGGCACGATTGGGGATCATAGGTCTCTTGACCACTAGCACGAGTTCTCCTTGGCGGAATATTCTCGGCCTAGTCAGTCTCTCGTATGAGCGCGTCGTCTTTACTTTGTAAGCCTCCAAGTTTTGCTGCGTCATGAGCCGGGTTTTGTCAAGGGCGTCGAGCTCCTCAAGCCAAAGATGAGCATTGTCTTCGTCCGTTAGTTCGTAATGAACCGCCACTCGTAAGGAGGGTAGCTCTATCTCCAAGGGGAGTACTGCTTCAATGCCGAATACCAATGCATACGGCGTTGTGTTTGTGGCCATTTTGAACGTAGTTCGATACGCCCAGAGAACTTCATGCAGTCTCTCGTACCAGTCCTTTTTATTTTTGGACACCGTCGTTTTCACGATCTTCATCAATGTCTTGTTGAAAGCCTCAGCCAGACCGTTAGCTCGGGGACTATAGACTGAAGAGTATCTCCAGTCTATATTATGTTGCTGCGCGAAGCGGCTAATTATGTGACTTCTGTAGGCCGACCCGTTATCGGAGATAATCCGTCGCAGAGTGCCGAACCGATAGATGACGTGTGTCTTAAAGAAATGGAGGATATTCTCCGTTTTTACTTCTCTTAGTGGTATTGCTTCTACCCACTTGGAGAAGTAATCAGTTGTCGCAAGTATGAACTGATGTCCTCTGGACGATGCTGGTTCAATGGGCCCGATTATGTCAGTTCCCCACATTTCGAACGGCCAGCTAGCCACCGTTAGATGTAGCGGATTTGGATGCTGGTGGATAAAGTCCCCGTGAATCTGGCACGAGTGGCACTACTTCTCGTATTCGAGGCAGTCTTGGATTATTGTGGGCTAATAGTAGCCCATCCTTTTGATCTTCAGTTTCATCTTCGACTCGGCTTGGTGAGAACCGCAGAGTCCATCATGAGCTTCTTGGACGACTTTCCTTGCTTCTTCAGGTCCCAGGCATCTTAGCCATAGAGAATCAAATGATCTCTTATATAGAGTGTCATTGACGAAGGCGAAGGATAGAGCTCGTTTCATGAGCTGATGTCTTGAGGACGCATCTTCAGGTGTTCGATGGGATTTGAAGTAGTCTATAAAGACTTCTCTCCAATTCTTAGACTTTTCCTGGTCCTTTATTTGTAGGACCGTTTGCTCGGTCGCTCCCTTTTCTTCGGACGACTCCGGAGATATTTCTGCCGGTGCAAGAACCCGACGGCTTTGCACAACGATCCTTACGTCATCGAGGTTCTCGTCGGCCAGTTCTTTAGCGAGCTTGGCTAATGCATCCGCCTTGCTATTTTCCGCGCGCGGTATGCTTTCCGGGGCGTAGAAAGGGATTCGAGTCAGCAGTTGTTGCACTCTCTCACCGTACTTTACCAACTCTGGTTTGCACGTTTGATAGTCGCCATTTACTTGACTAACGACCAGCTGGGAGTCTCTGTATATGAGGAGGTTTTCGATTCTCATGTCGATAGCGATCTCAAGACCTACTATCAAAGCTTCATATTCGGCTTCATTGTTCGTCCTCGGCTCTGTTAGGAAAAAAGCAAAGCGCATTATCCCTATTTGTGGAGTCACGAAGATAAAGCCTACCCCCGATTTGATTATAGGGGAGCTATGCTTTCGCTTCTTCATGGAAGATGCACCATCGAAGTAGAGTTCCCATCGGGTGTCACTCTCTCCTTTCTCTCCATCGATCGTGTCAAACGCGTGCTCGTCTGGCAATTTGCAATTTAGGGGTGAATCAGCAGGTATCGGATGCTCAGCGAGGAAGTCGGCGATGGCCTGGTCTTTCACCGCCTTGAGAGGTCGGTATGTTATCGAGAACTCCATCAAGAGGGGGTCCCATTTAGCGAGCCATCTCGTTAGTATGGCTCTTGACATCAAATATTTGAGAGGATCCACTTTTGATATGAGGTGGACCTCATGCGCCAACGCATAGTGTCTGAGCTTCGTTGTCGTGAAGATTAACGCCAGGCAGTGTTTTTCGATGGGGGAGTAGTTATTTTCTGCCCCCAGAAGAACTTGACTCAAATAGTAGAGGGCTCTCTCCTTCCCTTGGTCGTTTTCCTGTGCCCATAGCGCATCTAAAGAACCTTCAAGGGCTGTTGTGTATCGGATGAGAGGCTTTCCCTTGACCGGAGCGGTCAGCACCGGCGGATTCTTCAGGTATTGCTTGATTTTATCGAGTGCACTCTGGCATTTACGATCCCAGACGAACGGGTCCCCCTTCTTCATTAGGTGACTGTAGGGGCGGCATTTGCCGGAGAGGTTAGCTATGAACCGTCGGATATACGCGAACTTTCCTTGGAGAGACCGCAGTTGTTTCAGAGTCTTTGGTGGAGGCATTTCCATAATCGCCTTGATCTTTGACGTGTCTATTTCGATGCCCCGATGTCGTACGATGAATCCTAGGAATTTTCCAGAGGAAACACCGAACGCGCATTTCAGAGGGTTCATCTTCAGATTGTATTTCCGAAGACGTTGGAACACTATCTTTAGATGCTCCCAATGTTCCTCGTGTGATTTGCTTTTAACCACAAGGTTGTCGATATAGCATTCAACGATTTCATGTATGAGGTCATCGAAAATCTTCGTCATGTCCCTCTTATAGGTAGCGCCGGCGTTCTTCAGACCGAAAGGCATCACTTTGTAGCAGAATATGCCCAAAGGGGTCCGGAAAGCGGTATGCTTCTGGTCTTCGGGATGCATCTTTATTTGATTGTACCCTGATGAGCCGTCCATGAAGGAGAAGACTTCGTGAGTGGACGTGTTATCTATCATCAGCTTGGTAACCGGTACAGGAAAATCATCCTTTGGGCAAGCTTTGTTGAGGTATCGAAAGTCCACGCAGATGCGCACTATCCTATTTTTCTTCATCACTGGGACGATGTTAGCAATCCAGTCAGGGTACTGAACCTTTTGGATGAAGCCGGAGTCGATTAGCTTCTTGACCTCAGCGTTGATGCTCATTTCAAGTTCGAGCTGCATTCTTCTCGGTGCTTGTTTGATTGGCTTGACGTCCGGAGAAATCGCCAATTTGTGGACGGCTATTTCTGGATCTAATCCTGGCATCTCGGAATAGTTCCATGCGAAACAGTCTTTATACTGCATGAGCACGTCTTTAAGCGTAGCCACCTTTTCTTCAGACAACAGCTCACTGACGAACGTCGGCTGTGGGTCGTTTGCCGTCCCCAAGTCGATTTTTCTGAGGTTATCTGCAGTAGCATGTATCCCATCTTCCAGCTCTTTTGGTGTCGATGGAAACTCTGAGATCACTTCATCATCATCGTTTTCAAAGCACCAGGAGAGGTCATCCATATCCTCACGTACTCCTTCTCCTAACAGTGTTATCGCGTGACAGGTACGAGATCACTTCCAAGACCGATGTTGATCCGGTTTTACTCTCGCTGCATACGTGGTTTTCGGTTCATGCGTTTGTGGCGGGGTTACCCTCCAACTGCTGGATAAAGCGAACATGCCCTGCTGATACTGGTCCTCGACCCAGTTTTTGAAGCTGAAGCAGTCTTCGAGAGGATATCCTATCGCTCAGTGATAAGAGCAATAATCTGGGTGATGAACCTCACTTACTTGTTCGGGGTGCTTGGACTCCGGAAGCGTAATCATTTGATATTTTATGACAAGATCGAATATCTTCCTTGTCTTGTCTTGGGGAAAAGAATATGCTCGACCCATTTTCTTTAAAATAGATGGATCCCGGCTGCTCAATTCTCGATCGCGTGGCTTCTTGGACCCGCTCTGTCGCTGTCGAACGTTTTTCCCGTTCTTTAGCTTGTTTCTATCTCCGCGTCGGGTCTCCTGTATGACGGGCTGGCGACGCAGGGCATCGTCATTTTCCGTAGCTTGCTGAAGGAGGCGCTGCATCCTGACTTTCTCGTAGATGGCCATTTCGCGGCTATGGTCATCCCGGGCTTTTTGACCCGCTTCCCTTATTAGCTTGTCCAGCAGTTCTTCGAATGACGGACTTGGCACTTTCATAGCGGGACCTCGTTTTGGTTCAGAGTTAGCGTCTTCTAATAGAGCATCTCCTTCTTCATCGAAATCAGGTATAATGTAGCAGCCATGGAATCACTCCCGTTTCTTGGATTGAACATATCCAAGCCCGATCGTTTCTATTCTCCAGTTAGGCAATTTTCGTTGAGTTCCGAGGACGTTCCAGATCATGTTGTAGAACTGAGGTTGTCGAGCAGTCTGTTTGAAGGGTACGCCTTGGCACCTCAACAGCCTTTTTAATCCTTCTGTGTAGTATCTGGGAAGACGGATGGGCTGGAGCCTGTCAAGCGTAGAATCGGCGCCATGCCAGATTTCTTTCTCCACTTTGGTTTCCGCGGATCGATAAAAGAGGATCGCCTTTTCATCTTTTCGCCTGGGAGGGACATAGAACGTTTGCAGTTCTTGCACACTGTAGGTATCAAGTGCGTCGAGCTCTTTGTAATGCTCTTGCGGAACCATGGCGATCTTCAAACTCTGATCATCTCCAATGAAGGCTTGCACTGATGGACGAGCTGAAAATACCGCGTTGACCTCGTCTTCAGAGTCACTGCCAAAGACCAGAATAGGGGTAGACGGTCCCGGTTTGTTGTATCGGGGAGGTCCCAAATAGACTATCTCTTCTTCCTCCTCGGTATCGCTCCCGAAGACCGGAATGGTGGTGATAGCTTTTTGCTTATCCTCAGGTTTATGGCACCTTTCCGTGCCTTCAAAGTCTTGTAAGAAGTACTTTGCATCTTCGTACTTTCGGACTTCGTTTATGGAGAATGGGTTCAGCTCCCCTGTCACAGTGTATTCAAGCCCATCTTTGAAGTACTTCATACACTGATGCTGTGTAGAAGGGATAATGTTGTACTCGTGTAACCAAGGCCGGCCGAGCAAAGCGTTGTAGCAAGTCTTGGCGCCAATGACGTGGAACTTTATATCAGTGACGAGCAGCCCAAAGCGTAACGTCAGTATCACAGACCCGAGCATCCGTGATGACTGGGAGTCGAACCCAGAGATAATGATTTTATCCCGAGCGAGGTGTTGAACGCTCATCCAGATTTCTTTTAGCACCCTCACATTTAGAAGATTGACAGAGGACCCATTGTCAACTAGGATCTTCCCTATCTTAATGTCATGGCAATATCCGAAGACATATAGGGGACGGTTGTGCTCGCATGATCCGAGGAGGAGATCTTCATCACTAAAAGTGATGTCAGCTGTGTGAATTTCTTCCAGCTCGTCCTTCATCTTTTCTTCGGCGAGGAAAGCTTGAAACTGGTTAGGCTCTTTTAATGCCTTGATCAGAGAATCGCTCGCCTCTTTGGATAGCAGAAGGGCATCTAGAATGCTTAGCTGTGAGGGTATCTTCCTCAGGTATGCCAGAACGTTGTAATCCACCTTGTTTTTCTTGGGCGAGTCCTTGGCTGCCAGCTCTTCGACGACTCGGTCATCGAAGGTGATATCCTCATGGACCTTTTCTTTCCCCTTATCCTTTTTGTTCGATCCCTTGTTTGTAGGTCCGAGAATCTTTTCAGGTAGCGTGCGATTGCGCAGCAGAATGTTCTCGCAGGTCTTCATCTCTTCTGTTTCAGAGATGGATTCCTTGAAGAGAGGGCCGATGGCTATTTCTTCATCAGAATCACTCCCGAAGGTGAGAACTTGCGATCCCCTGGAATTAACCATGTGACATTCACCGGCTGTTCTTTTATGCTCATCTATCGTGCTTTTTTGTTCCCGACGAGTTTTTCGCTTCATCCACTTGAAATGTTGCCGATGAGCAACGTATTCCTGCCACCAATTTTTAAAGGCGTTGCATTCTTCAATAGGGTGTGTGGTCTTCCGATGGTACAAGCAGTAGTTTGGATGTGCATCCTCTTCGTAAAGGTGTATCCTATCAGGAGTGTTTCGTTCGGAGGGTGGCAGCTTCATTCCCATCGATATGGCTTTGGCGAACCTTTTCCTTGTCTTGAACCTGCTTTTGCTGGCGGCTAAAGTGCTCCTATCCGGTTGGGGTATTTCAATTCTTTCGTTCAGTCGCCAACGTTTGGTTTTTTCGTATACGGCGATTTCACGCTCCTGATCAGCTTTGCTTTTCAGAAGAGCTTCGTTCAGGAATACGCCAATCATCTCGTCTGACGGTCCTAGGAGTCCCGGTTCGGGATCTGCCCCCAGTTTCTCTGTATCAGGAGCTTCTTCACCATCTACTGACGAGTGAGAGATCACGTAGCAGCCTGCCACATAATCTTCAGGTTTTTCTAACGAGTCTTCTCCCTCATCTTCATCGCCATCTCTATCTTCAAGGATGTGGTTAAGAAACTCTTGGAGTGTGACCGGGGTTCACGCCTTCTGGTTATATTCCTCCAGCGCGTCAATATACTTTTGTAGGTCTGTGCGCTTGTCATCAGGCTGTGCGGCTTCTTGACATTCTTCTTCTTCTTTGAAGACTTTGACGGCTGGGCCTGAGTGTTTTAATTATCACTACCAATTCTTGGAGTCAGGCGCGGCTTCAGCATTCCCTCAATGATCTCGGGTTCCAGCGGACTTTTCCACCTGATTGCCGGGCATGTTTAGAGATCCTTCAGCATTCTTTTCGTCTTGGCTGAAAGAGCGACCTCCCATAAAGCTTCTTCTATAAAAGAGCATGATGCCCCCGGTGTGTCCCCCCTTTTAAGAGCGTGCGGCTGAGGCGGGCATACTTTCCAATTCTCGGACAGTGTGAATTTGCCCTGTTGGTATTGGTTCTTAATCCAGCCTTTGAATACGAAGCAATCTTCGATTGGATGGCCTACCACTTGGTGATAGGTGTTTCCCCCAATCAGAGCAAAGCTCTGTTCAAATTCAAAATTTGAAATGAAGCAGCGCTTCATAGCAGCGCCAGAGCTGGGAGTCAAAGACTCTGAGGCAGCACTCACGTGCAAAGCACATGAGCGCTAGCGCTAAGAGCGCTGCATTCTAAGCAGCGCACCACATGCAAAACACGTGAGCGCTGCACTCTAAGCAGCTCACCCCATGCAAAGCACGTGAGCGCCAGCGCTAAGAGCGCTGCACTCTAAGCAGCGCACCATGTGCAAAGCACATAAGCACTAGCGATAGAAAAAAATGTTCTCGACCCTTAGATCAAAGATCCAACGAACATGATTAAAAATCATCAATTGACTAGAATAAAATTCTGTTAAAGAAACATCCCTCAGAATCTTTCCAAACAGGAAAGATTGTGCTCTGAAAATCAGAACACCGTTGGATCAATGATCCATTGGTGATTAAAAATCACCAAAATACAGAATAAATTCTGTATGGGGAAAATTTCCTAATCTTGTTTAAAACAAGAAGATTGCCTTCTGTAAATCAGAAGCCCTTGGATCAAAGATCCAACGGGGGAAACATCCCTAAATCAATTAGAGAAAAGATCTCCTTAACTGATTCAACAAATCAGCCTTCACTATATAAGGGACCCAAGACTTCAAGTCTGATATAGAGGAACCCCCCCATAAACTTTGAGAAAGTTCAGAAAGAAGAGCAAGCTCTTGACAGAAGAAGGATTTCTTGAAGGTAAAATAAAGAGATCAAAGCATCTCATCAGAAAAAAAACTTAGTTCTTATGCTAGATCATAGATCTATAAGACAAATTGTCTTTCATAAAAGAGATCATAATATCTCTTTATAAAAAGGGGTGGAGAATAATTCAATTCTCTTAAGATCACAGATCTATAAAGGCAAAGCCTTTCACCAAAAAATATAAGAAATTGAAATATCTCCTATAAAATAAGAACTTTGTTCTTAGATCTATGAGACAAAGTCTCTTAAAATAAAAAATTTAATTCTCAGAGCGCAAAAGCTGTCTAAAAAGGGCCTTAGCACTCCAATTAAAAGGAGCGCCTCAACGCTCCAAATCTAGCGCACAACGCTGCAGAGCCTTAGCGCTCCAAATTTAAATAAGCGCTATGCGCTCATTGACTGGCGCTTAGCACCACGTGCTCCTCACGTGTGCACTACTTAACAGAAATGCTCTGTGCTCATTGACTGGCGCTCATCGCCAAGCGCGCCACGTGCTCCTCACGTGTGCGCTACTTAACAGAAGCGCTCTGCGCTCATTGACTGGCGCTCATCGCCAAGCGCGCCACGTGCTCCTCACGTGTGCGCTACTTAACAGAAGCGCTCTGTGCTCATTGACTGGCGCTCATCGACAAGCGCGCCACGTACTCCTCACGTGTGTGCTACTTAACAGAAGCGCTCTGCGCCCATTGACTGGCGCTCAGCGCCAAACGCGCCACGTGCTCCTCACATGTGCGCTACTTAACAGAAGCGCTCTGCGCTCATTGACTGGCGCTCAATGCCAAGCACACCACGTGCTCCTCACGTGTGCGCTAAGAGAACATAAACTATTCTATAAATAAAGCCCCAGAGCTATGATGAGTGCTCAGCACTCAATAAAAGACAAACACAATTGTCAGAAACCAAACAAATGTTCAACATTTTAATTGAATGGGACGAGCCTAAATTGGCCACAGATCCCTAATTCAGATTAATTGAGCCCATATGCTTATAAATCTTTGATCGTAGTCCCAAATTGGACTACAGATCTCCCAACCAATATTGGTTCAAGGGTACATCTCTTCACTCCTCTGATATGTGTCGTTGTAATCTTTCAACGTCTTCAGAGAGGTGACGGGTCCCGACAACCAGACATTCCATAGACTGTGGGGTCCTTAAACTCATGGACTATGATGTCCTTAAACTTTACAGACTATGACGACTTTAAACTGGACTATGATGTCCTTAAACTTTATGGACTGTGAGGTCCTTAAACTCATAGACTATGATGTCTTTAAACTTTACAGACTATGATGTCTTTAAACTGGACAGTAAAGTCCCTAAACTAAAACAATAGAGTCCAAATGATCTTTTGTTGGATCTAAATTATCCGGTTCAGTAGATCTTAGTCTAAAATAAGACTAACGTATCCTTAACAAACGTTTAAGTTGATCTTAGTCTCAAATGAGATTAACGATCCTTAAACCCAACCCAAAACCCAAATATAAGAAAATACGGATTTGAACTAATCCACTCCCTACAGGCGACAACATAAATTAGTCTCCGTATACAATCCACGGGCAACCAAAAACAAAACAAACACCCACGATATGAAGTGACCATCTGGAGAAGGAGAAAGTTGTTACCACGATGCGGTAGTGTAATTAACTGCAGAGGCTTGCGCCTGCAGGGAACAGCGTCCCCACAATCAAAACCTCCTCACCACGAGGGGGAATCTGACGAAGTCTGCTACATCGGCCGCATCCGTCTAAACTTTCGATACATGGTGCTATAAATCAACTTGGCATCTTCGGAGAGGTGGACGGATAAAACCAAATAGCATCTATCCCCAAAATTCAGGCCGGACGTCCCAACGTCCCGGTCGCGTCTTTCGGCGGTGAACAGATTCTGGCACACCCGGTAGGACCCTTTCCTCTTTTCACTCCACACTTCGTGTGTCGTGTTTCGCGAACGAATCACGGTTTTCTATGGTTGCCCCTGGATTCGAGATACTAAGATTTGGTGTCTTGCTCTGTGCAAAAAAACAGAAGATCAATGGTTTTCAACTGCACAAACTGCAACAACTGCAACAACTCCCACTCTGTCCTCGCCGGAGGAGTGACCTACGGGCCTCAAGCGGCCTCCTTTTTTACGATGCCGGTGGACCAGGTGACGCAAGCCACAACAGGGATATTCTTTGGGACCATGCTCCCTTCAATGAGCTTCAACACCCCTGTACCATCGCAAGAAGCTCAGAAAAAGTCGGTCTTTGATCGGCTCACAATTACTGCAGCCCCTCTCAACGGGTCGCCCAAGTCCAGCACCTCAGTCTTTGATAGGCTGAGCCAAAGCTCAGATGGGTCCATCAAGAAGCTCACAATACCTGAAGGGGTTATCCCGAAGCGGATAGCCATTCCTGCTCCTGAAATCGCCAAGGCGGATTCTCCTGCCAAGGGGTTGGTCTTCACAAGACTGGCCGTTTCAGCTCCTACTCCACGCGAAGTCATGAAGGCTTCTTCCCCTGTTCGAAAGTCGGCCTTCGCAAGACTGACTATCCCCTCTCAACGGACGTCAGTCTTCGACAGGCTAGCGCCAATAACAGCCTCTCCTCAAAGCAGGGGGCATGAGGAAGCTCATCCAACAGTAGAGGTGGTCCTATCCGCTCGACACGCTCGCCGTCGTCACTGGCGCTGAGTAAGGAAGGTTGGGGGCAATTACCCATCAGGACTTACCCCGCCAGCTCCAACGGTGGAAATTGAGGCTGCTGTTCCAACTGGGAACAGCTTTGAACCACTCAGGAGGGTGCGCAAGAATTCTCCGACTGCCGTGCTAAAAATATCTCATCCACCTATGGAGAATGCTACAAAGACAAAGTTGGAGCAGCCCCCTCAACGGCTGTCCTCTAAAGTTCATAAAGTTTGGCCATAGGTCCAAGACTCAGTGATCAACCAAGACTACTCCCGCCAACCGAAGAAGATGAAAGTTCGGTAGGAGAAGGACCACCCTGTCATGCCACAGGAGTTGTCATCTACTTGGGTGCCCGCTGTAACGGCCCCCTCAACTTCGACCGCCCACAAAAGAAGGTGGCCGGAGAAGATCCCTGCGTCTTTGAAAAATTGCAAGGACACTGAATCTAAACGCTACAAGTCTAGGGGCATGGTGGTGCATACTGTTTATATGACTTCCGGAAAAGAGGATAGCCGTATCTTCACTGGATATCAACCACTTACACGCCTGTGACTAAGGCTCAGGAGCAGCAACAACAGAAGCTCCAAGAGATGCTAATGGCCATGGCCGCACTTACTGGACCAACAGCAAGCCCGGAGACATCTTCAGAGCAGCGTCGTGAGCAGGAAACTGATGCCGAATTCCTTCGGAGAATGCTTGAGAAGAAGGACAAAGAGGCCACGGAACAAGCGGCCAATATAAAACAAATGGCCCTTCTATTCCAAGATATGGTTGCCATGATGATCCAGCCGGACCTTCCAGCCGAAAATCCTCCAGTAATAATTGAAGATGATAGAGGAGAGACATCAAACCCTCTGTAGGCTCTGTCAACAGCCAAGAAGGAGACCATCTCCAAAGCCACGCTCGATAACTATATAGCTCAACAAATACGAGCTCATCAAGCGAATGAAGCAAACGGCCAAGTCGTCAGAACTGGGCGACCATATCCAGGATAGTACGATCAAATCAAATACCCGCCAGGATACACAATTCCTAAGTTCCATGTATACAAGGGGACAGGAAATCCCTATCAACATGTCGCTCAGTTCAGGGCTTTGTGCGGAAATACTGGAGGCGACAATAAGCTACTGCTTCGTCAATTCGTCGGCAGCTTGGCAGAGACGGCGTTCGAATGGTATTCAGAGCTTCCCAACGACTCCGTCAAAACTTTTACGGAAATGGAACTGCTATTCACCCAGCGTTTCGCAAGTACTAGCGAACGCACCCCAATCACGGCATTGATCAATGCCAGACTGAAACCAGGCGAAACATGGGTGCAGTATACGATACAGTGGCGGAACCTATGGTCAAAGTGCAAGCAGCGCATCGAAGAAGCACCTGCGGTAGGCATGTTCGTGGGTACTCTTGATCCGCAGACGACCATATCCCAGTTCATGATGTTTTCAAGTCGACTACCTTTCAGGCCTTGATTGACAAACTGGCCCAAATGGATCAGATGGGCCATAGACCATCTTCCTCGAAAATGGAGCCTCGAAACGAAAAGGGGAAGGGGAAAGCGACCTTCGTCACCAATGCTCAACAGCAGCCTACTGGTCCAAAACCAGCTGATTGCTAAAGTGATAGACAGCGATTTCTCAATGAAAAGTTAAGACGTCCTTACTCATTTCCGCGAGAGAAAACAAAGAGACTGTTCGAACTGGCGATACGCAACAGGCTCATCAATCTGCCGGATCCGAGACGTCCATTGCAGCCCAGTGATGTCAGCAATCCCAATTATTGCCCCTATCACCGAGTAGTAGGCCATCCAATTGAAGATTGCTTCGTCTTTAAAGGCTGGATTGAGGACCAATACCAACAGGGCAAATTCGCACTGTCCGAGAATTGGAAAGTAAGCCCGCCCCAGCCGCACGCTCTTAAAAAGGTGGACACACTGGGGGCATCATGCTCTTTTATAGAAGAAGCTCCATGAGAGGTCGCTCTTTCAGACAAAACGAAAAGAATGCTGAAAGATCTCCAAACATGCCCGGCGATCAGGTGGAAAAGTCCACTAGAACCCGAGATCATCGAGGGAATGTTGAAGCCGCGCCCAACGCTAAAAGTTAGTGATGGTGGACAAAACATTCAGGCCCAGCCGTCAAATTCTTCGAAGAAAAAGAAGAAGACCAAAAAGCCCGTGAAGCCTGATGACAAGCGCTCGGACCTGCAAAGACACATTGATGCACTTGAAGAATATAACCAGAGGGCACGGACCCCAATCACATTGGACGAATTCTTTAAGCATGTTCTTAAGAATGAAGCCGATGACGCTGATGAAGGAGACAATTCTTCAGAAAAACCCGAGGATTATGTGGCGAGCTGCTACATGATCTCTCACTCGTCAATAGATGGTGAAGAAACTCCTGATGCAGAGAAACTGGGGGCAGATCCCGAACTGGAACTCCTAGAACCGTCAGACGAGATGATTGACATGTTACTGAACGAGGCCTGTAAAAAGAGCAAAGCTGATCGAGAGCGTGAAATGACCATATTTGAGAAAGCCAAACGCCGGCGGCTGGACAAAAGGGTTGAAGTATCCCAACCGGATGGAAGCACTTCTACCGCCAGCAAAAGCAGGTTTAAGACAAGGAAGTAGTTCACTAAAACCCCGTCGATGGGAATGAAGTTGCCACCTTTCAAAGAAGACACTTCAGAAAATACGTTCCCCGACGAACTAGATGCATATCCAAGCTACTGCTTATACCATCGGAGGATCACACACTGTACTGAGGAGTGCATGGCCTTTAAAAATTGGTGGCAGGGTTACGTTGCTCATCGGCAGCATTTCAAGCAGATGAAGCTCAAAACTCGTCGAGAGCAGAGGAGCACGACAGATGAACGCAAAAGAACTGCCGGCGACTGCCACATGGTTAATTCCGGAGGATCACAAGTTCTCACCTTCGGGAGTGATTCTGATGAAGAAATAGCCCTCGGCCCTCTCTTCAAGGAAACCATCTCTGAAACAGAAGAGATGAAGACCTGCGAAAACATTCAGTTGCGCAATCGCATGCCACCTGAAAAGAATCTTGGACCCGCAAACAAGGGATCGAACAAAAAGGATAAGGGGAAAGAAAAATTCCCTGAAGATATCGCCCTCAATGACCGAGTCGTCGAAGAGCTGGCAGCCAAGGACCCGCCCAAGAAAAACAAGGTGGATTACAACGTTCTGGCACCTGAGGAAGATGCCCTCGCAGCTAAGCATTCTCGACGCCCTTTTGCTATCCAAAGAGGCGAGAGATTCTCTGATTAAGGCATTACAAGAGCCTGACCAGTTTCAAGCTTTCCTCGCTGAAGAAAAGATGAAAGACGAGCTGGAAGAAATTCATGCAGCTGACATCACTTTCGGCGATAAAGATCTCCTCCTCAGAACATGCGAGCACAACCGTCCCCTATATGTCTCCAGGTATTGCCATGACATTAACATAGGGAAGATCCTAGTTGACAATGGGTCCTCTTTCAATCTCCTAAATGTGAGGGTGCTAAAAAAAATCTGCACGAGCGTTCAACACCTCGCTCGGGATAAAATCACTATCTCCGGGTTCGATTCCCAGTCATCACGAACGCTCGGGTTTGTGATATTGATATTACGCTTTGGGCTGCTCGTCACTGATATCAAGTTCCACGTCATTGACACCAAGACTTGCTATATTGGATTGCTCGGCCGGCCTTGGTTACACGAGTATAACAATATCCCTTCTACACAGCATCAGTGTATGAAGTACTTCAAAGATGAGCTTGAATACACCGTGACAGGGGAGCTGAACCCATTCTCCGTAACGAAATCCGAAAGTACGAAGATGCAAAGTACTTTTTACAAGACTTTGAAGACACGGAAAAATGCCATAAACCTGAGGATAAGCAAAAAGCTATCACCACCATTCCGGTCTTCGGGACCGATACCGAGGAGGAAGAAGAGATAGTCTATTCGGGACCTCCCCGATACAACAAACTGGGACTGTCTACCCCTATTCTGGTCTTTGCCATTGACTCTGAAGACGAGGTCAACGCAGTATTCTCGGCTCGTCCATCAATGCAAGCCTTCATTGGAGATGATCAGAGTTTGCAGATCGCCATGGTTCCGCAAGAGCATTACAAAGAGCTCGACGCACTTGATACCGACAGTGTGCGAGAACTGCAGACGTTCTACGTCCCTCCCAAGCGAAAAGATGAAAATGCAATCTTCTTTTATCGATCTGCGGAAACCAAAATGGAGAAGAAATCTGTCATGGCGCCGATCTACGCTTGACAGGCTCCAGCCCATCTGTCTGCCCAGATACTACATAGAAGGATTAAAAAGGCTGTTGAGGCGCCATGGCGTACCCTTCAAATAGACTGCTCGACAAGCTCAGTTCTACAACAGGATCTGGAATATCCCCGGAACTCAGCGAAAATTCCCCAACGGGAGAATGGAAACGATCGGGCTTGGATATGTTCAATCCAAGAAACGGGAGCGATTCCATACCTACTACATTATACATGACTTTGATGAAGAAGGAGATGCTCTATTAGAAGACGCTAACCCGGAACCAAAACGAGGTCCCGCCATGAAAGTGCTAAGTCCGTCGTTCGAAGAACAGATGGACAAGCTAATAAGGGAAGCGGGTCAAAAAGTCCGGGATGACCATAGACGCAAAATGGCCATTTACGAGAAAGCCAGGACCCAGCGCCTCCTTCAGCAGGATGCGGAGAATGACGATGCTCTTCGTCGCCAGCCCGTCATACGTGGAGGCAAAAACAAATTAAAGAATGGAAAAATGCCCGACAGCGGCCAAGCGGGTCCAAGAAGCCACGCGATCGAGAATTGAGTAGCCGAGATCCGTCTCTTATAAAGAAGATGGGTCGAGCATATTCTTTTCCCCAAGACAAGACAAGGAAGATATTAGATCTTGTCATAAAAGATCAGATGATGACACTCCCGGAATCCAAACGCCCCGATCAAGAAAATGAGGTTCATCACCCGGATTATTGCTCCTATCACCAAGCGATAGAACATCCTCTCAAAAATTGCTTCACATTCAAAAACTGGGTCGAGGACCAGTATCAACTCGGCAGGTTCGCTCTATACAACAGTTGGAGGGTAACCCCACCACAAATACATTTGCCGAAAGCCACGTATGTGGCGAGAGGGGAACCAGACCAATATCGGTCTTGGAAGCGATTTCGTACCTGTCACACGATAACGCTGTTAGGAGAAGGAGTACGCGAGGATATGGCTGACCTCCCTTGGTGCTTCGAAAACGATGATGACGAAGTGATCTCAGAGTTTCCACCGGCACCAAAAGAGCTGGAAGATGGGATACATACTACTGCAAATAACCTCACAAAAATCGACTTAGGGACGACAAACGACTCACGACCGACGTTCGTCAGTGAGTTATTGTCTGAAGAGCAGTTGGCTACGCTCAAAGACGTGCTCGTGCAGTATAAAGACTGCTTCGCATGGAACTACTCCGAGATGCCGGGACGAGATCCAGAAATAACCGTGCACAGATTGGCGATATCTCCGGACATCAAGCCAGTCAAATAGCACCGAGAAGAATGCGGATCGAACTTGAAATGAGCATCAACGCCGAGGTCAAGAAGCTAATCGACTCCGGCTTCATCCAAGAGGTTCAGTACCCTGACTGGATTGCCAACATCGTCCTAGTGATGAAGAAAAATGGGACAGTGCGCATCTGCGTGGACTTTCGAGACCTCAACAAAGCTTGCCCAAAGGATGATTTTCCTGTACCGGTTACCAAGCTGATGATAGATAACACGTCCTATCACGAAAGTCTTCTCCTTCATGGACGACTCATCAGGGTACAATCAAATAAAGATGTATCCCGAAGACCAGAAGCATACCGCTTTCTGGACCCCTTTGGGCATATTCTGCTACAAAGTGATGCCTTTCGGTCTGAAGAAGGCCGGCGCTACCTATCAGAGGGCCATAACGAAGATTTTCGATGACCTCATACATGAAATCATTGAATGCTATATCGACGACCTCGTGGTTAAAAGCAAATCGCATGAGGAACATTGGCATCATCTGAAGATAGTGTTCCAACATCTTCGGAAATACAACTTGAAGATAAACCCTCTCAAATGCGCGTTTGGAGTTTCCTCGGGCAAATTCCTAGGATTCATCGTGCGACACCGGGGCATCGAAATAGACCCGTCGAAGATCAAGGCGATTATGGAAATGCCTCCGCCGAGAACTCTCAAGAAACTACGGTCTCTCCAAGGAAAGCTCGCATATATCCGACGGTTCATAACCAATCTCTCCGGCAAATGTCATCCTACAGTCACTTTATGAAGAAGAGAACCCCGTTCGTTTGGGATCGCAAATGCCAAAGCACACTGGACGAAATCAAGCAATACCTACAGAATCCTCCGGTGCTAACCGCTCCGGTCAAGGGAAAGCCCTTGAAGGTTCTTTAGGCGCGCTATGGGCACAGAAGAATGACCAAGGGAAAGAAATAGCCATCTACTATTTAAGCCGAGTTCTCCTGGGGGCAGAAAACAATTACTCCCCTATCGAAAAACATTGCCTGGCATTAATCTTCGCTATAACAAAGCTCCGGCATTATACTTTGGCGCATGAAGTCTATCTCATATCAAAAGTGGATCCTCTCAAATATTTGATGTCAAGAGCCATACTAACAGGACGACTCGCTAAATGGGCCCTCCTCTTGATGGAGTTCTCGATAACATACCGACCTCTCAAGGCTGTGAAAGTCCAGGACATCGCCGAATTCCTCGCTGAGCATCCTATACCTGTCGATTCACCCCTAAATTGCGAATTGCCAGACGAGCACGCGTTTGACACGATCGATGGGGAGAAAGGAGAGAGTGACACCCGATGGGAACTCTACTTCAACAGGGCATCTTCTGTGAAGAAGCGAAAGCACAGCTCCCCTATAATCAAATCGGGGGTAGGCCTTATCTTCGTGACTCCACAAGGAGGGATAATGCGCTTTGCCTTTTCCTTGACAGAGCCGAGGACAAACAACGAAGCCGAATATGAAGCTTTGATAGTAGGTCTTGAGATCTCTGTCGACATGGGAATCGAAAACCTCCTCATATACGGAGACTCCCAGCTGGTCGTTAGTCAAATAAATGGCGACTATCAAACGTGCAAACCAGAGTTGGTAAAGTACGGTGAGAGAGTGCAACAACTGCTGACTCGAATTCCCTCCTACATTCTGGAAAGCATACTGCGCGCAGAAAATGGTAAAGCGGACGCATTAGCCAAACTCGCTAAAGAGATGGCTGATGAAAATCTCGATGATGTTAGGATCGTTGTATAAAGCCGTCGGGTTCTTGCACCGGCAAAAATATCTCCAGAGTCGTCCGAAGAAAAGGGAGCGACCAAGCAGACGACTCTACAAATAAAATACCAGGGAAAGGCTAAGGATTGGAGAGAAGTCTTTATAGACTAATTCAAATCGCGTCGAACACCTGAAGATACATCCTCAAGACATCAGCTCATGAAACGAGCTCTGTCTTTTGCTTTCGTCAATGATACTCTATACAAGAGGTCATTCGACTCTTTGTGGCTGAGATGCCTGGGACCGGAAGAAGCAAGGAGAGTCGTTCAAGAAACCCACGACCGACTCTGCGGTTCTCACCAAGCCGGCCCAAAAATGAAATTGAAGATCAAAAGGATGGGCTACTATTGGCCCACAATGATCCATGACTGCCTCGAATACGCGAAGTGGTGCCACTCATGCCAGATTCACAGGGACTTTATCCACCAGCATCCAAATCCGCTACATCCAATGGTGGCTAGCTGGCCGTTCGAAATATGGGGAACTGACATAATCGGACCCATTGAACCAGCATCGTCCAGAGGACATCGGTTCATACTGGAGAAAACTGATTACTTCTCCAAGTGGGCAGAAGCAGTACCACTAAGAGAAGTAAAGACGGAGAATATCCTCCATTTCTTCAAGACACACGTCATCTATCGGTTCGGCACTCCGCGACGGATTATCTCCGATAACTGGCCAGCCTACAGAAGTCACAAAATCAGCTGCTTCACGCAGCAACATAATATAGACTGGAGACACTCTTCGGTCTACAATCCCCAAGCTAACGGTCAGGCTGAGGCGTTCACCAAGACCTTGACAAAGATCATAAAGAAGATGGTGTCCAAAAATAAGAAGGATTGGCACGAGAGACTGCATGAAGATCTCTGGGCGTATCGGACCATGTTCAAAACGGCCACAAACACAACGCCGTATGCATTGGTATTCGACGCTGAAGCGGTACTCTCCTTGGAGATAGAGCTACCCTCTCTACGAGTGGCAGTTCATTATGAGCTAACAGATGAAGAGAACGATCATCTTCGGCTTGAGGAGCTTGACGCCCTTGATGAAACTCGCTTCATGGCGCAACAAAACTTGGAGGCTTACAAAGCAAATATGACGCGCTCATATGAGAGGTTGACTAGGCCAAGAAAATTTCGTCAAGGCAAACTAGTGCTAGTGGTCAAGAAACCTATGATCCCAAATTGTGCCAAACGGGGGAAATTCGAGCCGAATTATGAAGGTCCATACATCATAGACAAAGTCTACCGTAGTGGCGCTTACTTGCTTATGGATATACATGGCGAAAGACCCTTCAGGCCAATAAATGGCCGTTTCTTGAAGAAATACTACGCCTGACTAAAACGTCTTTAAACTACTACAAACCCGCGGCATCCCCAGGCTGACGTGATAAAAAAAACGGTATGTCCATAAGCAAGATGGGCACGGATGAAAACCCGAAAGGGCTCCGTGAGTAAAAACAGCAGGGCTACTGGCGAGTTTATGAAAACCCGAAAGGGCGCAATCTCGTTAAAAGACACTTGCAAGGTCCTCTCGACCTTGTAAGGAGAAAACTACCTGCGTGGGATCCTTACAACTCACAAGGGAGCAACACACTTAGGAATCCCCACGATTCCTAAGGAGAAATTACACTTACGAGATCCTCACGACTCGTAAGGAAAACCCTCTTATGAGACCCTCACAGCTCATAGGATTCAAAACCCTTAAACTACAGGGATCTGAATCTGTTCGTAAGCCGTCATCACACTCCACAGACTGCCCTACAAGCGGTTCAATATTGACCCTTTGTATGCAATCCACGGGCATAAATAAACGTTTCTCCAACAGAGTCCCACCACTGACGAGGGATATCTTCATATGGCGAACGACACTTGTAAGTCCTCTCGACTTATAAGGAGAAAACACTCTTGTAAGATCCTTACGACTTATAAGAGAACACACACTTAGGAATCCTCACGACTTCTAAGGAGAAAATGCACTTACGAGATCCCCACGACTCGTAGGGAGAAATACCTTTATGAGACCCTTATGGCTCGTAAAGTCAAAAGGCCTTAGTCGACAGGATCTTAACCCTGTTTGCTAAGCCATCTTTGTTCGGACCGACAAAGGCAAACAATGATTCGCTCCTGGCAATGTCCCAGTTGTAGCGATGCTGATGCCTAAATCGGTATCAGATCCAAAGTTCCACACTCGCGATAAAAAATCAGCGAGCCAAAAATGCATATGAAATAGCCAAAATGATAGTGCAACTTGCAACAAAATCAGCAAGTAAAAGATATGCATACAAAAATAACCGAAATGATTGGGCAACTCGTAATAAAAAGCAGCGAGTAAAAGGAAAAAGATAGCCGAAATGATTGGGCACCGCAAAAAATAGCCGAAATGATTGGGCAATCGTGACTTTCGCGATATAAAAAGCTGAAATGATAGAGCATCGCAGAAAGAAAACAAAAACATGTATAAAATAAAACTTTTTGCCCTACAGGTGAGATCACATTGATCCCTGTATACAATCCAGGGTCACAAACAAAAAGGGAACCACATGTCCCAACGAACTCTGTCAAAGGGAAAGTCAGATCTCAACGGTAACATCTGCATCCCAGAAGACCAACAACGGTGTTCCTCCTCATTCCAACAGGATACGGACGCGACACCACCAATCGGAGCCACAGGAAAGTCCCCAGTTCCAAGACTCTACAGTTCACAGACAACCTAGAGTCAGCCCCGACACCGCAGAAAGCGGAAAGACGTCATCAAATGACCCCGTCATGGAAACACGTCATCAAATGACCCCGTCGCGGAAACACGTTGTCCAATAACCCCGTCGCGGAAATACGTCATCAAATGACCCCGTCGTGGAAATACGTCATCAAATGACCCCGTCGCAGAAACACGTCAGCCTATGACCCCGCCTCGGAAGTACGTCAGCCTTCGACCTCCCCGTTGAAGCAACGCTTCGACTCGGGAACAAGTCAACTTATCAACCGCTTACGAGTCCTCTCGACTTATAAGCGGAAAAATTCTCTTGTGAGATCCCTACGACTCTCAAAAGAAAGCACACTTAGGAATCCTCACGATTCCTAAGGAGAAAATACACCCACGAGATCTTCTCGACTCGTAGGGAAAAAAATCTTTATGAGACCCTCACGGCTCATAAAGTTGGAAAGCCTTAGGTGGCAGACCTGAATCTGTTTCCTAAGCCATTGCTACCCTATATAGAAGCTAAGATGGAATATTATCTATAGGCCACACTTTGCTAAAGTAACATGCCAATGACAACAAAGCAAAGGAAAGAAGGTGATAACACAAGATAGTACAAAAAAAATGTATCTTTTATTTATAAGTTCAATTGAGTACAAGATACATCATATGAAAGAATCAAAATGAATGAATACATGTTATTCGTATATTACGAATGTACAATCGATACAAAAGCAGCTACTGAGAAGGAGGCATTTTCAATAAATCAGCCAGTTGCTCGCGCACTCCTCTCCATTCCTTTTCACGATCAGCCACCGCGGCCAGCTCTGCTTCGACTTGGGCCAGTTGTTGCAGACAGGATGAAAGTTTCTCATCAATTTCCTGCTGAGCAACCTCCTGACTTTGCGCAACCTGCTCGGTAAGATCAAACTTCTTCCTCAGCACCAGCCCGTCAGAAATACATCGTTGAAGGTTTTCAAAGATGGAGTTCAGCTGTGCAGTATTCGCTGCGACCTCGGCACGTAGTTGGACAAATTTAGCGGAAGTGCCTCATGTTCCTTTCGCATAAGGGTCGCCTCTCGTTCGAAATGGCGAAGGAACGGAACGCTCTGCTCAACCCATGCAGCCCGTTGGGAGTTCAGAGCCAGAATCTCAGGAGCAGGACGCCTAAGCTCAAGCTCATACAGGCGGGCCTCAATCTTCCTGTAGTGATTAACCCAAGACTCAACGACGCCTTCGTTATGGAATTTCACAAGAATCGCCAGTATTGGATTAACCTCGGCAGCAAAATCTGCAGCGAATGTAGGGGCCTCCGCGTCAAACTCTTCGACGTATTCGCTCAACATACGCAGGCTGTTCATAGCGCCTTTAAAAGATGGACGTCTAGCAAAAGGCCCTGCCGGCATGGGAATCTGAGACTCGAAAGGAGCTGGAGTCGGTGTGATTGCTGCAAAACAAATCATAGTTAGATATCGGCTTAAGAGATAAAGAAGATGCAAGAGCGACGAAGGCTACTATACCGGCTACGAAAGGTGGCAGAGCCGGGAGTACTGGTGGCGTGACGATTCTCTCGTCCCCTCCTTCAATTTGTAGTGTTGTAATCAATTTAAAAATTAATAACGACAGGGTCACCCATTAAAGAAAAGAAAAGACGTCGGTTAGAAAAGGTACTCACCGGCACCAGCAGGCAGACTAACTTCCGACTGGAAGGAGAAGTGCGGGTTCAACACTTGATACAGGTGATCGAAGAGAACTCTTGCAAGGTTCCGATGATACATGGTCAGTACATGAAAGATGCTATCCTCGATTTAAATTAAATCACAAACCTATACCTTCCAGCTTTTGAGAGGATGTAAGAGGAGACGGAGGGACAGCGACCGTCAGAACGGCAATTGATGATGCTTCTTCAGCTGACACAACCTCTGCGCTCGCCACACCTACATTTGAAATAAACAAAATGTCATCAGAAGGGACCCAAAGGGATTGCAAAACGAAAAGAATGCAGGGATCTGAGACTTACCAGCCTGGTCATCAGCCAAAACTGCGACGGAAGCATCACCAAGCGTCGCGACTTCTTCAGTCCCATTTGGGGGGACGTTTTCCGCACCAGTGGCTTCATCCCCTGATTCTACGAGAGCCGTCGTAACACTCGCAATGCCGGGCGATGGCAGGGAACCGCAATGGGAAAGAGTAGCAATTGGGGCAGTCCCGGACTCCTGAGAAAGAGTGGTCACTTCAGGCTCGGTGGTTGCCGTTATTTCACCTACCACCTCCTCATCAGGACTTGGCCCTGTAAGGTATGATATATGAGAATCTGAAGATCAAACTTTAATAAAAGGACCCAGTTTTACGTTACCTTGGGACGACCTTTCAATTGCCTCCCGAGCCGTGCGTACCACCTGTCTATGAGCGGTAGACAGGGCGGCCGGAGCACCCTCTGGAGAAATAGGGACATGGGAAGCAGTGCTCGAGGCTGCACCTACAGCCAAGGCGGCATTGCGTTCCTTCGCTACACGCCTCTTGCGCTTCCTTTCAGCCTGAGCCGCGAGAGCTGACCTCCTCAAGACCTCCGTCAAGGAAACGTCATCGTCCGAACCAAGTTCTGCCTCCGGCGCCGTTACGACATCCATCATCGGCTGCTTCTGCGAGACCCCTAATGGCGACTTAGGGATAGCCGTGGCTGCATTGGCCGGCGCTAGCGATGTTTCCGCGTCACCACTCGCGATCGGCACTGCACTTGGGATAACCTGAGTCGAGATAGTCCTTGTAATGAGATAAAAAAAAGAGATAGTTTACCTATAAAAAAGGAAAATGAAGACACAGCGAGCCGAAATATACTAAGGCCCAACGAAGCGCGGAGCCTCTCTTCCTCTTCAAAAGTCTTGAGGAAAGCTGTGGGGCCTCTTCGGCAGAGATACCTGTTGTAAAGGAAAACGTCAGCCAAAGCATAGAAATTAAAATGACCAGGGAAAGATAAGACTGAAGTATACCTGATTGAGAAATGGTGATTAGCGCTGCCTCGTTACGAGCCAATTGCGCTGAAACCGTGATAGCAGCCTCCAGATCAGTATCATCCGGCGCCATGAATAAACCTTTATTGGTCCCGTATTCGCTCAAGCCCTCACTGTAAAGAGCAAAGGGCTCTTGGCCAATTACAACGTCCGCAGAAAGTATAGACTTCTTTTTCTTCTACGAACGAGTGTCGGCGGCCGATAACACGAGCTTGCGCTTGGCGGGCAACTTTGGACGACGAGTTCCAATCTCCTCACCCACACCGGACTCGGGAGACGCCGCGACTACCGCTTTTTCGGGCACATGGGGTAGGGGCAGCTCACGTATAGCACTTGGTAGTACAGCCACAGCGGCTTCTCTCAAGGGAGGACGGACAATGGTCCGTCGCTTCAAGGGAACGGCTGGATTACCAGCCAGGGCGGTACCCTTGCGATCAAGCAGCAATCGCTTTTCTGCCCTAATAACGGCGCCCATCGAATGTTGATACCATGCCACATATACATTTAGGGCTTTTGGAACACAACTCGGCTCACTGATGAAGAAATTGGACCCTGTGTTTAGGCGCATGAAGTGGTGCAAAGTGCTCCGGATACCCTTTTTAATAGCAACCGGTTCTGACAAGAAGGCCTCAAGCGGGATGCCCTGATTATAGCTTAATTGCTGGGCAAAACGATGCGGGTTGTACCTCATGAACAACGCCAAATCATTCTGCCTAAACACGAGAAAGTTCGGCCTGATGGAGTATAAATGAAGAATCTCCCGAGCTTTCAAGATAGAGGCCCCGTCTTTAAAAATGTCCCACAATGGCTGCACCGTTTTTGCGGATTCCTTACCGATAGTCAGAATCTTATCGGTAAAGGTCATGCCATCTCTAACCGTGCGTGGACGAAGGAGCAAACCCCTAGCTTCCCGCTGTGTCGGATTTACAATAGATGTGTCAACTAGCCGGATGATCCGAGGGAAGTTATACTTGTCATAGAAGCAAGGCCTTTTGTGGATACTGAAAACACCAAGTACATGTAGCTCGATCCATGACATGAAATAATGCATCGAGAAGTTCACGAGCTGCACTCCTGGTTCAGTAGTGTCTGCCGCCAAGCTGAGGCCATGATACAAATGGGCTAACCCAGCAACCCCGACGGCCACTTGCATCCCAACAACCATTCGGTGAGCTGGATAAAAAACGGACGTTCTAATATGGCAAGGATGCGTTGGAAGCACAAACCAGCTTAGCCATAGCCCAAGGCAACCCAAAAAGAACGCTTCTTCATCAATCTCAGGAGCTGCAAGCTCTGTGAAAGAGATGACCGGTGTGTTGGGGAAAAAGAAATCCCTCTTATCCGCCTCCTCTGCCAGCTGGTTGTCCAAACCAAAACCAAAAGAATCGTCGAGTTTGGCAAATTTCGCGGCTTCCTTCGACAGGACATCTGAGCGGAGAAAACGGGTGATGAAATATGTGAAATTAACCCTGCGGCCTCCAGATTCGAGAAAAAGGCCCTCATAGATATTCAACACTTTAATCAAACTGGGGAATTGATGTTGAATAGCGTTCTCCGGGGTAAGGCCTGTCATCACTGACTTGGCAGCAAAGACGTACTCGTCCGGAGGAAGCAGCTCCTCGTAGTGTTCCCCTAACCGGTAAGCCAGAAATCTCTGCAAACTCCTCTAAAGAGATTGAGACTTATCGGTCCAACAGAAAGAAGGAAGGTGTGGGTCGGAATGTTCCATTGCTCCAGAAAAGGCTTGACCCACCATACAGGAGGTGTGGAATACTGGAACAAAGAAGCATAGATCGCGGGGTACAACCCGAGCCTTAGCAGCTGTGACTTCTTTGCCGATAAGATGTATCGGGCCCACTGCAGATATCCGGCTGGGTGACGGGGAGTTAATCCTATGTTGTATGGCTGTCCCCAAGGGCACGACTCGCCCTGACATATGCGCCGCCCTAGAGTATTCAAAGCCGTCGGCGGCTGTACGGGTATTGCAGCCATAGCAGGCTGAAGGAGGCCCTCTGAAGTCCAGTTGACCTCCTCTACGACATAGTTCACTGGAGGTGCGTCATCATAAGGGATCGCCGAAATCGACTCCGAAGGCGTTGTGCAAGAAAAGCTCCGTCGGCCCCTGATAATTTGACTGTACCATCTACCCTATAGATGAAGGTTCTTTTGTTCCGGATCATGATCTTTGATCAGTGCAAACACTTCCCTATCAACAGGTGTCTCAGGGAATCCGCTTTCCGAATGGACAAAAGGGAAAGAAGTGTCGAAAGACATAGTACCTGCGCGGAAAAGAACAGAAGTCAGCCGTCAATGCAACAATTTAAGTTCTATCACTAGGTACTTTAAATTCGTACCGCACTGCAATGCAGTGGAAAGGGACCCGGGGGGACCCACATAATCTAAATGATAACTCATCATTAATAAAAAAAAGTCTCATCATTTGATGAGACTGTCATTAAATGAGGAAATTTTCAAAGGATTCTCATTTAATGAGGATCCCTCGGGCCAAGGAGTAAATCTCCCATTGAGAGCAGCGCTCTACAACAGAGTGATATCTGTCAAACTCTGATGATGAAAGGAATAAAAATTCCTCAAGAAAAATTCTGAAGAGCCATGCTCTGTAAAGATGATAGAATAACCCATCAGAAAAACTTAAAGTCAAGTTTTTAATGAATTAAAAATTCTGAGATCTTCAAGATATATGAACAAACTCTAGGAGTTCTTCATAAAAGATTAACAAATTTACGTGATTTGAAAGAGCAAAGCTCTGTTAATGGGTTAAGAGACCCTAGAAAGATCTCTTTAGATCTATGATTTCAAGAGAGCAAAGCTCTGTTAACAAAACCCTAAAAAGGTTTTCTTTAGATCTATGATGTGAAAAGAGCAAGGCTCTGTTAATAGGTGAAACCCTAGATTATTAACTAATCCCTTCAAAGATTTAATCTTTACCTAAATTTTGACAGAAATTTGTCTCTAAGAAAGTTCTTAAAACAAAGAGCTATGCTCTGAAGGAGAATTAATTCTCAGAAAACAAGAAGGAAGATGAACAAAGATCATTCCAAGGGCAAAAGGCCCTATTTATAGGCACTGAGAGCCGTTTCAATTTCTAAGTTGATCTAACGGCACAGATGCTGCCACCGCTGCACTCACGAGTAAGCCACGTGAGCGCAACGGTGGGGGGCATTTGTTTCTCTCAATCAGAGCAAAGCTCTGTTTAAATTCAAAATTTGAAATGAAGCAGCGTTTCATAGCAGCAACAAAGCTGGGAGTCAAAGACTCTGAGGCAGCGCTCACGTGCAAAGCACATGAGCGCTAGCGCTAAGAGCGCTGCATTCTAAGCAGCGCACCACGTGCAAAGCACGTGAGCGCTAGCGCTAAGAGCGCTGCACTTTAAGCAGCGCACCCCGTGTAAAGCACGTGAGCGCTAGCGATAGAACAAAATGTTCTCGACCCTTAGATCAAAGATCCAACGAACATGATTAAAAATCATCAATTGACCAGAATAAAATTCTGTTAAGGAAACATCCCTCAGAATTTTTCCAAACAGAAAAGATTGTGCTCTGAAAATCAGAACACCGTTGGATCAATGATCCATTGGTGATTAAAAATCACCAAAATACAGAATAAATTCTGTATGGGGAAAATTTCCCAATCTTATTAAAAACAAGAAGATTTCCTTCTGTAAATCAGAAGCCCTTGGATCAAAGATCCAACGGGGAAACATCCCCAAATAAATTAGAGAAAAGATCTCCTTAACTGATTCAACAAATCAGCCTTCACTATATAAAGGACCCAAGACTTCAAGTCTGATATAGGGGAACCCCCCTATAAACTTTGAGAAAGTTCAGAGAGAAGAGCAAGCTCTTGACAGAAGAAGGATTTCTTCAAGGTAAAATATAGAGATCAAAGCATCTCATCAGAAAAAGAACTTAGTCTTATGCTAGATCATAGATTTATAAGAAAAATTGTCTTTCACAAAAAAGATCATAGCATCTCATTATAAAAAAGAGGGAGAATAATTCAATTCTCTTAGGATCACAGATCCATAAAGGTAAAGCCTTTCACCAAAAAACATAAGAGATTGAAACATCTACAATAAAATAAGAACTTTGTTCTTAGATCTATGAGACAAAGTCTCTTATAAGAGAAAATTTAATTGTCAGGATGCAAAAGCTGCCTAAAAAGAGCCTTAGCGCTCAAATTAAAAGGAGCGCCTCAGCGCTCCAAATCTAGCGCACAGCACTGCAGAGCCATAGCGCTCCAAATTTAAAGAAGCGCTATGCGCTCATTGACTGGCGCTTAGTGCCAAGCGCGCCACATGCTCCTCACGTGTGCGCTACTTAACAGAAGCGCTCTGGGCTCATTGACTGGCGCTCATCGCCAAGCGCGCCACGTGCTCCTCACGTGTGCGCAACTTAACAGAAGCGCTCTGCTCTCATTGACTGGCGCTCATCGCCAAGCACGCCACGTGCTCATCACGTGTGTGCTACTTAAAAGAAGAGCTCTGCGCTCATCGACAAGCGCGCCACGTGCTCCTCACATGTGCGCTACTTAACAGAAGCGCTCTGTGCCCATTGACTGGCGCTCAGCGCCAAGCGCACCACGTGCTCCTCACGTGTACGCTAAGAGAACATAAACTGTTCTATAAATAAAGCCCCAGAGCTATGATGAGTGCTCAGCACTCAATAAAAGACAAAAATAATTGTCAAAAACCAAACAAATGTTCAACATTTTAACTGAATGGGCCGAGCCCAAGTTGGCCACAGATCCCTAATTCAGATTAATTGAGCTCATATGCTCATAAATCTTTGATCTTAGTCCCAAATTGGACTACAGATCTCCCAACCAATATTGGTTCAAGGGTACATCTCTTCACTCCTCTGATATGTGTCATTGTAATCCTTCAATGTCTTCAGAGAGGTGATGGGTCTCGACAACCAGACATTCCATAGACTGTGGGGTCCTTAAACTCATGGACTATGATGTCCTTAAACTTTACAGACTGTGACGTCTTTAAACTGGACTATGATGTCCTTAAAATTTGTGGACTGTGAGGTCCATAAACTCATAGAATATGATGTCTTTAAACTTTACAAACTATGATGTCTTTAAACTGGACCGCAAAGTTCCTAAACTACAACAATAGAGTCCAAATGCTCTTTTGTTGGAAATAAATGATCCTGTTAAGTAGATCTTAGTCTAAAATTAGACTAATGTATCCTTAACAAACGTTTAAGTTGATCTTAGTCTCAAATGAGATTAACGATCCTTAAACCCAACCCAAAACCCAAATCTAAGAAAATACGGATTTGGACTAATCCACGCCCTACAGGCGATAACATAAATTAGTCTCCATATACAATCCACGGGCAACCAAAAACAAAACAAACATCCACGACATGAAGTGGCCATCTAGAGAAGGAGAAAGTGGTTACCGCGATGCGGTAGCATAATTAACTACAGGGGCTTGCGCCTGCAGGGAAGAGCGTCCCCACAATCAAAAACCCCTCACCACGAGGGGGAATCTGACGAAGTCTGCTACATCGGCCGCATCCGTCTAAACTTTTGATACATGGTGCCATAAATCAACTTGGCAATTTTGGAGAGGTGGATGGATAAAACCAAATAGCATCTACCCCTAAAATTCAGGCCGGATGTCCCAACGTCCCGGTCGCATCTTTCGGCGGCGAACAATAGGGGCAACAATTGGGATTATTGGCCTCACCGGGCTGCAATGGTCGTTTTGGATCCGGCAAGGTGATGAGCCTGTTGCGCACCGCCGGCTCAAACAGTCTCCTCATTTTATCTCGGGGAAACGAATAAGGGCGCTTCAGTTTCTCATTGAAGAATCGCCGTCTATCATCTTGGCGATCAGTTGGTTTTGGACCACTGGGCTGCTGCTGAGCATTGGCGACGAAGATCGCTTTCCTTTTCCCTTTTCGCTTCGAGATTCCAACTTCGAAAAAGATGGTCTATGACCCATCTGATCCATTTGGGCCAGCTTGTCAATCAAGGCCTGGAAAGTAGTTGGCTTGAAGAACATCATGAACTGGGATATGGTCGCCTGCGGATCAAGAGTACCCACGAACATGCCTACCGCAGGCGCTTCTTCGATGCGCTGCTCGCACTTCGACCATAGATTCTGCCACTGTATCGCGTACTGCACCCATGTTTCGCCTGGCTTCACTCTGGCGTTAATTAATGCGGTGATCGTGGTGTGCTCGCTAGCGCTTGCGAACCTTTGTGTGAACAATAACTCCATTTCTGCAAATGTCTTAACGGAGTCGTTCGGGAGCTCGGAGTACCATTCAAACGCTGTCTCCGACAAGCTGCCAACAAACTGACGAAGCAGCAGTTTGTCGTCACCTCCGGTGTTACCGCACAGAGCCCTGAATTGAGCCACGTGTTGGTGTGGATTCCCTGTCCCCTTATATACATGGAATTTAGGGATCGTATATCCCGGCGGGTACTTGATTTGATCATACCAGCCTATATAGGGTCGTCTAGTCTTAACAATTTGGCCAACCGCTTCGTTCGCCTGATGAGCTCATATCTGTTGAGTGATATGGTCATCCAGGGCGGCTTTAGAAATGGTCTCCTCTTTTGCTGCTGAGCAAGCCGGAAGAGGGCTCGATGTCTCTCCCCTATCGTCTTCAAGGATAATTGGAGGGTCTTCAGCTGGAGGATCCAGTTGTAATATCATCCCGACCATGTCTTAGAATAAAAGCGCCATTCATTTTATGTTGGCAGCTTGTTCCGCTGCCTCTTTGTCCTTCTTCTCGAGGATTCTGCGGAGGAACTCAGCATCGATTTCTTGTTCATGACGCTGCTCTGACGACGACTCCGGGCTTTCTTTTGGCCCAGTGAGTGCGGCCATCTGTGTTAACATTTCCTGAAGCTTCTGTTTTTGCTCCTTGGCCTTTTTTTATGGATCTGGTGAGTGGTCGATGACCCGTAGAGATACGGCTATCCTCTTTCCTGGATGCCATATAAACAGTGTGCATCACCATGCCCCCAGACTTGGGGTGTTTAGATTCAGTACCCTTGAGATTCGTCGCGAACACGAGAACTTTCTCCGGCCTCCTTCTTTTGTGGGCAGTCGAAGTTGAGGGAGCCGTTGCAGCGGGCACCCAAATAGATGACATCTCCTGTGGCATGACAGGGTGGTCCTTCTCTTGCCAAACTTTCATCTTCTTCGATCGGCGGGAGTATTCTTGGTTGATCACCGAGTTTTGGACCTGTTGCCAAACCTTGTGAATTTTAGAGGACAGCCGCTGAGGGGGCTGCTCTGGCTTCACCTTTGTAACGTTCTCAGTAGGTGAAGGAAATCTTTTTAGCACGGCCGTCGGAGAGTTCTTGCGCACCCTCCTGAGTGGTTCAAAGCTGTTTCCAGTTGGAACAACAGCATCGACTTGCACCGTTGGAGCCGACGGGGTAAGTCCAGATGGGGAATTGCCCCCAGCTTTCCTCACTCGGCGCCAGTGGCGACGTCGAGCATGTCGAGCAGACGGTACTGGCTCAGCTATGGGGTGACTTCTTCATGCCCCCTGCTCTTATAAGAGGCTGTTGTCGTCGTTAGCCTGTCGAAAACCGACGTCCACTGAGAGGGGATGGCCAACCAGTCGAAGGCAGACTTTCGGACAGGGGTAGCAGCCTTGGTGACTTCGCCCGGAACGAGAGTTGGAACGGCCAGTCTTGCAAAGACTGATCTTTTATGAGGAGAAGCCACTTTGACGAATTCTTTCACTGGACCAGGGATGGCTATCCGTTTCGGGATAACCCCTTCAGGTATAGCAGGCTTCTTCATGGGCCCATTGGAGTTTTGGCTTAGCCTATCAAAGACTGAGGTGCTGGACTTGGGTGACCCGTTGAAAGGGGCCATAGTAGTCGCAAGCCAATCAAAGACCGACTTCTTCGGAGCTTCTTGCAACGGCATTGGGGCATTGAAGCTCATGGGTGGGAGCATGGTCCTAAAGAACGGCCCAGTGGTGGCTTGCGTCACTTGTTCCACTGGCATCTTGAAAACGGAGGCCGCTTGAGGCTTATAAGTCACTCCTCCTGTGAGGACGGAGCGGGAGTTGTTGCAGCCGGAGTAGTTAGAAGCCATTGATCGTCTTTTTCTGCACGGAGCAAAACACCAAATCTTAGTACTTCGAATCCAGGGGCAACCACATTAAACAGAGATTCATTCGCGAAACAAGACACACGAAGTGTGGAGTGGAAAGAGGAAAAGGTCCCACCGGGCGTGCCAGAATCTGTTCGCCGCCGAATTCTCCATAGTCGAATTTGGGGGCAGATACTATTTGGTTTTATCCGTCCACCTCTCCGAAGATGCCAAGTTGATTTATGGCACCATGTATCGGAGGTTTAGACAGATGCGGCCGTTGTAACAGACTTCGTCAGATTCCCCCTCATTTGAGAGGTTTTTGATTGTGGGGTCGCTCTTCCCTGTAGGCGCAACCCTCTGCAGTTAATTACGCTACCGCATCGCGGTAACAACTTTCTCCTTCTCCAGATGGTCACTTCGTGTCGTGTGTGTTTATTTTATTTTTGGTTGCCCATGGATTGTATACGGAGACTAATTTATGTTGTTGCCCGTAGGGCGTGGATTAGTCCAAATCCGTATTTTCTTAGATTTGTGTTTTGGTTTGGGTTTAAGGATCGTTGATCTCATTTGAGACTAAGATCAACTTAAATGTTTGTTAAGGATACGTTAGTCTAATTTTAGACTAAGATCAACTTAACAGGATCATTTAGATCCAACAAAAGAGCATTTGGGCTCTATTGTTTTAGTTTAGGGACTTTGCGGTCCAGTTTAAAGACGGCATAGTCTGTAACGTTTAAAGACATCATAGTCTATGAGTTTAAGGACCTCACAGTCCATGGTAGTTTAGAGACATCATAGTCTGTAAAGTTTAAGGACATCATAGTCCATGAGTTTAAGGACCTCACAGTCCATAAGGTTTAAGGACATCATAGTCCATGAGTTTAAGGACCTCATAGTCCATCAAGTTTAAGGACATCATAGTCCAGTTTAAAGACGTCATAGTCTGTCTGGTTTTAGTTCAACCGTTTGGAGATGCACCAAAAGTTATCGGTTATTGGGACCCTCCACCTCTCTGAAGACGTTGAAGAATTACAACGACATGTATCAGAGGTATGAAGAGATGTACCCTTGAACCAATGTTGGTTGAAAGACTCTGGGAATTACTTTGAATGTCATATGGGATGATCAATTTTGGAAGACAAGAGTATATTTGGGGTTCAGTTTCAGGGGATCTTGCCTCTTGAAAACTTAGCTAATTTGTGCTAAGATTGGCTCGAATATAGTGTCAAACACTAGAGTACATTCAGCGCTCACGTGCTCCCACATGAGGCGCTTAAAGTTATGTTAAACACTAAAACTGAAGTGCTCACGTGGGGTCATGTGAGGCGCCTGAAGATTGGGCCTTGCTTCTTTTATTTTACTCTCAGAATATGCATATAAGTGTTAAACACTTGATCTTTATGACCATCACGTGTGGGCACGTGATGGGTATTCATGCGTTGGCTATTAAAGTATTTGTCAGGGGTCACATGGGAGCACGTGATACACTCTAAAAGAGAAACTGTCTTGGCTTTACTCCCTTTTGTTTTAAGGAGCTTTTTAAGGATCACGTGGGAGCACGTGATACACCCTAAAAGAGAAACTGTCTTTATTGTTTTCCCTTTTCCCTTTTTAAATAAGTGTTAAACACTTTGGGAAATATCTTTTTCTGGTTCAAAGAAAGGGGATGACGTGTTACCACGTGATCATCAATATGCATATAATTTTGAGTTTCAAGTCGCTTACTAACTTCTCTTCTCTTCTTTTTTTATAGGAATTTAATTCCTCGGAAATTTGCATAGCGGAATCTCCCCAATGAGAACTAACTTTTCAATTTTATGGGGAGATCTGCTTCTGCAGATCTATCACCATGAGGAAGATCTAAGTTCTTATATTAGGGGTTAAACCCTATCCTTGTTGGAGGATTTAAATTCCTACTTGCTTTTGTGGGAGAATAGAATTCTCTGAACCTAGGTCTTCCCTTACGTTTTAGATCTACATTGCAGAATCTTCCCGATGAGAATTAAATTCTAAACTTATGGGGAGATCTGCTTTTGCAGATCTTCAACCAGAGAAAGAACTAAGTTCTTGTTTAGAAGAGTTAAACTCTTGGTTTTGAGAATTAAATTCTCTTTTGTTTTATGGAATGATCTCCTTCCTTCTCTTACCTATAGTTTCTTTCTTCTCTGAAGAGATCTTCTTTTTTCTGGAGAATTAAATTCTCTTTTTCTTTTGTTTTTAGGGAGAGGTTTTTCTCTTTTTCTCTGTTCAATCCTCTCTTCTGTTCTCTTTTTTTCTCTTCCTTCTTGGCTCCTATTTATAGGAGAAAGAAAAGAATCGGTTTGTTCAGTCCATCTCTCATTGAGAGATTTTGATTGATATTATAACCAACATGATCTTTTAGATCACTCGGTGAATTTTATTTACCATTGGATTTTTAATCCAAAAGATATTTTATTTGTTGTTCCTGGCAAATTTTAGGAAAATATTTCCTTGTATAGAATCTTTCTATAAATTGGTGATTTTTAATCACCATTGGATTTTTAATCCAACGATGCTCCTTTTTACAAAGTGCAATCTTTTTTGTTTGGAAAGATCTAAGGAAATATTTTTCAATTAGGGTTTTTAATTCCTTTTAATTAGAATTTAATTCTATTAGTTCAGAGGGTTTAAGGGTTTATCACGTGTTGGCACGTGACCTTACCAATTAAGCATTTAATTAGAATTTAATTCTATTGGTTCAGACTTTAAAGGGATCAGGAACCCATCATGTGTTGGCACGTGACCCCACTGATTAAGCATTTAATTAGAATTTAATTCTATTAGTTCAGAGGGCTCAGAAACCCATCACGTGTGGCACATGACCCCACTGATAAAGCATTTAATTAGAATTTAATTCTATTAGTTCAGAGGGCTTAAGAGTCTATCACGTGTTGGCACATGACCTTACCAATTAAGCATTTAATTAGAATTTAATATTATTGGTTCAGACTTCAGAGGGATCAGGAACCCATCACGTATTGGCACGTGACCCCACTGATTAAGCATTTAATTAGAATTTAATTCTATTCGTTCAGAGGGCTCAGAAACCCATCACGTATTGGCACGTGACCCCACTGATAAAGCAATTAATTAGAATTTAATTCTATTAGTTCAGAGGGCTCAGGAACCCATCACGTGTTGGCACGTGACCCCACTGATTAAGCATTTCCAATTGTTTATTTCATTCAACGCCTATAGGCTTTGCCTGTAAAAGGTCACGTGCCTGCACGTGAGACCCGGTCACGTGTGGGTACGTAATGCCCCCTTTGGGGGTTTTCCTTGCTGCTTTATTTGTATTTTATTCAGTTCTTATGAGGGAACAAATGCTTTTAATTTCTTTTAATTAGAATTTAATTCTATTAATTCAGTGGGTTCAAGTGCCCATCACGTGTGGGCACGTGACTTTATAAATTAGGCATTCAGGCTTAGATAGAATCTGCCCATAAAAGGTCACGCGTTTGCACGTGAGGCCCGGTCACGTGTGAGCACGTGAAGCCCTATTTGGGGGTTTTCCTTGCTGGTTTATTTGTATTTTATTCAGTTCCCATGAGGGAACAAGGTTCATACAGAATATGTATAGATTACCGAGTTCTGAACGAAGTGATGATAAAGAATAAGTATCCACTACCGCGCATCGACGATCTGTTCGATCAGCTAAGTGGGTCTTGCGTATTCTCAAAGTTAGATCTTCGTTCAGCTTATCATCAGGTGAAAGTCAAAGAGACTGATATTCCGAAGACGGCATTCAGGAATCGCTATGGTCGTTACGGATTTCTCGTGATGCCATTCGGAGTGACCAATGCACCTGCCATCTTCATGAATCTGATGAACCAAGTTTTCCAAGAGTACCTAGACAGGTTTGTTGTCATTTTCATCGACGACATCCTGGTGTATTTAAAGAACAGGAAAGAACACGTCGAGCATTTGCGGATTGTCCTGGAGACATTGCGACAGCATCAACTCTATGCCAAGTACAGCAAGTGTGAATTTTGGCTAGAGCAAGTCGAATTTCTATGACACATCGTTTCAGACGAAGAAATCTCAGTAGATCCAGCTAAAGTGGCAGCCGTTAGCGAATGGCCGACACCAAAGACGGTAAAGGATATTCGAATTTTCTTGGTTTTAGCAGGATACTACCGAAGATTCATTGAAGGTTTCTCGAAGATTGCAGCACCCCTGACCAAGCTTACACGTAAAGATGAAGAATTCGTGTGGTTAGAAGCATGTGAACAAGTTTTTTTATAGAACTCAAGTCTAGATTGACATCAGCTCCTATTCTTGTAATACCGGATCAATATGGAGGTTTCATTGTGTATTGTGATGCATTCAGTAAGAGATTATGATCCGTTCTACACCAGCATGGGAAAGTTATAGTGTTTGCATCAAGGCGGCTGAAAGTTTATGAGGGCAACTATCCAACACATGACTTGGAGTTGGCGGCCGTTATCTTTGCACTTAAGATTTGGCGTCATTATCTTCTGAGAGAACAAGTGAATATATACACTGACCACAAGAGTATGAAGTATGGATTTACTTAGCAGGAGTTGAATATACGGCAGAGAAAATGGATAGAACTCATGGCGGACTTCGATATCAACTTACAATATCATCCAGGGAAGGTGAATGTAGTTCCTGATGCACTTAGCCGTCAGCTACTATCAATGAATCTCACCGCACAGTGAAAGCTACAGCAGGAATTGCACGGGATGGAGATAGAAGTAGTTATGCCAGGTAATGTTTCGTATTTGATGAACTTACAGGTTCAGTCTACTATTGTCAATCAGATCAAAGCAGCTCAAGCAAGTGATGCCAAGCTGCAAAAGATCCGAGAACAAGTAGAAAGTGGACTTAGAACAGATTTCATCATCCACGAAGACGGATCTTTGAGATATGGAAGTCGATTGTGTGTACCACAAGGTTCTGTTCGGGAAGAGTTGATGAAAAAAACTCATAGATCTTCTTATTCAGTAGACCCCGGTGGTACCAAGATGTACAAAGATCTATGGTAACACTACTGGTGGTATGGAATGAAGCGCGAAGTAGCCAGAAGTATAGCCAAGTGTTTGGTGTGTCAGCAAGTAAAAGCTAAATATCACAGGATTGCTGGTCTACTTCAACCATTACCTATCTCAGAATGAAAATGGAAGCACATTACCATGGACTTCGTGACTGCACTTCCTCGCAGCATGAAAGGTAACGACGCAGTATGGGTTATTGTGGATCGACTCACTAAGTCGGCTCACTTTATTCCCTTTCGAGTTGGTCAATCTACCGAGATGTTAGTAAAGAAGTATATGGAGGTAAGCATGAATATAAAGTAAGATTTAACCTTAAAGTGTACTATTTTTGATACCCCATGAACTCATGCAGGAGATCATGAGATTACATGGAGTACCAGTTTGCATCATCTCCGATAGTGATACCATATTTCGATCGCAGTTTTGGCAGAGTCTGCAAGCTAGCCTGGGAACGAGTCTGAACTTCAGCATGGCTTACCATCCACAAACAGACGGACAGTCCGAGCGAACAATTCAGATTCTGGAAGACATGCTAAGAGCTTGTATGTTAGATTTCGGAGGTTCGTGGGAAGATCACCTACATCTTGTGGAGTTTTCATACAACAACAGCTACCAAACGAGTATTGGAATGGGACCGTTTGCAGCGCTTTATAGAAGGAAGTGTCGTTCACCACTAAGTTGGGATGACATCGGAGATCGGGAACTCCTTAGACCAGAGATGATCGTGGCAACTGTGGACGTAGTTCGCACGATGAAGGAAAGAATGTGTATAGCCCAAGACAGACAGAAGCACTGGGCTGATACAAAGCGCCGACACCTGGAGTTCCAACCCTAGAGATCATATTTTCTTAAAGATTTCTCCAAACCGAGAAGTAATTCGCTTTGGCAAGAGGGGTAAGCTCAGTCCGAGATATATAGGACCGCTCGACATACTCGAACGAGTCGGAGAAGTAGCATATCGTTTGGCACTACCACCCTCATTGAAAGGAGTGCACAACGTATTCCACATATCCCAGCTTTGTAGATATGTGAACAACCCCAGCCACATCCTTGATCACTCCGAGCTCACTGTACAAACAGATCAATCTTGTAAGCAACAACCCGTTGAAATCCTGGACCGAAAGGTAAAGTCACTAAGGAACAAGGAAGTAAACTTGATTCGAGTGATGTGGAGAAAGATTCGCCAGGAGAATTAACGTGGGAACAAGAAGACGACATGCGTGCAAGATACCCTTTCTTATTTATAAACTAGTCCTTATGTAAATGTAAATTTCGAGGACGAAATTTTTATAAAGAGGGTAGAATGTAACGACTCTGATTTTACTGTACGAAATTTTTTAAGTTAATGTACAGAAAGGAGTTTACAAGCCTGAGTACACTTTATATTTATTTTTGTTTAAGAACAACAAGAAACAACTTGTAGCTACTGGTAAAGCATTGCACTGCTGTGACGTAGCCTCTTTGTTCGAATCCCATCAGCCACGTATTATTTTTCTGAATTTTTTAAAAAACTTTTTGGAAGCCCAAAAGTTTACATGTGCACTGCACATAAAATGAAAAGTCTGAATAAAAAAAATATGGAAAAGGATTTAAATACAGACGACGACACGTGGCAAAAATCCAACCCACTTCCCCTCACCAACGGCCGGCGAGATGAACCTTCGGGCCGGCACCGCCGAGCCCCACTGTAGGGAATGTCCCCGTTCTCTGCATACTAAAACCTTTGGCCTACCCCCATTACCCCCATACTGTTTGTTTTCTATGCAAACTAACAGAGACTTCAATTTCATCCATTAATCCAATTTTTAATGCATTTTAATTCTTTCTTCAATTCCAAAACCCTAAATTTACACTATAAATACAACCCGATACCCTAGCACTCTTCATTCTGAAATCTATTGCCAAAATTCTCAAAAAAAATTCTAAGTCTAAGAAGAGTAAAAGTGGAGTTAGCCCTAGGTTAAATTCCGACGAGAATTCGAGACGTTTCCGACAACCCCGTGACTCCACGAAGGCTACTACCCTCATCCTCTATCTCCCCTCTCCTTTAAACTTGTAAGTCACATCCCTTTCTTCTCCTTCTACTTTAAAAGTCTCTTTTTATAAAACATGTCGGTAAGTGGAGTTACACCGACATTTGTTTCTAAAACTTTTGAAAACCACAATTCTTCTTAAGAATCACTTGTACTCATGTCTAGATCTTACTTGTAATCATTTAACTAATATTTAGAAACCAATTTCACTCTAAAACTTCATGTTAATTAATTTTAATTAAGCTTTTACGTTTAAATACCATGAAGTTTATATTCGTTATCTTTTAAATATTTTGCGTAGCATACCTTTAGAAAACTTCACAAGGTAATGACCTACCTCTCACATACACACATATTGACATACCACGATTCTCTTGAGACATAACTTTTATGGCAAAATACGACTTTTCATTAAAATACCATGAACTATAAAAACCTGATTTTTCTTTTAAATAGTATTATTAACTCTTTTCGATTATGCCTCTACAACCTATTTTGGGGAACCCGTTCTTAGATGGTGTGGATTATCGCACATTCTCGGGCTAGTAGAGCGAGATGCAGACCTCCTCACGGAGCATACGGTCTCAAAAGATTTTTAATACGATTTTAAGAAAAAACGAGATTTTTCTAATTGGTAATAAAATTAATTTTTATATTATATATATATTATCAAACCACCTATTTTCAAGTTATAACAAAATTCCATGTTTCTTCTAGAAATTAAAAGAATGGCAAATTTCATCAAAATATCATCAAGTATCAATTCAAGCCAAGTCTTACACTAAAATATCTTGAAATATTCAAGCTATGTAAATATTCACTAATATACATCACTCTTTAAAATTCACATTCATGAAAACCCTAAATACAATAAATAATTACTCAAGATTTATTTGAAAGTATATAAAAACATTTTTCATAAAACCCCCTCGGGTTATATAAATTACATTAAGGACCTTAGTAAATATAGGTTTAAACGGAATCCGTTCTCTTGAGCCTCAACGAGCCGGAGAATGAGAGTGATTTCCTATTTAAGGTAGATAACTAAAATGGAGTTATCAACGGTAATTGTCTTGGAAAAAAACACAAATCTTGCCGTCCATGTGCAGCAGTTATCGATCTCCTAAACCTAATTCAGGATTCCAAATTCTGTTTAAAGTGTCTGACTCAAGCCTGAGTCCTATTAACCTGAATCCAATTCAACATGAATCTAATATACCAAACATGACTACTTGAACCTGAATACCAGAACAAGATCAACATGCAGCATAACTTGACTTGACCGAACCATGGCTACATCTTGACTTGATTGCATTCCAACTTAATATATTCTGAATCTGTTTACATAAACAACTTATACCATGTTCTTTGCAAGTCTGATAAACTGCAAATCAATACAATCAATACAACATACATTATGGGGTTTAACGGGGTAGACTGGTACAGAATATGTTAAAAGCGGTACGTTGATGGACACTAAAAGACACCTACATGAACATCCTATGCCGTTGTCCCGTGGGTTTTGACGGGGCCTTGTACTTACATGTTACCATAGTCCACGGGATAGTTAGACTCCTCTCGTATACACTGATATATTATGTACCAAGTTATAAACAACTACGTTAGTATAACAAACACATACTTGTTCAGATTACCAGTTCTATTCTCTTTACTTGTCTTATTCTATTCTTTCTTTTGGGACTTACCGAGCGCTTGTTCATTGACTATATTCCTATTTCTTTCTTTCTTTGGAATGTTCGTCAGAAGGACCCGACTCTCAGGAGACCGAGCCCAGCCAGAACGACTTGGATCAGTTTTCAGAGGAGCCAGACTTTTAGCTTGTACTTGTACATATCTTTACTTTTGTATGCCACTATTTAGGAATTGCTTTCTATCGTTGTATTTTCCTTTTCAAATCAGTTGTAATGTAAAGAATGGTTATTAATAAAAGTTGTTGTTTATATTACATCTTTTGTCATTCTTGTGTTTTTAATCATATATTGCTTATTTACGCTTAGCGTGTTTACTTCTGAGTAAATACGTCGCGTACCTCGCCACGTCCCCTTCACCGTACACCAGGAAGTGGGGTGTAACAGTTTATGCAATAAAGTGAGGTTTTTGGTTGCCAGGGTGTACTTGATTTTCGTCGTTTCGAAAATTCGAGTGTAAGCTTCGCGAGTGATGAATTCTATTTTCATGGTTTATTTGATATCTATGTTTGTGATTGTGAGTATCATTGCATGGTAAAACGTCATCTAATTGCTATATATATCAATTAGAAAAGATTACGCTTTTGATACTCGCATTTGTGAGTGCATGTTCTGTGATTGTTTGGATTTGAATAGTTGCAGTTGCCGTGGTGAATAGCCGGAAGGTTTTTGTGAGATGAGAGTTTTATATTTTCATTTGTATATTTATATTTGGGGCGAGCGTCCAAATTGTGGCTGTCGTTTCCATGCAATGTAATATTCTTTTATTGGGTACTCCGGGCTGAGAATGTTGTTGCCAATTGATTTATATAATTTCTCATATTCATGTACCTAGGATAGACCCAGGAAGAGTGCTCAAGTAGTCGGGTTATAAGATCCAAAGGGTGACCATCTCAAAGAGTCGAGATCGGGTCGCCTAATTCTAGAATTGGCGGGACTGCTTGCCGTGCTCGTAAGGGTAGGGGCTAGAGTTATGGCTATTCACACAACCATGGAATTAGTGTTTCATTCATGGCTAAAATGAAACGTGGAATTCCTAGTAGACCCTCTATTTCATTGTGTTTGCTTCTGCTGCTGTGTTTGTGCTATCATGCCTAAGATGAATAAATATGTGTGTGTGTGTGTGTGTGTGTGTGTGTGTGTGTGTGTTTTAGATCCACGCTAGTCATGTCCCCGCCCTGCCATAAGTTAAGTAACCTTACGGTGAAGACCCGGGACCCTATGGCGAATACGGCTGGCATATATGTGCGTTGTATTCTCATTTCTTCTGGTGTGATAGATTAAATGACGGGACTGTGTTAATTGTGTTAATGCAAAGAATACAAACCTAAAATGATGTTGCGGGAACGAAAATTTCGAAAAATATAGGCGTCTCTTTTTGCTTTGCATAGAGGTATTCGGTCAGAAATACCCAGCACTTCATTCGACGAGGAAAGAGCCTTGATCCCTTTATGGATTTCGCTCTTAAGAAAAAGTTTACGTGATTAAAAACTACCAGGTTTTTTTCAAAACCATTCGTTTTAAAAAGCGGGGCCTAAACCACTCCTTTTCCAAACTACTTGGTTTTTTCAACGATATCAAGTTCATTACGTTAAATATTTTTGCCAAAAGCAAGCCATAACCCTCTATCATTTTCTATGAGTAATGCTTAGTATTCGTATTGCGTATGTTGAACTAGTCAAAGCGTAATGTACGGTAGCTAAGTGGAACTTATTTATATCATATGATGCGATTAACTAAGACAGTCATACGGCCATGTTGACTTAGCCAAGGGCTCGTGCAAGTGGGTTTAGGATAATCAAAATAATAACAGGTTGAACTTGACTAGCGGTTTGTGATATGTTGACCTAGTCAAGGTCATAAGCAGTTAGGGGCAAAAACCATATCGGGAGTTTCAAATATAAGGGAAACTTGCAAAGTTTGCGCATACCTTCTGCAGTCTGATAATTTTGGTCGGATTCCGTCGAGATTATTACACGATGATAGTTGGGTCCCGATTCCCACTGATGAGTAGGTATTGCTCCTCGGAAGATTTTTACTTCACAATTAGCTAACATATTAGGTGTCTAGAAAGTGTTAACGAGTTTACACCTCTACGAAAATGGGGTTATTAAATTGGGTCTGTGCAAAAGTACGGGGGACCTCCCTCGGAGTACCAACACTGGCCTGGCTGAACAGTTAGCGAAATTGTAAGGTGTATATGATCCCGACTAGTTCTCCTTTTAGGATTTGAAGGAGAATTCGAGGAAATGGTGGGAGTCATCCTGATTAAATAAAGTGATCAACCAATCTAATTTCGATAGAGTGCATGCTGAGTGTTTCTTTTCTCTCTCTCTCTCTCTCTCTCTGACATCGACCATGACCCGACTTAAACTAAAACTCAAAACCAAGTTAACCGAACTTTTTACCTCCGGTTTTGGATTGTCACGATTCATGATAAAATCGCATATGTCCCTGCCACACCTACTTCCCCTTTGAATTTATCCAGAACACTCCTTATTACTAAGAAGATCCATTTTATTTAGATAAAACTATCTCCTATAGTTACATACGAACTCGAACAAAGTTGATTCAGTTCGAGGATGGCTACCGGTGTAACAACTCTGAATTTACTGTACGGAATTTTCCAGTTTAATGTACAGAAATAAGTTTACAGCCTGAGTTTGAGTTATAAGTCAATTTTGTTAAAGAACGGTAAGAAGCAACTTGTAGCTCACTGGTAAAGCCTTGCACTGCTGTGACGTAGCCTGTGTGTTCGAATCCCATCAGACACATTATTTTTTCTGAATTTTTCTTTGTAACCTTTTGGAAGCCCAAAAGATTGCACGTGCAATACACGGGAAATGAAAAGTTAAGAAAAATCAAACAGGCATAAAATAAAGTAAACACAAGATAATACACGTGGCACAAATCTCGACACCCAAAACCTTAGATCGACCGGCCAAAAGCCCATTTAGACCGGCACCGACGGCTCAGATGTGGCCAAATTGACCCAAGCTTAGCACACTAGTCCCTTCACCTTCTCCTAACTTCTCTGCACTATTTGATTTCTCTGCAATCAAACAGAGACTTTTAATTTCACAATTAAACCAAATTTTTTTGCTTTTTAATCCACCATTTTAATTCCAAACCCCTAATTCTCCACTATAAATATCATCCCCTATCTTGGCTCAACACCATTCTGAAAATTCTAGCCAAAACTCTGAAAAATTTCCTAAATACAAGTAGAGTAAAGAGGAGTTAGTAAGCGATCAACTTCCGGCGAAGATCGAAGCAACATCCGGAGCTCCCGCGACACCATAAAGCTTTCCTCCTCTTCCTCCCCCTCTTCTTAGCGTAATCAAATAGTAAGTCCCTTCCAAACTCTTTTGCTCTTCATTGAAATTCTCTTTTTAATCAAATCGGTAAAAGTGGAGTTATACCGATATCATCTTTTATATACTCTATAACTCTATTTCCTTTCATCTTTTGGTCAAGTCAATTTTGGCACAATACTTGTAACCCTAAATACTCAAGTTTAGAATCAAGTTTAATCAAGAATTTCATGTAAAACATTCATACTTGAACTTTTACATTAAAATACCATGAACTTTATAATCACATCTTTTCGACAATATTGTGTAATAATACCTTTAGGAAAATTTCACGGGGTAACGACCTACCCCACATGCACACTTGGATCCATAGCATGATACCTTTGTAGTATATAGTTTTGATACGAAGAAAAATTTGCAATAAAATACCACATAACTTTAAAAACCGGATTTCTTCTAACGGTATTTCATATTCTTTGCGATTACGCATTTACAACCCTTTTTAGGGGGCCCGCTAATGGATGGTGCGGATAATCGCACATTCTTAGGCTAGTAGAACAAGATGCAGAGCTCCTCACGAAGCATTCGATCTCGAAAGGATTTAAATACGGTTTTTAAGAAATACGAATTTTCTAATTAAAATAAAACTATTTTTAAAATTAAAATTATATAAATTATGAATCCATATTTTTAAAATATAAATCTATATCATGCTAGAGAAATGAGAGTTTAATAAGTTTCAATAAAATACCATCAAGATATCGAAAGGACAAGTTTTCGGTAAAATACCATGAACTTTCCAAAACTAATTGCTTATCACTAAAATGCCTCAATACTTAAAATTCATGCTCATGAAAACCCTAAATAATATAAATCACCCCCTTGAGGTTTATTTTGAAGCTATATTAAATACTTTTCATAAAACCCTCTCGAGTTATATAAAAACAATATTTAAGGACTTTAGTAAATATGGGTTTAAGCAGGATCCATTCTCTTGAGCCCCAGGGAGCCGGAGAATGTGAGTGCTTGCCTATTTAAGGTAGACAACTTAATGGAATTATCAATGGTAATTGTCATGGAAAAACACACAAATCCTGCCGTCCATGTGCAGCAGTTACCGATGACTCCTGAACCTAATTCAAGATCTAAACCAGTTTACAAGTGTCTAACTCAATCTGAGTCCAATTCAAACCTGAATCCAAATTCAACCAAGAATACTTGATCATGAACATGATTACTTGAATTCAATCATCTATATCAAACATGTATACTTGACTTGACTTGACCGAACCATGGTTATAACTTGACATGACTACTCGAATACAAGATTACATCCTGAACATGAACTGAATCCATGGTCTAGGCAAGACTTTCAAATATAATCTATACAATATATTACGCGGGGATAAAGGAGTAGATTGGTACGAAACGTATATCGTGGCACGGGAGATCACTTAAAAGACACCTACATGAATTCACGTGCTATTGTCCCGTAGGTTATGACGGGGCCATGTACTATATGTTACCGTAGTCCACGGGGTAAGATGGACTCCTCTCGTATACATGAATACCTTCTTTACCAAACTACAAACAACCATATTAGAATAACTATCATATACTTGTACAACTCACCTGTTCATTTCACAGTACTTGTTATATTCTCTTTCTTCATTTGGGACTTACCGAGCGCTAGTTCGCTGATGACATTCTTTTCTATTTCTTTATTTGGAATGTTTTTCAAGAGGACAGGACTCTCAGGAGATCGAACCTAGCCAGGAAGATTTGGATCAGCTTGCGGCACAGCCTGACTTCTAGTTCTTTGTACTTATTTTCATGTATGTCATTGTTTAGGCACTGCTTATTATCATTGTATCTTTTCATTTTCAAGCAGTTGTATGTAAAGATGAATGTAAATAAAGTTGTTGTTTTATTTTAATACTCTTTTCATTCTTATTTCATTTTGTATATTGCTTAATTACGCTTAATGTATTTATTTCTTAGTAAATACGTTGCGGGCTTACCACCCCACCGTTTCCGTCTACTGGAAAGTGGGGTGTGACAGGTTTTGTTGGTGGCCTATACAGGTCAGTTCTGCAAGAAGTCCTAAGCAATATATAACACAAGAATTATAAGAATCAGCAACTATACATTCCTTACATTTCGAATTTCTTGAATCTATCCTAACCAACCTTTTCTATCAAGATCATGGATTCTCTCAACAACACCAGCATGAACGTCAATGGCAACACTCCACCGCCTACTCTACCACCATCACCTACCGTTGCAACTCCTATAAATGAGCAAACGGTATTACTCGAGGCAATCAATAGCCTCCTGGAAGGTCAGCAGCAGCAGACTGCTATCCTCATGCATCGCCCTGAAGCCGAGGCCCTCGGAGTCAAACAATTTCGGGTACTGCATCCAAAACACTTCTCGGGAAAAAAGAGCCCACTAGAGCCGGAAGAATGGGCTCAATCAATAGAAGATGATCTGGCAGCAGCACAAGTGCCAGATATTGCCTGGATGAGAGTTCCAAAGCTGCAACTAACAGACAATACTAGAGTCTGGTGGAAGACTGAAGAAAGTCGTCTCACCCAACCGATAGAGTGGAAGACATTTTGTCACGCCCCGCTTCCTGGTGTACGGAAGCGGTGACGTGGCAAGACCCGCAACGTATTTACTAAGAAATAAATACGTTAAGCGTAATTAAATAATATAAATAAAATGCACAAGAATAACAAGAAATATAAAAGGAACAGCAACTTTTATTAACATTCATTTTTATATACAACTGTTTGAAAAGGAAAAATATAATGATAGAAAGCAATGCCTAAACAGTGGCATACAAACTGAAAGTAAGTACAAGTAAGCTAGAAGTCCTGCTGGGAAATGAGCCGGTCAACGTCCTCCTGGGTAGGCTCTATCTCGAGAGAATCCTGTCTTCCTGATGAACATTCCAAAAAAAGAAACAAACAGGAATGTCGTCAGCGAACTAGTGCTCGGTAAATCCCAAAAGAAAGAAAGGAATGTAACAAGTAGTATGAAGTGAAACTGGTAATATGTTAAGATAGAGATTATTATTCTAATGTGGTTGTTTATAGATTGGTACAGAAGGTGTCAGTGTATACAAGAGGAGTCCAACTTACCCCGTGGACTATAATAACATGTAGTACAAGGCCCCGTCAAAACCCATGAGACAACAGCACGAGAGTTCATATAGGTGTCTTTTAGTGACCATCTCATGCTACTTTTAATACATTCCGTACCAATCTACCCCGTTAATCCCGTGTAATATTTTGTATAGATTATAATTATCAGACTTGTCGAGACTATGAATACAAGTTCTTCATGTAATCAGGTTCAGGATTTAAACAAGTAGTCATGTAGATAAGTCAAATTATAGCTATGGTTCGATCAAGTCAAGTTATATTTGCATGTTGATATTGTTGTGTGATTCAGGTTAAGGTTCAAGTATTCATGTTTAACTTGGATTCATGTCTGAATTGGATCCAAGTTTGAGATAGACTCAGAATGAGTCAGACACTTACAAACTGATTTAGGTCCTTAATTAGGTTCGGGAGTCATTGGTAACTGCTGCACATGGACGGCAGGATTTGTGTCTTTTTTCAAGACAATTACCATTGATAACTCCGTTAAGTTGTCTACCTTAAATAGGCAAGCACTCTCATTCTCCGGCTCCCCAGGGCACAAGAGAATGGATCCTGCTTAAACCTATATTTACTAAAGTCCTTAAATATTGTTTTATATAACTCGAGGGGGTTTTATGAAAATATTTTTAAATATAGTTAAAAATAACCTCAAGAATTTATTTATAATATCTAGAGTTTTCATGGATGTGAATTTTAAGGGTTTGGGGTATTTTAGTGATAAAAGCTTAGCTTGGAAAGTTCATGGTATTTTAGTGTAAAACTTGTCTTTTAGTAACTTGATGGTATTTTGGTAAAACTTGTAATCTATTTATGTTTAGAAAAATATAAATTTATTATATTATGAAAATATATGGTTTGGTAATATTTATATAATTATTAAAAATTAAATTTTATTAAAGTAGAAAAATTCGTTTTTATTAAAAACTGTATTAAAAATCTTTAGAGACCGAATGCTCTGTGACGAGGTCCGCATCTCGCACTAATAGCCCAAGGGTGTGCGATAATCCGCACCATCCAATAGCGGGTCCCCTAACAAGGGTTGTAGAGGATTAATCGCAAAGGGATTTTCAATACAATTTAAAAGAAAACCGTTTTTATAGTACATGGTATTTAAATGTAATATTTCAATTGTAACCAAAACATCCGTCATAGAGTATCGTGCTATGGAAACAAGTGTGTATGTGAGGAGTAAGTCATTACCCCATGAAGTTTTCTAAAGATATTTTTAAGCAAGGCACTATAAGATGACATATATGAAATTCATGGTATTTTAATGAAAAAGTTAAATTATGATTGTTTTACAAAAGGTTCTTGGATAAAATTTATTTTAGACATGGGTATTTAGCTTATAAGTGGAGTGGTGCACTTGGTTTGATCAAAAGGTAAAGAAAAATGGAGTTATATGCTTTAGAAAAAAGAATATCGGTAATAACTCCATTTTTTACCGATTTTTGATTAAAAAGAAATTCAAGGCAATGAAAGGATGATTGGGAGGGACTTACAAGTGAATTGGTTTAAGGAGAGGTAGAAGAAGAGGGGGTTGTCATCGTCGTGTCGCGGGGTCGCCGGAAAAGCCTAGATTTCTCGCCGAAAGTTGGTTGTTGGCTAACTCCTCTTCTACTCTACATGTACTTGAGAAAATTTGAGAGTCTAGAATTTTCAGAATGAGGAAGGGTTATGGCATGGGGTAGTATTTATAGTACGGAATTAGGGTTTTTGGATTAAAAGAGTGAATTAAAATGCATTAAAATTGGATTTAAAGGTGAAATTAAAAGTCTCTGTTTGATTGCAGACTAATCAAACAGAGCAGGGGTAGTAGGGATAGGCCAAGAGACTCGTGTGCAATGCCCGGGCACCATTACCTACGGTTGGACCATCGGCGTCGGCCCTAGGAGGGATCTCGCCGGTCGATTCGTAGAAGGGGGCTAGTGGATTGATGCCACGTGTACACACCAGTGTTAACTTCCTTTTGCATATGTTTAATTTCTTCAAACTTTTCAATTTTATGCGTATTGCACGTGTAAACTTTTGGGCTTTCAAGATGTTTTTAAAAAAATCAGAAAAAATAAATGTGCCTGATGGGAATCGAACACGTGGGCTACGTCACAGCAGTGCAAAGGCTTTACCAGTGAGCTACAAGTTGTTTCTTGCTTTTCATAAACAAAATATATTTATAACTTGTACTCAGGCTTGTAAACTCCGTTCTGTACATTAAACTGAAAAATTTTGTATAGTAAATTCAGAGTCGTTACATTCTGCCCTCCTTATAAAAATTTCGTCCTCGAAATTTACATTTACAAAGGGACCAAGTTATAAATAAGTATGGGTATCTTCCACATATGTCTTCTTCTCATTCCCACGTTGATTCACCTGGTGAATCTTTTCTCCATATCACTCGGACTAAGTTTACTTCCTTGTTCCGTAATGTCTTCACCTTTCGATCCATGAACTCAACGGGTTGTTGCTCGCAAGTCAGGTCCGTCTATACAGTAATCTCTGAGTGATCAAGGATGTGGCTGGGGTTGCTCATATATCTTCATAGCTGGGATATGTGGAACACGTTGTGCACTCCTTCCAATGAGGGTGGTAGTGCTAGACGGTATCCCACTTCTCCAACTCGTTCGAGTATATCGAACGGTCATATATATCTTGGACTTTGCTTACCCCTCTTTCCAAAACGGATCACTCCTCTATTTGGAGAGATCTTCATAAAAACATGGTCTCCAGGTTAGAATTCCAGGTGTCGACGCATTGCATCAGCCCAATGCTTCTGTCGGTCTTGGGGTATGCGCATTCTTTTCCTGATCGTGCGAACTACATCCACAGTTGCCACGATCATCTCTGGTCCAAGGAGTTCACAATCTCTGATGTCGTCCCAACTTAGCGGTGAACGACACTTCCTTCCATAGAGTGCTGCGAATGGTTCCATTCCAATACTCGCCTGATAGCTGTTTATGTATGAAAACTCCACAAGGTGTAGATGATCTTCCCATGAACTACCGAAGTCTAACATACAAGCTCTTAGCATTTCCTCCAGAATCTGAATCGTCCGCTCGGACTGTCCGTCCGTTTGTGGATGGTAAGCCATGCTGAAGTTCAGACTCATTCTCAGGCTAGCTTGCAGACTCTGCCAAAATTATGATCGGAATCTGGTATCACGATCGGAGACGATACAAACTGGTACGCCATGTAATCTCACAATCTCCTGTATGAGTTCATGGGTATCAAAATATAATACAGATTGAAGTTAAATCTTACTTTAGATTCATGCTTACCTCCATGTACTTCTTTGTTAACGTCTCGATAGATTGGCCAACTCAAAAGGGAATAAAGTGAGCCGACTTGGTGAGTCGGTCCACAATAACCCATACTGCATCGTTACCCTTCATGCTGCGAAGAAGAGCAGTCATGAAGTCCATGGTAATGTGCTGCCATTTCCATTCTGGGATTGGTAATGGCTGAAGTAGACCAGCAATCCTGTGATGTTCAACCTTCACTTGCCGACACACCAAACACTTGGCTACGCTTCTGGCTACTTCGCGCTTCATTCCATGCCATCAATAGTGTTGTCGTAGATCCTTATACATTTTGGTACCACCGGGGTGTACAAAATAAGGAGAGATGTGAGCTTCTTTCATCTACTCTTCTTGAACTGAGACGTTTGGTACACACAATCGACTTCCATATCTCAAGGATCCATCTTCGTGGATGATGAAGTCAGTTCGAAGTCTACTTTCTACTTGTTCTCGGATCTTTTGTAGCTTGGCATAATTTGCTTGAGCTGTCTTGATCTGATTAACAAGAACGGACCGGACTTGTAAGTTCATCAAATACGAGCATTACCTGGTATAACTACTTCTATAGCCAATCCGTACAATTACTGTTGTAGTTTCAACTGAGCGGTGAGATTCATTGGTAATGGCTGGCGGCTAAGTGCATTAGTAACTACGTTCACCTTCCCAGGATGATACTGTAAGTTGATGTCGAAGTCCGCCATAAGTTCTAGCCATCTTCTCTGCCACATGTTTAGTTCCTTCTGAGTAGATACATACTTCATACTCTTATGGTCCGTGTATATATCCACTCGTTCTCCCAGAAGATAGTGGCGCCAAATCTTAAGTGCAAAGATAACGGCTGCCAACTCTAGATCATATGTTGGATAGTTGCGCTCATGAACCTTCAGTTGTCTTGAGGCAAAAGCTACAACTTTTCCATGCGGGTGTAGAAAACATCCTAATCCCTTACCGGACGCATCGCAATGCACAACGAAACCTCCAGATTGGTCCGGTATTACGAGAATAGGAGCGGAAGTTAATCTTGATTTGAGTTCTACAAAAGCTTGCTCACATGCTTCTGACCATACGAATGGTTCATCCTTACGTGTGAGCTTAGTCAGGGGTGCTGCAATTTTCGAAAAACCCTCAATGAATCTTCGGTAGTATCCGGATAATCCTAAGAAACTTCGTATATCTTTCACCATCTTTGGTGTCCGCCATTCGCTGACAGCAGACGCCTTAGCTGGATCTACTAAGATTCCTTTGCCTGAAATGATATGTCCGAGAAATCCGACTTGATCTAGCCAAAATTCATATTTATTGTACTTAGCATAGATTTGATGCTGTCGCAATGTCTTCAGGAAAATCCGTAAATGCTCGGCGTGTTCTTTTTGATTCTTTGAATACACCAGAATGTCGTCAATGAAGATAACAATGAACCTGTCTAAGTACTCTCAGAAAACTTGGTTCTTCAGATTAATAAAAATAGTAGGTGCATTGGTCACTCCAAATGGCATTACGAGAAATTTATAATGTCCATAGCGAGTCCTAAACGCCGTCTTCGGAATATCGGACTCTTTGACCTTCATCTGATGATAACCCGAACGAAAATCTAGCTTCGAAAGTACACAAGACCCACTTAAATGATCGGAAAGATCATCGATGAGAGGTAGTGGATACTTGTTCTTAATCGTCACTTCGTTCACAGCTCTAATCTACACACATCCTGTATGAACCTTCTTTCTTCTTCACGAACAAAACTAGAGATCCACAACTTGAAGTACTGGGACGAATCCCACCTTTCTTCAGGAGTTCGTCTAACTGAGTAAATATCTCCTTCAATCCTTCTGGACATAACCGGCACGGAGCTTTGATTACCGGTTGCGCACCAGGTAATAAATCAATGCTGAATTCAAGAGCTTGATCGGGAGGCAAACCTGATATATCTTCCGGGAATACATCCTTGAACTCTCGAACTACTTCTGGATTTTCTTCTTCCGCCGGTAGGTTAAACACTTCTGCTTCCTTCGGTCTCGCACAGTATCTCCCTGGCTCCAAGGTTCTATCTCCACTTTTGAAGTAGAAGACTGGGTGATCAGGTATCTCAAATATTACCCTCCTTTGATGGCAGCTAATGGTAGCATAGAAATCTCCCAGCCAGTCTATGCCTAACACAACATCGAAATTTGGGATATCCAGTACTTTGAAATTCACGTAGAATTCTCGTCCGCAAACTACAACTGGACACTGATCAAATCCTATAGTTGCCTTCAAAACTCCATTCCCGGAACTGACATTCCAACTTGAAATGGGTGGCTTCACGGGAATCACGTGCGTTCTCACGAATCATTGCGACATGAAGCAGTGAGACGCTCCAGTGTCAAACAGTGCAAGTACAGGGAGGGTGGCTACTGGTATAGTATCTAAGTTGTATGATGTTGGTTTTAGATACAGGAAAATATAGTGATATGCAAGGATTGAAAAAGATGTAAAAGGATTGGGAATTACCAGTAATAACTTGGCCAGTGGCTTCAACTTCCTCAACCGTCATTATGAAAGCTTGACGTCGGGGTACATTCCTTCTTGCTGGAGGCACATTCTTCTATCCCTGGGGCACGTTTCTCTGCCCTTAAGGCATGTTCCTCTGTGTCTGGTGGAATTGATGAGGAGGTTGTGTAAGAGGTGCACGTAGAGATGGTGCGGGAGAGCAAGAAGAGGTGCAGGAGCCTGAATAGCTGGCCGCTGCGGAACTGTGATTGCTGGTCAGGGTGCTGGAGCAGGGTTGAGTCGGTATGGACATGCTCCGATGGCGTGAGTGGATGCGCCACAAACTAAACACATGCCATTTGCACGCCTGCAGTTTTTCTCCAGGTGCCCATTCCTCTTGCAATAGAAGCAAAAGTCTGGACTGGGCCGGTTAAATGTTACTCCCGGTCTCCTAGGTGCAAATGTTGGCCTGCAAGAGGCTCCTCCTGACATTTGTGTGGCAGGGTGTTTCACACCGGTAGTCTACGGTCTGCCCTTCTTCTTCACAATTGCCTCAAAACGTCGGGCAACCTTCAAAGCGGGATCATGGGTTGGGAAGTCCCCTGTAGCGAGTGCAGCTTGGATTTCTGGGTCTAACCCTTGCTGAAATCGTCGTGCCCGGATATCAGCAGTAGGAATCAGGTATGCCGCGAACCTGTTACGACCTTTTGTTAGCAGCGTAAGGAGTGAAATCAGAAATTTGAATTTGAGACAATATCTTACCTGCTAAGTATGGTAAACTCAGCATCGTATTCATCTACAGACTTGACCCACATTGAGCCTTGTTGTAGATGGATGAACTCCAGTTCCACTGTTCCATTTCGAAATAGGCAGTCTCAGGGAAGTATTTCGCATTGAATATATCACGAAATGTCTTCCATTCAATCGGTTGGGCGAGTCGGCTTTCTTCAGCCTTCCACCAGACTCTGGCGTTATCTGTTAGTTGCAGCTTCGCAACACTCACCCAAGCAATCTCTGGCACTAGTGCTGCTGTCAGGTCATCTTCTATCGACTGAGCCCATTCTTCTGCCTCCAGTGGACTCTCTTTTCCTGAAAATTGTTTTGGGTGCAGTGCCCGGAATTGTTTGACTCCAGATTCCTCGGCTTCAGGGCGATGCATGAGGATAGCAGTCTGCTGTTGCTGACCCTCCAAGCGGCTCTTGATCGCCTCAAGTAGTACCGTCTGCTCGTTGATGGAAGCTGCAACAGTAGGTGGTGGTGGTAGAGTGGGCGGTGGAGTGTTGCCATTTATGTTCGTGCTCGTGTTGTTGGGAGAATCCATGATCTTGAAAGAAAAAGAAAGGTTCGGATAGATTCAAAGAATTTGAAATGTAAAGAATGTATAGTTGTTGATTCTTATAATTCTTATGATATATTGCTTAAGAATTCATGCAGAACTGACCTGCATGGGCCGCTAACGAAACCTTTCACGCCCCGCTTCTCGGTGTACGAAAGCGGTGACGTGGCAAGGCCCGCAACGTATTTACTAAGAAATAAATACGTTAAGCGTAATTAAGCAATATAAATAAAATGCACAAAAATAACAAGAGATATAAAAGGAACAACAACTTTTATTAACATTCATCTTTACATACAACTGTTTGAAAAGAAAAAATACAATGATAGAAAGTAATGCCTAAACAGTGGCATACAAACTGAAAGTAAGTACAAGTAAGCTAGAAGTCCGGCTGAGAAATGAGCTAGTCCACGTCCTCTTGGGTAGGCTCTATCTCGAGAAAGTCCTGTCCTCCTGACGAACATTCCAAAGAAAGAAAGAAACATGAATGTCGTCAGCGAACTAGCACTCGGTAAGTCTCAAAAGAAAGAAAGGAATGTAACAAGTAGTATGAAGTGAAACTGGTAATATATTCAAGTAGAGATTATTATTCTAATGTAGTTGTTTGTAGATTGGTACAGAAGGTATCAGTGTATACGAGAGGAGTCCAACTTACCCCGTGGACTATGGTAACATGCAGTACAAGGCCCCGTCAAAACCCACGGATCAACGGCACGAGAGTTCATGTAGGTGTCTTTTAGTGACCATCTAGTGACACTTTTAATGCATTCCGTACCAATCTACCTCGTTAACCCCGTGTAATGTTTTGTATAAATTATAATTATCAGATTTGCCGAGACCATGGATACAAGTTGTTCATGTAATCAGGTTCAAGATGTAAACAAGTAGTCATGTAGATAAGTCAAGTTATAGCCATGGTTCGGTCAAGTCAAGTCATGTTTGCATGTTGATATTGTTGTGTGATTCAAGTTCAGGTTCAAGTATTCATGTTTAACTTGGATTCATGTCTAAATTGGATTCAAGTTTGAGATAGATCAGACACTTACAAACTAATTTGGGTCCTGAATTAGGTTCGAAAGTCATCGGTAACTGCTGCACATGAACTGCAGGATTTGTGTCTTTTTCCAAGACAATTACCATTGATAACTCCGTTAACTTGTCTAACTTAAATAGGCAAGCACTCTCATTCTCCGGCTCCTTGGGGCTCAAGAGAATGAATCCCGCTTAAACCTATATGTACTAAAATTCTTAAATATTGCTTTACATAACTCGAGGGGCTTTTATGAAAATATTTTTAAATATAGTTAAAAATAACCTCGAGAATTTATTTATAATATCTAGAGTTTTCATGGATGTGAATTTTAAGGGTTTGGGGTATTTTAGTGATAAAATCTTAGCTTGGAAAGTTCATGGTATTTTAGTGTAAAACTTGTCTTTTGGTAACTTGATAGTGTTTTGGTGAAACTTGTTATCTTTTTATTTTTAGAAAAATATAACTTTATTATATTGTGAAAATATGTAGTTTGGTAATATTTATATAATTATTAAAAATTAAATTTTATTAGAGTAGAAAATTTTGTTTTTCTTAAAAACCGTATTAAAAACCTTTCGAGACTGAATGCTCCGTGAGAAGTTCTGCATCTCGCTCTACTTGCCCAAGGATATACGATAATTCATCCCATCCAATAGCGGATCCCCTAACAATGGTTGTAGAGGTTTAATCGCAAAGGGATTTTAAATACAATTTAAAAGAAAACCGTTTTTAATAGTACATGGTATTTAAATGTAATATTGCAATTGTAACCAAAACATCCGTCAAAAAGTATCGTGCTATGAAAACATGTGTGTATGTGAAGAGTAGGCCATTACCCTGTGAAGTTTTCTAAAGGTGTTTTTAAGCAAGGCACTATAAGATGACATATATGAAGTTCATGGTATTTTAACAAAAAAGTTAAATTATGATTATTTCACAAAAGATTCTTAGATAAAATTTATTCTAGACATGAGTATTTAGCTTATAAATGGAGTGGTGGTACACTTGGTTTGATCAAAAGGTAAAGGAAAATGGAGTTATATGTTTTAGAAAAAGGAATATCGGTAATAACTCCACCTTTTACCGATTTTTGATTAAAAAGAAATCAAGGCAATGAAAGGAAGATTGGCAGAGACTTACAAGTGAATTGGTTTAAGGAGAGGTAGAAGAAGAGGGGGTTGTCGTCGTGGTGTCGCGGGATCGCCAGAAAAGCCTTGATTCCTCGCCGAAAGTTGGTCGTTGGCTAACTCCTCTTTTACTCCACTTGTACTTGAGAAAATTTGAGAGTTTTGACTAGAATTTTCAGAATAAGGAAAGGCTAGAGCATGGGGTAGTATTTATAGTGTGGAATTAGGGTTTTGGGATTAAAAGAGTAAATTAAAATGCATTAAAATTGGATTTAAAAGTGAAATTAAAAGTCTCTGTTTGATTGCAGAGTAATCAAACAGAGCAAGGATAGTGGGGGTAGGCCAAGAGACTTGTGTGCAAAGCCCGAGCACCATTACCTACGGTTGGACCGTCGGCGCCGGCCGTATAAGGGATCTCGCCGGTCGATTCGTTGAGGGGGGCCAATGGATTGATGCCACGTGTACACGCCGGTGTTAACACCTTTTTGCACATGTTTGATTTTTTCAGACTTTTCATTTTTATGTGCAATGCACGTGTAAACTTTTGGGCTTCTGAGAAGTTTTTAAAAAATCAGAAAAAAAATAAATGTGCCTGATGGGAATCGAACACATGGGCTGCGTCACAGCAGTGCAAGGGCTTTACCAGTGAGCTACAAGTTGTTTCTTGCTGTTCATAAACAAAATATATTTATAACTTCTAATCAGGCTTGTAAACTCCGTTTTGTACATTAAACTGAAAATTTTTGTACAGTAAATTCAGAGTCGTTACACGTTTCGCGAGCTATTCAATGTGAAGTACTTCCATGAGACTTCTCGTTTTGACATGGAACAACAGTTCATTCATTTACAATAAGGCTCGATGTGGAGCAAGTCTGTGGATGAATATGATACTGAGTTTACCATGCTCAGCAGGTAAGATGTTGTCTCAAATTCAAATTTCCTGATCTCACTTATTACACTGCTAACATAAGGACATAACAGGTTCGCTGCACACCTGTTTCCCACCGCTGAGATCTGGGCACGACGATTTCAGCAAGGGTTGGACCCAAAAATCCAAGCTGCACTCGCTACAGGGGATTCCCAACCCATGATCTTGCTTTGAAGGCTACCCAACGTTATGAGGCAGTTATGAAGATGAAGGGCAGACCATAAACTGCCGATATGAAATGTCCTGCCACACAGATGTCAGGTGGAGCCTCTTCTAAGCCAACTTTTGCAACCAGGAGATTGGGATGATCATTTAACCGGTCCAGTACAGACTTTTGTTTCTATTGCAAGAGAACAGGACATCTGGCGAAAGACTGCAGGCGTGCAAATGGCATGTGTTTGATTTGTAGTGCATCCACTCACGCGATAGGAGCATGTCCATATCGTATCAACACAGCACCAGCACCCAGAACCGCAATCACAGTCCCGCAGCAGCCAGCCATTCAGGCTCCGGCACCTTGCCTAGCTCTCCCTGCACCACCTCCATATGGACTTTCTGCACAGCCTCCTCGTCAATTCTATCAGGCGCAAAGAAACATGCCTCAAGGACAGAGAAACATACCCCAAGGACGGAGGAATGTGCCTCCTGCAAGGAGGAATGTACCCAGACGTCAGGCTTTCACCATGACGGTTGAGGAAGCCGAAGCCACAGGCCAAGTCATCTCTGGTAATTCCCAATCCTTTCATATCTTTTCAATCCTTGCATATCACTATGTTTTCCTGTATCTAAAACCAACCTCACCCAACTTAGGTACTATACTAATATCCACCCTTTCCGAACTCGTACTTTTCGACTCTGGAGCATCGCACTGCTTCATATCGCAACGATTCGTGAGAACGGATGGATTCCCGTGAAGCCACTCATTTCAAGCTGGAATGTCAGTTCCGGAAATGGAGTATTGAAGGCAACTATGGGATTTGATCAGTGTCCAGTTGTAGTTTGCGGACGAGAATTCTACGTGAATTTCAAAGTACTGGACATCCTAAATTTTGATGTTGTGTTGGGAATGGACTGGCTGGGAGTATTCTATGCTATGATTGACTGCCGTCAAAGGAGGGTAGTATTTGAGATACCAGATCACCCAGTCTTCTATTTCAAAAGTGAAGATAGAACGTTGGAGCCAGGAAGATATCGTGCTAAACCGAAGGATGCAGAAGTGTTTACTCTACCGGCATAAGAAGAAAAGCCCGAAGTAGTTCGAGAGTTCGAGGATGTGTTCCCTGAAAACATATCAGGTTTTCCTCCCGATCGAGCTCTTGAGTTTAGTATTGACTTATTACCTGGCACACAACCTATCATCAAATCTCTATATCGGTTAAGTCCGAAAGGATTTGAATGTGTTTGCTAGCACCGCGACGAGGTTTAAACGGGCATCACACATGCAAATTTAAAAATTCATAGTGCTGAAGAACACTAACCAAGATCTAACTAGAATATTAGGATTTAATCTATGATGATATCAATAACTAAAGAGAAGGAAAGAGCATATAACCTTTGTAGTTCCTGTCCTTCTCTTCTAAAGCTCCGGGATGTAGTCCACGAGACTCTACTAAGCTCCACTTCGAGTTGAACGAACCTCCTCGTAGATCTTCGCGTCGAAGACGATCCACCCGAAGTCCCTCTAGCTCAAGCTACCTCTTCACTAAACTACATTTTGCAAAGAAAACACGCTACACTTGATTACTAGTCAAGTGTAGGATGATGAAGTAGGGGTGTTGGTTTGCTCACTAGTTTTGTTCAAAACTCTATGGTTCACATCACATGTGAGGGTTGGAGTTTTGATAGCATGAAGAAGAGGAAGAAGATGAGAGAAAGAGTGCAAGTGAGGAAAATATCCAAGTATTGTGAAGTATGAGAGGAATAGCTTGATAAACCCCCACACTTATTGAAGCGTGCACAATTTTACAATAAACAAATGTGACCATGCTTCTATAGTGTCAAATAAATCAATATTCAAATAATCAAGCCATGCCTCACCTCTCCACAATTTCCACCTCAATTCTATTTACCAAAAAAAATAGAATTTCATGCCAAATTTCATTATCTATATATATATATATATATCATATATATTAATACATATATATATATATAAAATAATTAGTGAGCTAATAAGATTAGTTAAGATATAATTATATCAAATATAATTTATATCATATTATCAAATCAACACTTGATTTAATAATCTGGTTATATCACATATGACCGACTAATATCATTTATCTGTATATCAGATTATCAAATCAACACTTGATTCGATAATCTGGTTATATCACATATAACCGAACTTGATAACAGATAACTGCCAGATTAAAATACAGTATCACATACTCGTATTTAATCTGGCCCACGCACATATCACATATGTGTCCTACTTCATTTCGCTTGAACCAGGGAACTTTTGTGTGGGACTCTAAAGACTCGTCAATACGCCAACAGTAGGTGATGATCAAATCAGTCACCTACAAGCCGTCAACGGTACTAGCTGGACGTAACGGGTACCCGGGTATTGAGCGATATGAAAATTAACAAGCAAGCTTGTCCATACTCTCCATGAAGCCTATCAGTAACACTACCGTACAGTCCGGTCTCTTCGTCTGATATGTCGCATATCAAGTCTAGGGATGGTCAACGTCAGACCCCAGTAACGTGATAAGTCATACTGATGTCTGGCTCATAACAGTTCGAGAAACTACTGGTAACTCCTACCAGTAAATCTCATCAGCAGCCCTGGCCAGGGACTTCCAGTTACAGCCAATCGAGCATAGCGTAACATCAACCCCCAATACCGGGAGAGAAAAAACCCCTCCTATCACTCATTGCCTCCATATGACTCGGGACTGTTCCCAAAATCCACCTGTTTGCACGACTCCTTTGAGCCATGATAGGAAGGAAATCAAAGCACGGTGGGAGCCACACAAGAATCTATGACGATCTCGGGTCTACAACTAGGAATCCTCGGCGAGTCCTGTTCAGTGTACCCATTCTCTAATGAGCACATGTGTACAATCTTTGATGTCAAACACCAATAGCTATGGGATCAACCATCGCCCTCTAAGGGTCAAGAAACGTACACACTAGTCTACTCTGCAATATCGATGCCATGTCTCGATATCCCCTCGACTAGGAACTGTTAAAGGATGTACTTGTGGACTCCCTGGCCCCACTAGTATGATCTCATCATAATCCTGGTAGTCAAGTACATATCCTGAGGGCTTTATCAACATGTGAGAGAAAGACAGTATGAAAATACCATTCAACATGTTAAGACAAAGAGTAACCAGATAGCAAACTATCATGTCGAGCAAGAAAGTCGTCTATATATATGTCCAAGCATCCACTATAATATACAACAATGTACAATAATGGCCTCTAGAGAATACATATTCCTAACAATCTCCCACTTGCACTAAGGCCAGTTGTGGTAGTATCCCATACCCAACATCCCAAAAAGTCTCTCAAACTGTGTCTGGGGGAGGGCCTTCGTGAACGGATCCGCTACGTTATCCTTCGTGTCAACTCTCCTGACCTCGATCTCCCGGCGATCAACTATCACCCGGATCAGGTGATACCGCCTAAGAATATGTCTGGATCTCTGATAGGACCGGGGTTCCTTGGCCAAAGCCACTGCTCCTTTGTTATCACAATACATAGGTATTGGATGCTAAATGGAAGGAACCACTCAAAGTTCATTAATGAACTTCTTCATTCAGACAAACTCTTTGGCAGTATCGTTGGCAGCGATGTATTCAGCCTCCATCGTCGAGTCTGCTACGGTATCTTGCTTGAAACTCTTCCAATATACCGCCCCTCCATTGAGGGTAAAGACAAAACCCAAGACCGACTTACTGTCGTCCTTATCACTTTGGAAGCTTGAATCGGTAAAGGGCCCCACCTGGAGTTCACCGTTACCATACATAAAGAACATTTCTTTAGTCCTTCTCAAGTACTTAAGAATGTTCTTCACAGTTGTCCAGTGTTTCTCCCCAGGATCTGATTGATACCTGCTCACTACACCTAGTGAGTAAGCTACATCCGGTTTGGTACATAACATTGCATACATGATAGACCCTACTGCCGAAGCATAGGTTATCCCTTACATGCGAGCCCTTTCCAAATCAGTCTTGGGAGACATCTCTTTGGAGAGAGTGATTCCTAAGCAAGCGGGTAAATTACCTCGCTTGGAATCTTCCATACTAAATCTCATTAGTATGGTGTCTATATACCTGGATTGGGACAATCTCAATATCCGTTTAGATCTATCTCTATAGATCTTTATCCCCAGGATATATGAGGCATCACCTAGATCTTTCATGGAGAACTTATGTGATAAGAAGAGTTTGACCGAGTGTAGCATAGGAACATCGTTTCCTATCAAGAGTATGTCATCCACGTACAATACGAGGAAGACAACCTTACTCTCTACAACCTTCTTATATATACATGGTTCATCTACATTTTTGATGAAGTCAAACTCTTTGATAGCTTCATCAAAACAGATGTTCCAGCTCCGCGACGCCTGCTTTAACCCGTAGATGGATTTAAGCAGCTTGCACACCTTTCCGCTGCTCCCACCGTCTGCGAAGCCCTCTGGCTGTATCATGTACACTCTCTCTTCTAAATCACCATTTATAAAAGCGGTCTTGACGTCCATCTGCCAGATTTCGTAGTCATGGTATACAACAATGGCAAGTAGGATCCTGATGGAATTAAGCATAGTGACAGGAGAAAAGGTTTCATCATAATCGACACCAGGTCGTTGATGAAAACCTTTAGCAACAAGTCTAGCTTTGAAAGTCTCAACTTTTCCATCTACACCAAGTTTCTTCTTAAAGATCCACTTGCTCCCGATGGGTTTTACCCCTTCAGGAGCAACTTCCAAAGTCCATACTTTGTTGGTGTACATGGATTCCATCTCAGATTGCATAGCATCCAGCCATTTCACAGAGTCTCCACTTGTGATAGAATGCTCGAAACTAGTTGAGTCATCATCTTCCATGATGCAATCCTCGCTTCCACCGTCTATGAGAAAACCGTAGTATCTCTCAGGTGGGTGAGGAACCCTACTAGATCCGCGGAGTGGCTGGGGTTCGATGGGCACTATTGGATCCTACGGTTCCACCAAATTGTTAGTTATTGTTTGTGTTGCTGAAACTTCTTCCGGCTCTACCTCATTGCCAGTAATTTCTTTCACAAAAAACTCCTTTTCTAAAAAGGTGGTATGTTGAGAAACAAACACCTTTTGTTCCTTCGTATGGCAGAAGATATATCCATATGAATTTTTTGGATATCCCACAAACTTGCAAAAAACAGACCTTGCCTCGAGCTTATTCGAATTTTATTTTTTAACATAAGCCGGACAACCCTATATTTTAACTCGTTTAAGAGATGGTCTCTTCCCATTCCATATCTCATATGGAGTGGAAGGCACTGATTTGGTCGGAACTCTATTCAATAGATATGCGGCTGTCTCAAGCGCATAACCCCAAAAGGAAATAAGTAACTCGGCTTTACTCATCATAGAGCGCACCATATCTAATAGGGTGCGATTCCTCCCCTCCGATATACCGTTGTGCTGTGGTGTATATGGAGGAGTAAGCTGAGAGAGAATCCCATTCTCTTTTAGATAATCACGGAATTCCGTGCTCAAGTATTCTCCTCCCCGATCAGATCGAAGGATTTTAATGCTCTTTCCTGTCTGGTTCTCAACTTCGTACTTATATTCCTTTAATTTCTCAAAAGATTCAGACTTGTGTTTCAACAAGAACACATGTCCGAATCTTGAGAGATCATCGGTGAATATACTAAAGTATGAGGAACCATTCCTAGCAAGTGTAGACATAGGACCGCATATATCACTATGTATCAGTCCCAAGAATTCAGTAGCTCTTTCTCCGTGTCCAGTAAACGGAGTTTTGGTCATCTTACCTTTGAGACATGACTCGCAAGTGTCATAAAATGTAAATTCGAACTGATTCAAATATCCATCTTTATGCAACTTAGCCAGCCTTATCGCATTGATATGACCTAGTCTACAGTGCCACAAGAAGGCTTCGTTCATTTCTGAACTTTTCCTCCTGTTTGTGTTCTGTACGTTTAGAACTGTACTTTGATTCAGAACGTATATACCGTTGCATAACGTACCAAACCCAATCAACACTTGATTCTGGAAAATGTTCATAATATTATCCTCTAATGTGAAATTATATCCTTCTTTAGTTAGCAAAGAAACCGATATAATATTACACATCATTTTTGGTACGTAATAACAGTCGTTCAGAATCAATGTATTACCAATTGGTAATACAATGTGATATTCGCCAACTGCCTTGGCTGCAACAATTGCACCATTCCCTACTGTTAGCGATTTATCACCCTTTCCCAGTTCTCTACCTCTCTTTAGCCCATGTAACAAATTACACACGTGGGATCCTAATCCGGTATCCAATACCCAGGATGTAGAACATACTGAGAAACAGTTCTCGGTAATGAACACACCCGAAGAAGATGCATCAGCATACTCCTTCTTCGTACGGGTGGTGTGGGAATCCGGATATTCCCCCATTCCTTGCTCAGACTTATGACAATCATAAGATAGAGCGGAACCAATATTCCCCAGCTCAGTATAATAAGCGGGTTCGGTCAATACATCCATATTATTATCTTGATTAAGGCATGTCATGGTCGCTACCTGGAGAGAGAGAGAAGAAACACTTTAGCGTGCGCTCTTGTAAGATTAGATTGGTTATTATCTTATCTAATCGGGATGGCTCCCACTGTTTTTATCAAATCTTCCTTCAAACCCAAAAAGGTAAGATTAGCCGGTATTAATTACACCCTACAAGTTCGTCAATCGTTCAGCCGGGCAGGTATCGGTACTCCGAGGGAGGTTCCCCGTGCTTTCGCACAGACCTAATTAAAATAAACCTCGTTTCCCTAGAAGCATAATCCCGTTTACACCTTTCTAGACACCTACTGGATTAGCTAATTATAAAGTGCAAAACTCTCTCAGGAGTAACTCTTACTCGCAGTGGGTATCGGGATCCAACTATCTCATAGAAGATATGCAATCTCATTGCAAATTTCAACACTTGAAATTCCCGATAAAAGTTTTTACCCCTAGCAACTTATGACCTTGGCTATGGTCAACAAATCATAAGCGCTAGCCAAGTTCGACCCGTTATTTCGTGATTGAATTAAACCTACCCGTACGACCCTTGGCTAAGGTCAACAAAACCGTATGATTACCCTAATCCAATCGCATCACATGAGGCAGATAAGCACTAATCAGCTACCGTACACTACGCCTTGGTTAAGGTCAAAAAACGTAACACGAATACTAAATAGCACTTATCTGAAATGACGGAGGGCTATGACTAGTTTTTATGAAAACCTTTAACGTAATTAACTTTATATCGTTGTAGAATCTAGTGATTTTGAAAAGGAGTGTTTTTTAGGCTTCCGCTAGTTTCGCTAAAGAGGACATTCCCGGTGAAGGGATCTCGGCTATTTCCTCATCGAATGAGGTGCAGGATATTCATGAATACCACTATTGAAACCAAGAACTAGAAAAGCAATCAAAAGACAAAACCAAGTGGGTTGTAGCATTTTCTTGTTTTGCTAAAGAGGTCACTCCCGGTGAAGGGATCTCAGCTCTTTCCTCATCGAATGTGGTGCAGAATATTCATAAAGGAATACCACTATGCAAAATAAGAACTAGAGCTACCTTTTAAAATTCTTGATTCTACAACATTTTTAGGTTTCTTTCTTTTCATTAATCTCATTAATGAAGTCTCCTCAATTAATGTTTCCCTAAACATCACAGAAAAATGAAACGAAAATAGAACGTACATTTATGCCATCTGCATTTGCCATGGAGCTCCGTCATTCACCGTTAGGTTACTTAACTAACAACAGAGCGGGGGCTGGACTAGCGCGGGTGCAAAACATAAGCAATGTTTATTATATATCATATATATAACAACATTCGTCTCACGCAGTTATATGATCACATCACAGAACCAAGCAGCAGAAGCAACATATGAAATATTGGATATACTAGGATTTCCGTATTTTAAATTTAGCCAGTAATATAAAAAACGGATTCCATGGTCGTGATGAATAGCCAAACCCACATCCCTAGACCCCTACGGGAGCGGTAAGTAACCCTACCAATTCTAGAGTTAGGAGACCCGGTCTCAACTCCTTGAGATGGTCTCCCACTGGACTCTAGAACCCGGTTACCTGTGCTCCCCGTCTTGGGTCTATCCTAATGCGGAAAAGTAAATAATATACAACAATGATGACATCATCTTCAGCCCGGAAGTGTCCCAATAAAAGAATATTACCTATAGTTTTACATGAATGAAAATAAAAACTCTCATCTCACATAAAACCCCCGGCTATTCAATCACGACGATCCAATAAAATATATCACAGTAACACATGACATCATATATCATCAACGTAAGTAAATATGCGTATCCCGAAACTGGTTGACATATAGCAACGAGATCGGGATACCCCACATATTACACTTACGGTCGCAGAAAAAGAAATGAAAAACTACAATAATTAGAATTTACATATCCTTAGACATCATAAATCAGGAATATCTCATATTCCGAATTCCATGCCTAACCTATAAACCTTGTATTTTAGTCTCAAATTGAAAACACTTTTCAATTACTTTAGTCGGGTAATTCAACAGGATTCCTGACTACATTATCGAATACTCATCGGAAACTTTAGCAGATGGTCGCACCCCCAATATCGTCGACAAAGTGCACTAAGGCGGAACAACGTGGCCGCGAACACCCGAGTGGGTGATTTTGGCAACGGGGTTCTCCGACAGTCACTTGGTCGGGGCATGGATGTCTACTAGAGTTACCCGGCGAGTGTTCGCGTACAATACGCGATTGCGACGGAGTTTTGATCCAAATCAAAACTTCGTGGCAACCGATTAACCGAGACTAAAATATTAGATTTACAATATACTAACTAGTTTTCACAAAACTAATTAATCCGGATTCTAACAATTTTATCACATATCATCAAGATCTATACGACGCTAAACATTTCGATCGATTTAACAAACACCCACAAATCCAGAGATCTCAAGAACTTGAGTCTCATTTAAAAATACCCAGAGAGTGTCAAATGTAAACATAGAGCAGCACAAGAAAAATGGACCCACAAATCCCCAAAACGGCGACGGAACCGCGGCAAAATTAAGGTTTTGGCCGCGGTTTCGCGGCGCTTTAAAAGAATTGGGGCTCCAAATTTCTTGGGGCGCTATAGAAAACCCTGCATGGTTTTCCTGCATATTTTTAATCACCAAAATTCCAACTTTTGAAAATTTGACAGAAACTTGATAAACCGAGTGTTTCGAAAACCGATCGAATGCTTTAACATCGTAAAGACCTACCCAAATGTTCTAGCTTGGCTCTGATACCATGAAAGTGTTTGCTAGCACCGCGACGGGGTTTAAATGGGTATCACACATGCAATTTTAAAAATTCATGGTGCTAACGAACACTAACCAAGATCTAACTAGAATATTAGGGTTTAATCTATGATGATATCAATAACTAAAGAGAAGGAAAGAGCATACAACCTTTGTGGTTCGTGTCCTTCTCTTCTAAAACTCCGGGATGTAGTCCACGCGACTCTACTAAGCTCCACTTTGAGTTGAACGAACCTCCTCGTAGATCTTCGCGCCGAAGACGATCCACTCGAAGTCCCTCTAACTCAAGCTACCTCTTCACTAAACTATCTTTAGCAAAGAAAACATGCTACATTTGATTGCTAGTCAAGTGTAGGATGATGAAGTTGAGGTGTTGGTTTGCTCACTAGTTTTGTTCAAAACTCCATGGTTCACATCACATGTGAGGGTTGGAGTTTTGATAGCATGAAGAAAAGGAAGAAGATGAGAGCAAGAGAGCAAGTGAGGAAAATATCCAAGTATTGTGAAGTATGAGAGGAATGGTTTGATAAACCCCCGCACTTATTGAAGCATGCATAATTTTACAATAAACAAATGTGACCATGCTTCTATAGTGTCGAATAAATCAATATTCAAATAATCAAGCCATGCCTCACCTCTCCACAATTTCCACCTCAATTCTATTTACCAAAAAAAATAAAATTTCATGCCATGCTTCATTATATATATATATATATATATATATATATATATATAGCAAATAATTAGTGAGCTAATAATATTAGTTAAGATATAATTATATCAAATATAATTTATATCATATTATCAAATCAACACTTGATTTAATAATCCGGTTATATCATATATGACCAACTAATATCATTTATCTATATATCAGATTATCAAATCAACACTTGATTCGATAATCTGGTTATATCACATATAACCGAACTTGATAACAGATAACTGCTAGATTAAAATACGGTATCACATACTCGTATTTAATCTGGCCCACGCACATATCACATATGTGTCCTACTTCGTTTCGCTTGAACCAGGGAACTTCTGTGTGGAACTCTAAAGACTCGTTAATACGCCAGCAGTAGGTGATGATCACATCAGTTACTTACAAGCCGTCAGCGGTACTAGCTAGACGTAACGGTTACCCGGGTATTAAGCGATATTAAGATCAACAAGCAAGCTTGTCCATACTCTCTATGAAGCCTATCAGTAACACTACCGTACAGTCCGGTCTCTTCGTCTGATATGTCGCATATCAAGTCTAGGGGTGGTCAACGTCAGACTCCAGTAACGTGATAAGTCATGCCGATGTCTGGCTCATAACAGTTCGAGAAACTACTGGTAACTCTTACCAGTAAATCTCATCAGCAGCCCTGGCCAGGGACTTCCAGTTATAACCAATCGAGCATAGCGCAACATCAACCCCCAATACCGGGAGAGACGAAACCCCTCCTATCGCTCATTGCCTCCATGTGACTCGGGACTGTACCCAAAATCCACCTGTTTGCACGAATCCTTTGAGCCGTGGTAAGGAGGAAATCAAAGCACGGTGGGAGCCATACAAGGCTCTATGACGATCTTGGGTCTACAAACTAACCTGTACCAGTGTCACCAGAGGACTGCTATCTAACGATTGGTATACTACCAGCTAGGAGTCCTTGGCGAGTCTTGTTCGGTGTACCCATTCTCTAATGAGCACATGTGTACAATCTTTGATGTCAAACACCAATGGCTATGGGATCAACCATCGTCCTCTAAGGGTCAAGAAACGTACACACTAGTCTACTCTGGAATATCGATGCCCTGTCTCGATATCCCCTCGACTAGGAACTGATAAAGGATGTACTTGTGGACTCCCTGGCCCCGCTAGTATGATCTCATCATAATCCTGGTAGTCAAATACATATCCTAAAGGCTTTATCAACATGTGAGAGAAAGAAAGTATGAAAATACCAGTCAACATGTTAAGACAAAGAGTAACCAGATAGCATACTATCATGTCGAGCAAGAAATTCCTCTGTATATATGTCCAAGCATCCACTATAATATACAACAATGTACAATAATGGCCTCTAGGCCATACATATTCCTAACAGGGTTGAAGGAGATCCGCGTACAGTTGGACAAGCTATTGAAGAAAGGTTGGTTTCATCCCAGTACTTCAAGATGGGGATCTTCGGTACTATTGGTGAAGAAGAAATAAGGTTCATACAGGATGTGTAGATTATCGAGATCTGAACGAAGTAATGATTAAGAACAAGTATCCACTAACACGCATCGATGATCTTTTCGATCAACTAAGTGGGTCTTGTGTATTTTCAAAACTAGATCTTCGTTCGGATTATCATCAGGTGAAGGTCAAACAGTCCGGCATTCCGAAGACGGCGTTTAGGACTCGCTATGGTCATTATGAATTTCTCGTAATGCCATTTGGAGTGACCAATGCACCTGCCATCTTTATGAACCTGATGAACAAAGTTTTCCGAGAGTACTTAGACAGGTTCGTTGTCATCTTCAGCTATGACATCCTGGTGTATTCAAAGAATCAGAAAGAACACACCGAACACTTACGGATTGTCCTGGAGACATTACGAAAACATCAACTCTACGCCAAGTACAGCAAGTATGAATTTTGTCTAGATCAAGTCGGATTTCTCGGACATATCATTTCAGGTGAAGGAATCTTAGTATATCCAGCTAAGGTGTCAGCTGTCAGTGAATGGCCGGCACCAAAGACGGTAAAAGATATACGAAGTTTCTTAGGATTAGTAGGATACTACCGACGATTCATTGAAGGCTTCTCAAAGATTGCATCACCCCTGACCAAGCTCACACGTAAAGATGAAGCATTCGTGTGGTCAGAAGCTTGTGAAAAAGCTTTTGTAGAACTCAAGTCAAGATTAACCTCTGCTCCTATTCTTGTAATACTGGATCAATCTGGAGGACTCGTCATACATTGTGATGCGTCCTGTAAAGAATTAGGATGTGTTCTATACCAACATAGAAAAGTTGTGGCTTTTGCATCGAGACAGCTAAAGGTACATGAGCGCAACTATCCAACACATAATCTGGAGTTGGCAGCCATCATCTTCGCACTTAAGATTTAGCGCCACTATCTCTTGGGTGAATGAGTGGATATATACACGAACCACAAGAGTCTGAAGTATGTATTTACTCAGAAGGAACTAAACATGCGGCAGTGAAGATGGCTAGAACTTATGGTGGACTTCGACATCAACCTACAGTATCATCTAGGGAAGGTGAATGTAGTTCCTGATGCACTTAGTCGCCAGCCATTAGCAATGAAGCTCAACGCCCAGTGGAAGCTACAGTAAGAACTGCATGGAATGGAGATTGAAGTAGTTATGCCAGGTAACGCTTCATATTTGATGAACTTACAAGTCCAGTCCACTCTTATCAATCAGATCAAGGCAGCTCAAGCAAATGATGCCAAGCTATAAAAGATCCGAGAACAAGTAGAAAGTGGACTTCGAACTGACTTCATCATCCACGAAGATGGATCCTTGCGATTTGGAAGTCGATTATGCATACAATACGGTCCTGTTCGAGAAGAGTTGATGAAAGAAGCTCGCAGCTCTTCGTACTCAGTACACCCGGTGGTACGAAAATGTACAAGGATCTACGGCAACACTACTGGTGGCATGGAATGAAGTGCGAAGTAACTAGAAGCGTAGCAAGGTGTTTGGTGTGTTAGCAAGTGAAGGCTGAACATCATAAAATTGCTGGTCTATTTCAGCCGTTACCAATCCCAGAATGGAAATGGCAGCACATTACCATGGATTTTGTGACCGCCCTTCCTCGCAGCACGAAGGGTAACGACGCAGTATGGGTTATTGTGGATCGACTCACCAAGTCGGCCCACTTTATTCCATTTCGAGTTAGCTAATCAACCGAGACTTTAGCAAAGAAATACATGGAGGTAAGCATAAATCTAAAGTAAGATTTAAACCTTTAATATGTACTATATTTGAAACCCATGAACTCATACAGGAGATTGTGAGATTACATGGAGTACCAATTTGCATCGTCTCCAATCGTGATACAAGGTTGCGATCACAGTTTTAGCAGAGTCTGCAAGCTAGCCTAGGAACGAGTCTGAACTTCAGCACAGCTTATCATCCATAAACGGACGGACGGTCCTAACAAACAATTCAGATTCTGAAAGACATGCTAAGAGCTTTTATGTTAGACTTCGGATGTTCGTGGGAAGATCACCTACACCGTATGGAGTTATTATACAACAACAACTATCATGCGAGCATTGAAATGGCACTATTTGCAGCATTCTATGGATGGAAGTGTCGTTCACCACTAAGTTGGGACGACATCGGAGATCATGAACTTCTTGGACCAGAGATGATCATGGCAACTGTAGACGTAGTTCGCACGATCAGGAAAAGAATGCGCATAGCCCAAGACCGACAGAAACATTGGGCAGAGGCAAAGCGACGACATCTGGAGTTCCAACCTGGAGACCATGTTTTTCTAAAGATATCTCCAAACCGAGGAGTGATCCGATTTGGAAAAAGGGGTAAGCAAAGTCCAAGATATATAGGACCGTTCGACATACTCGAACGAGTTCGAGAAGTGGCATACCGTTTAGCACTGCCACCCTCATTGGAAGGTGTACACAACGTGTTCCACATATCCCGGCTACGATGATATGTGAGCGACCCCAGCTATATACTCGATCACTCGGAGCTCACAGTACAGACTGACCTGACTTGCGAGCAACAACCCGTTGAGATACTAGACCGAAAAGTAAAGACATTACGGAACAAGGAAGTAAACTTGGTCCGAGTAATGTGGAGAAAGGATTCGCCAGGAAAATCAACATGGGAATGAGAAGAAGGCATGCATGCAAGATACCCTTACTTATTTGAAAATTAGCCCATATGTAATTGTAAATTTCGAGAACGAAATTTTTATAAGGAGGATAGAATGTAACAACTCTGAATTTATTGTACTGAATTTTCCAGTTTAATGTACAGAAATGAGTTTACAGCCTCAGTTTGAGTTATAAGTCAATTTTGTTAAAGAACAGTAAGAAGCAACTTGTAGCTCACTGGTAAAACCTTGCACTGCTATGATGTGTTCGAATCCCATCAGACACATTATTTTTTCTAAATTTTTCTTTTTAACTTTTTGGAAGCCCAAAAGATTGCACGTGCAATACACGGGAAATGAAAAGTTAAGAAAAATCAAACAGGCACAAAATAGAGTAAACACAAGATAATACACATGGAACAAATCTCAACACCTAAACCCTTGATCGACCGGCCAAAAGCCCATTTAGACCGGCACTGACGGCTCAGATGTGGCCAAATTGCCCCGGGCTTTGCACACTAGTCTCTTCACCTACCCCTAACTCCTCTGCACTATTTGATTTCTCTGCAATCAAACAGAGACTTTTAATTTCACAATTAAACCAAATTTTAATCCTTTTTAATCCACTATTTTAATTCCAAAACCCTAATTCTCCACTATAAATACCATCCCCTACCTTGGCTCAGCACCATTCTGAAAATTCTAGCCAAAACTTTCAAAAATTTCCTAAGTACAAGTGGAGTAAAGAGGAGTTAGCAAGCGATCAACTTCCGGCGAAGATCGAAACAACATCCGGAGCTCCCGTAAAACCACAAGGCTTTTCTCCTCTTCCTCCCCCTCTTCTTAGCGTGGTCAAATAGTAAGTCCCTTCCAAACTCTTTTGCTCTTCATTGAAATTCTCTTTTTAATCAAATCGGTAAAAGTTGAGTTATACCGATATCATCTTTTATAAACTCTATAACTCCATTTCCTTTCATCTTTTGGTCAAATCAATTTTTTCACAATACTTGTAACCTTAAATACTAATGTTTAGAATGAAGTTTAATCAAGAATTTCATGTAAAACATCCATACTTGAACTTTTACATTAAAATACCATGATCTTTATAATCACATCTTTTCGACAATATTGCGTAATAATACCTTTAGGAAAATTTCACGGGGTAATGACCTACCCCACACGCACACTTGGATCTATAGCACGATGCCTTTATAGTATGTAGTTTTGATACGAAGAAAAATTTGCAACAAAATACCACATAACTTTAAAAACCGGATTTCTTTTAACGGTATTTCATATCCTTTGCGGTTACGCATCTACAACTCTCTTTAGTGGACCCGCTAATGAATGGTATGGATAATCGGTCATGCTTAGTCTAGTAGAACGAGATGCAAAGCTCCTCACGGAGCATTCGATCTCGAAAGGATTTAAATACGGTTTTAAAGAAATACGAATTTTCTAATTAAAATAAAACTATTTTTAAAATTAAAATTATATAAATTATGAATCCATATTTTTAAAATATAAATCTATATTATGCTAGAAAAATGAAAGTTTAACAAGTTTCAATAAAATACTTTCAAGATATCGAAAAGACAAGTTTTCAGTAAAATACCATGAACTTTCCAAAAATAATTGCTTATCACTAAAATATCTCAATACTTAAAATTCATGCTCATGAAAACACTAACTAATATAAATCACCCCCTCGATGTTTATTTTGAAACTATATTAAATACTTTTCATAATACCCCCTAAAGTTATATAAAACAATATTTAAGAATTTTAGTAAATATGGGTTTAAGCAGGATTCATTCTCTTGAGCCCCAGGGAGCCGGAGAATGTGAGTGCTTGCCTATTTAAAGTAGACAGCTTAACGAAATTATCAATGGTAATTGTCTTGGAAAAAGAAACAAATCATGCCATCCATGTGCAACAGTTACCGATGACTCCCGAACCTAATTCAAGATCTAAATAAGTTTACAAGTATCTGACTCAATCTGAGTCCAATTCAAACCTGAATATAAATTCAACCAAGAATACTTGATCATGAACATGAATACTTGAATTCAATCATCTATATCAAACATGTATACTTGACTTGATTTGACCGAAGCATGGTTATAACTTGACATAATTACTCGAATACAAGATTACATCCTAAACATGAATACCTGAACATTCTGTATACATGGTCTCGGTAAGACTTGCAAATATAATTTATACAATACATTACGTGGAGATAAAAGGGTAGATCGGTACGGAACGTATATCGTGGCACGAGGAGTCACTTAAAAGACACCTACATGAATTCACGTGCCGTTGTCCCGCGGGTTATGACGGGGCCTTGTACTACATGTTACCATAGTCCACAGGGTAAGATGGACTCCTCTCGTATACATGAATACCTTCTTTACCAAACTATAAACAACCACGTTAGAATTACTATCATATACTTGTACAACTCACCTGTTCATTTCACAGTACTTGTTATATTCTCTTTCTTCTTTTGGGATTTACCGAGCGCTGGTTCGTTGACGATATTCCTTTCTATTTCTTTCTTTAGAATGTTTGTCAGGAGGACAGGACTCTCAGGAGATCGAACCTAGCCAGGAAGATTTGGATCAGCTCGCGGTACAGCCTGACTTCTAGTTCCTTATACTTATTTTCATGTATGCCATTGTTTAGGCACTGCTTATTATCATTGTATCTTTTCATTTTCAAGCAGTTGTATGTAAAGATGAATGTAAATAAAGTTGCTATTTTATTTTAATACTCTTGTCATTCTTGTTTCATTTTTTATATTGTTTAATTACGCTTAACGTATTTATTTCTTAGTAAATACGTTGCGGGGTTGCCACGCCACCGTTTCCGTCTACTGGAAAGCGGGGCGTGACAACCGGTTCAGGAGAAATTGAATTGGATAATTCTGTTGTCTCTCCCCATTATCTTCTCTCGAGTTGCGAGCTCATTTCATTAGGAAGTACACCAGTTACATTTGTTGAATAGTCTTCTTCCAAATCTTAAACAGGTGCTGAAAGGTAGAGAAGGAAGAAAACCAATTAGTCTAAGTATGGTGTGCAGAAAGTAAGATATAGAGACATATAAAGGGGTTGAAGTTGTTAGTTATATGTATACCCTAGAGGCCATTACTGTACATTGGATGTATATTGTAGTGGATGCTGGGACATATATAGGTAGGACTTTCTTGCTCGACATGATAGTACGCTATCTGGTTGCTCTTTATCTTAACATGTATACTTTATGTCTCTCTGTTACATGTTGGTAAAGCCCTTAGGATGTGTACTCGACTTCCAGGACTATGATGTAGATCATACTAGTGGGGCCTGGGTAGTCAATGAGTACATCCTTCAATGTTCCTAGTCGTAGGGGATATCGAGACGGGGCATCGATATTCCAGAGTAGACTAGCGTATATCTTCTCGACCCATGTGATGGGCGATGGATAATCCCATATCCATTGGTGTTTGACATCGGAGATGGTATGCGGGTGCTCAGTGGAGACTGGGTACACTGAACGGACTCGCCGAGAACTCCCAGATGGTATTATACCTTACGTCAGATGGCCGTTCTCTGGTGACACTAGTACAGCTTAGTCTGTTGACCCGAGATCGTCATAGAGTCTTGTGTGTCTCCCACTGTGCTTTGATTTCCACCCTACCACGGCTCTACTGAGTCGTGCAAACAGGTGGTTTTTAGGTACAGTCCCGATTCACATGGAGGCAATGAGCGATAGGAGGGGATTCGTCTCTCCCGGTATTGGGGGTTGATGTTGCGCTATGCTCGACTGGCCATAACTGGAAATCCCTGGCCAGGGTTGCAGTGATATACTGGTAAGAGTTATCAGTAGTTTCACGCTATGTTATAGACCTTACATCAGCATGACTTATCGAGCTACTGGGGTCTGACGTTTACCGCCCCTAGGCGAGATATGCGACATATCAGACGAACAGACAGGACTGTACGGTAAGTGTTGCTGGTTGGATTCACAGGAGTGTGAGTGGGCTTGCTCGTTGATCTTCTGATCGCTCAATACCCGGGTGGCCGTTACGTTTAGCAGACCGCTTGCGGCTTGTGGGTGCTTGATATGATCATCACCTGCTGCCGGCGTATTGACGAGTCTTTAGAGTCCTACACAGAGGTTTCCTGGCTCAAGCGAAACGAAATAGGAGCGCATATGAGATATGTGCGGGACCGAGAATAATAACAGTATGTGATACTGTATTCTATTCTCGCGATTTGTATCATTGGACGGTTATATATGATATAGCCGGGTTACCGAATCAAGTGTTGATTCGATACATTAATACACTTGATATTAGTCGGTTATATGCGATATGACCGGATCATTAAATCAAGTGTTGATTTAATGATTTAATGTATAATGATATATTTGATATATTATTTTACATTAAGTAGTATTTGTTCACTTAAGATGGATTTTCTCACCTGATGTGCACATTGTATATATGATATAGTTTTGTGCACTTGATTGTATCATGTTTGATGATACATGCTAACTTGGGTGTATGTTTGATTTAAACCATGTTTAGGTTAATGGTTAGGGTTTTGTTATCTTTTCTTAATTATTTATTTTATTCATTTATTTTTGGGCAAGAAATAAAATGGTGGCTTCGTTTGTATTTTACTTGAAGCTTCATGAAGCTTTGACCATTTTGTTTCTTTCCTAAACCTAACCATTCACCTAAACCCTAGTTTAGTCTCTACGCTAGTTAAACTCACCCATGGTTGCATTATGATAACCATCACTTGATTTTCTTTTTGGAGATAATTCATTTATTCATTTTTTCTTTCTTCTTCTTCTTCTTCATGAAGAGAAGAAACCATTGCTAGAAATTTCTAAGTGATGATTCCAAGTGAGAAATCCAAATCCAAAGTGAACCCACTTCCTATTTCTTCATCCTTTACCACTTGCCATGTAGTAGAGTGTGTTATCTTCACAAGTTTCATGACCTAGTGAAGGTGGAGCTTGAGTTTGAGTCTTCTCGACGTAGATCATCTTCGGCATCGAAGTCAACGACCTAGCCCGCCCATTTTTCCGATGAAACCGACGCTAGAGTCCGGAATTCCGATGATCGCAGTGGAGGGACGTCAACACGGAGCTAGAGAAGTGGAGGACCGGATCTACAAAGGCTGTAGTCACTTTCACTTGTAGCTAAAGTAGTTTACTTGCTTGTTTCGCCTTACCTCTAGTTAACGATCTAGTATAGGGTTCCTTGGCACATGAAAAAATTTAATTTTGGCATGGTTGATCAATTGTAGAACCTCATTAGTGTGCCTAGGAACCCTACAGAAGTGAGGGCAAATGTTCAGTCGAAAATATTGCACTTTTGATATAACATTTTCCTTACTTTTCTTAAATATTTAAAGGTATTTATTATAAATATATAACATATTTGGATTTATCTGCAAAATACTATTTACCATATGTTTTTATATTATAATTAACATTATGAAGGAAAATATAGGCATTTTGTATTTATATAATATTTTGGTAATTGAAAATATGCATATCATATCAAATATTCTAATCACAATTCTTAAAAGATATAATATCATACAAATGGTTAGAATAATATTTCAAAATATATGCATAATATTTTAGTAATTAAAAGATATATAGAATATCAAATATTCTTAATCATGTTTCTTAAAGATCTATTACCATATAAAGTTCATAGCATATTAAATATTCTTAATCAAGTTTCTTAAAGATTTATTACCATATATAGTGATTAAGATACTCTCTCTAATTTAATAAATAAACTAACATTATTCATAGAGATATTGTGCAATATTTAGCTCAGGTCAAGAGATCAAGATGTTCAAGATGTCAGGATCAAAAATCTGCCAAAATCATAAAATCAATACTGACAGGGACTTAGAATCCAGGCATGGAAAGTCACCATATATGGTAACTAGTTTTTCTTCTTTGAGGGTTATATAAAGGACCAAGGGCTAAAATTAGAAGGCATCAAGCCGAAGAGATCACGAAGTCCAAGACGGCTCACGCATCCAGGCTGATCATCAACTGTTCGTCTACCTCCTTAGAAGAGATCGAGAAGCAACAAGAAATTGTAATCATTTTCTAAGGATTCAAGTGTAATGAATATTGTTGATTAATAAAGGTAGCTTTCTTTTTCTTATTCTATTTCTTTGTAGTTTAATTATGCATTTTCTCTCCATCTCTTTTTCTCCCAACATGCGCGAGTAATTCTCCACTTGTTAGGGTTCGTAGGATTAGGATAGGCTAATGGATGAAGAACATCCCAAAACTCTTTTTAAGTCCTATAAAGTTTATGAACTTTATCAAAAGAATCATTAACATCCTAATCGGGCGCGCTAACAATTCCTTGTTAGTCCCGACCGTGATTAGAGATTAGATTAATGATTGTTTTGGTAAAGGCTAGATATGAACGGAGTTCCGTGTCGAGATAAGGGTTAAGAGTGGGATTCCTTTTCCCTCCAGAAACCCTAATCTACACGCATCACCGTCGTTCTAGTTTTAAATCTATTAAAGGATAAAAAGGGTAACTTTTAATTAATCGTCCATAACTACTAAATCCTAACGAACCTTACAAGCCCCCTTATTATATCAACTACATCCATAAATAATCTAGATCTATATTTTGCATTAGTGCTTAACGTAGATCTAGAAACCTTTCCACAAAATTCTTTATCCTTCCTCTCTTTTTCAACACATCTAAAGTAAGAGTAAAAGATTCAACGTTTCCCTGAGGACGACCCATACTCATCTCGGTCTAGCTACGCGCGACACCGTTATTGATTGCGGTTAACTACAAACACTTTTTCACATCAATCAGCAAATGATTATTTAGATTTAGCAGGCCTAGCCGATGGAGTGGATGTAGCAGGCCACCCAAAGACAGCTTCTGCAACTATTGTCATGAGTCTGGTATTGAAAGATGTGTTACTAAGAATACCCGGCCACCCCCTATGAAACGTTCTTATGTTTTAGTTTTTCTGTGTAATCGTAATTGAAAATTGTTTTCCCAATTAATTTCTGGCTCCAGGGTATGTATATACTGGATTAGAATTTCATATTTGTATGGCGTTATAAATACTGAGTAGGTGTAGACTATTGGAAATTGGGTGATTAAATTCTCAATATCGGAATTCGATGTAGTTGGTGATATTACTGGTAAATCATCTGGTTTTGCCTACTGGTAAACATTTGGTTTTGAAAATCCGTTATTGTGCATCAATTTTAAATTGATATATCTGTATCTTTACTTCATAAAGTGAGATATAACTTTTTGAAATTATGTTTAGAACATTTACCTTTATCAGTTGATGATCAGATAAGGTGTATTGAATAACGGTGTAATTCTTATTAACCAAAATACAGTTTTCAACTTATAAACACATGGAGTTTGAGTTGGTAAATTCAGGAGACTTATACAAAGTATTGCATGTTTTCCAGTGTCCAATAAGACAAGGGGTTAGTACTCGTACTATATTCCGTTTACTTATAACTTCTCTTGTTTTAGACATGTATTTTGTTGAAATGCAAGTCCAAAATTTTGAGAAGTTAATAGGTATAAGAATAAAGTAAAAATCAAGACCTTTCGAAGTGATCGAAGATGAGATACTTATGCTAGGTATTCCGTAATAGTATTCTCTGTTAGGTTACTCATCCGTGGGTGCGCTCCTTGATGAGTAATGTTGCATGACCTACTTCCATTCTGGTGATATGGACTAGAAACAGCTGCATAACATTTGAATCTGGTTCCATCTAAATCAGTGCATCTGTTTCTATATTAGATATAAAAGGATTTCATATCTTAATGTATTAAGGTGTCACTCCCCGCTTCCCAGAGTGCGCTAAGATCGGCACGTGATAGAGCCAACCATGCTACCTGTGTCTAGGAAACATCCCTCCACAGACATATTACGGCTGTCTATAAGATATCAAGAACAGAACAGTAAACATAAAAGCTATCTAGTACATGTCCATTTGCCACAGAATAAAAGAGTCAAGAAATATAAATGCGGAAGCAATAAATCCAATAAACAGTAACATCTGGAAATACGTCCCAAATACGGGCTCACATCAGGAAAATAAAACTGCGGAAATAAACTAAACTAAACTATCACTAACACGATCCTCACTGCTCGGCTTGACGGTTGAAATATTCCTGGTCAGCCTGCGATAGAGATAGAGGAACTGGGCCATGCAAAACCCATATGTCAGTGCGACATAATATCCAACAATAGAAATAACTAGGATGTAAATAGATATGCAGGCATGAATATGAATCAATAGTATGAATATAACAGTGAGGTGTGTATGTGTATGTGAAGTGCGATGAGTAATCTAAACTGTATCACGGGGTTATCTGTACTAAATTTATTTGAAATAAATTTGATGTAATCGTCGATATAACTCAATAGTATCCCGTGCGTACCCAGGACCACGGTCCAGACTCTCGGGCTGAATCCGAGACGTGCCGCTAAACACTAAGCATGTAACATGTACAGGCGAATGATATCAGCAGCAGCATCCCGGGACTGGCCTAGCCCATAAAACTGATCAGTATAAGTATCGAACTGTCGAGTTACAAGTCAGGTTTCATCATTGATTTCCCCTTACCTTCAAGGTTATGTGTTCAAGTCAGGTATTGATAAATATAAAGCCAATGCCAACACAGGATCAAGCAGGTACAGGTTTTGTCTATGCAGACAACAGGATACGTCCGTCAGGACAACAAGTTTGGATTTGACGGCATTAGTAACAAGATCAGGTATCAAGTCAAGTGGTGTATCAGGGCATGTCAGGTAGTGCATATGTATCAAACGGATGCTCAAAGTAAAACTGTAGTAAGTATCGAATCACGGTAAAAGCATGGATGCACAAGTAATAATCAGTGATATCATAATATGAGTCCGTGAGTCATGTGATGCACACTAGCAAGCATGATATATGAATATAGCAGTAAAATGCAATAATCAGGTTCTGGCATGCAATTAAATACGTAATAAACAGTACGGATACGAACAGATATCGTAAAAACGGTAAACTGTAACAGGGATGCACAATGCAATAAACATGTAATATTTTTATTCATATGGATGTAAATATAATAGCATAGCATGTAGCAAGATAAACTTGCATGATCGGATCTCAAGACAGGGTGCGTACGCTGCGTCCAACGTCGGGTAAACGTCGCGATGCACACACGTGCGTACAGAACTAGACCAAGCTATGCAAGAACACGACCACGCTGGATGAGGATGTCTACTGGATCGCCCGGATCGTCGGCGACGAGCATGGCCCCGGCGATCACCGGGATCAAGAAACTTAGAAAGAGAAAGAGAAGAAAGAAGAAGAAGAAGAAGAAGGAGAAGAAGAAGAGTTGCACTGTGGTTTGGTGCTCTGGGGTTCTCTGGTGTTCGGGGAAAGAGACGAGGCGATAGGGACGTCGACGGTGGGTTTTTCGGCGATGGGCAGTGGCTGCGGATTCTTGATGTCGGGTTCTTGTGCAGGGAGTTAGTTGGGATTTGCAGGGATGGAGAAGAAGAGAGTGGGAGAAGATGGAGGTGGTTGTGATGGGGTGAGGCCGACGAGGTGATCAGCGGTGAGTTGCAGGCGTGGGTTAGGGTTTCTTTGGGTTGGCGGTGTTGGGTGAAGGTGAAGGTGGTGGTGGTTGTGGTGTCGGGAGGAGAGAGGGAGGTGAGGACGGCGAGGGCATGGAGACAAGGGAATGAAGGAGAGGGTGGCGGCGGCGACGGCAAGGTAAGGTGCATGGGTTTGGGTTTCTTTTCGTGTGGGTTTGCAGGGGAAGAAGAAGGAAAAATTGAGGGGGGAGAGAGGGGTGTGTGTTTAGATTAGGTTTAATAATATAATATATATAGGTATATATATATAGAGGAGAGAGAGAGAGAGAATCTGATTAGATTTAGAATTTAAAATATATATATATATATATATATATAATATTTTTTTAGTTGAAATTTATATATACACTTATATATATTAGGATTAAAATATTAATAAATTTGAGTTTTTTGGCTAATACAAAATTACTCCAAAAAATGCCTGGGTTAATTCCTCAGAGTAATTCCCCAGATCATATATTTCTAAACGCTCATGTATCTCCAAGGTAAGGTACTGCATAAACCTCCTGGCCCAGTCCTCCTCTTGGGCCGCCATAGAAGGAGCGAAACAGCTAAGCCTGATGAACTCGGTCATTACATCATCGACTGTGCGTTCCCCCTGTCGGAGGTTAATGAACTGCCGCTCCATCTCCACTCGGGCTGACTTGAGGAAAAACTTCTTGAGAAAAGCGGCCGAGAAGTCAGCCCAGACAATCGGTTTCTCCAAACGGTTCTTCTCTCTAAGGCACCGATCCTCACTACATCTTGCAGCTAGATTTTAACTATATTCACTCGATCCTCCTCCGGAACTCTGGCAGCTGCTAGTAAGTTTTCCATATCGATAATCCACTGTTTAGCATCTAATTGACCTTCTAACCCTATGAATATTGTAGGATGCAACCACCTGAAATCCACGACACTGCCGGACACCTGCAGTTATTAGCCTCAGTCATCCTATCCATCACAGCAGTGGTAGTCTGTTGGGACGCAAGCAGACCCTCCTGAAGTATGCTTGTCTACTGCTGCTGGTTCTCCACCATACCTCTCATAAGGCCTAGTAATTCAGAAAATTATCTTGGGAATGGGTGATTGCGTCTGCTCATCGTCGAGCCATGAATCTGAAATGAGATTTTGACAGCATTAGATTCGAAGCCCAAGATAAGATATAAATTCGAAAGTAACTGAACGGAAAGGGAAAAAACAAGGCAGTACGATGTAATCAAATCAAGAAAACATAAATCAAAGGTAGGAAAAGTTTCTTAAATAGAGTACCGTATTGTAACCATGCCACGGTACATGAGTACAATCACATAACTCCATCTAAATCATCTGAATCCTACAATCAGATTCAAAGAAATATGCGACACACTAAGAGAACTCTAGACACGCGATTATAACCTAGAAAGTCGGTAGAACTAAGACTAACTTTAACGTCAGCATGGCTCTGATGCCAACAAAACCTTGTCATGCCCCCATCCTAAAATACGGGAATACAGAGAGTAACGAAGGTCAGCCACACTCCTACGGTATTCCATAGTCACTCTATGGTTTCTAGCTAAACCTGTAATAATAATGTCCAATACACACACATACCCCAAAATACCAAAGATATAACACTAACAGTCTGTTGCATGGAATTTCAAAAGTACAATAATAGGTCCACAAAATAATAGATTCAAACAAATATCCATGGAATCTCAATAAGTTCAAATAAAGAGATGTAAGACCTGAAAAGAAAGATACATAATTCATAATGTCCTACGAGGGGCTCACATGCTAAATACGACTGAAACAAATAAAGAAAATAAACATACATTAAACTAATGCTCCTCAGCTAGCCCATGAAATAGCCCTGATCCTGCTCTTTTGATGTATTTGTCTCTAAGCCAGAGATGGAAAATCCCAAGGATGTCAGAACACCCAACAATTACTCAACGTAAAGTGTGTAATAGCGTAATAATGTAAGTATCATGAAATGCCCGCATAAACAATACAAGTAAGGGACTGTAACAATAATATATGCATGGTAACAAGTCATGTCAGTTCTAGATGTCCCTATCGTTAAAACTTAACTAGTATCGCGTAAGTTTGAAATCGATTGGTGAAAATCATTCTCGAACCTTGGAGGATATCCAATATATACTCGGGACTACGGCCCACTGTGCTCGGTGCTCATCTCGAGCATACCGCAAGGAAAAATCCTACACTCACTATCATTGTGGGTGATGTACAGCACACCACATGTTAGCTATTGGCGCAAGGGTCGCAACACTTGCGGACCCAGCGGAAATGCGAAACAAAAATTTTCATAAACTTTGCACCAATCTCAAACCAAGAATCTATCAAATACTATGTAATTGCAAACATACAAGGAACCAAGAGAAGGGATTGTGTGATACAACCTTTGTAGCGTGTATGTTCTCTAATAGAAGATCCATGCTAAGTTCCGAGTCCTCCAGGAATGAGCTTATATGCCAAAACCATCACCATAGATGATCCACATGAAGGAAACCGATCAAGCTCCATCTCCACTTCATAAGTGAAGAAACTAGCTCTCAATAACTTGGTCACTCTTGGAGGTAGGATGATGTGGTGGATGTTCTCTCTTTATCACTCTCTTTTCTTTTCTTTTCTTCTCTTATTTTTAGAACAAGAGGAAGATGAAGAAGTAGTAAAGAATGGCTAACCCTCTCATTCTTTTCTAAAACAATAATTTCTTTATGAAAAGAGAGAAGAGAGTGAATATAAACCTCTCTCATTCCCTTTCTCTCTCCATTGAGTTGTCATGCTAAGAGTAAGGTTGACCTCACTCCATTGCATGACATCCATTTGTCCTCTAGTGACAAATATATATGTATCATTATACATATATAATTTCATGTATCAATATACATGAAAACCAGAGAGAGAGAGAATAAAGGTATCATATACATCAACATATTATGTATCATATACACAATATAACATTAGTATTATATACTACTAAGAGATAAAAAGAAAGTGTGTATCATATACACAATACTAGCTACCATATCATATATATGATTATTAACTCAATACTTGACTTAATAATCCTGCTAATAAATAGACCGGCTAGTATAATCCAATATCCGATTAAATCATGTGTATCATATACACGTATTTAATTGAACTCCAGCGCGTATCCCCATACACACGCCACATAATCATTTCGCATGACCGAGAAAACTTTCTGTGTAGGACTCTAAAGACTCAACAACACGCTGGCAGTGAGTTACTGGATCAAATCCATAACCACAAGCACGTCAGTGGTATTAGCTGTACGTAACGACTACCTAGGTATATGGAGATAGAAAGGTCGACAAGAAATCTCATTCGTACCCTGCAGATCCAATCAGTAACGAATACCATACAGTGCGGTCTCTTCGTCAAAGAGTATCGCATACCGGGCTTGAGGGTGGAATCTGTCAAACCCCCAATAGCCCAATAAGTCATGCAGATATCAAACTCATAACCATTCGAGATACAAATGATAACACTTACCCATTTATCTCATCTACCCTGGCCAGGAATTTCTAGTTATAGTTACGTCCTGCACAGCGCGATATCGACTCCCTATACCAGGAGATATGAATCCCTTCGACTGCTCACTGCCTCCATGTATTTCGGGACTATACCCAACTAAAACCTGTTGCACGAATCAGTAGGGCCATGGTAGGGTAGTAATAAAAGTATAGTGGGAACACACACAAGACACTATGTCGATCTCAGGTCAAGCGACTACCATGTACTATCGTCACCAAAGAACTGCTATCTGACATTGGTATAATACTATCTAGGAGTTCTCGGTGAGTCCGTTAAGTGTAACTTATTCTCTAATGAGTACATATATACAATCCTCGGTGTCAAACACCAATAGTTGTGGAAAAAACTATTGCCCTCCAACAAGGCCAAGAAATGTATACACTAGTCTAATCTGGATTACCGACACTCAGTCTCGATACTCCTACGACTAGGAATATTTAAGGATGTGCTTATGGACTATTCAGATCCCACTATTATGATCCTCATCATTAATCCTGGTAGTCAATCAAAGATCATATGGGCTTCATCATTATGTATTAGCGATGCGTAATATCATATAAAACATATACACATGAATGATAAAGGCAAACCGGATAGCATACTATCATCTCAAGAAAGATTGTTCTATCCATATAGGCGCTGTACAATTACAATAATTGCTTTTAGGGCACCTATATCCAACACCACCCTTGCGACAACCGCGCGTTCAAATGGTCAATCTCTAACACTAGAATCCCCCAAAATTACGGGTCCACATTCCACTTTTCAATTTTCCCAATCCTCCGTGTTTCTAAGTTTAGTTATGACAAATAAACCTGGTCACTGGATCTCGAATACCGACTAATACGATTTACTGGCACGTATCATGAATAAACACTTGAATCTCGCATAATCACTTGCATCACAATAAACACTTGAATCACGAATAAACACTGAATCATGAAATAGTGCCGAATCAATCAATATATACATATGTCTCGGTATTCTAGTTGGCAATCATGCTTTTACTGTACAAATCATAGTGGTCTAGAATATATATATAGCATATCAAAGGAGTCTCATACATTAATGGATAAAACGGGTCATAGCAACAACAATAATGAACATGCATAAATCGTATTTCAATGTTGATACTGATATGAACACGGCAATTTGATTTATCAATAAACAATCACAGTTTTAATCATGATCTCATGGATTCAATTAATGGGTGTGCTAGATCCTAGGGTTTTGATCATATGTACAATAAACAAGGGTTCGCATATTAACAAGGAATCATGATATTAAGGTTTATGTTATTTTTTTTTAAAACAAGTGATTTTAATCAAGAGGTTAACCAATGTCGCATCGGTTAACAAAGAGGGAGCAAGAGTACTTGCCTTATTGATGGGAATTCGTGGGGTCTCGAAATACGACGGCGGGGATCTCGACTTGGTGACTTCAATCAGTGTATGGCCACGAACGGGGAGAAAGAGACGATGATGATGAAGCTTGTCGGCGATGATGGCGAGGGACAACATTGCTTTGATGGGATTCTTGATAGCTAGGGGATCTCGTCGGCTTTGAAGGTGAAAGAGGGAAAAGTGAGAGAGAGAGACGAGAATGCTAGGTTTTGTAGGGGAAAGGAGGCTGTAAAATTAGCATTCCGATCATGTATGGACGTGGGTTTATATAGATATTGGGTCGGTTACACGAAATAATTATCCGCGTGAGATATCAGGAATTTGATCAGATTCGAGTTGAGCCGACTCAAGCTATTGTTGAGCCGTCTCAACGAGACGAGGAAGAACTATGTTTCCTGGCATAACACGAGCCGTCTCAAATTAGACTTGGGCCGTCTCAAGAATAGTCAGAGCCGGCTCATAATGATCACGAGCCGTCTGTAACAAATAGAGAAGAAAAGACAATTCTCACGGCTCATGGGCCGGCTCAAAATGATTATGAGCAGTCTCATGCAACCAAAAAAGAAAAAAAACATTAGGAAAGACTTCTGAGCCGTCTCTGGCATGGTTGAGCCGGCTCAAGATGATGTCTGAGCTGATATCATATCAGAAATGTTACTTCACACATTAAATGGATATAGAATCAAAAAAATACGTTCAAACACTTATTTTATTGAGATTTCTAGATACAGAGTGTTACAAAATCTATCTTTATGTATGCGTAATATATTGTTCATATGTGTATGCATAATACACTATATATGCATGCACGAGTAGAAATTGTACACTTTAGCGACTGTTTATTAGGGACTGTAATAATTTATACGGTCGCTAATGTGGTATTAACGACTGTATTATTTATACGGTCCCGAATAAATGGTCGCCAATACATTAGCGACCATTTCCAAAATATTAGTGACCGTTTAAAACGGTCGCTAATGCTTCGATCAGATTACACCCACGAGCTGCCTTCTTCTCCTCCTCATTCTCCCCCCTAACCCGCGAAGGTAAATTCCTAACCCCCTATTTCATCAATTTTTTTTAAATTTATCAAACTTATTGTAATTTTTTTCTTGTAAGTGATATAGTTTGATTTGTTGCTGTTGAAGCTTGCTATAGGTTTTTTCTTTTCCAAATCCGATCAAGGTTAGTGGTTTCTCCTCCTACCCCTAATTTTTTCAATTAAATTATTAAATTTTGAAATTAGTTGATTAGTAATTTCAAAAAATTGAATCATTTGTAAGATGATGGGTTTAGGATTATGAAATTAAGGGATTACGAAATTAGGGTTTGAAATTTTTTGTGATTTTGAGGTTGATGGGTTTTATCATTGAAATATAATTGAGAAATTGAAAACATATGAAAAATTGAATTAGAAAATTTGGTAATTTAGGGTAAGATGAGTTTTAGAATTGAAAATATATGAAAAACTGAAATATAAATTTGGTAATTTAGGATAAAATGGATGAGTTTTATATTGTGTGTGTGAGAGAGAGAGAGAGAGAGCGAGTGTATATATGAGTGTTTGAGTGCGCGCGCGTATGTGTGAGTGTGTGAGAGTGTATGTATGAGTGTTTGAGTGCGCGCGCGTATGTGTGAGTGTGTGAGAGTGTATGTATGAGTGTTTGAGTGCGCGCGCGTATGTGTGAGTGTGTGAGAGTGTATGTGTGTGTGCGTGCATGCCCGCATATAAAATATTTCAATAATTTATTTATCCTAAGTTCTAACTTGTATTCTTTAAATTTATTAATGATTCGATATCCTTTATTTTGTAAATTTAATAATTTGATATCTTGTTGCATATGATTTATTGCTTAGCTTTTTTAATTGTAGCATACTTTATAAACCAAATCAAAATAAAAATCAAATCCTTTAATACCAATTAAACTATTGTAGATGCATAAATCAAAAATAAAATCACACTGATTAAGAAAAATTAACACTAATTACATTAATTATGAAATCTTAATTACGACCAGATAACGGTGAACCGAGACCCTGATTAAAAAACGATTAAATAGAAAGTTAAGAGATACCCTACAATTTTGATTAGAAACGTAATTAGAATTTTATGTTTTCATTTAATTAGTAAGTTTAAGATCGAAAGCTCTTAAACTTGTTTAGGATCAACCTATAGTTTTCCGTCTGACAATTGGTGTATGTCAAATATTTTTCGCGTCGAATTGATAGAATCACATTATATGTTTGTGAGAGTTGAGCGTCATATTTAATTTTTTCAAAAGTACGTGTAGTATTCGACGAGGAGATTTGACATATAGTAATTGTCGGATTTGTCCATTTTGGACATGTTACGAATGCAACAAGACTCACATCTCACATCCTCCTGTATTTTCGTCCATTTCGAAAAGTTTTGTTGGTGCTTTCCACTTATTCCCCGTGTACAGATTTATGTACGAACATGGGGAACATGGAGAAAGTGCTGCCGAAATTTTCTCGAAATGGACGAAAAACAGGAGGATCTGAAATGCGAGTGTTACATTCGTAATGGGAATTAGGACCCTGACAGCCGTGAAACTAATTATTCATCCCGACCTTTTTCCCTGAGGACTTACGACAATCTTAAATGACTTTAGATGCTTGGATGCGTCCACATCATGAAATCTAATTTAAGACTTGAAACTTTATTTAATGATGAGCTTGTAATAAACTTATAAGATATGTTAAACTTATATTATTATCTGTGTTATAACAGATGAGAATTCTTTCGGATAAATCGTTTATACACATAGGGAAAAAGATAGGTATAGTTTGAGAGACACGCGATTTAAAGATGAGCTTAAAGCCTTTTTAGATTACGCAGAGATGAACCCAAAGCGTACCCGAGACGGACTCTTGTTCTGTCCTTGTAAGAAATTTAAGAATAGAGCCCGTTTTCGACGTGAAGTGATAGAAGAACATGTGTTTGTAAAGGGTTTTGAACCGAACTACATACATTGGAATTACCATGGCGAGGGAATACGTGATGAGAAAACGAGGATGGATAATGAGACCGCAGCTTCGCAAGCTGAATTGCCGATGGGTGACAGGATATATGACACGCATGAGATGTTGGAAGATTTATTTGCTGGAGAGAAAATGAATGATGTCGAACCGTCTGAAGGCACTAATGAATTAAAAGAATTACATAAACTTCTGGAAAAAAAATGAACAAGATCTGTACGAAGGCTGTACGGAATTTAGTAAGCTGTCATTTGTAATAAGGCTCCTCCATCTGAAAATGATCGGCGGGATGGCTAACGAGCACTTTGACGTGCTTCTTGATCTCCTACGCAAGGTAATTCCTGAAGGAAAGGAAAGCATTCTAAAGAATCATTACCAAGCAAAAAATATTGTTAAGACACTTGGTTTCTCGTATAAGAATATCGATGCATGTCCCAATGACTGTGTGCTGTATCGCAGGGATTACGCGTCTCTCGATGAGTGTCCCACTTGCAACTTGTCTAGGTGGAAAAATGTTAAGAGAAATTCAAACGCAGAAACGTCCGATGTCAGCAAAAAGAGCAAAAAAACTTCAGCTAAAGTCCTTCGTTATTTCCCCCTGGCTAAGAGATTGCAAAATTTATATATTTCGAAAGACATGGCGAAGATCATGCGATGGCATTCCGATCGTAGGATCAAAGATGGGAAGTTGAGGCATCTGGCTGATGCTGAAGTATGAAAGCAATTATACAGTGTTGATCATTTTAGGAATGAGCCGAGAAATGTACGTCTAGGTTTGGCAACCGATGGTTTCATGTCTTATGAACTCATAAGCTCTAGTTGGTCCACGTAACCAATATTGCTTATGCCTTACAATCTGCCTTCCTAGATGTGTATGAAGCAACCGTATATGGTTCTTTCCTTATTAATTCCTGGAAAATATTCACCTGGCCAGAACATCAACGTCTATATAGAACCTTTAATTGAAGAGCTGATAGAACTCTGGGAACATAGAATAGAGACATATGGTGTGTACGCCGAAGAGAAGTTTAGAATGCGGGCAGCTGTTATTTGGACAATCAACGATTTTCTAGCATACGGCATGTTATCTGGATGGTCTACCTACGCGAAGCATAGATGTCCATCATGTGGTCTTGATTACAGTGCCCTCCAGCTTAAGACACGTGGTAAGTTTTGCTACTAGTTTCATCGTAGGTGGCTATCGGTGAATCATCCGTACAGAAAGATGGCAAATAAGTTTGATGGAAAATTGGAAAAGGGTGAAGCACAAAAACAATTGTCGGGGATAGAAATTTTTGAGCAGATTTCATCATGTCAATTCCAGCAAGGTTTTAATCATTTTAACTCAGATGGTTTCTTCAATAAACAAAAAAAGGAAGCAATCCGAAGATAATGAATTGTTGAGTATGTGGAAGAAGAAAAGTATATTATGGAATCTTCCTTACTGGAAACATCTGTTGATTCGACACTGTTCCCCTCCGAAAGACGGCGACGACGTAAGGACGTCTTGCCTGAGATTCGGGGCAGATGCTATGTGGTTTATCCGTCCACCTCTCCGAAGATACCAAGTTGATTTATGACACCGTGTATCGGAGGTTTAGACGGATGCGGCCGATGTAGCAGACTTCATCAGATTCCCCCTCGCTTAAGGGGTTTTTGATTGTGGGGACGCTTTTCCCTGCAGGCGCAAGCCCCTGCAGTTAATTACGCTACCGCATCGCGGTAACAACTTTCTCCTTCTCCAGAATTTCACTTCGTGTCGTGGGTGTTTGTTTTATTTGTGGTTGCCCGTGGATTGTATACGGAGACTGAGTAATGTCGTCGCCCGTAGGACGTGGATTAGTCCAAATCCGTATTTACTTAGATTTGGGTTTGGTGTTTTTAGTTTAAGGATACGTTAGCCGTATTGAAGCTAAGATCAACTTAAACGTTCGTTAAGGATACGTTAGTCCTGTTTGAGACTAAGATCGACTTAACGTGGTGATCCATTTATTATATGGCCGTCAGGACTCATCACCTCTCTGACGTCGTTGAAGAATTACAACGATAAGTGTCAGAGGAGTTCAGAGATGTACCCTTGAACCAAAGTTGATTTGGAGTTTTATAGTCCATTTGAATGTTTAAGGATTCGTTAACCGTGTTTAGGGCTAAGATCGACTTAAACGGGACCATTTAGATCCGGCAAAAAAGCATTTGGAGGCTCTATTGTTCCAGTTTAGGGACGTAGTGGTCCATGTTCCAGTTTAGGGACGTGGTGGTCCATCGCCAGTGTAGGGACGTGGTGGTCCATAATTAGTTTAAGAACGTTTCGGTCCGTCGCCAGTTTAGGGACGTAGTGGTCCATCTCCAGTTTAGGGACGTGGTGGTCCGATTTTAGTTTAGGGACGTTTCGGTCCAATATTAGTTTAGGGACGTTTCGGTCCAATATTAGTTTAGGGATGTTTCGGTCCATGAGTTTAAGGACCCCGCAGTCCATATTCATGTGTGGTCGTTGGGACCCGTCACCTCTCTGACGTCGTTGAGGAATTACAACGATAGGTGTCAAAGGATTTCGGAGATGTACCCTCGAACCGGAGGTAAATTGATTCAGGAGAGCAATCTTGCTCAGTCCATTTAATTTGAGGACTTACGGCCATGATTGGGCTAAGTCCAGTTGAAAAAGGTTCAACACTTTTTTTTTTATACTAGGGCTTGGCCCATTTCTTAAATAATGCATTGCATTATTTTCTATTTTTGGTTGGGCTCTGCCCATAAAGGATGCAGAGCATCAATTTATTTTGGGCTCTGCCTATTTACAAATGATGCAGAGCATCAATTTTACTTGGGCTCTGCCCTTTTTATTGCTTTGCAATTTAATTTGGCCTGTTAGGTCTTTTTGACTTGGGCCTGGCCGTTTAGCAAAAGAAATGCATTGCATTTCAGGCGCTTTGCGCCAATCAAAGAGCGCAAGCGCTTGTAGTGACGACACGTGTCATGCAAGCGCAGTGCGCTGCGCTAATGCGCTGTGCTTACGCTGCTGACACGTGGCGCACTCTGGTGAATTGCACCAATTTCAGAGAGCAAAACTCTATCTTAAAGCGCATAGCGCAAGTGGTTCAGATGCAGACACGTGGCGCTCTTCCAAGAGCGCAACAGCGCAGTTTGCAAGTGTAAGGCACTATAAATTTGAGAATCTTTTAGATTCAAGAACCAAAGGTTCATAAAAGAAGTGCAAAGCACTGTTTGCTTTCTTGATCTAATTTAGATCAAAGAAAACAAGCTTCTCTTGTTTTTCTTATCTCAGAGAACCAGAGGTTCATAGAAAAGTGCAAAGCACTATTTTTATATGTTTTTATTGAAGATCATTGATCTTGTTCTTTAGATCAATGATCTATTAGAAGAAATTCTTCTCTTTTAAAGGTTTTTACCTTTTTTCCTCTTGAGATTTCTTCAGAGTTCTCTCTATTTGAAATTTTTGATTTCTCACCAAATGTTAATGCCTTTGAATTGAGGTCTAGGGTCCTTTTTATAGTGCCCATAAATTAGTTAAATTTGTTAAAGAGATCTTTCTCTGAGTGATTTGGGGAATTTTCCCCACCGTTGGATCTTTGATCCAAGGGCTTCTGTTTTACAGAAGAAAATCTTCTTGTTTTAACAAGAACAGAAAGATTTCTTTAAAATCTTAATTCTGTTTGGCGCAAATGCCCCAGCGCGTGACGCGTGACACGTGTCACGCGTCACACAGCGCAGCGCGACTGCGCTAGCGCATCTGCGCTGACACGTGTCGCGCAGCGCACAGCGCAGCGCGACTGCGCTAGCGCATCTGCGCTGACACGTGTCGCGCAGCGCAGTGCTTGCGCAACTGAAGCGTTGCTTCCTTTGATTTTGCTTTAATCAGAGCTTTGCTCTGGTTGGGTGCGCTGCCTTGGGCGCTGCGCTGACGTCTCAGCGCCTGACACATGGCGCGTTGCGTCCGAGATTTGAAGCGTTGCTTTAAAATTTGAATTTTGAATTTCAACAGAGCTTTGCTCTGATTGGGGAAACAAATGCCCCCCCACCGTTGCGCTCACGTGGCGCGCACGTGAGTGCAGCGGTGGCAAGCTCTTGACCGTTGGATCAAGGGATGAGCTGAAGGGGCGCAAGCGCCTTATAAATAGGACCTATGGCCCTTAGGAAATCTTCAACATTTCAAGATTTTTGATTTTCTAGAGCTTTGCTCTTGCTTAAGAACTTCAGAGCTTTGCTCATTTCCAAAGTTAGAAACTTTAGGTAAAAATTAATTTAAATTAATCTTAACCAAAGAGCTTTGCTCTCACAGATCTTTTGATCTAAAGAGATCCCCATTGGGGTTTCATAAACAGAGGTTTGCTCTAAAAAACTTATAGATCTGCAGAGATCTTATTAATGGGTTCTAACCCATGAACAAAGCTTTGCTGTTGAATCAACTGTAGATCTTTTAGATCTGAAAAATGAAGAATTTTTCAAAAGTTTTTCATGGATTTTTTCAAGATTCCAAAAATTTTAATTCTTTTAAGTGTAAAAAAAATTTCTGATGGACTTTTTCATTATTACCATAGAGCTATGCTCTTTTAAGGAATTTTATTCCTCTGAGACCAGAATTTGACAAGTGTCATTCTGTGACAGAGCTTTGCTCTGAAAGAGCAGATTTTCTCCTTGTCTCTAGGGATTCCCCTCTGATGAGAATATTCTGTTAGAGATCTTTTCTTTAACTGACAGTCTTACCCAATGATGAGGCTGTCTTATTAAATAAGGCATTTTCATCCAGATTTTGTGGGTCCCCATTTGGTCCCCTACTTACTGCACTACAGTGTAGTGTGATTAATTTTAATTTAATTAATTTTTAGATTCAGTTAATTGAAAAATTTTAAACGCCAAACGTTGGAATTGCAGCACTAACGGCTAATTTCTGTTCATTTGCAGCGATCATGTCTCTCGACACCTCGTTCCCGTTTGTTCGTTCAGAGGAGGGATTTCCCGAGGCGCCCTTGGACCGTGAGGTCTTGGCTATGATTAAGGACCACGACCCGGAATATAAGAGTCTCCGCCTTTGGGGGTCGTGGTATAACCATATTATCATGGATCGACGGAGCTTCACATGCACCATACCGTCAGAACCTATCACGGCGATTCATTACGCCACCCCACCCTCGGTGCAGTATGCCGTGGAGCTGGTTGATTGGACCTCGAAGGGCTTTCTTCATCCCGCCATAGATGCGATTCCGGTCCAGCGTCCTATGGTTTTGGATATCCTAGGACGCCGTATTTGTCAGGGCGAGGCGCGACCTTGGGGGCAATCATATAACATTGGTCTGATCCTCCGCCACCCGATCGGTTATTTGCCGTGGGCCCGGTACATCCTGTCGACGAAGAAGTCACAGTTGGTAAGGTTAGGATTGTACACCGCGGTGTACGTCTCTCTATTCCAATATCCCACGCTCCCCACCTGGTGGTTCAAGGCCTTCCTGGAGCAGTGGAACATTCCTACCCACAGTTTCCTCGCCATGGATCGGGAAGTGTCAATCTCTCTGGAAGAGTTTACGGAGGTATCCGGTTTACCGGTTATAGGGGAACACTATGAGGAGTTGTTCCCGACAGACGAGTACGTCTTCGGTGCTAAGCCGGTGGTAAGGGGGCTCACGCCGGGGAATGCTATTCAACACCAATTTCCAAGCTTGATTAAACTGTTGAACATCTATGAGTCCCTTTTCATCGAACATGGGAGTCGAGGAGTTAACTTTGAGGATTTCATCGCTCGGTTTCTTCGCCCAAGCGTTCTCTTATCAGAAGCTGCCAAGTTCGCTACCCTGTATGACCCTTTCGGCCTAGGTGTGGACAACCTGCCGGAGAAAGAGATAGACCAAAAGGATTTTTTCCTTCCGGACTTCCCGACTATATCTTTTGCAGAAATTGCGGCCCCTGGGATGGACGAGGAGGCCTTTTTCTTAGGTTTTCTCGGGTTGTGGCTGAGTTGGTTTGCGATTCCAATGCACTCTCACCGTATGCGGCCCTCTGTCTTTTACCCAGCCCACCGGATGGCCATCGGGGTAAAGGTGGCCGTTGGGATCGCCGGCTTGGTACACCTATATCATGGCTTCAGTCGAGCAGCGGATGCCAATGAACCTGGGGTACTGCACGTGGTCTTCCCGATGCACTACTTCATATCGTGGCTCGAACTACACACGGCGGGTGTCTTCGGCATGCATAAAAGGCCCTCGTTCTTCGACAGGTGCGGTTTCCCTCGCATCATACAGCTAATTGGTGCATCGATTGTGACTCCATCGCCACGGAACGCCAGGGGTTTACTCCTTCGCCCACACACCGTTGGAGCCGGGATGTCCTTCATTGACAAGGTATTGACTATTGGAAAGGCGTCCACCACTGTGGTGCGACCATCACAAGACTCCTTTAAGGATGGAGCCTCAGTTTTGACGGCCCGGGAGACCCTCCACTTATATTCTATTAGACCGGGCTTCCTAGTCTTCAGGCAAAACGGTGCGGCAATTTTCATGAGATATAACCCGCATCGTTTCGCCCAACAACTGGGCTACGATCAAGGGGTACCCTTGGAAGCTTTCCTACTGGAACCCGCTGCCACCGAAGAAGGGATAGAGAACGCGCTGCATCACTTCATGCGCCTGAATACGGGTTCTCACTTTTTTGTCAGTGCGCCGGCTTACGCTCCACGACTCCTCAATGTATATAGAGAATGGTACAATCATTCAACGGAAGTCGTTATAAAGGAAGAGAGGCGAGTGTTGGTCGACCGTAAAGGTACACCTCCCGGCAGCGACCGCAACGCTCCTTTGGTGCCTAGGACTCCGGTAGTTGCTCCTCTAAAAGATGTTAGAGCCGGGCCATCGCGTGCACAAAGTCCTCCGCACGGATTGCCGCTCCCTGATACTACAGATGTACCTCCAGCGCCCTGTGCTCCAGTGGAGACAGTGGTTGTAGCCTCGCCGGAGTCTGGCGTGGGTGCAGACATCGGGACCCGCCGTCCCAAAGTGGTTGCGAAGCGTAAGTCGATCCCACGTGTACCTAGGGTTGGAGGACAGAAGAAAAAGAAGTCGCTCTTCGCTGCAGATGTCGCGTTCGGTCAAGAACCCCACGCTCCCTATGCCGAGGGCCTGAGCGAATATGGGACTAACGAGGGATTAGTCATGCCGCCGGATGACACGGACTTGGAGGCCGCCCTCGAAGCTTCAGAGCGGTTAGCGAGGCGCGACGCGTGGCTGGCTAAGCTTGCGGCATCAGGTAATCACTAGTCACATTTTTTTTATTGCATCATATTTTCATTATTGCCTTTGACTAACATTCTTCCTTCTTTTCTTCCAACAGGCACCACCACTGAAGAAGCCATCGCCGCTTCCCTGAAGACTTTCCAAGAGGAGGAGCGTCTTAGAGCGTCCATGGGTCTTAGTAAGTTTCAATTCATCAAGTTTTCATTCCCCTTGTGTTATGGGTCGATCTAACCTCTCCCTTTTTATCGTAGGAACCTCAATGACGTTCCCGCCAAGCGACGCAGATGTTCTACTAGCTGCCGATGTTCCTGCTTCTTCTGGGCCACCGCAGGAAGTCCGTCTCGAAGAGCCGATGAGAGATGCCTTAAAGGCTCTGGAGGCATCTCTGAACGAGGACGACGACGCCTTGAAGGAAGCGTCGAAGAGATCCATCGCGACAGCTCGGGAGGAGAGGAAACGGTCAAGGCGCGATGCGAAGGCACGCCGAGCTGCTTTGGCTACGGGAGCGGGCCCCAGCTCCGTCCCTCGTGCTGATACTCCCTCCGAAGAGGCCCCTGTCGCCCTATCCACTGCTTGCAGACAAGTGGCACGCGCAGTTCGGAGCGCAAATGATAAATCCACTTCAGGTAATATTTCTCTCAAAATTTCGTTGTAAGAGTTATAATGCCATCGGTTCTTATATATTTTATCTTACAGGGCTAAGTCCGACCGAGGGGGAAGCGGAGACCGTTGAACCCAAGGAAACAGAGGAGGCGGCACCTGCCGAACCTGAGCCGACGGTGGGCAACGTCGCTGAGGCTTCAGAGCCTGAGATGGAGGTTGAGGGGTCTGCAGCCGAGAAGGTCATTGATACCGAGCCTGAAGTGGCGACAGATGAAATGATCATTACAACTGAGCCCAGGGTGGTGGCGGACGAGGCGCTTGAGGCCGACGATCTCGTGGTGACAGCGGATGAGCCGATGGTGACCGCGGAGCCCGCAGAAGTAGCGGGTGAGATGGGTACGACCCTTGGGGAAGAGTTAGCCGCTCTCTCCCAAGAGTCCGGCAACGCTCCAATCATTGCCCTCCCGGTGTACGATCTTCCGCCGTCTTCAGGTCTTGCGAGCATGACAACGGTCCCGATTGAGTCGGGTGACGAAGCCACGGGCGGTGGCCTCATGTCGATGGAGGAAGGAGTGGCCTCCATTTCGGCCGGCAGCTCGTCAGGTAAATCCCAAGTTACTGTCCTTTTTTATTTTGCAATCCTTTCTGACAAGTTCACCTTTTCGTAACGCAGGTACAGCCAGCGCCGATGCCCCACTGCTCGAGGGAGCGCCTTCAACGACTGCCTTGGCGGTGGTCACCTCTCAGCCCTCTCTCATACCATCGAAGATGTTGGAAGGTATGGGTTTGCAATTTATTAATCTTGTCTTTCAGACGTATAATTTGTGTACTAAAGTCGTACTTGTTGTGCCTTTCAGGAGTGCTTTTTAACCATCTTTATCATGTGTTGCTCCCACACTTCTCCTTCCCATCCGAACTCTCTTCTTCCTCTGGTAGCGCTGGTGAGTATGATTTTCATTGATATCTTCCTTTTCCATTGATGGAATTACTTCTAACCTTTTTTCTCTTCTCGACTGCAGTGCTACAGATTGAAGGAGGGGATAAAAGGTCGGCTGCGCCACCGGCCTTTCCGGCCGTGCCACCTGTCTCAGCTGGTATGGCGACTATCACATTGATAACTCCCCTCTCTTTATTTTCTGTACTGTTATCTGATCACATCTTGTTTCTTTTCAGCTGTCGTTCCAGTCTCGGCGCCCTTCGAGCCTCGCATTACAATGCCGACGGGTCCTTATCTGAGGCGTCCATCTTCGAAAGGCGCCGCGAATAGTCTTCGCATGTTGAGTGACTACGTCGAGGAACTCGATGTTGAAACTCCTACATCTGCTGCAGACTTCGCTACGGCGGTTAACACGATGCTGGTGATACTCATGAACTTTCATGACGAGGGCATCATCGCATCTTGGGTTAACCATTGCAGGGAGATCGAGGCACGCCTGCATCAGCTGGAGTCGATGCGTCCCGCTCCTGAGACCTTAGCCGCCAGTAATCAAAGGGCAGCGTGGATTGAGCAGAGCGTTTCTTACTTCCGCCATCTCGAACAAGAAGTCATTTCAAGGCGTAAGGAGCGCGGTGATACTTCGAGCAAGTCTGCCCAACTGCATGCTCGGGTGGAGGCCAATGCTGCACGGCTAAAGGTTGTCTTTGAGGGCCTTCTGCAATGTCTTTCCGAAGGGTTATCATTGAGGCAACAGCTTGACGTTTTCGAGCGGGATGCACCCAGCCAGGAGGCATCCTAGAAGGCGGCCGAGGAGCAACTTTCATCTTTTTTACAGCAGCGGGCCCAGGTGGAAGCGGAGGTGGCCGCGGCAGCCACTCAGGAGGAGGCGCTGAAGGAAGTGCGAGAGCGGGTTGCGGATTTGTTAAAGACACTTCCTCCTCAGTAGCTATCTCTCTTTGTATCATTTGTACTTGTAAATAAAAACAATGTACATATATATTTTTTTATTCTTTAACACAATGTATCTTGTACCCCATCAAGTTTATGAATAAAAGATACACGTTTTTTTTGTAATGTCTTGTGTCATTTCTCCGCCTTTTCTTTCCTCTTATTATCAGCATACTGTCTTGATAAACACATTTGACCGATAATAGAGTAAGCATCTAGATTTCTTCACGAGATAGCGATGGCTTAGGCCGCAGGTTCAGATCTGCCGCCTAAGACTTTTCAACTCTATGAGCCGTGAGGGTCTCATAGAGACTTTTCTCCCTACGGATCGAGAGGATCTCGTAGGTGAGTTTTCTCCTTAGGAATCGTGAGGATTCCTAAGTGTGTTTTCTCTTGTAAGTCGTAAGGATCCTATAAGAGAATTTTTCCCTCTTACGAGTCGAGAGGACCCGTAAGCGGTTGTTTCCCTCCTTGTCGAAACTCGACTTTGGAGAGTGAGACCCGTGAATAGTATGCAAGAGACCGTTTTAGATCGACTTGCAGGGTCCCATTGTTCAGGAAGCAAGTTTTTTAATCCCTGCTGCCTGAGGCTTCATCTTGCAAGTTGAGACGAATCAGGAATTTCCCGCGGAGACACTGGTTTCTCTGCGAGCCGATGCGAATCATGGGGTTCTCATCAAGGATTGTTTGTTTCCCTGAGTTGAGCTATTTGCTAAGGATTATTTGTTTCCCTAGCGCTAAAGATCATTTGTTTCCCTGGGGTTGAAACGAGTCGAGAATTTCCCACGGAGGCATTGGTTGCTCTGCGAGTCGACGCGGATCAGGAGGCTCTCGTCAAGGATTGTTTGTTTCCCTGAGTTGAGGTATTTGCTAAGGATTATTTGTTTCCCTAGCGCCAAGAATTATTTGTTTCCCTAGAGTTGAAACGAGTCGAGAATTTCCCACGGAGGCACTGGTTGCTCTCCGAGTCGACGCGGATCAGGAGGCTCTCGTCAAGGATTGTTTGTTTCCCTGAGTTGAGGCATTTGCTAAGGATTATTTGTTTCCCTAGCGCCAAGGATTATTTGTTTCCCTGGAGTTGAAACGAGTCGAGAATTTCCCACGGAGGCACTGGTTGCTTTGCGAGTCGACGCGGATCAGGAGGCTCTCGTCAAGGATTGTTTGTTTCCCTGAGTTGAGGTATTTGCCAAGGATTATTTGTTTCCTTGGTGTTGAAACGAGTCAAGAATTTCCCACGGAGGCACTGGTTTCTCTGTGAGTCGACGCGGATCAGGAGGCTCTCGTCAAGGATTGTTTGTTTCCCTGAGTTGAGATATTTGCTAAGGATTATTTGTTTCCCTAGCGCCAAGGATTATTTGTTTTCCTGGAGTTGAAACGAGTCGAGAATTTCCCACGGAGACACTGGTTGCTCTGCGAGTCGACGCGAATCAGGAGGCTCTCATCAAGGATTGTTTGTTTCCCTGAGTTGAGGCATTTGCCGAAGACACTGGTTTCTTCGGAGTTGGGATGAATCGTTGAGGTTTGGCTTCGTTTTCTAGCGGAGCCTGTTGGGAAAGTAAGGTTCCCTCTTTGTTTGCGTCCTTGGATTGTATACAGGGATCGATATGATCTTAACTGTAGGGCCAAAGTTTCATCATTTCTCTTTTTTTTATTTCCGCGATGCTCTATCATTTCAGCTTTCATATCGCGAAGGTCGCGATTGCCCAATCATTTCGGCTATTTTTTGCGGTGCCCTATCATTTCGGCTATTTATTTCGTTTTTACTCGCTGCTTTTTATTGCGAGTTGCCCAATCATTTCGGCTATTTTGCATGCATACATTTTTACCTGCTGCTTTTTATTGCAAGTTGCCCCATCATTTCGGCTATTTCATATGCATGTGCGGCCTACTGGCTTTTCGCCGTAAACCTGAAATTAGACACCGATTTCGGCATCAGCCCCGCTACAACTGGGATATTACCCGGAGCGAATCATCATTTGCCTCTGCCGATGTTGACCAAAGGTGGCTTAGCGACCAGGGTTAGGGTCCTGTCGACTAAGGCTTTTGACTTCATGGGCCGTAAGGGTCTCACAAAGTTATTTCTCCCTACAAGTCGTGAGGATCTTGTAGGTGTATTTTCTCCTTAGGGATCGTGAGGATTCCTAAGTGTTTGTTCCTTTTGTAAGTCGTAAGGATCCTGCAAGAGGGTTTTCTCCTTGTAAATCGAGAGGATTTACAAGGGTCGTTCGCTATGCGGATATATCCCCAGTCACAGATGGGACTTGATTAGGGAAATGTTTATTCGCGCCCGTGGATTGTATACAAGGGTCAGTATTGAGCCACTTGTAGGGCAATATCGGAAGTTGTGTGGGTTGCTTAAGCACAGGTTTAGATCTCTGTAACTTAAGACTTTCAAATCTTATGAGCCGTGAGGGTCTCATAAGAGAGTTCTCCTTACGAGTCGTGAGGATCTCGCAAGTGTATTTTCTCCTTAGGAATCGTGGGGATCCCTAAGTGTGTTGCTCCCTTATGAGTCGTAAGGATCTCACGCGGGTGATTTTTCCTTACAAGGTCGAGAGGACCCTATAAGTGTCTTTTAACGAGGTTGCGCCCTTTCGGGTTTTCACAAACACTCGCCGGTAGTCCTGCTGTTTTTACTCACGGAGCCCTTTCGGGTTTTCATCCGTGCCCTTTTTGCTTATGGACATACCGTTTTTTTTTATTCTTTTTATTTTCTTCTTTTTTTTTACGAGGTCGCGCCCTTTCGGGTTTTCACGAACACTCGCTGGTAGCCCTGCTGTTTTTACTCACGGAGCCCTTTCGAGTTTTCATCCGTGCCCTTTTTGCTTATGGACATACCCTTTTTTTTGTTTTTTTCATTCATTTTTTTTTATTATTTTCTCTTTCTCTTCTCTCTTTTTTTTTATCTGGTTAGCCTAAGGATACTGCGGTAGTAGTTTAAAAACGTTTCGGTCCGTCATTAGTTTGAAGACGTTTCGGTCCATCATTAGTTTAAGGACGTTCCGGTCCGTTCAGGAAAAGGCCAGTCACTGCTTATAGAGTTCGAGCTTAGGACGATAGTGAGCGGACATAGTCGTCGTCGTCTATCATTGACCTAGGCTACGGCTTATTAAGCATAGTATTTCTTCAGGAAGCGACCATTTATTGGCCGGAAAGGCCTTTCACCGTGCCCATGAGCAGATAGGCTCCACCCTGGTAGACCTTGTCTATGATGTACGGGCCTTCATAGTTCGGCTCGAATTTTCCCCGCTTGGCACGGTTGGGGATCATAGGCCTTTTGACCACTAGCACAAGTTCGCCTTGGCGGAATGTCCTCGGCCGGGTCAATCTTTCATATGAGCGCGTCATCTTTGCTTTATAAGCCTCCAGGTTTTGCTGCGCTATGAGCCGGGTCTCATCAAGGGCATCAAGCTCCTCAAACCGAAGGTGAGCATTTTCTTCGTCCGTCAGCTCGTAGTGGACTGCCACTCGTAGAGAGGGTATCTCTATCTCGAGGGGGAGTACTGCTTCCGTACCGAATACCAACGCGTACGGGGTTGTGTTCGTGGCTGTCTTGAACGTAGTTCGATACGCCCAAAGAGCTTCTTGCAGTCTCTCGTGCCAGTCTTTCTTATTTCGAGACACCGTCTTCTTCATGATCTTCGTCAGGGTCCTGTTGAAGGCCTCGGCTAGACCATTAGCTCGCGGATTATAAACTGAGGAATATCTCCAGTCTATATTATGCTGTTGTGCGAAGCGACTGATTTTGTGGCTTCTATAAGCTGGCCCGTTATCGGAGATGATCCGTCGCGGAGTTCTAAACCGGTATATGATGTGCGTTTTGAAGAAATGGAGGATATTCTCCTTCTTCACTTCCCTCAACGGTACTGCTTCTGCCCATTTTGAGAAGTAGTCGGTCGTTGCCAGGATGAAACGATGTCCCCTGGACGATGCTGGTTCGATGGGGCCGACTATGTCAGTTCCCCACATTTCGAATGGCCAGCTAGCCACTGTTGGGTGTAGCGGATTTGGATGCTGATGAATGAAGTCCCCATGGATTTGGCATGAGTGTCATTGCTTCGCATATTCGAGGCAATCCTGAATCATCGTGGGCCAGTAGTAGCCCATCCGTTTGATCTTCAACTTCATATTTGGGCCTGCTTGATGAGAACCGCAGAGTCCGTCATGGACTTCCTGAATGACCCTTTCCGCTTCGTCAGGCCCTAGGCATCTCAGCCACAGAGAATCAAACGACCTCTTGTATAGAGTATCATTGACGAAGGCGAAAGACAGAGCCCGTTTCATGAGCTGATGTCTTGTGGATGCATCTTCGGGCATTCGATGGGACTTAAAGTAGTCTATGAAGACTTCCCTCCAATCCTCAGCCTTCTCCCGGTCTTTTATTTGCGAGGTCGTATGTTCAGTCGCTCCCTTCTCTTCGGATGATTCCGGAGATATTTCTGCTGGGGCAAGCACCCGACGGCTTTGTACCACGATTCTAACGTCATCGAGGTTCTCGTCAACCAGTTCTTTAGCAAGCTTGGCCAACGCGTCGGCTTTGCTGTTTTCCGAGCGCGGTATGCTTTCCAAAGTATAGGAGGGAATTTGGGTCAACAGTTGTTACACCTTTTCACCGTACTTCACCAACTCCGGTTTGCACGTTTGGTAGTCGCCGTTTACTTGACTAGCGACCAGTTGAGAATCTCCGTATATGAGGAGGTTTTCAATTCCCATGTCAATGGCGATCTCGAGTCCTGCTATCAAAGCTTCGTATTCGGCCTCGTTATTTGTCCTCGGCTCTGTTAAGGAGAAAGCGAAGCGCATTATCCCTCCTTGTGGAGTCACAAAGATGAGGCATACCCCCGATTTGATTATAGGGGTACTTTGTTTGCGCTTTTTCATGGAAGATGCTCCATCGAAATAAAGCTCCCATCGGGTATCACCACCGTCGATCGCGTCAAATGCATGTTCTTCTGGAAGATCGCAATTTAGAGGAGAATCGGCGGCTATCGGATGCTCAGCGAGGAAGTCGGCGGTGGCCTGGCCTTTGACTGCCTTGAGAGGTTGATAGGTTATCGAGAACTCCATCAAGAACAGGGCCCATTTAGCGAGTCGTCCCGTCAATATGGCCTTTGACATTAAATATTTAAGAGGGTCCACCTTCGAAATGAGACGGACCTCATGCGCTAATGCATAGTGCCTGAGCTTTGTTATCGCAAAGATCAACGCCAAGCAGTGTTTTTCAATGGGGGAGTAGTTGCTTTCTGCCCCCAGTAGAACTCGACTTAAATAATAAAGAGCTCTCTCCTTCCCTTGATCGTTCTCTTGTGCCCATAATGCGTCTAAGGAAACTTCGAGGGCGGTTGTGTAAAGAATGAAGGGCTTCCCTTTGACCGGAGCAGCCAACACTGACGGGTTCTGCAGGTACTGTTTAATCTCGTCCGGCGCGCCCTGGCATTTTTGATCCCAAACGAATGGTGTTCCTTTCTTCATCAGGTGACTGTAAGGATGACACTTGCCCGAAAGGTTAGCTATAAATCGCCGTATATATGCGAGCTTCCCTTGGAGAGATCGCAGCTCCTTAAGAGTCCTTGGCGGAGGCATTTCCATGATCGCCTTGATCTTTGACGGATCTATCTCGATACCCCGGTGTCGGACGATGAACCCCAGGAATTTGCCCAAAGAAACTCCGAATGCACACTTGAGAGGGTTCATCTTCAAGTTGTATTGTCGAAGGCGTCGAAATACAGTCTTTAGATGTTCGAGATGTTTCTCGTATGATTTGCTCTTAACCACGAGGTCGTCGATATAGCACTCGACGATTTCATGTATGAGGTCATCGAAGATCTTCGTCATGGCTCTCTGGTAAGTGGCACCGGCGTTCTTTAATCCGAAGGGAATCACTTTATAACAGAATATTCCCAAAGGGGTCCGAAAAGCGGTGTGCTTCTGGTCTTCGGGGTGCATTTTTATTTGATTATACCCTGATGAGCAGTCCATGAAGGAGAAAACCTCATGAGTGGACGTATTGTCTATCATCAGTTCGGTGACTGGCACCGGGAAATCGTCCTTCGGGCAAGCTTTATTAAGATCCCGAAAGTCTATGCATATGCGCACTGTCCCATTTTTCTTCATCACCGGGACGATGTTAGCGATCCATTCAGGATATTGGACCTCTTGAATAAAGCCAGAGTCGATCAACTTTTTGACCTCGACGTTGATGCCCATCTCAAGCTCGAGCCGCATTCTCCTCGGCGCCTGCTTGACTGGCTTGACGTCCGGGGATATCGCCAATTTGTGCACAGCAACTTCTGGATCTAGTCCTGGCATCTCGGAATAGTTCCATGCGAATCAATCTTTATGCTATACAAGGACGTCTTTTAACACAGTCATCCTTTCTTCAGATAGCAGCTCACTGACGAACGTCGGTCGTGGATCGTTCGCTGTCCCCAACTCGATTTTCTTGAGGTTATCTGCAGTGGTATGTATTCCATCCTCCAATTCTTTCGGCGCTGGTGGAAATTCTGAGATTACCTCATCATGGATGTTTCCGAAGCACCAGGGAAGGTTGTCCATGTTCTCGGGATCTTCTTTTAATATCGTTATCATGTGACAAGTGCGAATCCGCTTCCAATCCCAATGTGGAGTTGGTTCTGTTCTTGTGGCTTTGGGTTCGTGCTTCTGTGGCGGCGCTATCCTCCAGTTGTCAGACAGAGCGAACTTGCCGAGCTGGTACTGATCTTCAACCCAATTCTTGAAGGTGAAGCAGTCTTCGAGTGGGTGCCCTATTACTCGATGGTAAGAGCAATAATTTGGGTCAAAGACTTCGCCTGCTTGTTCGGGGTTTTTGGACTCCGGTAGTGTAAGTATTTGATGTTTTAGAGCAAGATCAAGTATCTTCTTCGTCTTGTCCCGCGGAAACGAGTACGGTCGACCCATTTTCTTCATGAGGGATAGATCAATAACGCTCGACTCCCGCTTGCGTGGTCTCTTAGCCCCGCTTTGTTGCTGTTGAGCGCCTTTTTGGCCTTTCGATTTGTTTCTGCCTCTGCGTCGAGCATTTTTTATAACAGGTTAACAGGGAGTGGCACTTTCGTCTTTCATGGCCTGTTGAAGGAGGCGTTGCGTTTTGGATTTCTCGTGGATTGCCATTTCACGATTGTGATCATCTCGGACTTTTTGACCAGCTTCCCTTATAAGCTTGTCCATTTGTTCTTCAAACGACGGACTGGGCACTTTTGCATCAAGAACTTTTACTGGTTCAGGATTATTGTCCTCCCATTGAGCATCTGCTTCTTCATTGAAGTCGTGCACGACGTAACAGTCGTGGAGCAGCTCTCGTTTCTTGGAGCGAATGTATCCGAGCCCGATCGTCTCTATCCTCCCATTAGGCAGCTTGTGTTGAGTTCCGGGAACGTTCCAGACCCTGTCATAAAATTTGGCCTTTCTAACGGTCTGTTTGAAGGGTATCCCTTGGCGCTTCAACAGCCTCTTCAAGCCTTCTGTATAATATCTAGGTAGACGGATGGGTTGAAGCCTGTCTAGCGTAGGATCCGCCCCGTGCCAGATTTCTTTCTCCACTTTGTTTTCTTCAGAGCGGTAGAATAGAATTGCCTTCTCGCCTTCTCGCCTGGGAGGGATATAGAACGTCTGCAGCTCTTCTACACTGTCGGTACCGAGCGCATCCAGTTCTTTATAATGTTTAAGCGGCACCATAGCGACTTGTAGACTTTGCTCTTCGTCAGCGAAAGCTCGTATTGAAGGTCGAGCAGAGAATACAGCATGGGCCTCATCCTCCGAATCACTACCAAAGATCAACGTAGGAACGGATGGTCCCGGCTTGGTGTATTGGGGAGGACCCGAATAAACTATCTCCTCTTCCTCCTCGGTATCACTGCCGAAGACAGGGATGGTAGCGTTAGTTTTATTCTCCGGCTTGCGACACCTTTCCGTGTCTTCGAAATTCAGCAAGAAGTATTTGGCATCTTCATATTTGCGAACTTCGTTCATGGAAAACGGATTCAGTTCTCCCATCACGGTATACTCGAGACCATCCCTAAAATATTTCATATACTGATGCTGTGTAGAAGGGATGATGTTGTACTCGTGTAACCATGGTCGGCCGAGCAGAGCGTTGTAGCATGTCTTGACATCTATGACGTGGAATTTAATGTCCGTGATGAGCAACCCGAAGCGTAGCGTCAGTATCACAGATCCAAGAGTCTTTGACGATTGGGAGTCGAACCCGGAGATGGTGATCTTGTCTCGAGCGAGGTGTTGAACGCTCATGCAGATTTCCTTTAAAACCCGCACATTGAGTAGGTTAACAGACGACCCGTTATTGATCAGGATTTTGCATATCTTTATATCATGGCAGTATCCTGAGACATAGAGGGGGCGATTGTGTTCGCACGTCCCAAGGAGAAGGTCTTCATCGCCAAAAGTGACATCGGCCGTGTGCACTTCTTCCAGTTCATCCTTCATCTTTTCTTCGGCCAGGAAAGCTTGGAACTGCTCCGGGTCCTGTAGTGCCTTAATTAACGAATCTCTCGCCTCCTTTGATAGTAAAAAGGCATCAAGAATGCTGAGTTGCGAGGGTAGCTTCCTCAGATGCGCTAAGACGTTGTAATCCACCATATTCTTTTTGGGCGGGTCTTTGGCAGTTAGCTCTTCCGTGATTTGGTCATCCAAGGCGATCTCCTCAGGGACCTTTTCTTTCCCTTTGTCTCTTTTGTTTGGGGATCCGAGATTCTTTTCGGGCAACGTGCGATTACGCAGCCGGATATTTTCACAAATCTTCGGCTCTTCTTCTTTTCCCAAAGTGGACTCTTTGAAGAGAGGGTCAAGCTCCAGCTCCTCATCAGAATCGCTCCCGAATGTGAGTACTTGTGATCCTCCGGCGTTGACCATGCGAAAATTGCCGGTGGTTCTATTAAGCCCTTCGGTCGTACCGTTTTGCTCTCGGCGGGTCTTGCGCTTTTCCCGCTTAAACTGCTGCCGGTGAGCAACATATCCTTGCCACCATCTGTCAAAAGCTTTGCACTTTTCAGTGGGATGCGAAATCTTCCGATGATACAAGCAATAGGAGGGGTGCATTTCCGCTTCACCAGTAACGCTTCCCTCAGAGGATGGTAGCTTCATACCCATTGACACGGCTTTAGCAAACCTCTTCCTCATCTTGAATTTGATTTTATCCACAGTGGGTGTACTTTGCTCCAGCGGGAGTATCTCAATTCTTTCGTCAAGGCGTTGGTGTTTGGCCCTTTCGAATATAACCTCCTCGCGCTCCCGATCAGCTTTGCTTTTTAAGAGAGCTTCATTGAGGAATGCATCGATTACTTCATCCGATGGCTTTAGAATTTTTGGTTCGGGATCTTCCCCCAGCATTTCAGTACAAGAAATCTCCTCATTGTTCGTGAGCAAATAAGAAATCGTATGACAGCTCGCCACGTATTCCTCAGATTCATCCGACGAACTTTCTCCCTTACCTTCTTCTTGAAAGACGTGGTTGAGGAACTCTTGGAGTGTAATGGGAGTCCGTGCCTTCTGGTTGTATTCCTCCAGCGCGTCAATTTGTTTTTGCAAGTCCGTGCGCTTGTCGCCAGGCTTCACGGGCTTCTTTGACTTCTTTTTCTTCTTCTTTGAAGATTTCGACGGCTGGTTGTGAATGCTTGGGCCACCTCCATCGATCTTTTAAGTTGGACGAGGCTTCAACATCCCTTCAATGATCTGCGGCTCCAACGGGTTCTTCCACTTGATTGTTGGGCAAAATTGAAGATCATTTAGCATCCTCTTTGTCTTGGCTGACAATACAACCTCCCAAGGAGTTTCTTCAACGACAGAGCATGTTGCCCCCGGCGTATTCATTCCCTTAGAGGTGTGGGGCTGCGGTGGACCCACCTTCCATTTGTCGGACAATGCGAATTTGCCCTGTCGGTACTGGTCTTCAAGCCAATTTTTGAAGACATAGCAATCCTCGATCGGATGACTCAGTACTTGATGATAAGGACAGTAGTTAGGCTCATTGACATCACTTGGTTGCGACGGACGTTTTGGGTCCGGCAGATTTATGAGTCAGTTGCGCAACGCCAGCTCGAATAACCTTCTCGTTTTATCTCGGGGAAACGAGTAGGAATGTCCCATCCTCTCCTCAAGGGGTACGTACGGACGCATATTATTTTGACGAACGACTGGCTTCGGGTTGCTCGGCTGTTGCTGAGCATTAGCAACAACGATCGCTTTCCCCTTCCCCTTCTCATTTCGGGAGTCCGACTTTGGAAGAGGAGGTTTATGGCCCATCTGATCCATCTGCGCTAGCTTGTCGATTAGTGCCTGGAAGGTGGTCGGCTTGAAGAACATCATAAATTGCGAGATGGTTGCTTGCGGATCGAGGGTTCCCACAAACATACCCACTGCAGGAGCTTCTTCAATGCGTTGCTCGCATTTTGACCATAAATTACGCCACCGTATAGCATATTGGACCCATGTTTCGCCCGGCTTTACCCTGGCATTAATCAATGCCGTTATCGGGGTACACTCGCTGGCACTCGCGAAACGTTGGGTAAACAGCAGTTCCATTTCAGCAAAGGTTTTGATAGAGTCATTCGGGAGCTCGGAATACCACTCGAACGCCGTATCTGACAAGCTACCAACGAACTGGCGGAGTAACAATTTATCATCACCGCCAGTGTTGCCGCAAAGCGCGCTGAACTGGGAGACATGCTGATGAGGATTGCCAATCCCCTTATACACATGGAATTTCGGTATCATATAACCTGGCGGGTACTTGATCTGGTCGTACCAGCCCGGATACGGTCGCCCCGTTTTTACCACCTGACCCGCTGCTTCCGTCGCTTGATGGACCCGAATCTGCTGAGCTATGTATTCGTCCAGATCGGCTTTGGAGATTGCTTCCTCCTTGGCTGTTGACAGAGCCGGAGGAGGATTCGACGTTTCTCCCCTATCATCTTCAAGGATGATTGGGGGATCTTCAGCAGGTGGATCCTGTTGAATCATTATGCCCATCATGTCCTGGAACAGGAAGGCCATTTTCTTTATGCTGGCTGCCTGTTCCGCAGCTTCTTTATCCTTCTTCTCCAGTATGCGACGAAGGAATTCGGCGTCGGTTTCTTGTTCTTGACATTCATCCGAGGACGTTTCAGGGGTTTCTTTTGGCCCAGTGAGTGCGGCCATCACGGTCATCATCTCCTGGAGCTTTTGCTGTTTCTCCTGAGCCTTGGTCATTGACCGTGTGAGCGGTCTATGACCCGTGGATGCGCGGCTATCCTTCTTTCCTGATGCCATATAAACTGTATGAACTATCATGCCCCCGGACTTAGGGCGTTTAGGCTCACCACCTTTGGCATTTACCGCGGGCGCGGGGGTTTTCTCAGGCCTTCTTCTTTTGTTGGCCGTTGAAGTGGAGGGGGCCGTTGCAGTGGGCACCCTGGTGATTGTCGTCCTTTGCTGTTTAAGAGGACGATCCTTTTCTTCTTGCACTTTCGCCTTTTTCTGTTGACGAGAGTGATCTGGGTCAATCACGGAGTCTTGAACCCTCCGCCAAACCTTGTATATTTTTTAGGACAGCCGTTAAGGGGGTTGTTCTTGCTTTGTTTCCGGAACTCTCTCCGCGGGCGGAGGAGATCTTTTCAATGTAGCGGTTGGAGAGTTCTTACGTACCCTCCTCAGCAGTTCAAACCTGTTCCCAGTTGGAACAGCAGCGTTGACTTCCACCTCTGGAGCCGGTGGAGTCAGCCCTGAGGGGGAGTTGCCCCCTGCCTTCCTCACTCGTCGCCAATAGCGACGTCGAGCATGACGAGCCGTTGGGACTGGCTCGGAGATAGAGACAGCTTCTTTTTGCCCCCTGTCGGAATGAGGCGTCGCTGGTGTTAACCTCTCAAAGACTGAGGTTGTCCTTTGAGGGATGATATTCAACCTGTCGAAGACAGATCCTCGGGCAGGGGCAGGAGCAGGAATAGTCAGCCTTGAAAAGACTGACTCTTTGACAGGGGAAGCCGCCTTGACGACTTCTGGAGCAGCGGCTATTGCCTTCCTTGGGACAGCCACCTTGGGATTCACAGGCTTCTTGGTGGGCCCCTCAGAGTTTTGATCCAGCCTAGCAAAGACAGAGGCTGTTGGCTTGGTAATGGACGACCCGTTGACAGGGGCCGTCGTAGCAGTGAGCCGGTCGAAGACCGACTTCTTGTTCACTTCCGGTGCAGGTATTGACATAGAGAAGCTTGAAGGCGGGATCATAGTCCCGAAAAATAGGCCGGTGGTGGCCTGGGCCACCTGTTATACCGGCAGAGGGAGGAAGGAAGCCGCTTGGGGCCCATATGCTACACCTCTAGGTGAGGTGGAGTGTCCGTTGCAGTGGCACTTCGAGCAGTTGGTGCAGTTAAAGGCCATGGATGCTTGAGTTCTGCGCCAGACAAAAGACCAAATCTTAGTAACTTGAAAATCCAAAGGCAATCGTTAACAAACCGCGATTCGTTCGCGAAGACGACACACGAAGTGTGGAGTGGAAAGAGGAAAAGGTCCCACCGAGCATGCCAGAATCTGTTCCCCTCCGAAAGACGGCGACGACGTGAGGACGTCTTGCCTGAGATTCGGGGCAGATGCTATATGGTTTTATCCGTCCACCTCTCCGAAGATGCCAAGTTGATTTATGACACCGTGTATCGGAGGTTTAGATGGATGCGGCCGATATAGCAGACTTCATCAGATTCCCCCTCGCTTGAGGGGTTTTTGATTGTGGGGACGCTTTTCCCTGCAGGCGCAAGCCCCTGCAGTTAATTACGCTACCGTATCGCGGTAACAACTTTCTCCTTCTCCAGAATTTCACTTCGTGTCGTGGGTGTTTGTTTTATTTGTGGTTGCCCGTGGATTGTATACGGAGACTGAGTAATGTCGTCGCCCGTAGGACGTGGATTAGTCCAAATCCGTATTTACTTAGATTTGGGTTTGGTGTTTTTATTTTAAGGATACGTTAGCCGTATTGAGGCTAAGATCAACTTAAACGTTCGTTAAGGATACGTTGGTCCTGTTTGAGACTAAGATCGACTTAACGTGGTGATCCATTTATTATATGGCCGTCAGGACTCGTCACCTCTCTGACGTCGTTGAAGAATTACAACGATAGGTGTCAGAGGAGTTCAGAGATGTACCCTTGAACCAAAATTGATTTGGAGTTTTATAGTCCATTTGAATGTTTAAGGATTCGTTAACCGTGTTTAGGGCTAAGATCGACTTAAACGGGACCATTTAGATCCGGCAAAAGAGCATTTGGAGGCTCTATTGTTCCAATTTAGGGACGAGTGGTCCATGTTCTAGTTTAGGGATGTGGTGGTCCATCGCCAGTTTAGGGACGTGGTGGTCCATAATTAGTTTAAGGACGTTTCGGTCCGTCGCCAGTTTAGGGACGTGGTGGTCCATCGCCAGTTTAGGGACATGGTGGTCCATCTCCAGTTTAGGGACGTGGTGGTCCGATATTAGTTTAAGGACGTTTCGGTCCAATATTAGTTTAGGGACGTTTCGGTCCACGAGTTTAAGGACCCCGCAGTCCATATTCATGTGTGGTAGTTGGGACCCGTCACCTCTCTGACGTCGTTGAGGAATTACAACGATAGGTGTCAAAGGAGTTCGGAGATGTACCCTCGAACCGGAGGTAAATTGATTCAGGAGAGCAATCTTGCTCATTCCATTTAATTTGAGGACTTACGGCCATGATTGGGCTAAGTCCAGTTGAAAAAGGTTCAACACTTTTTTTTTGTACTAGGGCTTGGCCCATTTCTTAAATAATGCATTGCATTATTTTCTATTTTTGGTTGGGCTCTGCCCATAAAGGATGCAGAGCATCAATTTATTTTGGGCTCTGCCCATTTACAAATGATGCAGAGCATCAATTTTACTTGGGCTCTGCCCTTTTTATTGCTTTGCAATTTAATTTGGCATGTTAGGTCTTTTTGACTTGGGCCTGACCCTTTAGCAAAAGAAATGCATTGCATTTCAGGCGCTTTGCGCCAATCAAAGAGCGCAAGTGCTTGTAGTGACGACACGTATCATGCAAGCACAGTGCGTTGCGCTAGTGCGCTGTGCTTGCGCTGCTGACACGTGGCGCACTCTGGTGAGATTGCGCCAATTTCAGAGAGCAAAGCTCTATCTTAAAGCGCATAGCGCAAGTGGTTCAGATGCAGACACGTGGCGCTCTCCCAAGAGCGCAACAGCGCAGTTTGCAAGTGCAAGGCACTATAAATTTGAGAATCTTTTAGATTCAAGAACCAAAGGTTCATAAAAGAAGTGCAAAACACTGTTTGCTTTCTTGATCTAATTTAGATAAAAAAAAACAAGTTTCTCTTGTTTTTCTTATCTCAGAGAACCAGAGGTTCATAGAAAAGTGCAAAGCACTATTTTTATTTGTTTTTAATGAAGATCATTGATCTTGTTCTTTAGATCAATGATCTATTAGAAGAAATTCTTCTCTTTTAAAGGTTTTTACCTTTTTTCCTCTTGAGATTTCTTCAGAGTTCTTTCTATTTGAAATTTTTGATTTCTCACCAAATGTTGATGCCTTTGAATTGAGATCTAGGGTCCTTTTTATAGTACCCATAAATTAGTTAAATTTGTTAAAGAGATCTTTCTCTGAGTGATTTGGGGAATTTTCCCCACCGTTGGATCTTTGATCCAAGGGCTTCTGTTTTACAGAAGAAAATCTTCTTGTTTTAACAAGAACAGAAAGATTTCTTTAAAATCTTAATTCTGTTTGGCGCAAATGCTCCAGCACGTGACACGTGTCGCGCAGCGCACAGCGCAGCGCGACTGCGCTGACACGTGTCGCGCAGCGCAGTGCTTGCGCAACTGAAGCGTTACTTCCTTTGATTTTGCTTTAAACAGAGCTTTGCTCTGGTTGGATGCGCTGCCTTGGGCGCTGCGCTGACGTATCAGCGCCTGACACGTGGCGCGTTGCGCCCGAGATTTGAAGCGTTGCTTTAAAATTTGAATTTTGAATTTCAACAGAGCTTTGCTCTGATTGGGGAAACAGACACAATATTGATGGCATGCATGTAGAGAAGAATGTGTTTAATAATATTATTAGCACATTGTTACAGGGCGATTCTAAGTCCAAGGATAAGTTGAGTGCTTGCAAGTGTTTGGAGGAGCTTGGAATCCGATAGGAATTGTATCCGGTACTTCGTGATGATGGTGTCTATGAATTACCAGTTTCGAACCACACAATGTCGAAATTGGTTATGAAAAGATTTTGTGAGGTGTTAAAGAGTATCAAAACCCCAGATGGGTACTCCTCTAACATAGCAAAGAATGTGCAGGTCGAGCCACCAAAGCTCTTGAATCTTAAAACCCATAATTGTCATATCCTTCTGCATCAATTGCTTCCAGTGGCTCTTCGACATAATTTACCATCCAATGTCACCAAAGTTTTGATAGAGTATTGCGACTTTTTCAATAAACTTTGTTCTAAAGTGATAGATGTGGCCAAATTCGAGGAGTTGCAAAAAAGTATTGTTGAAACCCTTTGTAAGTTGGAGATGATATTTCCACCATCTTTCTTCACCGTCATGGTTCATTTTTCTTTGCATTTAGTTACAGAGGCAATGGTTGCTGGACATTTCTCATATATGTGGATGTATCCAGTAAAAAGGTAATATATTTTTTCACCCAATTGTATTATTTGATTCATTATAATATTCACATTTTTCTAAAGTATTCGTTAACGTTTTAGATACTTGGGATTTTTGAAACGGCAAGTGCGCAATTGAGCTCGACCGGAAGGGTCAATAGCCGAGAGTTATTGCGCCAACGAATGCCTCAACTTCACTTCTCGTTACTTGCGTGGAGTTGAAAAAAGATTAAACTGTCTTTCTCGAATTAACGATGATCAGCCATCCCATTCACAAGGAGAGAATCGATCCTACAGGAGGGAGTCGCTCGATCAAGTGCATTCGTATATCCTTAATAATCTTGAAATTACTGCCGATCACAGTAAGTATATAAATTAAAAAATTTAATCGTGTCAATAATTTGAGTGCCTATATCTATATATGCCTAAATGATTAATATTGTTATTCTTTTAGCCGACACGTTGAAGAACTTACGAATGCGATTTCCGGAAAGAGTGCTAATTAGAAGATTAATCAAGAACATAAGAAACACTTTCCACGGTGGTTCCGTAAACACGTACGTATGTATTGTATATTTCATGTTTCACATACATATATCACATATAGCTTATACATTTTACGTGTAAATGTATTGTAGATTGAAGATGGCATAGCAAAAGGGATGCAATTCCCGGATGTAATCGTGTAACTCTCTAAACGTCCTACTGCAAAAGTGAATCGATACGGTTCATATTGTATTAATAACCTAAAATTTCTTATAACCGAGAAATTGACTACCCAAAACAATGGGATTTATTGTCCGTTTGAACAAATGTGCTTCTCAAGTTCCCGTGATCAAAAACCACAGGGAGGAAAAAAAGAATATTACGGTCAGCTGGAGAATATAATAGAGTTATTTTACGGGAATAATGAGCAAGAAAGATTTGTTATGTTCAAAGTTCATTGGTGCGTTTGCATCCAGATCGATAAGTACGGCTTTCAGTTTGTCAATCTCAATAAAGAAATTTATCGAGATGATAAGTTCATATTAGCTTCACAAGCTAAGCAGTGTTTCTATGTCAAAAATCCTAATCGTGAGTAACTTGGATTGCATTGCTGGCATCTCCTAAATCCTTTTTTGATGGTTCTACCGACGAGATTGACCTTGATGAAGCAGATCCGGTTGACATATAAAAAATTTTGCAATTGTAATCAATTGATATATGTTATAAACTTTGCAGTTGTAAAAACTTATAATCACTTGCAAGTAAATGATATATGAAAAATCTAGCAGTTCTAATCACTTGTAATGTATTGATTTGTTAAGCTAATGATTTATGCATATTATATATTTTGTATCGTCATTACTCTTGTATGAAACAGAAGGGACGAAAAGGCATATTCGGAAAATTTGCCAAGGGATTTTCTTCAAAAAAAAGAGATCGAGATACTGAATTCTCAACACAGCCTGATACTGAGAGTAAATGTATATATTACGAGTTTTAAATAATCATCAACTGCATTATTTTATTCAAATAACTATTGTATTGATTATAATAAATTAAAATATGTAGGTGCATATAATCAGGAGGATACAGGTCCATCAGTGCAGCATGATCCGTAAGTGTTTCCCCCAATCAGAGCAAAGCTCTTTTAAAATTCAAATTTTTGAAATGAACCAACGATTCAGAAGTAGCGCCAAGTGCGCTGCACCCTAAGCAGCGCACCACGTGCAAAGCACGTGTGCACTAGCGCTAAAAGCGCTGCACTTAAGCAGCGCACCACGTGCAAAGCACGTGTGCGCTGGCGCCAAGTGTGTTGCGCTCTGAGCAGCGCACCACGTGCAAAGCACGTGTGCGTTGCACTCTGAGCAGCGCACCACGTGCAAAGCACGGGTGCGCTAGCGCTGGAACTAAAAGCTCCCCACCGTCAGATTAAAGATCCAATAATAATGATAAATCATTAATTAATCAGAATTAAATTCTGTTAAGGAAAGATTCCTCAAAATCTTTCCAAATAACAAGATTGTGCTCTGTAAATCAGAGCACCGTTGGATCAATGATCCGGTGGTGATTCAAAATCACCAAAATACAGAATAAATTCTATGTGGAAAAAATTTCTCAATCTTGTTAATAACAAGAAGATTACCTAAATCAGAAGCCCTTAGATCAAAAATCCAACGATGGGAAATTCCCCAAATCAATTGGAGAAAAGATCTCCTTAATTGATTGAACTGATCAGCTTGCCCTATAAAAAGGCCCCTAGACTTCAAGTCTGAAAGAAGGAAAAAATATACAGAAGCATAGAGAGGAACCCCCCCCCACACACACACGCACCATAAGCTTTGAGAAATCTCAGAAAGAAGAGCCAAGCTCTCAATAGAAGAACTTCTTTTCTTCAAGGTAAAAAAACCAAGAGATGAAATCACCTCATAATTAAAAAAAAAGAACTCACTTCTTTAAAGATCATAGATCTATAAGACCAAGGTCTTTCACAGAAAGATCAAAAGATCTCATCATAAAATAAAATAAAAAATAAAAAAGGGAAGAACATAATTCTTCTCACAAATCATAGAACTATAAGACAAATTGTCTTTTACAAAAGAGATCATGAACATCTCATTATAAAATAAAGGGGAGAGAATAATTCAATTCTCTTAAGAATCATAGATCTATAAAGGCAAAGCCTTTAATCGATACAAGAGATTGAAGCATCTCCTATAAAGTAAGAACTTTTGTTCTTAGGATCTTGAGACAAAGTCTCTTCTAAGGGAGAATTTATTTCCCAGATCATAAAATTGATCAAATGCGCTTCTGCGCTCTTGGACTGGCGCTCAACGCCAAGCGCACCACGTGTCACTCACGTGTGCGCCACTCAACAGTTAGCGCTTTGCACTCTTGAATTAGCGCAATGCGCTCATGGACTGGCGCTCAGCACCAAGTGCACCACATGCTCCTCACGTATGCGCTATTGAACAAATAGCGCTTTGAGCTCACAAATTAGCGCACTGCGCTCATCATCTGGCGCTTAGCACCAAGCGCACCACGTGTCCCTCACGTGTGCGCTACTCGGCAGAAACGCATTGCGCTCTTTAACTGACGCAAAGCGCCAAGCGCAGCACGTGCTCCTCGCGTGTGCGCTGAGAGAACATAAATTGTTCTTTAATAAGACCTAGAGCTATGATAAATGCTCAGCATTCAATAAAAGACAGAAATACTGTCAAAACTCAAATCAATGCTTAGCATTGTTAAAAGGGGCCAAGCCCAAATAAATGCTCAACGGCCCAAAATAAATGTTAAACATTTTAACTTGATTGGACTTAGCCCAAAATTGGTCATAAGTCCTCAACTCAGATTAATTGAGCCTATATGCTCATAAATCTTTTAACAGATCTTAGTTCCAATTGGACTACAGATCTACCAACCAAAATTGGTTCAAGGGTACATCTCTGAACCCCTCTGATATATGTCGTTGTAATCCTTCAACGTCTTCGGAGAGGTGACGGGTCCCGAAAACCATACATTTCATAGATTATGACGTCTTTAAACTGGACTGTGGGGTCCTTAAACTCATGGACTATGATGTCCTTAATCTCGGACTGTGGGGTCCCTTTAAACCCACGGACTATGATGTCCTTAACCTCGGACCGTAATGTCCTTAAACTAACATTGGACCGTAATGTCCTTAAACTAACGTTGGACCACCATGTCCTTAAACTGGCAATGGACCGCAACGTCCCTAAACTAAACAATAGAGTCCAAATACTCTTTTGTCGGATCTAAACGATCCCGTTAAGTAGATCTTAGTCTAAAATTAGACTAACGTATCCTTAACATATATTTAAGTTGATCTTAGTCTCAAATGAGACTAACTTATCCTTAAACCCAACCCCAAACCCAAATCTAAGAAGATACGGATTTGGACTAATCCACGCCCTACGGGCGACAACATAAATTAGTCTCCGTATACAATCCACGGACAACCAAAAACAAAACAAACACACACGACACGAAGTGACCATCTGGAGAAGGAGAAAGTGGTTACCACGATGCGGTAGCATAATTAACTGCAGGGGCGTGTGCCTGCAGGGAAGAGCGTCCCTACAATCAAAAAACCCCTCAAATGAGGGGGAATCTGACGAAGTCTGCTACATCGGCCCCATCCGTTTAAACCTTCGATATATGGTGCCATAAATCAACTTGGCATCTTCGGAGAGGTGGACGGATAGCACCAATTAGCATCTGTCCCGAATTCAGGCAAGACGGACCTACGCAGTCGCGTATCCGCGTTCGGAGGGGAACAGATTCTGGCACGCACTGTGGGACCTTTTCCTCTTTCCACTCCACACTTCGTGTGTCGTGTTTTTCCCGCGATCAAATAATCGCGGTGTGTATGTTTGTGGTTGCCCTTAGGGGAGTGGATACTGAAGCCGGCATTTCGTCTTTTCCGAGAATGGCGTTTGCTTTTACTCACCCCAACTCAGGCTCTGTCACATCTGGTGGAGTCAAGTATGGGTCACTTGCAGCCTCAAATATCTGCAATCCAGCTCTTCAAGAAATCAACGGGCTTCTCTTTAGATCGATGCTCCCACCTCCCACCCTCGGTGCCTCAACGCCGATGGAGGAAGCCCAAAGGATGTCTGTCTTCCGCAGACTGGTTCCCCAAGCTGCAGCTTTGCTAACGCAGAGGGCAGGATGTTCAAGCTCTCAAAGGAAACAGGGGGCAGGCTCGGCAAAATCCTGAAGCTAATCAAATCCCGGCCATGAGAAATGGTCGACGTCGACATCAGCATCATACAAATGAGCTGGGGGAAGTTCTCCGTATTATCCTGTTTCATCCCCAGTGGTGAATGTTATTGTTCCAACTGGGAACAGCTTCAAATTGTTGTGAAGGGTCAGACAAAGTTCTTCTACCGCAATATTGAAGAAGTCTCCGCAGCCCATGGAGATCTCACGAAAGCAGAAACCAGTTCGCTCCCTGAGACAACTTTCCTCATCTATATATAAGGTGTGAAAGCAGGTGAAGGAGACTCACCCCAAGACGGATCCTGATACAGCGGTTCCTCCCAAAACCAAAGCGGCTTTTTACAACAAGAGGCCCAATAAAGCTCAAGTGCCCGAAGCAAACTCCAAAGGCCAAAACTCCAAACACCCCGAGCAAACAGACAAGGTCTCTCACCCAGACTATTGCTCCTATCATCGAGCAATAGGACATCCTCTCGAAGACTGTTTCACCTTCAAGAACTGGGTCGAAAACCAATATCAACAAGGCAAGTTCGCATTGTCCAAAAACTGGAAGATGAACCCGCAACAACCACATGATCCGAAAAAGATGGACATGCCGGGGGCACCGTGCTCATTCATAAAGAAAGCCCCACGGACCGAAATGTCCTAAAACTAACAACGGACCGAAACGTCCTAAAACTAACAACGGACCGAAACGTCCTTAAACTAACGAAGAACCGAGATATCCTTAAACTAACGACGGACCGAGATGTCCTTAAACTAAAAACGGACCGAAAAGTCCTTAAACTAACGATGGACCACTATGTCCTAAAACTGGCTATTGACCGAGACGTCGATAAGCTACTACGGATCGCAGCATCCCAAGGCTGACACAAAAAAAATAATAAAATAAAAAAAAAGGTATGTCCATAAGCAAAATGGGCACGGATGAAAACCCGAGAGGGCTCCGTGAGTAAAAACAACAGCGCTACCAGCGAGTTTTGTGAAAACCCGAAAGGGCGCAAACTCGTTAAAAGACACTTGCAAGGTCCTCTCGACCCTGTATGGAGAAACCACCTGCGTGAGATCCTTACGACTCACAAGGAAGCAATACACTTAGGGATCCCCACGATTCCTAAGGAGAAATTACACTTACGAGATCCTCACGACTCGTAAGGAAAACCCTCCTTTGAGACTCTCACGGCTCATAGGATTCAAAAGCCTTAAGCTACAGGGATCTTAACCTGTTCTTAAGCCATCATAATCTCTAATGCTGCCCTACAAGAGGTTCAATATTGACCCTTGTATACAATCCACGGGCGCGAATAAACATTTCCCTAACAAAGTTCCACCAGAGACTGGGGATATGCTCATATAGCAAAAGACACTTGTAAGTCCTCTCGACTTATAAGGAGAAGTCACTCTTGTAAGATCCTTACGACTTATAAGGGACCATACACTTAAGACTCCTCACGATTCTTAAGGAGAAAACGCACCTACGAGATCCTCACGACTCATAGGAAGAAATACCTCTATGAGACCCTTACGACTCATGAAGTCAAAAGCCTTAGTCGACAGGATCCTAACCTTGTTTACTAAGCCACTTTTGTTCGACATCGACAGAGGCAAATGATGATTTACTCCTGGCAATATCCCAGTTGTAGCGATACTGATGCCTAAATCGGTATCAAATCCCAAACTCGCAGCGAAAAGTCAGCGAGCCACAAATGCATACGAAATAGCCGAAATGATTGGGCAACTTGCAACAAAATCAGCAAGTAAAAATGTATACATGCAAAATAGCCGAAATGGTTGGGCAACTCGCAATAAAAAGCAGCGAGTAAATAAAACAAATAGCCGAAATGATTGGGCACCGTGAAAAATAGCCGAAATGATTGGGCAATCGCGACTTTCGCGATATTAAAGATGAAATGATAGAGCATCGCGGAAAGAAAAATATATAAAACGAAACTTTTTGCCCTACATGTGAGATCACATCGATCCCTGTATACAATACAGGGGCACAAACAAAAAGAGGAACCATACCTTCCCACCAGGCTCCATCCGAAAGAAAGCCAGGTCCCGACGGTTCACCAACAACCTAAAGACCACCTCGACGTTCGTCTCGATACAGCAGACGCGATGTCACCCTAGCGTTTTTCCCTCAGCAGGATGCAGACACAACTTCAACAAAAGACCTCACGGTCGAAACAAAGCAGAGTGACGGCAAAATCCCAGCTCTACCTCGGCATTCGTCTCGATACAGCAGACGAGATGTCAACAACGGCGTTCCTCCGCAATCCAGCAGGATGCAGACGCAATGTCAATAAAAGACCTCACGGTCGAAACAAAGTGGAGTGACGGCAAAATCCCAGCTCCACCTCAGCATTCGTCTCGATACAGCAGACGAGATGTCAACAACGGCGTTCCTCCGCAATCCAGCAGGATGCAGACGCAACGTCAACAAAAGACCTCACGGTCAAAACAAAGTGGAGTGACGGCAAAATCCCAGCTCCACCTCAGCATTCGTCTCGATAAAGCAGACAAGATGTCAACAACGGCGTTCTTCCGCGGTCCAGCAGGATGCAGACGCAACGTCAACAAAAGACCTCACGGTCGAAACAAAGAGGAGTGACGGCAAAATCCCAGCTCCACCTCAGCATTCATCTCGATACAGCAGACGAGATGTCAACAACGGCGTTCCTCCGCAGTCCAGCAGGATGCAGACGCGGTGTCAACAAAAGACCCCACGGTCAAAATAAAGCGGAGTGATGGAAAAATCCCAGCACCACCTCGACGTTCGTCTTGATACAGCAGACGCAACGCCAAAAGCAAACAAAGCGAAGGCCAAATTCCTAGCTTCAGGGTCTTGACAGCAACTCAAATAAAACCTGAAAGACTATTGGAGATCATCCCATACCAGCGCGGAGTGGTCACCACCTCGACGCTCGTCTCGATACAGCAGACGAGATGTCACTACAGCATCCTTCCTCCAACAGGATTCAGACATGCCAAAGCAAACGAAGCGAAGGCCAAATTCCTAGCTTCAGGGTCTTGACGACAACTCAAATAAAACCTGAAAGACTATCGGAGATCATCCCACACCAGCGCGGAGTGGTCACCACCTCGACGCTCGTCTCGATACAGCAGACGAGATGTCACTACAGCGTCCTTCCTCCAACAGGATTCGGACACGCCAAAGCAAACAAAGCGAAGGCCAAATTTCTAGTTTCAGGGTCTTGACGGCAACTCAAATAAAACCTGAAAGACTATCGGAGATCATCCCACACCAGCGCGAAGTGGTCACCACCTCGACGCTCGTCTCGATACAGCAAACGAGATGTCACCCCAGCGTTCTTCCTCCAGCAGGGTTCAGACACGACAATCAAACAACGGAGCCACAGCAAAATCCCTAGTTCCAAACCTCGACGGTTCACCAACAACCTAGAGACAACCGCGACATTCGTCTCGATACAGCAGACGTAATGCCAGCAAACGAAGCAAAGGCCAAATTCCTAGCTTCAGGGTCTTGACGGCAACTCATATAAAAGCTGAAAGACTATCGGAGATCATCCCATTCCAGCGCAGAGTGGTTATGACTCATCGAAGCTCCCAAACTGAGCCTAACCTCAAGTAAAAAGCAGCATGGAAAAATTCCTAACGCTTGCTCTTCCGACGGTCAAACTGCCTAGGAAGATTGCTTGAAGACGTCTTGTCCAACCCCCGAAGGGATCAGAGACACGACAGTCGCAAGGCTGCTCGAATAGCAAGATTGCCTATCGAGGAATACATCAGCCAACACGACGGTACGACGGACAAAATCCTAGTACCACAGACCCTAACGGACCTTTGTCGTAAAGAGCAGAGGTTAACTATGACGTTAGGACATCCTTACGGGTTCTCTCGACTCGTAAGGAAGAAAACTCTCCTGTGAGATTCTTACGACTCCCAAAGGAACACACACTTAGGAATCCTCACGATTCCTGAGGAGAAAATACACCTGCGAGATCCTCTCGACTCGTAGGGAGAAAAGTCTTTATGAGACCCTCATGGCTCATAAAGTTGAAAAGCCTTAGGCAGCATATCTGAACCTGCTTCCTAAGCCATCACTACCTCTCGAAAAGTCCAAGATAAAATGCTCTCTATCATCTACAGGCTACGCTTACTAAAGTAACATGCCGGCAACAAAGAAAAGAGAAGAAAGCAAGAGATGACACAAGATAGTACAGAAGAAATGTATCTTTTATTCATAAATTCAATTGGGTACAAAATACAGCATATGAAAGAATAAAAGATGGATACATGTTATTCAAAATTTACAAATTGATACAAAAACAACTATTGGGAGGGAGGCGTTTTCAGTAAACCCATCAGTTGCTCGCGCACTCCTTTCAGCTCCTTTTCATGGTCAGTTGCCGCGGCCAACTCTGCTTCAACCTGAGCCCGTTGCTGCAATTAAGATGAAAGTTGCTCATCGACGACCCGCTGAGCTGCCTCACGACTCTGCGCATCTCGCTCGGTGAGGTCGAGATTCTGCCTCAGCGTTAGCCCGTCAGAAATGCATCGTAGAAGGCCCTCAAAGATGGCTTTCAGCTGTACAGCATTCACGTCAACCTGAGCATGCAGCTGGGCAGATTTGCTTGAAGTCTCCTCGCGCTCCTTACGCTTCAAGGCCGCTTCTTGTTCAAGATGACGGAGGTAGGGAGTACTTTGCTCGACCCATGCAGCCCGTTGGGAGTTCACAGCCAGGACCTCGGGAGCAGGACGTCCGAGCTTAAGCTCATGTAGGCAGGCCTCAATTTTTCTACAGTGATTAACCCAAGACTCAACGAATCCCTCGCTATGGAAGTTCCCAAAAGTCGCCAGTATTGGATTAACCTCGGCAGCAAAATCTGTAGCGAATAGGAGCCTCCGCGTTAAGCTCCTCGATATAATCGCTCAACATGCGTAGACTGGTCACAGCACCCTTTGAAGATGGATGTCTGGAAAAGGGGCCTGCTGGCATTATGATTCTAGACTCGAACGGAGCTAGAGTCGGTACCACTGCTACAAAACAAATCATAGTCAAATGACGGCTCAAAAAAATAGAGAAGGTACATGAACAAGGGAATTTTCTATACCGGCTGCGGCAGGTGGCAAGGCAGAGAGTACCGGTGGCGCGACTATTCTTTCATCTCCTCCTTCAATCAGTAGTGCTGCAGTCAAAACAAAGAAGAATTAGCAACGACTCGACCGCCCATAAAAGAAAAAAGAAGATATTAGCTAGAGGCTGTACTCACCAACGCCACTAGATGAAGCAGTCTCTGACTGAAAGGAGAAATGTGGGTGCAGCGCCTGATACAGATGATCAAAAAGGACTCCAGTGAGGATGTAGTAATGCAGTGTCAGCACATAAAGTATATTGCCTACAATGAAATCGGTAAGTTACAAACCCGTACCTTCTAGCATTTGGGAGGACACGAGAGAAGGCAAAGGGGCGGCCACCGTCAAAGCGGCAACTGGCGATACTTCCTCGGGTAGCACAACCTCAACGCTCGCCACACCTGCATTAGAAACGAGGGAAATACTGTTAGGGGAGATTGAAAGGGGTTGCAGAATGAAAAGGAAACCAATGACCCAAAATCTACCTGGTGAGTCGCCGGTCGGAACCGCGACAAGGACGTCACTAGATGCAGCGATTGCTTCACCCTCCGCCATCGGAATGGTTTCGCCACCCGTAGCTTCATCTCCCGACTCCACGAGAATTGGCGTGATACCCGCAGCACCCGGCAATGGCAAGGAACGGCGTGAAAGAGTGGCAATTGGGGCAGTTCCAGACTCTTGAGAAAGAGTGGCTATCTCAGGCTCAGTGGTTGCCGCTATCTCACCCACCAATTCCTCATCTAGACTTGGCCCTGCAAGATAGGATATATGAGAATCTAAAGAATACAACTTTGACAAAAGAACTCAGTGTTACGTTACCTTGGGTCGGTCTTTCGATTGCTTCCCAAGCCGCACGTGCTGCCTGTCTGTGAGCGGTAGAAAGCGCGGCCGAAGCACCCTCTGAAGGAGCAAGGGCAGCGGTAGCAGCGCTCGAGCCTGCACCCGTGGACAAGGCGGCGTTACGCTCCCTTGTTGCACGCATTCTGCGCTTCCTTTCCGCCCGGGCCGAGAGAGCTAATCTTCTCAAGACCTCCGTCAACGGGACGTCGTCATCCACGCCAGGTGCTACCTCTGGAGCCGTTATGGCATCCGTCATCGGTTGCTTGAGTAAAGCATCTTTTGGCAATGCTGAGGAGGCCGGGACTTCGATGGCTGGCCCTTGAAGCATCTCCACATCACCCGGCGAGATTGGCACTGTACTGGGCATGACCTGAGTCGAGGTAATCCCTGCGATCAGATGAAAAAGGGGTCAGATTATCCATAAGAAAAGGCGAATGAAGGCACAATGAGCCGAAATATACCAACGCCCAGCAAAGCGCGAATCCTCTCCTCCTCCTTAAAAGTCTTGAAGGAAGCCGCGAGAGCCTCTTCAGTGGAAATACCTGTTGAAGGAAAAGTGTCAGTCAAAACATGATAATAAAAATGTAATGCAATAACAAAAGATACGGCTGAGGCTTACTTGATTGTGCAAGGATGACCAATCCCGCTTTGTGGCTTGCTAATCGCTCGGAGGCTGCAATAGCAGCCTCGAGATCAGTATCATCCGGCGCTATGAATAGGCCTTCCTTGGTCCCATACTCGCTCAGGCCCTCATTATAAGGAGCATGAGGCTCCTGGCTGAGTACAACATCGGCAGAAAGAATTGACTTCTTCTTCTTCTTCTGCGAGCGAGTACCGGTCGCCGCTAGCACAAGCTTACGCTTGGTGGGCACCTTGGGACAACAAGTCTCGATATCTGAACCCACGCAGACTCGGGAGACGCTATGATTGATAGAGTTTTTGCGTGCTTAGTTAATTACCGTAATCAAGACGGTTTCGCTTGTAGCTAGCCGGTTGAGGACGGGTCGTCCGCAGGGAGATGGGAATCTTTTTCTATGTGCTTTAACGAGTTAAGTCCAAATGTCCAGGTTTGTTTTTAGATTAACAATGTGCTAAAATGATATGTAAAGAGAGCTTGTTAGGGTTAGGATTAGGTTAGTTTGAGTTAGGAGCCGCTCACTTCTTTCGTTGCCACTCTTAATATCGGTGTTACGGTAATCGGCAACAACGGGGATTAGCACGACTAGGAAGGAACTTGCGAGTATAAGCTAGGCTTTCCAACGCTTAAGTTCTTCCTTTTGGTGCTTGTCCGTCCGTTCTTGGCTCTTAGCCTTAACCTCCGGTTAATTCAACCACAACCGGTCTCACTAAGGAATCACCGCTATCATGTAGGATAGGGTGCCGTAGGGAGCGGATTGTGGTTCAATTAACGGGAGTCCGAATTAAGATGTTGGGTAAGGAAAGAGTGAGAGAGATTTCCTTCTCTCAAAATTTCCTTATCCTACCCTAAAAAATATGGAAACTGCTCACCCATTATAAGAAAAAGGAAAATAAAATAAAGGAGGAAGATAGAAAGAAAAAGGTTAGAAGATTACAACTAGCTAATTGAGACCTCACTTTGGCAAGGATCAAGCTTAAGCATCATTGTTGTTTAAGGATAAAGAAAAAGAGAACAAGAAAGAAACAAACAACAAATAACAACAACTAAATTAACAAATGAAAAATACAAGCAATTATAATTAACAAAATAACAAGACAAGCATGGTAACAAAAAGAACTCCTTTATTCATCCTTCACTCACAAAAGCTCACTACAAGTTTTTAATGGAGAAAAAATGAGAAGAGGAAGAAGAACAACAACATGTATTCTAAAATCTAAATACAAGAATAAGCACCCTTCACTTGACATTGTTCTGGGATATTTATAGGAAGGAAACTGAAAATCTAGGGCAACAATCTGTCCCTACATGAAATGCCAAAACTGCCCCTGAAAATTCTCCTTCTGCCGAGTCAATACCGCCGCGGTTCCGTGGCCTAAGCGCGCTTATGCCGCGGAACCGCGGCCATTAAGTGGAATTAGCCCCTCGTTTTTTGTGGTTTTTCCTGGTTTTCTATGTCCTTCAGTCTGGTATATGTTTTTTTCTCAGAAGCTCTTCACAATTTTTCCAGAATCTCAGCAAATCAAAAGGTGATTTGTTGTGGATCTTTTGCCATGATTTTTCTTGAGCTCCGCGTAGACATGTTGGATTTTGTGTTGACATTGTGTTTTATGCATGAAAATGACATTGATTTGCCATTTTGTCCCTTAAACTGGTGTGCGGCAACATACGGATAGAGAGCGGAGACCCGTGTTTTATCTGTGGTTGACAGTAATCTGGAATTTGTCGTTCTTTTCTATGAATTTCACTATTTAGAGCTGAGAACCTGTATCCTGCAATTAACTAGCAAACACGGCTCAAGAGTACCTACCGATAAGCAATATGATAAAAATTGGGCAGTATAAAAATGCAAAAATCTGATATGAATAAATACCCCCAAACTTATCATTTGCTCGTCCCGAGCAAAGCCAATTTATTCACAAAAAATTCCTAACCTCACTTTCGCAGGGAACGCGATTGCACCGAGCATGTGCAACAAGCCGTTAAACCTATAGGTGTCTCTAGTAGGAGGAGTGTTGTCTCCTGAGGGTTTTCAGCGGATACTACCCACAAAATCCTGTCAAGCTAGTTTTGCAAAATAACTATGATTCAAATCCTAAGGTTTTGTTTCAGAAAATAACAATTCTATGATCCTAAGTCTAGACTATCGAACCCTTATTTTTCACACCTCGCTTCTTATTTAACTGAAGATTTTATATGTCTTTACGTGCAGTGCAAATAGTGTCGTTAAGTTCCAGAAGGATCGATTAAAGTCATCATGTCACACAATAAAGCCCAAATAAAAGTTTTAAAAGGATCACATAAGTTTTATAAAGAGTTAAGCATTTTTCAAGTTTCGTTTTTCAGTAAAGTTTCAATTTCAGAATTCTTATCTTCCCTAACAGGAAACTAGGTCTTATTTTTCACTCCACCTTTTTCTTGTTTTCATTTCATACACACCTCTGTGAACGTGCAATAGTCTTTATCATAGAATAAAACCTTCATATCTCCGCTAGAAATATTTTTTATAAAAACCTGTCTTTTGTCAAGATTATTCTCACACAAAGAACCGTTAGGAATTTTAACTCGGAGAGAACACTTGCTTGACTTTGTTTTAATCTGGACTTTCTAGGCTTCTTAACGAGTTTTGGGCCAATACACCCAATCCAGTTGGCTTTAGGGCATTAGGTGTAGAGACACCCCAGCAGACTTAATTACTCAAGTTACCTAGGCCCAAAAACAAAAGACAATTTAGCGTGAAAATCATGATGATTCAATGCGAACGGAGATATAACCGGCAGTTCAATTATTTTTTTGGATAAAAGACGTGTTTAGTGGGTTAGGTGTGTAATCATTCCAATCAAGTTTCAGATGGGTTATTTTTCAAAATTAGTTCCAATTAAGGCATCAATAATATCCCTTCATATTCACTTCACTTCATAAACTATTCTTGATATTATTTATTTCAGAACAAACCTATTTAATCCTCAGAAAATCATTTATCCATTTAAAAGTTTTTAGACATAAAAGACTTGTCATCTAATTTCCAAAACTCACGACACGTGTAGTGTGATGTAAAGACGTATATCAGCTATAGTTAACTTCAAAGGAGAGTTATCTTTCAGGTTTTCAAAATCTAAAAATAAGATTTAGTTATTCTTATCTTATCAAACAAAACCGTCGAAATGTTGAATCGGAGTTCTCCCACTAGCTAACTTGACAGAAAAGTTTTTATGTTTTTAGAAAATTTTCTGATTTTTATGGATTTTATGGATTTTAATATGCAGATGCAAAATATACATATGAATGCGAAGGTTAGAAATGCGTACCGAGCGTACCCCCCAAACTTAAACTGGACAGTGTCCTCACTGTCATTGCATGAAGAGATCATTGAAGGGTCAAAATTGTCGGTTAGATATACCCAAAAATTATTTTTTTTTGTTTGAGTGTTTAAAGAAAAGAAGAAAATAGTAAAAATGGAAAAGAATATTCACAAATATATATAAAAGGTATATACATACCCCCAAACTTATTTGGAACAGTGTCCACTGTTCTTGGCTGGATAACCGAAGTTTGGTGGTAGGCAGAGGAAGATTATGCAGGGTAAACCGGCTCCTGTAAGACCAGGAGCTCCTCTATTGGTTCGGCGCTAAGGTACGATTTAAGTCGGTGTTTGTTTACTTTGAAAAATGAACCGTCCTTTGGATTCTCCAAATCCACAGCGCCATACGGATACACATTCCGCACAAAGTATGGCCCTTTCCAGCGAGATCTGAGCTTTCCTGGATGGAAGTGTAGCCGGGTGTCGTAAAGCAGTACCTGTTGACCAGTACGAAAGTTTTGCGCAAAAGGCGTTTATCGTGAAACACCTTCGTTCGGTTTTTAACGACAACCGCGTTTTCGTAAGCCTCATCCCGAAGCTCGCTCAATTCGTTCAACTACAGCTTCCGATGGCTGCCCGCATCTTCGAGAGACAAATTCAGCTCCTTTATCGCCCAAAATGCGCGATACTCTATTTCCACAGGGAGGTGGCAAGCCTTTCCATACACAAGCCGATAGGGAGACATGCCAAGATCGGTCTTATAAGCAGTTCGAAATGCTCAAAGGGCATCAGTGAGTTTCAACGACCAATCCTTACGGTTCTTGAAAACCGTCTTCTCCAGTATCTGCTTGATTTGCCGATTTGAAACTTCGGCCTGCCCACAGGTTTGGGGGTGGTAAGGCGTAGATAGCTTATGATTAATAGAATGTTTCCGCATCAAGGCCTCGAAAGTCTTATTGCAGAAATGAGTTCCATTGTCGCTAATGATCGCTCGGGGGTGCCCAAACCAGGAGAAAATGTTTTCTTTAAGAAACCTAACAGCAACTTTGTTGTCGTTAGTCCGGCTGGGCACAGCCTCGACCCACTTAGAGACGTAATCAACAGCAAGAAGGACGTACAATTTCCCAAAAGAGCTGGGAAACGGCCCCATGAAATCTATCCCCCAAACGTCGAAAATCTCCACAACCAAGATTGGTTGGAGCGGCATCTCGTTCCTCCGGGATATCCGGCCCAAGTGTTGTCACCGGGAGCAAGTCTTGCAGTAGTCATGAGCGTCTTTGAAGAGTTGCGGCCAGTAGAAACCACACTGCAAATCTTCTCAGCTGTATTTCTGGGGCCAAAATGCCCGCCACGTGCTTGATCGTGGAAAAATGACAGCACACTCTTGAATTCATCGTCAGGGACACACCGACGAATAATCTGGTCGGGACAGTACTTGAATAGATAGGGTTCGTCCGAGTAAAAGTGTTTTACTTGGGATAAGAATCGAAGTCTGTCCTGACTTGACCATTCAGTCGGTAGTAGCCCTGTGGCCAAATAGTTCACAATATCTGCGAACCAGGGTTCGCAAGATACTGTCAAGAGTTGTTCATCCGGAAAAACGTCGTTGATCGGAATTTGAAGCGACGGCGAAGAAGGAAGTCGTGAGAGATGGTCGGCGACTACATTTTCACATCCTCTTTTGTCCTTGATGACAAGGTTAAACTCTTGAAGCAAGAGGATCCAACGTATCAGCCGAGATTTTGCATCTTTCTTCGCAAAAAGATGGCGCAGAGCAGAATGGTCTGTGTAGACAATGACTGGAGAGCCGATGAGGTAGGGCCTGAACTTTTCTAAAGCAAATAAAACAGCTAAGAATTCCTTCTCAGTTGTTGTATAATTAAGTTGGGCGTCGTTCAGGGTTCGGCTAGCATAATAGATCACGTGTGGCATCTTGTTGATGTGTTGTCCAAGGACAGCACCAATGGCAAAGTCGGATGCATCGCACATAATCTCAAATGGGTGCGTCCAGTCAGATGAAGAAAGAACGGAAGCAGAAGTGAGTGAGCTTTTTAATGACTCGAACGCAGTCACACAGCTCGAGTTGAAGTCGAATGGCATGTCCTTGGCCAGTAGAAGAGTCAAGGGCCTAGCAATCTTGCTAAAGTCCTTGATGAACCATCTATAGAAACCGGCATGGCCAAGGAAGGCTCGGATGTCTCGGACGCATCTGGGAGGAGGGAGATTGGAAATAACCTCAATCTTCGCTTTGTCAACTTCTATGCCATTTTGCAAAATGATATATCCTAAGACAATACCTTCGCGCACCATGAAGTGGCACTCCTCCCAATTCAAAGTGAGGTTCTTGTCCTTACATCGGGTAAGGACAACGTCTAGATGCAGCAAACACTCGTTAAATGAATCGCCGAAGATGGAGAAATCGTCCACGAAGATCTCCAGGAATTTTTCCACCATATCTGAGAAGATTCCCATCATACACCGCTGGAAGGTAGCGGGCGCATTGCATAACCCAAAGGGCATGCGACGATATGCAAACGTGCCGAAAGGACAAGTGAATGTGGTCTTGTCCTGGTCTTTATCGGCGATGGGAATCTGATTATAGCCGGAGTAGCCATCAAGAAAGTAGTAGTACTCGTGTCCGGCTAATCGTTCAAGCATTTGGTCAATGAAAGGTAGCGGAAAGTTGTCCTTCCGCGTTGCGGCGTTGAGTTTTCTGTAATCGATGCATACTCGCCACCCAGTTTGGGTGCGAGTAGGGATTAACTCGTTCGCCTCATTAGTGATGACCGTTATACCTGATTTCTTGGGGACAACGTGAATGGGGCTAACCCACTGGCTATCAGAGATAGGGTAAATGATACCACTATCCAGACACTTTACGATTTCCTTTTTCACAGCCTCCTTCATGACTGGGTTGAGTCGCCTTTGTGGATCCCTGGCTAGTTTGGCATCATCCATCAGATGAATATGATGTTCAACGATCAGGGGACTAATCCCCTTGATGTCCGCCATGGACCAGCCAAAAGCTTGCCTATTGCTGTGCAAGACCGCAAGAAGGGCTATCTCTTGCTCTGGAGCTAGAGAAGCCGAGATGATAACAGGGAGGGTCTCGTTTTCACCCAAGTAAGCGTACTTAAGGTGAGACGGCAAAGGCTTGAGTTCGAGCGTTGGAGGTGAAACGGTTGAAGGCAAGATTGGTGAAAAGGTCTCGAACTCAAAGGATTCCAGCAAAGGTTCAAAACGAGTGTAAGCGACCGAGTTGGATGGTTCAGGTAACTCATCAGGAAATTTGAAGGATTCAAACTCGGGTGGTGAGTGGCTAAGATCGTTCGAGAAAGTGAAACACTCGTAGTCATTGTCGGGCGCAGAAACAGCAGCAGGTTTGAAGAGGAACGCACTAGTGGTGTTAAGGTTATCGTGATCGAACAAAAACTCCTCGAATTCACACTCTTCTGGGGTGATCTCCTGGATCGAGCAAACGTCTAGTATATGAGCATTAGGTTCGGAGGGCTGATTCCCCAACCTAAAAATGTTGAGTTCAATTGTCATATTTCCAAAAGATAGGTTCATCGAACCATTTCGACAATTGATCACAGCATTTGAGGTTGCAAGGAATGGGTGACCGAGTATTACCGGAATTTGATTCCGGGGGTTAGCTACAGGCTGTGTGTCTAATACAATGAAGTCAACGGGGAATATGAAGTCCCCAACCTTGATTAACACATCCTCTAGCTCACCCCTAGGATGGGTGTTTGATCGGTCGGCCATTTGGAGAGTACAGTGTGTGGGTTTCAGCTCTCCTACACCTAATTGCTCATATACTGAGTATGGAAGTAGGTTAACACTGGCACCAAGATCTAATAGTGCGCGGTTGATGTTCTTATCCCCAATGGTAATAGAAATTGTAGGACAGCCAGGGTCCTTCCGTTTTTGCGGTAAAGATTGGGTAAAAGCATCACTCACAGCACTAGCCAAGAAAACTTTCTTGGGTACCTGAGATTTCCTCTTTTTCGTACACAAGTCCTTTAAGATTTTCGCGTAGGACGGGACTTGTTGGACAACATCTAAAAGGGGAATGTTGATGTTAACCTGCTTAAACAACTCCAGAATCTTCTCCATTTGTGGATTTTGTTTATTGGACCTCAACCGGTTTAGAAATGGAACGTTTTTACAATTGGTTGAGTCCAATGCTTATGGAGGAGATTGTGGAGCTGGAACGGATCCCAGAGCTGGTGTTTTCGTGGAGTGAGAAGTGGGTCCGTTCAGAGCAGAAGAAGAAGAAGGAGAGCCTTTTGAAGAATGAAGAATAGGCTCAGAAGATGAGGAAGGAGAAGAAGAAGAAGAAGAAGAAGCGGCCGGGGTGTCATTATCCTCAATTGTTGTGCCGATGTTGTTGTGCAGCATCCTTCCCGATCTCAACGTAGTCACGGCACTCACATTATGGTTCTGTTGTTCAAGAGCAACATGTACATTATGTGGGTGACCGAGATTTGGGAGTGGTTGAGATGGAAGCTTTCCCTTCTCTCGCTCGCTTAACGCCGCATTCAGCTGTGCAATCTGGGCCTCGATGGTCTTGATGCTTTTCCTGTGTGCAGCAGTGTGTTGCACCAAAGACTGAATAGACGACTGGATGTTTGCGGTGGATTGTGTCGATTGTTTAACGAATGCCTCCAGAGTTCGTTCTAGCGAGGAAACCTTATCGTTGTTTGACGGAACAAAGTTGTTTTAAGGAAAAGAATTGTTGGGTGCAAAGTTGTTCGTCTGATTTTGAAAAGGTTAGGGTTGGAAGGGCTGCTGAAATTGATGTTGAGTTTGTTGTTGCGCTTGTTGTTGCGGAGGAGGGGGCCTCTGGAAATTGTTGCCTTAGAATTGATGTTGATTCTGATTCCATGCAAAATTGGGGTGGTTCCTCCAACCGGGATTGTAGGTGGAAGAGTATGGATCATTTCTCGGTCTTTGCTGAAATGCAGCATTAACCTGATCCTGTCCTTGAGATGGTGGATTGTAAGGACACTCTTCGGTTAAGTGAGAAAGATCGGAACAACAGGCACAAATGGTACGAAGGGGAAGAACAGGGGCAGGAACAGGAGATGAAAATTTGCTCTCTATCGCTTCAAGTTTTCTCGTTATTGCAGCCATTTCAGCTTTCATTGCAATAGAGACATCGAGTTGGTGAATTCCTACTCTAGACTGACCAGTAGAAGTAGAGGAAGAAGAAGAAGAAGTTGGTCTGGTGCTCTCCCATTGAAGCGTTTGTTCCGCAAGGTCGTCGAAGAATTGCCACGCTTCCTCGTCAGATTTCGATAGGAAGTGGCCCTGACAAATGGTTTCCAACAACTGCTTGGTTGCTGAGTTCAGGCCCTCGTATAAGGTTTGGCAAAGTTGCCATTTCTCGATACCATGGTGAGGGCACTGAACAAGAAAGTCTTTATACCGGTCAAAGCACTTCCAGAAGGGTTCAGTAGGAAGCTGAGAGAATTGGTTGATTTCGTTACGGATCCTTGCGGTTTTATGATTCGGATAGAATTTCTTGAGAAACGCTTTCATAAACTCGTCCCAACTAGTTATGGAGTGGGAAGCGGTGCTATACAGCCATTTTTCAGCAAGATCGCACAAAGTGAACGGAATGACCCGTAGCCGTATAGCATCGTCTGACAGCTGGGTAGTTTTCATCATGGCACAAACATTTTGGAACTTGTTGATGAAGATATAGGCATCTTCAGATTCAAGCCCATGAAATTTCGGAAGCATGTTAATGAAGTGGGGCTTTGTTTCAAAACTATCCCCATTGGCTGGTGGAAGGGAAAGACAGGTGGGAAGTGCAGAACGGGTGGGATAGAAACGATCCTGGAGCGTGATTCGCTGTGGCGCTACAACTGGCGGTGGTGGTGGGTTATTCGCATCCATAGGAGGTGGAATCAATCCCGGTGGAGTCAAAGGGATGTTTGGATTAAATCCTGACATCGCGGAAGAAGAGGTTGGTGATGGTGAAGGTGAGGATGTATGAACAGAATTCCGGTCAACGTCGGTGTTGGCCGGCAAAGGTAAGGGTGAAAGAGGCGTGGAAGGAGTTTCGACGTCTGAGTCGATCGCGTAGTCGGTAGCGACTAACGTAACGCGGACTAGGTGGACGCTAGTGTGCCGAGTCCAAGCAGACATACACTAAACTAGTTTAGTGTAGTCAAAGCGGAGAAGGTGAGGGTAAGAAAACGTCAATGGAGAAATACGATGGATTTTGGACGACAAAGGGCAAGTTTTTATAAAAGTTTTTTGGTTTTTGTGTTTTTTTTTTAGAAAGAGCTTTACAGAAATATATACGGACTTACGGCTTCAAACAATCACAGACAAGATATGCACAATCACACCTAGATCTAGGGTCACCTAGGTCAGCTAGACAGCTCCTAACTGTTCCAAAGGGCTAGAAATAGGACCTCAAACCGCCTCTTCTCCGCCAATTGCGGCCAGGTAAGTGCCAGGTAAGTGGGAGGCTCCCCACTACGTAAATAGTGGTCCTAATTAAGTAACCACTTGTCTTGGACACACTTGCCTAGACACCGCAAAGTCAGGATAGGATAAACGGCCGATGCCTGTAACTAGTCATCTGTCCTATTGAGCGCGAAGTCCTTAGGGCTGAGTCTAGTATTTTTTAACTAAACAATGGTCAATGCATATGCTTTTTGTGATTTCTGGGGTCCTGGGAAGGGTGATGAAATCCCCACCCAATCTAGATTGGTTTCAAGCCCCTTAAAGTCCGTATTAATAAATGCAAAGCAGTAACAATCAACTGCAATCAATTTTTATTTTTTAGCGCGGCGCAAAGAATCCTGCACAAAAACAATTTATTGGAAGGGGGAAGAGAGTTTGCGCAAAGAATGCTGCAGAAAACACAATTCAGTGGAGTTCAGAGAAGTGGGGAAGAGATTAGAAGAACTTACCAAAAAATTGGGATTCCGAAGGCCTCAAACCACCGTGGATCCACGGCCTAAGCGTGCTTATGCCGCGGTTCCGCGGCTTGAAGGTGGCTTTGGTGCTTCATTTTGCTTGTAGGTGTTGTCTTGGCTGTCCCCTCCTCGTATGGATTTCCTGAATCTTGATTTGCTTACTGTATCTGTTCCAGAATTTTACAGTAGACCGTTGGCTCCGTCTTGATCCGTCGCGGTGTAGCCGCGAGATATGGGTCTAACTTCCCACGTCTTTGGCACTGAACACAACCGTCTTTTTATCCTGCACACTTGCACAAAAACTAATCAAAAATAACAAGATGGTTTTCTTTTACAATGTATATTTTTTTTGTTTGTTTTTCAGTTATATTTATATTCACAAATTAACCCGAAATTACACAAAGAAATAAACTACCGTCTCCCCGGTAACGGCGCCATTTGGTTGATAGAGTTTTTGCGTGCTTAGTTAATTACCGCAATGAAGATGGTTTCGCTTGTAGCTAGCCGGTTGAGTACGGGTCGTCCGCAGGGAGATGGGAATCTTTTTCTATGTGCTTTAACGAGTTAAATCCAAATGTCCAGGTTTGTTTTTAGATTAACAATGTGCTAAAATGATATGTAAAGAGAGCTTGTTAAGGTTAGGATTATGTTAGTTTGAGTTAGGAGCCGCTCACTTCTTTCGTTGCCACTCTTAATATCGGTGTTACGGTAATCGGCAACAACGGGGATTGGCACGACTAGAAAGGAACTTGCGAGTATAAGCTAGGCTTTCCAACGCTTAAGTTCTTCCTTTTGGTGCTTGTCCGTCCGTTCTTGGCTCTTAGCCTTAACCTCCGGTTAATTCAACCACAACCGGTCTCACTAAGGAATCACTGCTATCATGTAGGATAAGGTGCCGTAGGGAGCGGATTGTGGTTCAATTAACGGGAGTCCGAATTAAGATGTTGGGCAAGGAAAGAGTGAGAGAGATTTCCTTCTCTCAAACTTTCCTTATCCTACCCTAACAAGTATGGAAACTACTCACCCATTATAAGAAAAAGGAAAATAAAACAAAGGAGAAAGATAGAAAGAAAGAGATTAGAAGATTATAACTAGCTAATTGAGACCTCACTTTGGTAAGGATCAAGCTTAAGCATCATTGTTGTTTAAGGATAAAGAAAAAGAGAACAAGAAAGAAACAAACAACAAATAACAATAACTAAATTAACAAATGAAAAATACAAGCAATTATAATTAACAAAATAACAAGACAAGCATGGTAACAAAAAGAACTCCTTTATTCATCCTTCACTCACAAAAGCTCACTACAAGTTTTTAATGGAGAAAAGATGAGAAGAGGAAGAAGAACAACAACATGTATTCTAAAATCTAAATACAAGAATAAGCACCCTTCACTTGGCATTGTTCTGGGATATTTATAGGAAAGAAACTGAAAATCTAGGGCAACAATCTATCCCTACATGAAATGCCAAAACTGTCCCTGAAAATTCTCCGTCTGCCGAGTCAATACCGCCGCGGTTCCGTGGCCTAAGCGCGCTTATGCCGCGGAACCGCGGCCATTAAGTGGAATTAGCCCCTCGTTTTTTGTGGTTTTTCCTGGTTTTCTATGTCCTTCAGTCTGGTATATGTTTTTTTCTCAGAAGCTCTTCACAATTTTTCCAGAATCTCAGCAAATCAAAAGGTGATTTGTTGTGGATCTTTTGCCATGATTTTTCTTGAGCTCCGCGTAGACATGTTGGATCTTGTGTTGACATTGTGCTTTGTGCATGAAAATGACATTGATTTGCCATTTTGTCCCTTAAACTGGTGTGCGGCAACATACGAATAGAGAGCGGAGACCCGTGTTTTATCTGTGGTTAGCAGTAATCCGGAATTTGTCGTGCTTTTCCATGAATTTCACTGTTTAGAGCTGAGAACCTGTATCCTGCAATTAACTAGCAAACACGGCTCAAGAGTACCTACCGATAAGCAATATGATAAAAATTGGGCGGTATAAAAATGCAAAAATCTGATATGAACACGCTACAGTCACCTCTTTCACAAGAGCACGGGGTATCGGTAGCTCAGACACATCACTCGGGACCTCGACCGCAGCAACTTCTCTTAAGGGAGGACGGACAACGGTCCGTCGCTTCAGAGGAACATTTGGATTACCAGCCGGAGCGGTGCCCTTGCGATCAAGCAGCAATCGCTTCTCCTCCCTAATGACGGCGCCCATCGAGTGTTGATACCATACCACATACACATTCAGGACCTTAGGAACGCAGCTCGGTTCACTAATGAAAAAGTTGGACCCTGTGTTTAGGCGCATAAAACGGTGCAGCGCGCTTCGTATCCCCTCTTCGGTAGCAGCAGGTTCTGGCAAGAAAGCCTCAAGCGGAACGCTCTGATTGTAGCTTAGCTGCTGGGTGAAACGATGCGGGTTGTATCTCATGAACAACGCTGCATCATTCTGCCTAAATACAAGAAAGCCCGGCCTGATGGAGTACAGATGAAGAATCTCCCGAGCTGTCAACACAGAGGCCCCGTCTCTAAAGATGTCCTGCAATGGAAACACTGTCTTCACGGATTCCTGGCCGACGGTCAAAATTTTATCGGTAAAAGACATACCATCTCCAACCGTGCGAGGACGAAGCAGCAAACCCCTAGCTTCCCGCGGTGTCGGACTTACGATGGATGCGTCGACTAGCCGCATTATCCTAGGGAATTTACATCTGTCATAAAAGGAAGGTCTTCTGTGGATACCGAAGACCCCAAGTACATGCAACTCGAGCCATGAGGTGAAATAATGCATTGAGAAGTTGGCAGGCTGCACCCCTGGCTCAGTAGTATCTGCCGCCAAGCTGATGCCGTGATACAGATGGGCTAACCCAGCAATCCCGATGGCCACTTGTATTCCGGCAACCATTCGATGCGCGGGGTAGAAGACGAACGGCCTCATATAGCGAGGGTGCATGGGAATCGCGAACCAGCATAACCACAAACCGAGGAACCCTAGAAATAACGCTTCCTCATCAATGCCCGGAGCGGCAATTTTTGAAAAGGGGACAATCGCGACGTTTGGAAGAAAGAAATCCTTTTGATCGGCTTCCAATATTGGCCGGCGATCCAAGCCAAAGCCGAAAGGATCGTCAAGTTTGGAAAACTTTTCACCTTGTCGCGATAAAACTTCTACACGGAGAAAACGAGCGATAAAATCCGTAAAAGTAACCCCGCGGCCTCCGGATTCGAGAAAGAGGCTCTCATACATATTCAACACCTTTATCAGACTTGGGAACCGGTGTTGAATGGCGTTCTTTAGGGTAAGACCCATTACCACTGATTTGGTGGCAAAAATATACTCATCCGGAGGAAGCAGCTCCTCATAGTGCTCTCCCCTAACGGGTAAACCACAAATCTCGGCAAATTCCTCTAAGAAAATGGAGACTTCTCTATCCAATAAGAGGAAGGTGTGGGTCGGGATGTTCCATTGTTCGAGAAACGCCTTGATCCACCATGTCGGAGGTGCAGAATACTGGAACAAGGAAGCGTAGATCGCAGGGTACAATCCAAGCTTCAGCAGCTGTGATTTCTTTGCCGATAAGATATATCGGGCCCACTGCAGGTATCCGACCGGGTGACGGGGAGTTAGTCCTATGTTGTAGGGTTGTTGTCCCCAAGGACGCGACTCGCCCTGACATATGCGCCGCCCTAGAGTGTCCAAAGCCACCGGCGGCTGCACTAGTACTGCGGCAATAGAAGGCCGAAGGAGACCTTCTGAGGTCCAATTCACCTCCTCTACAGTGTAGCTTATCGGGGGTGCATCTGCATAAGGGATCGCACAGATAGGCTCCAAGGGTGTCGCACAAGAAAAGCTCCAGCGGTCTCTAATAATTTGATCGTACCATCTACCCCATAGATAAAGATTCTTGTACTCCGGGTCATGGTCTTTGATCAGCGCAATAACCTCTCGGTCTACGGGCGCTTCAGGGAATCCGCCTTCTGAGCGGACGAACGGGAAGGAAGTGTCGAAAGACATGTCACCTGCGTGAAAAAGAACAAAAGTCAACCGTCAGTGTTATAATTTAAATTCTGACACTTAGTACTTTAAAATTCGTATCGCACTGCAATGCAGTAAAAAGGGGACCAAAGGGGGACCCACAAAATCTTGATGACAGTTCATCATTAATCAAATAGAATCATCATTTGATGAGACTGTCAATTAAATGAGGAAATCCTCAATTGATTCTCATTTAATGAGAAACCCCTCGAGCTAAGGAGTAAATCTCCTCTTGAGAGCAGTGCTCTGTGACAGAGTGACATCTGTCAAACTCTAATGATGAAGGAATAAAAATTCCTCAAGAGCCTTGCTCTGTAAAAACAATGGAATAACCATCAGAAAATTTAAAATAAGAGTTTTAATGAGTAAAAAATTCTGAAATTTATGAACAAAACTCTAAGAGTTCTTCATGAGCAAAGCTCTGTCATTTATGGGCTAAGAAACCCCAAGAAAGATCTCTTGAGATCTGTGGGTTCAAGAGAGCAAAGCTCTGTTAATGAAACCCTAAAAAGGGTTTTCTTTAGATCAAAAATCTATGAAGAGCAAAGCTCTGTTGATGAAACCCTAAAAGGGTTTTCTTTAGATCAAAGATCTATGAAGAGCAAAACTCTGTTAATGGGTAAAATCCTAGATTATTAAAAGGTCCTTTAAAAAGATTTAATGTTTACCTAAGTTTGGAAGAGTTCTGTTCTTAAGAAAGTTCTTAAAATGAAGAGTTATGCTCTGCAAGAGAATAAAAATTCTTAGAAAGAAGAAGATGAATAGAAATCATCTCAAGGACCAAGGATCCTATTTATAGGCACTGAGATGCCGTTTTAACTTCTGAGTTGATCCAAGAGCGCAGATTCTGCCACCGCTGCACTCACGTGTGGGCCACATGAGCACAACGGTGGGAGGCATTTGTTTCCCCCAATCAGAGCAAAGCTCTTTTAAAATTCAAATTTTTGAAATGAAGTAACGCTTTAGAAGTAGCGCCAAGTGCGCTGCACCCTAAGCAGCGCACCACGTGCAAAGCACGTGTGCGCTAGCGCCAAGAGCGCTGCACTTAAGCAGCGCACCACGTGCAAAGCACGTGTGCGCTAGCGCCAAGCGCGCTGCGCTCTGAGCAGCACACCACGTGCAAAGCACGGGTGCACTAGTGCTGGAACTAAAATCTCCCCACCGTCAGATTAAAGATCCAATAATAATGATAAATCATTAATTAATCAGAATTAAATTCTGTTAAGGAAAGATTCCTCAAAATCTTTCCAAACAACAAGATTGTGCTCTGTAAATCAGAGCACCGTTGGATCAATGATCCGGTGGTGATTAAAAATCACCAAAATACAGAATAAATTCTGTATGGAAAAGATTTCCCAATCTTGTTAATAACAAGAAGATAACCTTCTGTAAATCAGAAGCCCTTGGATCAAAGATCCAACGATGGGAAATTCTCCAAATCAATTGGAGAAAAAATCTCCTTAACTGATTGAACTGATCAGCTTGCCCTATAAAAAGGCCCCTAGACTTCAAGTCTAATAGAAGGAAAAAATATACAGAAGCATAGAGAGGAACCCCCCCATAAGCTTTGAGAAATCTCAGAAAGAAGAGCCAAGCTCTCAATAGAAGAACTTCTTTTCTTCAAGGTAAAAGAACCAAGAGATGAAATCACCTAATAATTAAAAAGAAGAACTCGCTTCTTTAAAGATCATAGATCTATAAGACCAATGTCTTTCATAGAAAGATCAAAACATCTCATCATAAAATAAAATAAAATAAAAAAGGGAAGAACATAAATCTTCTCACAGATCATAGATTTATAAGACTAATTGTCTTTTACAAAAGAGATCATGAACATCTCATTATAAAATAAAAGGGAGAGAATAATTCAATTCTCTTAAGGATCATAGATCCATAAAGGCAAAGCCTTTCATCAATACAAGAGATTGAAACATCTCATATAAAGTAAGAACTTTTGTTCTTAGGATCTTGAGACAAAGTCGCTTCTAAGGGAGAATTTATATCCCAGATCATAAAATTGATCAAATGCGCTTCTGCGCTCAGCGCCAAGCGCACCACGTGTCACTCACGTGTGCGCCACTCAACAGTTAGCGCTTTGCGCTCTTGAATTAGCGCAATGCGCTCATGGACTGGCGCTCAGCACCAAGCGCACCACGTGCTCATCACGTGTGCGCTATTGAACAAATAGCGCTTTGCGCTCACAAATTAGCGCACTGCGCTCATCATCTGGCGCTTAGCGCCAAGCGCACCACGTGTCCCTCACGTGTGCGCTACTCGGCAGAAACGCATTGCGCTTTTTAACTGGAGTAAAGCGCCAAGCGCAACACGTGCTCCTCACGTGTGCACTGATAGAACATAAATTGTTCTTTAATAAGCCCCGGAGCTATGATAAATGCTCAGCATTCAATAAAAGACAGAAATACTGTCAAAACTCAAATCAATGCTTAGCATTGTTAAAAGAGGCCAAGCCCAAATAAATGCTCAACAGCCCAAAATAAATGTTAAATATTTTAACTTTATTGGATTTAGCCTAAAATTGGCCATAAGTCCTCAACTCAGATTAATTGAGCCTATATGCTCATAAATCTTTTAACAGATCTTAGTTCCAATTGGACTACAGATCTACCAACCAAAATTGGTTCAAGGGTACATCTCTAAACCCCTCTGATATATGTCGTTGTAATCCTTCAACGTCTTCGGAGAGGTGACGGGTCCCGACAACCATACATTTCATAGACTATGACGTCTTTAAACTGGACTGTGGGGTCCTTAAACTCATGGACTACGATGTCCTTAATCTCGGACTGTGGGGTCCCTTTAAACCCACGGACTATGATGTCCTTAACCTCGGACCGTAATGTCCTTAAACTAATATTGGACCGTAATGTCCTTAAACTAACGTTGGACCACCATGTCCTTAAACTGGCAATGGACCGCAACGTCCCTAAACTAAACAATAGAGTCCAAATGCTCTTTTGTCGGATCTAAACGATCCCGTTAAGTAGATCTTAGTCTAAAACTAGACTAACGTATCCTTAACATACGTTTAAGTTGATCTTAGTCTCAAATGAGACTAACGTATCCTTAAACCCACCCCCAAACCCAAATCTAAGAAGATACAGATTTGGACTAATCCACGCCCTACGGGCGACAACATAAATTAGTCTCCGTATACAATCCATGGGCAACCAAAAACAAAACAAACACACACGACACGAAGTGACCATCTGGAGAAAGAGAAACTGGTTACCGCGATGCGGTAATATAATTAACTGCAGGGGATTGCGCCTGCAGGGAAGAGCGTCCCCATAATCAAAAAACCCCTCAAATGAGGGGGAATCTGACGAAGTCTGCTATATCGGCCGCATCCGTTTAAACCTTCAATACATGGTGCCATAAATCAACTTGGCATCTTCGGAGAGGTGGACGGATAGCACCAATTAGCATCTGCCCTGAATTCAGGCAAGACGGACCTACGCGGTCGCGTCTCCTGATTAGTGTAGGATTTTACGATCAAAAATATAATTACCGCAATCAAGAACGGCGTCGCTTGGTAGCTAGCTGGTGAGTACGGGTCGGTCCATAGGGATTTTGTGTTTTCCTAATCGCGCTAACGAGTTAATTCCGATGGGTGTCGGATTGATTATTTCTAAAAAGCTAAATTAATTCATACTAAGATTATCTAGATCTAAGTCTTGCTAGGGTTAGGTTTAGATTAAGTTTGGAAAGTCAATAAATCTCACCGCTTTCTATACCCATATTAAGATCTATTAGGAGTTGTGGTAATTATTAATAGAGGGGATTAGAACCATTTGGGAAGATGTTTCTTCCTCTAGGTTCTTGTCCTTCCTTTATCAATCCTTACCCTAACCTCTATGGAAAGCACGCTCAACCGGGCCTTTATACTATGGTATCACCGCTACCTCGTGGGATAGGATGCCATAGGGAGCGGTGTGTGCATGTATGCATGGAGTCCTATTGATTATATGTGATGGGCAAGAAAGGGATGAGAGATCTCATCTCTCAAAAGCCTTCCCCAAAACTAACCCTAACAAGCGAGGAGACTACTCGCTCATTACGGAATTGAAGAACATGCTATCTATCTATCTAGGGCAAGGAATTAAAGATCTAAACTAGGGCAATTAAATAAAATTACTTACTTTACAGATGGCTCTCTCCAAACATTTACACAGGGTTGTCAGATCTGAATAGATGATATGAAAAGAGGCATCGATACTCTCCAAAAGAAATCTGAATTTTATTAATGAAAGGAGGCATGACCTAATACAAGAGTTTGGGTATCTATTTATAGAACATAGAAAACCCTAGGTTTACAATTGCCGCACGTCTGCATTTACAAAAATACCCCTAGGTTGACTAGTCAGAGCCGCCAAAGAATTATGGTAAAAAAATATTCTTCTCTGGGCTTTATATGGCCGCGGAACCACGGCCTCAGCAGGGGTTGGGCCGCGGTTCCGCGGCCCAATGGTGACTTTGGCTGCTGAATTTTTCTGGGCTTGCTCTTGGGTCTTTGTTCTTCCTAATTCTTTGGCTCTTTCTTTAAAATAGCTTCTGATTCTCTTCCAGATTTTCCAGTGAATAATTGTAGTGAACTTTAACCGTAGCTTTGTAATCTTGGACCTTGCGTTGCCTTGTACTGATCTTTTGTGTAGGCTTGATTAAGATCCTTCTATTTGTTGGTCAAAGTCCCTCTTTTGTATCGTCTTCTGTCTTTTTCACTGTTTTTGCACCAAGAACCTGTAACATATACTATGTAGCAGACATGGGTCAAAAGCACCTGTTTATTTGTAAAATACATAAGAATGGGGAATATAATAATGCAATATTATGATATGAACAAATACCCCCAAACTTATCTTTTGCTCGTCCTCGAGCAAACTTAGTTTTATTCTCGACAAAAACCTAACCGCACTTTCGCAGGGAGACGCGATTGCACTGAGCGCGTGCAACAAGCCGTTAAATCTCTAGGTGTCCCTAGTAGGAGGAGTGTTGTCTCCTGAGGGTTTTCAACGGATACCACCCACAAAATCCTATCAATTAGGCCTATTGACTGTTATTCTCCAATTAGGTTTTCTAACAAGGAATTCTATTATCGTCGACCCGTAAATTATCCACCCATATTCTTCACATTTCCTCATCATTTAACTTAAGATTATATATGTTCTGCAGACCTACTTAGCTTTCGGCATCTCTTAAGTTTTCCTTCTAGGGTTCCATCTCCACTTAGAAATTTTTATCAACTCTATTAAAGATACAAGTTCTATTCTTCATTCCTCTCTCTTATCTAAATCCCAATCACATACCCCTACGTGTGTGTATAAATCACCCCTACACTCGGAAATTCAAATCAAGCAATCATACTCTTGTCCGTTGTCCAAAGCACATCTTAATCGGTGAATTTTTAAATGAATTTTGCTTACACATCCTTCATGCGACCGTTAATACTTCTTGAGGTACCAACAACCGATTACAAGATGTGTTTGCACATTAAAACGTAATTCCTAGTCTTGCAACACCCAAGGCTTTTTAGCAGTGACTCCCAAACCAGTTGGTCTAAGGCACTAGGTGGTGAAGCACCCTCGCTAAATTTTTTTTTTCATTAATGCAGCCTTAAGTAATCACAAAAACCAGTGTTCATTTTTTCTCTTTATTCACTTTTTTTTCCTTTTATTTTCTTCGTACTAAGGACTTTAGACAAGAGCATTTCAAGGTCTCCTCTACTATTCCAAGTTTCAAGGTGCGTGATTGTGCAAATTGTAGGGTATACATTTTCAGAATTTAGAATTAAGCTAGGAACTATTTTTCAAACTCATACTTTAATAAAAATATCGATACTTTTCCTTTGTTTTGACTTAGCCCAAGAATTGAACTCAAAATTTGCATATTTCTAAATAAACTATAAAGGCATATACTTTCTACCGTTAAACTTTAAGGAAGGTTATTTTTAGGGTTTTTAATTTACTTAATCTAAGATCTAGTTGTTCCTAGCCAGTTAACCTATTTGTCAAATTCAAGTCAAAATAAGGCCAAAATTGAATACATTAATTTTCATAATTTTTGAAATTTTTCAATTTTTATGGGTTTTAAAATAAGTATGCAAATGCAAAAATATACATATGAATGCGAAGGAAGAAGACTTACCGAGCATACCCCCAAACTTAAACTTGACAGTGTCCTCACTATCATGCCACACCAAGAGGGTCAAAATTGTCGGCACTCTCATGTTTATTTATTAATTTATTTTTTGAATATTTTTTTTATTAGAAAAGAAAACAAAAATATATATATGCATATATACAACAAGGTCCTCCCCAAACTAAACAAGGCCTTACATAAGCCAAAGGTTAGCACCAACCATTCAAAAATCGCATCGTGGTAATGGTAGAGTTGGTGAAAGAATGGAGTGGAAAGAAAAGAAATGAGAAGCACACGAGACCGTGTGGAGATAGAAGCGGTATACGGTCTCGGTGGAGGAGAAGAATGGCGGAAAAGAGAAAGAAGTGTAGTACGAACTTGAGGGTGTAAATCGAGTGAAAATATTAGCGCAATTTGTGATGACCGATGTGTTAGAAGCGATTGTGCTAATCTATCAACCCGTCGAGAAATAGGGTCAAATCTCTCAAGATTCGCAAAAAAACATGGGTACGTCGAACTTGGTATTGGAGATGAAAGCGTAACGGTCTCTTGTAAGGTCGGAATGATAGGAAGGACGAAAGGGGGTGAATTAGGGATAGTCTCATTCTCACCGTAGTAAACTGTCTCGAACTTGAAAGATTCCATCAATGGTTTGAAACGACTGTAAGCAACCGAGTCTGATGGTTCAACTAACTCATCTGAAAATTCAAAGGACTCAAACTCGGGCGGTGAGTCTTCCACATCGTCCGAAAAAGTGAAACACTCGTAAGTGTTATCGGCTAGGAGAACTGTGTCAGATTCAAAGGGAAATTTTTCAAGCTCACAATCTTCAAGCGTGATCTTTTGCGTGGTCGGAACGATGGAAAGGAGGGAGGGTGATGTAACAGTTAAAGGTTCAGGAGGATGAATTGGAAAATCCGACATATCAAACAAAAATGGTTCGACCTCAATATTATCCTCAATACTATCCTCATAATTCTCCTCAATATTTAGCTCATCCATGCCATTATCATCAAAATCAAGACACATATGAAGTTCGGGAGAAACAATTAATGACCCGGGATGATGAATTGGACATAAAATTTCAATCAAATCGACAGGTTCATCATCCGAAATATTCCCAGCGTCTATATCCTCAATCAAGTGAAAATCAATTTTTTCTGACACCTCCTCAAAAGTATGGATATTGATAAATTTAGGTTCAAGATTGGAGGGGTAAAGATCGAAAGGATTAGGTGTGGTTTCACTCGAAAGGGTTTCTTCACAGTCTGGCAAATCAAGCACTACAAAGTCACACAACTCGTTTTTAGTTTCAACTGGTGAACTATTTGGGACAATCGATGGAAAACCGGAGTTGTGGGATTCAATTGGGTATGGGTAGGTCTGATTTGGGAATGTGTAGAACTCACTCGCTCCTCTCAAATTCTCACTCTGTCCAACCGTCTCCTCATACATTGGAAAATTTAGAGCTAGTTGGAAACTAGCTGCCGGTTCACTAGGTTGCATAAGGGCGGCAATGGACGCATCCACATTCCTAACCATTTTGTTTGTTGCTGAAATATAAGCTTCCAATGACTGTTCCAAACTAGACATGGGTTGTGAAGGGGTTTCGGTAAAAGATTCGAAATTGTTTGGATACGTGAAACTCCCAAAAGGCTGTGTAGAAGCAATGTCTAGTGACGGTGGGAAAGTCGGGTAGGACTGGTAGGAAGTGGATGGTTGGACAGGAGTAGGATCAATATGTGGATAAAAAGGTGAATGGACTTGTTGATCCCTATAACTGGATGTGTGGAGAGGAGTGAAAGATCGACTACGAGATTGTGCAATGTGCTCAGCAATAGATATCGGCTTAGGAGTTACAACAAGACTCGAAAAAGTGGTATCAACGTACGAAGGTGGTGAAGGTTGACATGGTTGACACAAAGTGGGTTGCAAAGTCGAACTATTTCTCCTAGACGCTTCTATTTGATTTTTCAAAGAAATTTTGGGCACGGAGGGATCTTCCTTAAATCGACCGAAACAATTGACGTACGAGGCAAAATTAGGTTCGGGATACCAAAGTTCGGCAAGAGATTTATGATGTGGGATACCCATGATAGAAGAAAGAGAAGAGAAAGAAGGTAGGTGGTGCAAGGATTTCTTAGCGGCAAACTTTGCAAGTTTTGTTAAAAAAAAATTTCCTTTTTCCTTTTTCTCTATATTTGGAAATTTTTGCCAAAAAGATTTTTGATAAAAGTATGCAAACAGAAAATATCACTTGCAATCAATTTTTAATTTACGCGCGGCGCAAAGATTCCTGCACAAGATTTGTTATTTGGAAGGGGAAGATTTTTAAAGCGCAAAGAATTCTGCAGGAGATTTGACAAAAGATATATTTTAGGTTGCAGAGGGGGGGAAAAAGGAAACAAACAGAGCAATTTTCGCGCGCTGAAGAGCTAGAAGGACCGCGGATTAGCGGCGGGAGGCGGCTTGCGCGGCGGAAAGGCAGCGGCGTTGAGGCTTCTGGTCTCTGAAAAAATTCTGGTGTTCTGTTGGTCCAATTCCCTCCTGTTCTGATCTACCTTTTTCTATTTCGCACTCTGGATTTTTCCAGATCCGTCGATCCTGCAAAGATTCACAAAAAATACCCTTTCCAAAAAATAACAGATGATATATTTTATATTTTATTTTATTTTTTTTTTCAGTTTTTATGATTTTTTAATTTATATCAACCCGAAATTGCAAAATGGAAATAACACGCCATCCCCGGCAACGGCGCCATTTGATTAGTGTAGGATTTTACAATCAAAAATATAATTACCGCAATCAAGAACGGCGTCTCTTGGTAGCTAGCCGGTGAGTACAGGTCGGTCTACGGGGATTTTGTGTTTTCCTAATCGCGTTAACGAATTAATTCCGATGGGTGTCGGATTGATTATTTCTAAAAAGCTAAATTAATTCATACTAAGATTATCTAGATCTAAATCTTGCTAGGGTTAAGTTTAGGTTAAGTTTGGAAAGTCAATAAATCTCACCGCTTTCTATACCCATATTAAGATCTATTAGGAGTTATGGTAATTATTAATAGAGGGGATTAGAACCATTCGGGAAGATGTTTCTTCCTGTAGGTTCTTGTCCTTCCTTTATCAATCCTTACCCTAACCTCTGTGGAAAACACGTTCAACCGGGCCGTTATACTACGGTATCACCGCTACCTCGTGGGATAGGGTGCCGCAGGGAGCGGTGTGTGCATGTATGCATGGAGTCCTATTGATTATATGTGATGGGCAAGAAAGGGATGAGAGATCTCATCTCTCAAAAGCCTTCTCCAAAGCTAACCCTAACAAGCGAGGAGACTACTCGCTGATTAGGGAATTGAAGAACATGCTATCTATCTATCTAGGGTAAGGAATTAAAGATCTAAATTAGGGCAATTAAATAAAACTACTTACTTTACAGATGGCTCTCTCCAAACGTTTACACAGGGTTGTCAAATCTGAATAGATGATATGAAAATTGAAGATGGGACTTCCAGTCTTTCCAAAAGAAATCTGAATTTATTAATGAAAGGATGCATGACCTAATACAAGAGTTTGGATATCTATTTATAGAACATAGAAAACCCTAGATTTACAATTGTCGCACGTCTGCATTTACCAAAATACCCCTAGGTTGACTAGTCAGAGCCGCCAAAGAATTATGGTAACAAAATATTCTTCTCTAGGCTTTATATGGCCGCGGAACCGCGGCCTCAGCAGGGGTTGGGCCGCGGTTCCGCGGCCCAATTGTGGCTTTGGCTGCTGAATTTTTCTGGGCTTGCTCTTGGGTCTTTGTTCTTCCTAATTCTTTGGTTCTTTCTTTAAAATAGCTTCTGATTCTCTTTCAGATTTTCCAGTGAATAATTGTAGTGAACTTTAACCGTAGCTTTGTAATCTTGGACCTTGCATTGCCTTGTACTGATCTTTTGTGTAGGCTTGATTAAGATCCTTCTATTTGTTGGTCAAAGTCCCTCTTTTGTATCGTCTTTTGTCTTTTTCACTGTTTTTGCTCCAAGAACCTGTAACCTGTACTATGTAGCAGACATGGGTCAAAAGCACCTGTTTATTTGTAAAATACATAAGAATGGGGAATATAATAATGCAATATTATGATATGAACATCTCCGCGTTCGGAAGGGAACAGTATGCATATCTAGACGAGCAGTGCACGGACTTGAGTAGGGAACCTGGGGCGTTCTCGGATCCCATCACCGATAAATGGATTCATGCATTGCCTCTTCCTCGCAATTTACAAAATAAAAAACCGCATCACGATAGGGACAATGTGAAGGCAATGGCATGGTGGGCTGCTGCTCGACCTCAAATCGATATGATGATAGAGGCAGCAGACACGAGTATTGATGAGACACGGGCTGCGGGGGATAATCTGGCCCGGTTTGAACACCACGGAAGAGATTTTGCAAACGAAATTACGAAATACGATATGCGTGGAAAAAGGGCAATTCAGCAATGGGTAGGTGGGAAGCCCGTAGGTCCGGGTATGTGAGCTACACATTTCCACGGTTATATCGGTATTCTCGTCTGCAACACCGACTTCTGGAACGTGGGATTCACGTCTGTAGATAACTCCTAGAAAGCATACGTATGGACTTGGCGCTCACTCTTAGTAATGCATAACTCAACTATATTTCAATATTACTTGCATACATGTTATATATTATAAATTTATTAAATAATATATTTATTAATCTGTATTACAGAAACATTTCGTCTTAGAAGATGATATAGACGGACATTGGACGCATGTCCGGTATGAGATGTCACAAATATTCAAGAGATGGCATCAAAAATTGAAAAAAAATTCAAACAGTCGGAGAAATTTACGGATAATTAGGAACGTTTTGCCGATCTTCCCTCCATCATCCCTAGAGATCAATTTGCGTTTCTCCTATTGCATTGGGATACACCCGAAACAAAGATAATTAAAAATATATTTAAATAATTTGAATACCGAATTTAGATTAAATTACATTTAAAAATATTATCTTCTGAATAAATAGGAAGTATCGGAAAGGAATAAGCACAACCGAGGGAAAACCACAGATGACTATTATGGTGGATCGATTCCTGCTGATCAGTATAGGGCTATTTTGGTTAGCTTATTTTTAATTACATAAATATTCAATTTTTCAATTTCATCATTACATATTTTTAAGTATAAATAAATCAAATATCCGTTACAGGAGAAACCTGGGAAAAAGCTGAGCCTCCCTGGGACTGGGGAGGCATTGCACATGAGAGAGGGCAGGTCAAAAGAAAGGATGGATATAGCCACTCAACATGAGGTAAACTTGCATTTTTCAATTCTTTTAAGTAAATTAATTATACTTGTTAACTTCGTAAAGAAAATTAATTATTATTTTATTTATCGAAGAAGGATTTCGAGGAGGCGGAGAGAAGCTATCGGGATTCAAATTCCGAATATCTGGCTGATGATTCTCTTCCTACGGAGGCCGAGATATCTATTATAGTGCAACTTTTTCCTCGGTCGAGAGGACACGGTCGTATTCCCCTATACGGTGGTCCCGTTAGTTTTTCGCGGTCCGGTTCCAGAAGAAGTACTTCAACTTCGTCGATCGCTCGCTCCAACCAACAATCTGCTGAGGCACAACGGATCAATGAGGTAGAGGAGCAGCTCGGAAGGAGGGATGAAGCAGAAAAGAAGAGGGTGGAAGATGAAGCGGCTTGGAGAACTCAAATGGAGGCGCGGTTGGAACAATTCTCACAACAATACGTTCCGCGTCCGCAATCGTGGTCAGCAAAGGGTTCATTCCCGCCGCAACCAGCATATTACCTTCCTCCAACGCAGCGACCGTATTACCCTCCCTCATCACACGGAACGTCGTAATATCCTTATCCACCGTCTCCGCAATCATAAGGACGGTACTACTCTCGGCCTCCGCCACAAGATCCTTATTAGCCTTACTCTCCGCTACAGGAACCGTATAACCCTGATCAGCCGACCCCACAGAGAGGGTTATTAGGTAACTTTTTTCCGCAGGAGGACTTCGACGATGTGAATCGATACTATTCAAGACGAGCTTCTGGTGGTGATGGTGGCGGTGGGAGTTAGTGAGGTACGTATAGTTGTTATTTACAGAAATTTGAGTATACAATTAAACTGTGTTGAGTTTTGATATTTAAAATTCAAGTTGTATATTCGTAGGGTTCTTATAAGTTAACGGCGAAAGAATTATGTTTTGACGATAGAAGTGGCGGGAGTTAGTGAGGTAAGCATATATATATATGTGTTAGTATAGTTAACATTGTTTCGAAAATTATAATTTGAGTTCATATGTTTATATATTTATTTATTTCGATTCACAGGGTTGAGTGAGCTACGCTTACGAGTGATTTGGAGAATTTTTTCGTTTTGTTGGACATATATATAGCGTATGTATTGTGTTGTTCGTATTCAAAACAATTTAGTTTATTTATGCTTGTTTATTAAAAATTTAGTTCATATGTGTTTGATTGAGTTGTTGATATTAGTGGATATATCGTGGATAATGCTTATATGTTGGTTTGTATGCGTATGTGTTCGTATTTGTTGTTGATCTTATTGGATTTGTTGTGGATTGTGCATATATATTGATTTGTATGTGAAACACTATTGTGGCGTAATATATTGTGATATTGTGTATTATTGTATTGAATACAGCATTTTCTGTATAAAAAAAATTCACGAAAAATAGTTATTAGCGACCGTATAAGCTACAGGAATGGTCGCTAATACCTCATCAGCGACCATTCACTGATATTAGAAAACATGTATATTGGTTGAAATATCCACGTTTCTGTTTATTAGAGACCGGTGGAAATGGTCTCTGATACATTTATTAGCGACTGTTCGTATTAGAGACCGTTCATTAACGGTTGCTAATAGATGTATCAGCGACCACTCAATCAGTGACCGTCTAAAATATAAACGGTCGCTAATATAAATTAGGGACCGTTCATTATTTTTTGAAGACCGTTTCATACGGTCTCTAATAGTGCATGTATGTGGTAGTGATGGACATTTTTCATTTTTTTTCCTTTCTTTTCTCTCTTTTTTGTATAGATAATATGCATAAGCTACTGGCGGAATATCGACATAACCCAACTGCAGTTTAAGGACATATGTATGGTGGGTATTGTGTTCGGCTTGGTTCTTGATTTGTAAAATATTAGAATTGAACAAAATTTATTTCAGCAGATATATGTTGATTCATTTTCCCTACTCTTATACTTTCATTCACATTGGAATTTCTGAGGACTTGTTGGATCGTTTGAATATCTACAAACCTATTTCAATCCGTAGTCAAAGATCTAAAAATCTGGCTTGGTAAAATGAAGAATGACGATAGGTAGGCAGGATTTATATATAAAAGTTTGCCTTTTGTTTTTTTTTACGTCTTGCTTCACAGTCGATTCTGCTTTGATGAAAAGCGTTTCGATGATGATGTGGGTGCGCGTGATCACACAGACACATATACACACACATTGTCTTGGACTTGCCCTCCCCAGTTAATCTATTCCTCGGAAAGAACTGTAACTTGAAATTTTATATTAGTAGTTTACAATAATTGAGATTAAGATGTGATATGTCTTGCTTTTTGCCAATATGACTCCCTTAATCTGTTGAAGCAAGGCAAGTTTTTTAGAATATATCTCTATCACCCAAAAGAAACCTCCCACTCCAAATCAAACTTTCTATTACATGCACAGTTGCAAAGCCTCCAGCGTAACGCTACAAGTATGAAGTCCAAAGCCAAAAATAAACATATTAATTTTAAAGTTTATTATTATATAAATACCTCATATTTATAATCTTTATATGTAAATCATATGAAGATTTAACTTGTAAACATTTCGGTGTCTTTCTCGGCTTTTCAATATTTTTCCATGCTATAACAACATCAACCGCGAAAGTTTTTAAAATTCGCAAATTTTTTTCCTTTTTTATTCGATTTTTCAATATTTTGCTTGTTATATGTTTTTCAATTTTTAAAAAAATTCCCCTGCACACGGAAATTATGAAATGTACAAAAATCTCAAAAACAAATTGTTTTCTTCAATTTTCATATTTTGCACACTATGCATACGGATATTGCGAAGTTTTAAAAATCCTAAGATTTCTATTTTCTTACAATATTTTGCTTAATATAGCACATGACAACGAGAAATTTTACAAAAAACACAAAATTATTTGTTCAAATTTACAAAATTGCGCACGCTAAAATGGTGTAATTTTCAAAAAAAAACTTGAACAACTCTGTTTTGTTTGGTTTTTCATTATTTCATATGTTAACACAAAAAAAATCACGAAATTTTTAAAAATCTCAAAATTTTCTATGGTCTTTGGTTTTTCCTTGGTATAACACATGAAAATCGTGATATGTTCAAAAACCACAAAATTTTCTGCTCTCTTCACATTTTCAATTTTTTGCTCTCTTCACATTTTCAATTTTTTGCAAGCTTAACACATGAAAATTGCAAATTTTTAAAAAATTCGATAATTTCCAATGTTCTCTATTTGGTTGATTATTTTGTATCCCCGCTTTATATTTACACCAAATTCCCCCGCTTTTGGCTATTTACTCCAGAACGTCCAAATTTGTTTAAGTTCTACTAAAAGTTATCGCCGCTGTCACAAAAGAGCATTTTTATGGAATGTTACTCTTACTCCTTTAATACTGAACGTAAACGACTATTTTAATAATATTTTTTAAATTAGCTTCTCTTAAAAATCCTTTGCTTCATCATCTTCATCTCTTTTTCTTCTTCCTCGTCTGCTCCGCTATTTCTTTTTCTCTTCTTTTTCTTTTTTTTACATTCAATTAAGCATGAGTGTTTGAAGTTGATTATGATGTGGTGGATAAATTTTGAGATTTTATGATAAGAAAGAACAGAGAAGAGGAAGGAGATTTGAGAGTATATTTTGTGATAGAAAGAAAAAAGAAGATGAAGACGAAGAGAGTACAGAAGAGAAAGAAGTTTAGGTGTGGATTTTGGGGTTGGTGATGAAGAAGAAGAAGAGAGAAGAAAAGGATGTGAAAGTGGATTTTAGGGTTAATGTTGAGGATGAAGAAATAGCTATGAAAGTGGATTTTGGGTTAATGATGAGGAAGAAGAGAGATAGATATGAAAGTGGATTTTATGAGTGGTGATGAGGAAGAAGAGAAAAGAAAGAGATTTGTAAGTGGATTTTGGGGTTCATCGTGATGAAGAAGAAAGAAGAAAGAAATTTGGAAATGGATTTTAGGTTGGTGGTGAGGAAGAGGAGAAAAGAAAGGATCTGGGATTAGATTTTGGAGTTAATGGTAAGTAAGTGAGAAGAAAGATATTTGGGATTGGGTTATTTTGAGTTTGATGAAAAAATAAGTTGGGTTGCGATAGCGATCAAAGAGAAGTTGAATATCGTGGTCACCAAAGAAGAGAATTGGGGTGATCGTCGTCGGGATGAGTGGGAGTAGAAGAGGAGATTGTAAGAAAAGGACATAGGAGGTGATTATTTTGCTATTAGGGTTTATTTAATTAAGTATTTAATAATTAACTACTTTGTTAATTATTAGAAAATTACAAGAACAAATTTGATGGATGAAAACCGTTGAAGAAAGGTTTTTAATGGAACATAAACAGAGTTGGTGGGGAGGGAGTTCTAAAGTAAACAGCAAAATGTTGAGTGATTTGGCGTAGATAACTTTAAATTGGGACGGGGGCGGACAATAAATATCCCTTTCTATTTTATTCGTTTTTTTTCAAAATTTTGCTTGCTACAGCATATAAAGATCGCAAATTTTTCAAAAATATCAAAATTTTCAGTTTTTTTTTTCTTTTTTTCAATATTTTGCTTATACATCACACAAAAATCATTAAGTTTTAAAAATCTCAAAAAAAAATTTGTTTTCTCCGGTTTACAATTATTTTATACTATATGTAGATGAAAATCTTGAAAGTTTCAAAAATCTCAAAAATATATAATTTCTTTGGATTTTTTTATTATTTTGCTAGCTTTGATGTACAGCATGAAAAATACAATATTTTCAAAATACCAAAATTTCTATTTTCTTCGATTTTTCTCATTTTGCTTGCTCTGCAAACGAAAAATGCAAAATTTCTAGAAATCTCAAAATTATCTGTTTTCTTCAACATTTTAAATTATTTTTCATGATATATAGCACATGAAAAACACAAAATATTCTAAAATACTTTTTTATTTATTTTTTCATTATTTTGAATGTTATATATATAGCACATGAAAATCATGAAATTTCTAAAAAAAAGTTGTTTTTTTTTCGATTTTTCAATATTTTACTTGCTGAAAGTTTTGGAGAATTTCCAGGTACCAAGCGGACAAAAAACTATGTGAAGTAAATAAAGAAAAGGCCATTAATTGATAATAAGAACCTAACAAAACAAAGATATTCGCTCTGTGTATCTAATACTCCTGATGATTGGAACGAAAATCACAAGATTTTAAAAAAAAACCTAAATTTTTTTGTTTTCTTCAAATTTCTAATATTTTGCATGATGTAGGAATAAAAATCGTAAAATTTTCAAAAATAACAAAATATTTGTTTTGTTTGGTTTTTCAATATCTTGCTTGTTATAGCATACAAAAATCGCAAAAACTTCAAACATATTTAAAAAATTCTTTTTTCTTTGGTTTTTCATCCTTTTTGTTTGCTATATATTTTATGAAAATCGTAAAGCTTTCAAATGTCTTAATATTTTCTATTTTCTCCCCTTTTTCTATATTTTATAAGTAATGACACAAGAAAATTGCAAAATTTTTATAAATCTCAAAATTGTCTGTTCTCTTCCGTTTGTTCAATATTATGCATGCAATAACACACGAAAATCGCGAAAATTTTAAATTTCTCATATTTTTGTTCCCTTTAAAATTTTAATATCTTACATACCACGTGAAAATATCGATTTTTTCAAAAATATCAAGTTTTTCTTTTTTCTTTAATTTTTCTATTTTTTTTTTTTGCAAACGAGAATATCACAAATTTTTAACTCTAAAAAGCCTTTCTAGTATTTTTTTATTTTTCAATATTTTGCATTTTATAGCACACAATAATCGTGAAATTTTTCAATATTTTTCCTGTAAAAACTAAATAGTGAGAGAAAAATAGAATAAGATTTTAAAGAACATGACCAAAAATTTTCTACCATACAAGTCCTAGCTGTTTGGGATAAAAAAATGTTAAATATTGTGTAGAAACTGTAAAAAAAATCCATGCCCAAATATTTTAAGAGAATTAAATAGAGGCTTGATAAGAAAATATTTCAAGAAATATTCTCTTAAATTATATAAATTGAGAGTGAGAGAGAGAGAGAGAGATTAATATTAATGGGGGTGTTAAATTTATTTAACACTTGTTTGGATCTTTTGCAAATTTCATTGTAAAATTTGCATGCATTTTCATTATAAATTCAGTGTACGATCTGACTAGAAAACAGTCGAAGTAAAAGTTATATAATTTGAAAACAATATGTTAATAGAAATGCGATGATGCTGCATAATAAACTTCATATTTGCAGTCGATTTAGTTGAAAGATTTGATGCAGTTCGTTTCTCCATTTTGCAGAAACTGTTTGTCTATTAATTACCATGCTTACCATTTCGCTAGCTGAAGCCTACAGAATAAAATTGTACTTGGCAATTGCACCAGCCAATACTACCTTTCCTTACTAGCTAGCTTGCGACAAACAAGTTTCCGACAAATTAACATAAAAATGATTCTCTTAAATAAACTCAAAATGAAAATATAGAAGTCAAGGCATATATATCAAATATATTTCAATTAAGCAACAAGCACATGCAGAAAAATAACTCAAAATACGTACACTGATTAAGAGCAGTCCTGTATAATTTACACCTTAAAAAACAGGAGAAAACAAAGATACATAGATATATAATTAAGCATTAACGGCGGCGTTTAGAAGAACACTACTTATATATATGCAATTGCCCCCTTGCTTACTTCTAGATTTCCAACAAGAAGCATGTACCCCAAACTTGGTTCACACATTGGCTTCATCTTAATTTGTAGCACTTAATTTGCTCCTTCAGTTGAGTTTCAGGTACCCCATCCTGGTTTTTTAAAAAATTACCAAAAAAAATTAGCATCAAAATCTTTACCATCATGATCTTATAAGTGTTCTGAACCGAAAGTATATGATGCTCCGATACCATCTCAGATTACCATTTGATTCAAATAAAATAAATTAAAGAGTCACATGCTAAAAATTGACATTGAATATATAATTGAGAGGGACAAAGGGAATGTGACAAGCAAAAGAGCATATATATATTAAAGCGATAATAATGAGTTAGCCATGATCTTTGGAAGCAAGGTAGGTAGGGAGAGCTTATCAAGTGCCATTATCTTTTGTTCTTCAACTTTATCTTTTTCAAAAAACAAAAAAAAAAAATCAGAGTATAAATATAATGAGCATGCATGCCTTTGGATGGAGGAGAGAATGGGGGGAGTGATGTAGAAGCGCATGGAAGATATATATGGTGTAATTAATTAGAGAGGATTAGATCTCATGTGATGGAGAGACAAAAGGGTAAGGGGAGCTTAGACATTTAGTAGTTTGCAGTCATGTAACAACAAAACTTTTCATGTTTGAGGTCCCTCTGTTTCCCTTTTAATTGCACAACTGAATGAAAGCAACTGCTCGACTCCAAACCCTAGTTTTTAAATACAAAAAGAATGATGGAACAGGTATAAGAGAGAAGAAGAAGATGGTTCATGGGTCCATTACGTGTTTACATCACCTTCAAGGGACCACATGGACAACATGGAAGCAATTTAAGATGAGAGAGGATGCATGAAAGAAGAAGATATTTGATGCTTAAATGGCAATGATTAATTTTCACTACATCAAATATTTGATTCTCAAATGGTTGCTTTACATTAGGTGGGGTAGAAGGTTCATCATAGGAAATATTTTTGAACCTCATCATATGGTGATTTTATGTCAGGCGGGGCAAAAATTCGTTACAGAAGAATATACTTGAGCGTCGATTTGGACCTCATCAAATGGTAGTTTCATGTCATGTGAGGCAAAAAATAATGGTAATTCAAATAAAAAGTAATGACTTTTTTGCCAAGATATAAGGTAAAATAAAACGAAATAGAAAATAATGTCACGGAGAAGGTTTGATCCTATTCCAAAACTTTTAAGCATCAAATATATGTAGAAAAAAACTCTCGAGCCAGATGAATCGAGCAAATTGATCAAGAAAGGCTGTGAAACGTTTGAGTTAACTACCTCTGTTCCTCGTCTCTAGCTCGGCCACGAGAGCCAGAGTTGGACTGAGAGTAAGGGAAGGGCACATTGCCAGACTCAATGTGCCGAACATCCTCCTCAAGAATCTGATACTGCCTCTTCACCTCCTCCACAGATTTCCCAACGGCATGGGCCACATTCTGCCACCTGTCGGGGGTGTCCCTGTCGTACACCGCCAGCGCCTGCTCGAACAGCTTGTTCTGCTTCGGGGTCCATGACGATCCCGAGCTTCGAGACAGCGAGCCAGAAGCCATATTGGGATGGTATAGAAATTGAGGAGCACACAGGATTTGAATGCTCTAGCTTTGAATAGGGAACTTGAGAAGTTGGTTGGTACTTATATAGGGAGAGCAAGAGCTACTTGAGGGGAATAATATTTGTCATAAATTTGGGAATAAGTGGAGATTAGGGAAAATTGAGATTTTGAGGGACCATAGAGAGAATCCTTTATCACACCATGGAGATTAGGGAGAGATGAAGGGTGCTCTGTTTCTGCTTTCTTTGAGCCTTGTTTTTGAAAGCTCTCTCTCTCTCTCTCTCTCTCTCTCTGCCTCCCTTTAGGATTAAAGTGCCTAATCTTAGATCCCTTATTTGCATGGTTAGCAAACCGCCAATATTCTACTCACATATTGAGTGGAGGTGGGCCCCACTTGGATGCCACTTCATTTCCAATTACTTTTACATCACAAGATCAAAATCAACACCCTTGTGTAAATAAATCGTTGGATCCCTACACTGATTTTACCAGTGAAGGGAATCGCATCGCCTTATAATATTCAAATCGGACGCTACATAATATATTTGTTGCATGCAGCATTTGCTGTATTTCCGGTGCATCAAACCAAATAGCCTATATCTAAACGATGCAAGTACTACAACAATGAAAAGAAACACCTTAATAAATCCAATTTATGATCACTAGACACACATGCATGAACCAAATATATGCATGATGAACTTTGAATTTGTTATTGATATTTGTAATTAATTTATACTATATAAGATGGAGATATTGAAAATTTTGAAGGCTTTCAGTGGATAGGGATATGGTATTCTTTTTACCCAATTGAAGTTACTATGAGCCATGTGCATTTCCTGCATTGCTCTTAATCAGACATTTATTAAGAGCTTCTATATATATCTCTGCATATCTGCAACTCTGGCTCTAGGATGAACAGCTACCAATCTTAAGAAATGAATCAAACTTCCCTATAATAGAGAACTAGTTGAAAAAAAATTACATCATCATTGTAATACCTTAACTTCTTTGTTATACATGATGTCACTGTTTAAAGACTACTCTTGACCAAGAGTGAAGCTTTTGACCCAAATGAATCCAGCTCTTTTTTGTGGATCTCTTTTCCAAGGGGATGGGGATTGGGCTTGAGGGTCTGTGTTATTAACTGTTCCTGGTCTAAGATAATGAATGAACAATGAATAGGTGGGCCACATATATAGTAGATTAATCCAATTTGAATCTATATCCTCATACTTTTATTGATTTGAGAGAATACTCACACTTTATTCCATTAGGGTCTAGTGACTCTCCACACATAGTTTTGTGATTGTGTTCCTTAAAGCAAATCATATCATATCATACGCATCTCTGAATCAATACTTTTCCTAGGCCTAGAAAACTTCAGGATATCTCTTATTGATTACATAGAGCTTGACACCTAGGTTGTGTTTGGATTTGGAGGAAGTATAACTGTTGTTTATTTTGAAGGGGAGGTATAGGGGATGCAGACTATGGTTTGCAAGCCCCAAACTCTAAAAATGGAGTTTACAAAACTTTGGTCAGATTGGAGAGTAGATAGCTGCGGTTATCTCATGTTTTGAGCTGTAGTTATCTTAACTCCTAAATGGTTGCCAAACAAGACAAAGTTAGCATTTTAGAGTTGAGTTTTGCCAACTTTATGGAACCACGGTTTAGAAAACTTATCTCCATTCCCAAACAGGGCCCTACATGTCCAATTACCTCCCAACTAGACAAGTGTGGCCGTATCTTCTTGGCTAAATTACACTAATTAAACTATCTAAAACTTATTTATTGCGGTACAATCCCTTGAGCTTTGGTTTTAAGGGATTTTTTTCCAACTTAAAAACCCTCGCGCTTAGAACTTCAAGGATGTTGATTTAATTGTAAGGAAAAACTTTAAGGTAGTTAACTAAAAAAACAACAATGTCAAGGGTAGCTTAGTGTAGTTTATCCGTACTCTTTATAGTTCCCTCCGTAAAGAATATAGAGTTAAAAGTCAGTAGAATTTTTTTTTGCCAAAGGTTAAAAGTCGGTAGATACTTATAAATAACTGTGACAAATTAACCAAACAAGGATGTTATGGTATACAAGTATTTTCTTCAACCCTCATCACAAATCTACGGAGTTTTGGTGTAGTGAGAGGGAATTTTAAGATGATAGCATGTCCACATAAGGTCAAATCCAAACCACCAACACTTTGAAAAACATGTTTAGTAAGAAATATATCTTTGTGCAAAATCTCAGGTTTCAATCAAGAAAAGGATGCCCGGGAAGAATATTCTTATTGTGAAAATAACTTTATCAACCTTTATCACAACTTCGGAGTTATAGTACAGAGACCATAGAACGGTATCTTTGGAGCATGGGGCACTTAGAAGATCAAAGGTGTGTGTGTGTGTGTGTTGAGGACTTATTGGGGACCCTTCATTTCCTCCCATAATGAGAGACTGATCAGAGTTAAGATAATGAAGGTGAAAGGGCTCCACAACCTTTCTCAGCTATTGTCCAATGGCTCTATAGCTTGGCTTATACCTTGAAATTGGATTACACCACAAGTAACCCAACAAAGCAAACACTTCATCATGGAAAGAAAATCTCTTGTTGGTCCTAGATTGGGAAACAAATCATGAGAATACTTGATGTGAGGGTACTAGTTCTAAGATTAGCATGTAGCATTATCCAAACTATTTGATGCTGTGTGCATGAAAAGAGTAGTATGGTATTAAATATCAATGTTCAAACATATGGATGGATCCAGCTACCAATGCTCAGTAGGTTTCCAGGTAAATGAATTGCTAGAAACACAAAAGAAATGTACATTTACAGCTAACAAAAGATATTATAAAAAAAATTCCAATTTGGCCAAAATAAATTGCATATATCTAAGTTTAACCAGATGATATTTTGTATTTTTTTTTAAATGAAAAGTTGATATTCCTTTTGTACAGGTTAATTCAAGAGTCTGGTTTGGAAGATCGCGCATTGGGCATGTTGATCTCCATAGGTGCCTAGATAAACCGAAAAAACTTGTGATTTCTCAACTCTTTTAGCTTTCATGGGAAAGGTTTTATAATTGGAGTTTTCCTTTTTTATTTTTTCTAATATAACATTGTATATTCGTAGATCCACCAGCAGAGAGTACAAAAATCTTAGGATGCCTAGATTTCAAGCCATAGAGATCATTTAACCAGGTAACGCAAGTAAATTTGTGTGACAAACAACGCACGAAATTTCCTCTTATGACAGCTGACACTTCTGCTTTTCCAAGACATTTAGGATTTTTCAGGCAACGTAAAGAAAGAACTTGACGGTGTATATGAATAGTTAGTGTCCTATTTGCCTCTTTTTAAGGTAATGACATTGATGGATTATGTAAGATTGTTTCGCTACTCCCCTACCTAAAAATATAACTTTAGCTATGGCATATTTCTCTGTTTAGGGTTTGCATATATACTTCTTTAGGCAAAAAGCTATCTAAATTATACACCACACAACAACTGTACTTTATATTCATCATAGCTCCACTTCTATCTTGTCTTATGGCCTACACAGGCCTCTGATGATTAATCAATAACACAAGCAACTCAAGTTTTGGAAAAATGGATGGTTTGAATTTGTTTTAGAAGTTATGTCACATCATCAAATCTAGCTCAGAGCATTAGAAAACATCTGTGAGGCAGTAAGAGTTTTACATGCATGATTGACCTCCATCCAAAAAAATCAGAATAACTTTGTTTTACTTAAGTTGATCAAGTTAGTGATAGCAGAACTATTTTGAACATGAAACAAGGCATCGTCCAAGTTGAAGTCCATAAAATGGTAATAATACTTCTTGATTTCCTATGTCAGATCTATCTATCTATATAATATATATAAAGCTATATATGAGATAATATTTCTTGGAATATTCTCTTATCTAACTTGAACTTATGGAAAAATTGCTATCTAGCCCCTATTTAATTCTCTTATATTTGAGTCATGAAAAAGATTTTATTGTCACCTATCGCTTATAGTTAAACTTATATGGTGGAAAAATTCTAGCCGGCCACCTTTTTTAAACTCTTTCTATTTTTTTCTCTCCTTATATAGGTTTTACTAACAGAATATTAAGAAAATTCATGATTTTTATATGCTACATTATGTAGCATGCAAAATATTGAAAATGTATTTAAAAAAATTAAAATTTTGTAGAGTTAAAAATTTCAAGATTTTCGTTTGTTATTGCAAAAACAATTTAGTAAAACCAAAGGAAAAAATTGATATTTTTTGAGAAAATCGCAATTTTCATGTGCTCGAACATGTAAAATACTAAAATTGTGAAGAAAATTTGAAATTTTTAAAAACTTCACACTTTTCGAGTGCTATAGCATGAATAATATTAAATAGCGGAACATAACAAAAAAAATTGAGATTTTTGAAATAGCCTCAATTTTCTTGTGCTATATAGCATATAAAATACAAAAAAATGGAAGAAAACAAAAAATATTGACACTTTTGAAAGTTCCGCGATTTTTGTGTACCCTAGCAAACAAAAAATATCAAAAACCGATGAAAACAAAATCTTGAGATTATTTAAGATTTTGTATTGTAACAAGCAAAATTTTGAAAAAACCAAAGAAAACAAAAAAAAGTGAGAATATTTAAAATTTCATGATTTTTTAATTCTACAGCATGAAAAAATTGAAAAAACAAAAATGGGGTTGTTTATAATTTCATGATTTTCGTGTGTTTCTAGGGATTCCAAGTCACTCGAACCATTTTTTTACTGTATTAAGTTTTTAATAGCAATCGAAGATCTTTTTCTTCTCTCGGCTTTTTATTTCCTTGATATCCGAAAGTTTTTCAAAAGTATGAGAAATTAAATATTGGAAAACCGAAGAAAAAATTCTAAGATTTTGAAATTTCATGGTTTCCGCGTGCTATATAGCTTGCAAAATAATGAAAAAAATGAAGAAAACGGTTCTTTTGAGATTTTTGAAAGTTTGCGATTTTTATGGGGTATATCATGTAACATATTGAAAAGCGAAGAAAACAGAAAAAATTTAAAATTTCTATAAATTTTGCGATTTTTGTTTGTTTGAGCAAGCGTAATGGTGAAAATCTGAAGAAAACAGAAAAAATTAGGATTTTTTAAAATATTGCGACTTTCATACTCCGTATAGCAATCAAAATAATAAAAACTGAAGAAAATAGAAAATTTTGTGATTTTCGTGTGCTATATATATAGCATACAAAAAATTGTAAAACTGAAGAAAACAAAAAATTTTGAGATTTTTTAAAATTTAGCAATTTCCATGTGCTATAAAAAGCAAAATATTGAAAAAAGAAGAAAACGGAAAATTTTGGTATTTTTCAAAAGTTCCTAAGCTAGCAAGCAAAATACTGAAAAACATAATTAAATTTTTAAAAATTCACAATTTTTGTATGTTATAGCATGTAAAAATATTGAAAATTTGAAGAATACATAAACAAATTTAATTTTTCAACGCAATTTTCATTTGCTATAGCATGCAAAATATTAAAAATTTGAAGAATACAGAATTTTTTTGGATGTTTGAAGATAACATGATTTTCATGTGCTGTAGCAAGTTAAATATTAAAAAACCAAAGAGTAAAGAAAATTTTGAGATTTTAGAAAAAATTCATGATATCCATGTGTACATGCAAAATATTGAAAAAATCAAACAAAACTAAAAAATTTAGGTTTTGGGGAAAAATTTTGGGATTTTTATAAATTTCGCAATTGTCATGTGTTATATAGCAAGCAAAATATTAGAAAACCAAAAGAAACTGAAAAGGTTTGAGATTTTTTAAAATTACACAATTTTTGTGTGGTAGCATGCAAAATATTATAAATTTAAATAAAACAAATAATTTTAAGGTTTTATAAATTTCGCATTCAAAATATAAGAGATTGAAGAAAACAGAAAAATTTGAAATTGTTGAAAATTTCATGATTTTCATATGCAATGATTATACAAACGTTCTATCTACCTAGGGGCCTTTCTCATTTAGTGGTAAACCTTACTAAGACTAGTAAGCCTCAACGAATTGATATTGATGATGCTCGATATCGGTGATCTCCCAGATCAGGACACGTGGCAGATGACGTGTCCCAGGGCTCACAAGAAAGGACCTACAGTGGCTGACCAGACCGCTCATGTGCCCGTCCTACAAGCAAACGCTGGCTCACCTCCGAGCCCCAGCACAATTGGCCTCCTCGGCCCCACAGCTCGTCTTCGAGCTATCACGGGCCCGAGCCTCCTCAGCCCTCTCAGCTCGCCTCCGGGTTCGAGCAGAACCAAGATACCTCGGCTCTCCCGCTCCTCCGCGAGCTCTCCCGCCGAGGTTATCTTTCTCGCTCTCATCGACCGACCAACAGCACCGCTTGCAGGCGTAACCGCCACCCAGCGAATCTCGTCATGCGCGAGATCTCCGCCGGCCACATCTCACGTTCCACGCCACCACGATCCCCCATTAACGAGCATGTCTCACCATTAATGGGAGGTCCCGCCCATCACGCGGGCGTGACGTCAGGAGCGTAACGGCCGGCGTGATTCTTACACCTGCCTCGCCTGCTGCTACCGCTATATAAACCCCTTCTTCAGACGGTTCAAGTAAGCCATTTTTTACTCCACTAAGCCGTTACTCTGCTCGGATCTCTAGTCTAACTTGACCGCCGGAGGGTCCTCGGTGGTACAACCATCCCGGGACTTCCTTGCAGGTAGCTCGACAACCACAACCTCAAACCCATTGAGATCCACACGCTTCAGGAGCGACAGCCTCCAGATTCAATCTCAGCCACCCATCGCCGCCATTAGCAGATCAACGGAAGGTAACTTCTTGGCGCGATTCAGGTCGCGTCAGCTGGCGCTGTCTGTGGGAAATCCTTGATTCCACAAAAACAAAAGTTCACTTTCCGATCTCAATCCAATGGCGAGCGATCATCACGACGATCCAAGCACCAGCCGCCGCCTCCCCCTCAACGGAGGCGCGGACAAACCACTCCCCGGCACCTCTCTTCGGACAGCATTTGGTCGTACAAGGAGATATCACCAAGGATGATAATCTCTTCGATCAAATACACGCGTCCAGTCATCTCGAAAGTAAGCGGTGCCAAAGGAACTGCCATCTCCTTCCCTACTTATAGCTTCAAGCAGAATCTCCAAGGACCCGGATTCTCGGGCATGCCAGCACGAATCTTGGGAATCGCAACAACTACCCCAATGTCACGCCGCCACGTAACGAAACTGGCACGACATTCCAAAACGCCTCGCGTTCTCTATACGTTCGTGGCACGTGGCACTCGCGGCTGTCCATCTTCCCAAAGCCCTCACGAAGAGGCAGCCCAGCAGCTACCCTGCTCGGCTATCCCTGGCCAGTAGCTCGCCCACCCCAAAACGCCAGAGATCTAAGCCCTCACTAAGAGGCGACCGAGCAGCTTCACTGCTTGGTTCATCCTTGGCAGGCTTCCCACGGCCTCCACAACGCCAGGGATCGAAGCCTTCATAAAGAGGCAGCCCAGCAGCTCCCTGCTCGGCTATCCCTGGCCGGTAGCTCGCCTACCCCACAACGCAAGGGATCTAAGCCCTCGCTAAGAGGCGACCGAGCAGCTTCACTGCTTGGTTTATCCTTGGCAGGCCTCCCACGGCCCCCACAACCATAGTCACATAATTCGCGAATAATTCGGCGAATTATTCGTGAATAATTCGGCGAATTATTCGCGAATTTTTGATCAGCTGATTAATTCTCCGATTTAATCGCCACTGGCGAACGCTTCGAATAATTCAAATAAACAGCGAATAATTCACAAAAACAGCGAATAATTCGCAATATCAAAACCCAGTGCCTCATATATTAATTTCTTGCTCAAAATCCTTCTCGAATATTTCCCGAATACTTGTCGAATCTTTCCCGAATACCTGCCGATTTTTTCCGAATTGTTCCCCGAATCCGAATTTTTGATCTCGCCGAATAATTCCCGAACGGCGAATTTGTGACTATGCCCACAACGCCAGGGATCGAAGCCCTCACGAAGAGGCAGCCCTGCAGCTCCCTGCTCGGCTATCCCTGGCTGGTAGCTCGCCTACCCCACAATGCCAAGGATCTAAGCCCTCACTAAGAGGCGACCGAGCAGCTTCACTGCTTGGTTCATCCTTGGCAAGCCTTCCACGGCCCCCACAACGCCAGGGATCGAAGCCTTCACGAAGAGGCAGCCCTGCAGCTCCCTGCTCGGCTATCCCTGGCTGGTAGCTTCCCTATCCCACAACGCCAGGGATCAAAACCCTCGCCAAGAGGCACCGGGCAGCAACCCTGCTCGGCCATCCTTAAGGACAAAAAGCCCTCGCCAAGAGGCATCGAGCAGTAACCTTACTCGGCAATCCTTAGTAGGCCACTTATGGTCCCTCCCGCGCTAAGGATGAAAAGCCCTCGAAAAGAGGCAACCAGTCCCGCCCTTGCGCGGTTATCCCTGGCCGGTAGCTCCCTACCCCAACAAACCAGGGATCAAAGCCCTCGTCAAGAGGCAACCGGGCCCGCCCTTGCTCGGTTATTCCTGGCTGGTGGCTCCCTACCAAACCAGGGATCAAAGCCCTCGCCAAGAAGCACCGGGCAGTAACCCTGTCGGCCCGTCCTTAAAGTTCAAAGCCCTCGCAAGAGACAACCGGGCCCGCCCTTGCTCGATTATCCCTGACTCGTAGCTCCCTACCCCAACAAACCAGGGATCAAAGCCCTCACCAAGAGGCACCAAGCAGCTACCCTACTCGGCACCATCCTTAGTTGGCCAATTACAGCCCCTCCAACAACTAAGGATCAAAGCCCTCGCAAGAGGCAACCGGGCCCGCCCTTGCTCGATTATCCCTGGCTGGTATCTCCCTACCCTCACAAAGCCAGGGATCAAAGCCCTCACCAAGAGGAAGCCGAGCGGCTTCCCCGCTCGGCTATCCCTGGTCGCTAGCTCCCCTGCCTCATAAAGCCAGGGATTAAAGCCCTCACCAAGAGGCAGCCGAGAGGCTTCCCCGCTCGGCTATCCCTGGCCAGTAGCTCCCCTACCTCACAACGCCAGGGATCAAAGCCCCGAGCGGCTACCCTGCTCGGCTATCCTTGGCTGGTAGCTTCCCTACCTCACAACGCCAGAGATCTAAGCCCTCGCATAGAGGCATCCGAGCGGCTTTCCCGCTCGGTTATCCCTGGCTGGTAGCTTCCCTACCCCACAACGCCGAGGATCAAAGCCCTCACCAAGAGGCAGCCGAGCGGCTTCCCCGCTCGGCTATCCCTGGCCGGTAGCCCCCCTACCCCATAACGCCAGGGATGAAAGCCCTCACCATGAGGCAGCCGAGCGGCTACCCTGCTCGACTATTCCTGGCCGGTAGCTCCCCTACCACACATCGCCAGGGATCAAAGCCCTCACCAAGAGGCACCGGATAGCAACCCTTTTCGGCCATCCTTAAGGACCAAAAGCCCTCGCCAAGAGGCACCGAACAGTAACCCTGCTCGGCCATCCTTAGTAGGCCACGTACGGCCCCTCCCGTGCTAAGGATGAAAAGCCCTCGCAAGAGACAACCGAACCCGCCCTTGTTCGGTTATCCCTGGCTGGTAGCTTCATACCCCAACAAACCAGGGATCAAAGTCCTCACAGAGGCAACCGGACCCGCCCTTGTTCGGTTATCCCTGGCCGGTAGCTCCCTATCAAACCAGGGATCAAAGCCCTCGCCAAGAGGCACTGGACAACAACCCTGCCCGGCCCGTCCTTAAGGATTAAAACCCTCGCAAGAGGCAACCGGGCCCGCCCTTGCTCGGTTATCCCTGGCTGGTAGCTCCCTACTCCAACGAACCGGGGATCAAAGCCCTCGCCAAGAGGCCTCGGGAAGCTACCCTGCTCGGCCATCCTTAGTAGGCCACTTACGACCCCTCCCACGCTAAGGATCAAATCCCTCGCAAGAGGCAACCAGGCCCGCCCTTGCTCGGTTATCCCTGGCTGGTAGCTCTCTATCCCAACGAACCAAGGATCAAAGCCCTCGTCAAGAGGCTCCGGGCAGCTACCCTGCTCGGTCATCCTTAGTAGGCCACTTACGGCCCCTCCCGCGCTAAGGATCAAAGCCCTCGCAAGAGGCAACCAGGTCCGTCCTTGCTCGGTTATCCCTGTCTGGTAGCTCCCTACCCCAACAAATCAGGGATCAAAGCCCTCGCCAAGAGGCATGAGCAGCTACCCTGCTCAGCACCATCCTTAGTTGGCCAATTACGGCCCTTCCAACAGCTAAGGATCAAAGCCCTCGCCAAGAGACACCGAGCAGATATCCTGCTCGGCACCATCCTTAGTTGGCCAATTACGGCCCCTCCAACAACTAAGGATCAATCCCTCGCCATGAGGCACCGAGCAGCTACCCTGCTCGGCGCCATCCTTAGTAGGCGACTCACGGCCCCTCCAACAACTAAGGAACATGAACTCAATAAGAGGCATCCGGTCTATCAACGTCTTAGCGATCTCCATTTCGACTTCGGGGCAATGGAGATACCGTCTTCCCGTCGGTCCTCGCACACTCGGCAAATGATCAGATTCAAGTCGACGAGTAACCGCTAGACGAAGAACCGACACAACATGAAGGCAGTCTATGCAAATACAAGTATCTACCAACAAAAGGAAATACAAGCACAAACACTACTGCAAAAAACAAAATCTTTATTCAAAAAGTCAAAGGTTTTACAAGGGTATTATGGGCTCCCCACTCTTACAAAATACCCGGAGGCCCACAAAACAGCGAGGCAACAAAAGAAAAGACAAAGAGAAGACGAGGGGCTTCAGGTCTCAGGGCCGGACGCAATACCGATGAGCTCGACATCCACCGCGACTAGGGATGCGTCCGTCACAGGAGCCTCGGCGTCGCCCTCGCCAAGAGTCCCTTCCCTGGCAGTGCTCCCGGGGTCATCCCCCTGCTCGTCATACCCGCGGGGATATTCTGCTCGGAGCTCTTCATCAGCAAACTTCGGCATCCGGGCCTTGACGGCGTCGAGAGCCTCTAACCAAATGAGGGTAGTGTCCGAGGCTAGGACGGTGTAGAACTGCTCCAACTTCTGAAAGTTCTCCACCGCCTCCGCCGCCCTGAGGTTGGCTCTCTTCGCCGTCTCTACCGCAGCCCCCAACTGTGGGGTGTTTTTCGTCACCCCATTGAGATGGGAATACGCGTGCACTTGTCAGGCGTACTACAGATCCCCCTGTCTAGGATAGGCCGGGATTTATTGATTGTGGGTATCCGAATCTCCGGCAGCCGCGGACTAAGCTGCCGTTAATTATCCCTCGCATTTGGAGCGAAGGAACCTCCGATTGACGGGTTAAACTGGTCATACGAACTCAACGTGCAGTGTTGTGTTTTGAAGGGATTTTGGGAATATCGGAGGCCCCGCAGAGTTTTTACGGGGGTCCCGCTACCCGGATAGCGGGCTGGGGATCAAGAGGGCTAGCAGCCTCCTTACGGGGTGCGGGGCAGCGCCCCGTTAGAAATTTTTTCTAGCGGGGGAAACACATTTAGTATGGAGTGCACAAAAAAAGAAGGGAAAAAGCGTCTTAAAGACGCGTGCGTAGCATGCGGGCGCATGGTGCCCGGGGTCACATGACGCACACGTGACCATTGGGCGGCTCAGCGTCCGGGGTAAAGTGGCGCACACGCGACCATTGGGCGCCTCAGCGCCCGGGGTCACGTGGCGCACACGCGACCATTGGGCGCCCTAGCACCCGGGGTCACGTGGCGCGCACGTGACCGATGGGCGCCTTAGCACGCACGTGACCATGGGCACCTTAGCACCCGGGGTCACGTGGCGTACGCGTGACCATGGGCGCCTTAGCACCCGGGGTCACGTGGCGTACACGTGACCACCGGGCGCCTTAGCACCTGGGGTCACGTGGCGTACACGTGACCACTGGGCGCTGATTGATCGTTTCTTTGTGTGTCGGTTTAGAAAATGAATAGAAATCACAATCAAAGAATTATTTGACCGCAATCAATAACGGTGTCGAATGTAGCGCGTTAGTAAGTGCGGATCGTCCACAGGGAAAGTGTAATCGTTCGTGTTTCGAATTAGATGAGTCGAAGCTTTAAAGAAAAGAAAAGAAAACAATTCATGATTTGTAATTGAATTTCAAGAATTAGAAAATCTAGATCTAATAACAAGAAAACGATAAAATCAAGAATTGAGATGTTTGTGATGATTTCCAAACCAAATATCAAGAATCGAAGTGAGGCTCGTAGGAATCGATCGGATCTATAGATGTGATGCAATCTAGCGATTACGTATTCTTATCCATCGATGAGTTGATACTAGATCGATGATGATCGACGAGAATTAGGGATTTCTTGTGAAACTAGGGTTTCATCATCTATCCCTTGTTCTTTCGTCGATATCATTCACATTCTAATCTCTAGTAAATTCAAGAATCGATCGTGGATCCCTAATTTCGAGCGATCACAATCAAGAAAGTATCGCAACGAAACTAGGTCGTCGATTCTTCAATTTGCTAGGGTTTACAAAACTCGTAGGACTTAAGAATCGTTTTAAGATTTGTTACATCATCATTCTATTGATCGTCTCGACTCCTTTACGAGCAGAGTTTTACTCAAACATCACAACAAGAATCACAATCACAAATTGAGATCGAATCATGATGCAAGAATTTAAAGAAAGCAAGATTAAAGAATTTCACTTTTTATTTATATCAACAATTCCATTACAAATCGCTCAAGAACTACAAGAGGAAGAACTCGATCGTCGATTTGGCTTCGCTCGTCTCCTTGAGTCGCGGATCGGCTTGGATCACTTGCTCGATTGAAGATCGACTCCGCTCCTAAAAGGTTGATGGCTTCTTGCTTGAATGGTACTCGGGATCTTGAATTTGGATTGGAATTAGGGTTAGGGTTTCGCACAAGTCGTGTCACTCAACTTGTGGGTGGAAGATTAAGAGATGGGATGAATTAGAGATTAGCCATTAACCCTAGATCTAGGCTCTCTTTTATAGACCATCCAAAACCCTAGATCTAGGATTTCAAATTTGAATTTTCCCTCCAAAAGTTTGTTAAAGAGAGCCTTCTAGATGAAGTTTGTTAAGCCGAGCCTTCTAGATGCGCCACGTGGCATTTCTACAATGTTCTGGAAGCTTGGGCCGCTAGAGGAGACACGTGTAGGAAATCTGGGGAGATGAAGCTATCAAGCCGCCGCGGATCCACGGCACAAGCCAGCTCCCGCCGCGGAACCGCGGCGCTTGTGAAGCCTTGGGGCTTTATCTCTCTGGTACTCGTTTGGGCTTAGACTTGGGCCATTTCCTGATATGTTGAATTTTATCTTTCCCTCTAGATTGCTACCAGATCTCAAAACTTGGAGTTGGTGTATTTTTTATCAGCTTCTTTTGGCTTTGTTCCTGCAATTTCCTGCACAGACTCCGAAACAAGTGTTGCGCAATACAGGGATGATGCGATGCCATGATAAACAGTCAATTTCCCTAAAAATGTCGGTTTTAGAGTATAACACATGCAATCTGATATTTCAGGACTGTTTTGCTAATATGTGCAATATGAATATCGAACACTTCTAGATGAGTGCAAATGATGGGGAAATTGCCGTGTTAAAAATGCAGTATTTTCGACTGATCAAATTCCCCTTAACTTATTTTCGGTCGTCTCGAGCGAATGATTTTATTAAAAAGAGAAGGAGAAAATAAAGAAAGAGAAAAACTAACTAGCACACTTTTGTAGGCAACACGATTGCACTGAGCACGTGCAACAAGCCTTTAAACCTCTAGGTGTCCCTAGTAGGAGGAGTGTTGTCTCCTGAGGGTTTTCAACGGATTGCACCCACAAAATCCAATAATAAAAGGAAGACCGTGAATATTACATTTAAAGAAAAGAATTGTAAAAGAAAAGCCTTGAAAATTAGGGTTTCCAACTAAGCTAGCTTTTCGGTTGTCATGAGCCCTATCTTAATAGTCATGAAAAGATGTCAGAAATTACGTCCTCCCTCAATAAAATACCGTCTTATTCTTCATTCCTATCTTTCTTCCAAATATCGATCATATAACCCTACATGTGTGTAAATACATCCCTACACCCGGAGAATTCAATTCAAGCTATCATACTCTTGCCCATCAGCCTCAGTACTTTTTAATTAATGAATATTTAGCTGAATTTGCTCGCATACTTTCATGCGACCGTTAATACTTCTTGAGGTACTAACCGACCGATTACCATGTGCTTGCTTATTTAGTGTTTTTTCTCGTTTTACACCATCTAAGGCTTAGCAGTGTCTCCCAGACCAGTTGGCCTTAGGGCACTAGGTGAAGAGACACCCTCGCTATATTTTTTTATTGCTGTCTTGGCGATAACAAAACCAGTGTCCATTTTTTTCACCATTTTATATTTTATTCATTTTTTTTTATTTCCTTCATACATCGGCTTTTAGACAAGAGCATTTTAAGGTATGCTCTACTATCCCGAGTTTCAAGACGTGTGTAAGTGCGAATAGCAGGGTATCAACGTTCAAAATATTTGGCTTCCAGAATAGGAACTATTTTTCAAACTTATTTTTATCCTCAGATTAGTGACTTTCTTCATCTTACTAACCCTTGAGACAACGGTTCATAACTACTTATTACTAGTTCGTATAAGGAAACTTCTAATTTTCTTGGTTTTCTTAAATTTTTCCAATCTTTTGGATGTAATTTTTCACTATCTAAACTTTTATTATCTTATTTATGTACAAAAATATTTTTATCTTTTAAAAATTTTTAAATTTTTTTATAGGTTTCCAAAAAAAAATGTTTTGTGCTTATGCAAAGTATGATGTAAATGATGCGAAAATAAGCACAAACCTCCCCCAAACTTGTTTTCAACAATGTCATCACTGTTGCCATCCGCTATATCTACAAAAACCTGTAAGCCTGAGAGGAATTTATTAATGGGGGCAAAATATTTAAGTGAAGATCCTCCCCCAAACTTATTTTTGGCTCAAAATTTTGTGTAAAAATTTTGTTTTCAAGAGCCCGAAAAATGTACCCCCCCCAAACTTGAGTTAAGCAATCTTTTGAAAATCATATGAGGGGGTCAAAAATCAGTGGTCGATGCCAAGCTTTGCAAAGACCGAAAGTTAACACCAACCATTCAAAAATTTTATCAATGCAATGCTCTGGTTGGTTGAAGAAGAAGTGGGGAAAAGGTAAGTGGTGGAATAGAATATGTGTGTGTGTCTCATTTTGGAGAGACGATGCAGTGAATGTGATGGATTGCTCGCATTCTTTTTACAGTTCAGAAGAAGGGGTGGAGGTTCAATTTCATTGATTGGGGGATGATTCATCTCAACACCCGTGTCATTCAGAAATGCGAGTTCTTCAGCGAAGATTTCCTCAAAAGTCTCATCAATACCCCGGAGAATAATGTCATCACAAAGTGCGGGGTGATCTTCAGACTCTAAAAGCAGTTCATAATCGGTGTTAGTTGTTGACCCGGACATCTCGGTGGAAGAGTCCGTATGTGTATGATACATAGTTGGGTCAAACAATAACGTATGAAAAGAGTCAAGATCAGTATCAAGAGGATCATCAAATTCGCTGCTGTCGACATCCATTAAGTCGACAGAACAGACCTGAGCAGTAGGTTCGGATGGTACACTTCCCAACTTGTAAATGTTCAGCTCTATTGACCTCTTCCCGAAAGATAGGGTCATAGAACCATTACGACGGTTGATGATAGCATTGGAAGTGGCCAAAAAGGGGCGACCTAAAATCACCGGAATTTGATTCCGTGGGTTCGCTACAGGCTGTGTATCAATTACAATAAAGTCCACAGGGAATATAAATTCCCCGATTTTTATTAACACATCCTCCAGTTCACCCCTAGGTTTGGTGATTGATCGGTCAGCCATCTGAAGAGTGCAAGGAGATGGTTTCAACTCTCCGATCCCTAACTGCTCATAGACTGAGAAAGGAAGCAGGTTAACACTTGAGCCAAGGTCTAGTAGAGCACGGTTGATGTGTTTCTCCCCGATAGAAATGGAAATAGTAGGATAGCCAGGATCCTTACGTTTCTTCGGTAATTGTTGAGGGAAAGCCGTGTCTACAGTCTTTACTATGAATATCTTCTTGGGCATTTGTTTCTTCCTCTTTCTAGTGCACAAGTCTTTAAGAACTTTCGCATACGCTGGGACTTGTTGGATAGCATCTAGAAGAGGGATGTTGACATTAACATGTTTAAACATTTCAGTGATCTTCTCCATTTGTGGACTCAGTGTGTTTCCCCTTAACCGATTTGGATAAGGAGCTTGAGCAATAAGATCAGGGTTCATCATAGGAGAAGGAAGTGTGTTTGGAACCGATCCCAGAATAGAAGTGGGGATCGTCGGTGGTAGACTAGAAGAGATGGGCTGAGGTGGCGAGCCTTGTGAGAAACGGAGAATAGGCTCGCAAGAAGGTGGTGGGGTAGAAGAACTGGGGTCAGAATTAGAAGTATAAGTGGAAGGAAAGGTCTCAGCCGGGGTATCATCGATATATTTTTCAGTGTCATCAATCTTCCCTAACGTGATTGTCAAGCACTCTTCCAGATCTCAACGTGATTGCATTCACAAGATGTGAATAGCCAGGATTGGGCGAAGGTTGAGCTGGAAGTTTCCCTTTCTCTCTTGCACTCATTTCGGCTTTTAATCGTGCAAGTTCTGCTTCCATCGATTTAATACTCTCAGCTTGGGATGCTGAGTTTTTCTTTATATCATCGACAGAAGTCTTTATTTCAGCCGATACTTACATGAGATTTGTTAGAAGCAAGTTTATGAATGAAGAGGATTCATCGGTCCCGGTCAACTGTAAAGGACTAGACGGTGCGGGTGTGTTGACCGGATTTTGGAAGTTTTGTGCTTGGAAGGGGTGCTGACTCAATGGAAGTGGTTGCTGTTGTGGTGGAGGGACCCTTTGGAAATTGTTTTAGGTTAGAACCGTGTTTTGAGATTGTGATTGGTTCCAACCAAAGTTAGGGTGATTCCTTCAACCCTGATTATATGTGGAAGAAGATGGATCGTTCCTAGGTCTTTAAAATGCGGCATTGGTATGCTCGTGACCTTGAAACGGAGAATTTCGTGGACATTCTTCCGTGAGATGAGAAGGATCAGAACAACATCCACATACAGTTTTGGAGAGTGACATTTGAATTAGGGCGACAGCTAAAAATTTGTTTTCCATAGTCTCGAGTTTCTTATTGATAGCTGAAATTTCAGCTCTAACTCCTATGGAAACATCCGATTGGTTATTGCCCCCCTAGACGATTGACTCACACCCTCCCACTGTAACGATTTTTCAGCGAAATCTTCTAAAAATTTCCAGGCTTCCCCATCATCTTTGGTCATGAAGTTGCCTTGACACATGGATTCAAGGGTCTGTCTTGTGTTAGGATTAATGCCCTTATATATGATTCTGCACAGTTCCCATCTAGGGATTCCGTGATGTGGACATTGGACTAACAGATCCTTGAAGCGTTCAAGACATTTTGAAAATGGTTCATTTGGAAGCTGGGTAAATTGATTTATTTCGCTACGGACTCGAGCTGTCTTTTGATGTGGGTAGAATTTCTTAAGGAATGCTTTGACGAATTCTTCCCAGTTTGAGATGGAATGTGCGGTAGTGTTGTAAAGCCACTTCTCGGCTATATCGCACAAGGTAAATGGGAGAAGACATAGACGCATAGCATCCATAGAAAGCTGTGAGGTGCCCATCATTGCGCATACATTTTCAAATTTGGTGATAAAGGCATATGCGTCTTCAGACTCGAGACCGTGAAATTTTGGTAGAAGGTTGATGTATTGGGGTTTAATTTGAAAATTGTCCCCGTTGGCTGGTGGAATGGAAAGACAGGTCGAAAGAGGACCTCGTATAGGATAGCACCTCTCTTGGAGAGAGATGCGAGGTGGATTCTGCGCACCAACGGACGGCGGCAGAGTAGTGGTAAAGAAATTCGATGGAGACGAATCCATCGATGTGGGTGTGGCGGTGGGTAAAGAAAAGGTAAATATAGAAATACCGACTTTTGGAGATGGGTCCCGGGGTCACGTGGCGCACACGTGATCACGGGAAACACCCGCGGGAAGGGGCCTAGCTCTTAGGCTGGGGAGTTGAACTCCCAAGAAGTTTTTTGGAGTTGAACTCCTAACAGAAACTAATTTATGGAGTTAAACTCCAACAGATCTAGAAAGGAGTTAAACTCATGGGGATTTATTGCTCTTCTTTTGAGCCTTGGATCTGTCCAATGTTAGATTTTTGGAGATGGGTCTCCTTCCTTCTCTTGATCGGCGGGATCTTGGAGAAAAGGGGATGAGACTTAAAAGTGTCCCCTTTTCGAGATCTGATTGGAGATCCGAGCTCCCCTTTATGGGTTTTGTGGTGAAAAACTATTTATTTTTTAGAAAGGAAGAGTTAAACTCTTGATTTAATTCAAAGATGAGAAAAAAGATTTTAGACCCTTGAGAAAGGGGAAGGAGGCACAAACCCTAGTTTTTTAGGGGAGTGAAAAGTGTATATCTTTTATTCATCATCATGTTGCCTTATATAGGCTTACATATTTACATGTAGCCCTTTGGGCTTTACAAAATGGCATTTTGCCCATCCCATACCTCATGTGCATTTCTTTTGCACATAAGCCATGGGCTTTACAAAAATTTGGCTTTATGCCCATTTTACTTATATTCATGCATAAAAAATTACATCAAAATTATTTATTACATGACTTTTTATTTTGGCATGGAGGAGGGCCGGCCGCTTCATTTTCAGACTCGACCTGGGCATGGGCCCACTTGATCTGGGCTTGGGCCCACCTGGCTTGGGGTTGACCTTGACTTTGACTTGGTCAACCGGGGTACAAATTTTGACCCCAACACCAACTCCTTTCGGAGAGAGCTCACTGACTTCCTCATGGTGCCAACGAGCATCTCGGAGCCCTGAAGCTTGGCCTCGGCGGCCTCGCGGAACCTGGCCACCTCCCGCTTCGAGGCCGCCGCCTCCCGCTTCGAGGCCGCCGACTCCCGCTTCTCGCCCTCAAGGGCAGCGACCCTCGCCATCGCCGCCTCCAGCTCCCGCTTCGAGCTCTCCCCCAGCGAGGAGAGCTCGCCCGCGGCCCGTATCGCCGGGGCTATCTCCTCCTCCTCCATCCGGACGACGATAGCGACGTGCTGGAGGACCTGAAGAAATTGAAGGGGGGTCAGAAAGAAAAAGGGGCATCCAATCTCGCAAATGATGAGACGATGTACGAACACTCACCTGAAGGACCTCTTGGGCGATGGACGCCATTTGCGCCTTCAGCGTCCTCCCAGGGACCCGGCCCCCGGCCGATCTCTCCATGTCGTGCAGCAAGCTGTCAGCGACGGAGAGCCCCGAGGGCACCTCAAAGCGGAGCTCCCCTTCGTCCACCAAGATTGGAGAAGCCAGGGTCCGCGGAACTATTCAAGGGAACCTCTTGAAAGACGACGGCAGAGAGCCCGTCTCCACCTCCGAAGCCTGGGCGTCTTTTCCTCGGGCTCTTTTTCTGCTCACCGCCTGGCTGGGCTCCAGGGCGCAATACGCACTCAAGCGCTGGGGCGGGGCGGCTGTTGGGGAAGCCGGGACCGGTGTCTGACGAGAAGAGCTGGACCCTCCAGTCTTCGACCCTTTCTTCGGCTTGCGCATGGCTGCTCGGAGGAGGCCCGCGTCCATGGTTTCTGCACAAGACAAGATATAACGGAATCAGCGACACAAACAAAGTAAAAACAAATACAAGTTCCTAACTTACCGACGAACTGGGCGGGGCTGAGCCCGGCCCAACTGAGGGCCCGCTCAGAAAGCAGCACATCAGCTCGAGGAATAGGCTCCCACGCCGTCACTCTTTCCGTGTCGGGGTCATTGGACGGATTTCCCTGCCAACACCTATCCTTAGACCATTGGATGGGTACGGGCCAGTCCTCACCCTCTGGCGGCCCGACGAAGAAAAACTTCTTCCAATCGTGGATGGAAGAAAGCAAGACGACAACTTCTGACCCGGCTACGCTCCCCCGCTGCTTCCTAAAGGAGAGGTAAACCCATCTCGGGTCGCCCGCGCGAGTTCCGGGATGACTTTTGTAAATGAGAAAGGAGGCAAGGATGGACAGACTAAAGGGGATCATCTGCAGTTTCAGCCGGATCAGGAACCCAAGGAGAATCCTCCAGGAGTTCGGCACTAGCTGGCCCGGGGCTAACCCAAAGTAATTTAACGCAGCTACAATCTCGGGAGAGAAAGGCAGGCGCATTCCAGCCCAGAGGGCTTCCAGATACAAGGTGATCTCTCTAACCCTCATCCAATCTGCCCTCTCTCCTTTCTCGGCTAAGCGTAGCGTGTAACCAGAAGGAATATGGAAATGAGCCCGGACGGTGATAAGCTCATCCTCATATCTCACTGAGGACGACGCACCAGGGGCATCCGCCGCCACCGCTCCGGGAACCGCCCCTAACCCACGACCCCGAGAAGAGGATCTGACCCCAACTTCCCGGAGGGGCTCCAACCCAGGGGAAGAATCCCTAGAATCTACCCCTACGACATCTTCAGACTCCTCAAAATAAAACATCTAACCTGATGGGAAGAAGTTCTCGAGAAGAGAAAATGCAAGATCCGACCTAAATATGAAAGCGCCAAGCCAACAAGACTGAGAATGAGGAAAATGTGAAGTGGGGGAGATCCTGAATTAGGCCTCCTCCCTATTTATTCTACCGGCGTCCTTATCCAGCGGCGACGGTCGACTCCCGCCAAAACGATTCAGTGCACTCGACGGCCACGATCACTCCATCCGTCGCAAGCGCATTGGCAGCATCCTATCGGACGTCAGAAGCCCGCGGCATGTCACATCAGCCAACCGGCACCCAACACGTGGCCTGTCGCTTCAATAAAAGGGCATACGATCCGGCGCACCCTCTTTAATGCGGAGATCTCGCCCTGATTCGCTGACATCACCCGGAAAAAACAACCGATCGTCCAGTGACACACGCGACAATATCTTCGAAAAGGAGCTCACCTCAGGTGACCCGGCAAAACCACTCTCGACCCGACCCGTCAGCTGGTCGGGACGAGAGTGGGGGGCTAATGATGATGCTCGATATCGGTGATCTCCCAGATCATGACACGTGGCAGATGACGTGTCCCAGGGCTCACAAGAAAGTACCTACAGTGGCCGACCAGACCGCTCCTGTGCCCGTCCTACAAGCAAACGCTGGCTCACCTTCGAGCCCCCAGCACAATTGGCCTCCTCAGCCCCACAGCTCATCTCCGAGCTATCACAGGCCCGAGCCTCCTCGGCCCTCTCAGCTCGCCTCCGGGCTCGAGCAGAACCAAGATACCTCGGCTCTCCCGCTCCTCCGCGAGCTCTCCCTCCGAGGTCATCTTCATCGGTCTCATCGACCGACCAACAGCACCGCTTGCAGGCGTAATCGCCACCCCGTGAATCTCGCCGTGCGCGAGATCTCCGCCGGCCACATCCCACGTTCCACGCCACCACGATCCCCCATTAACGAGCATGTCTCGCCATTAATGGAAGGTCCCGCTCATCACGCGGGCGTGACGTCGGGAGCGTAACGGCCGGCGTGATTCTCGCGCCTGCCTCGCCTACTGCCACCGCTATATAAACCCCTTCTTCAGATGGTTCAAGTAAGCCATTTTTTACTCCACTAAGCCGTTACTCTGCTCGGATCTCTAGTCTAACTTGACCGTCGGAGGGTCCTCGGTGGTACAACCACCCCGGAACTTTCTTATAGGTAGCTCGGCAACTACAACCTCAAACCCATTGAGATCCACACGCTTCAAGAGCGACAGCCTCCAGATCCAATCTCAGCTATCCATCGCCGCCATCAGCAGATCAACGGAAGATAACATCTTTGCGCGATCCAGGTCGCGTCAGATATGCTTTTGCTTTTTATGAGACTGGAAGGTGCTGAATACAGAGGAATATAATGAAATCAGAACAAAGCAGGTAGACCAAGCGAGCTTACAGAATTCGAGGAATTAGAACTATTAAGTCTTGACGACTAATTTTTCATTTTGTAGGGCATGCCAACGAGATAGCATGCATAATATTGAAAAAAGGAAGAGAAAAATATTTTGAGATTTTCATGTGTTGTATTCATGGTAAATATTGAAAACCGAAGAAAACAAAAAATATTTTAATTTTGAAATTTTCATTATTTTCTTGTTGTATATGGTAAGCAATATATTGAAAAACCGAAGAAAAAAATGGAAATTTTGAAAATTTTAAAATGTCACTATATTTGTATGCTATACTGCATTGTTGAAATTTTGAAGAAAACAAAAAAAATATGATTTTTTTATATTTCATTATTCTCGTGTGCTATAACAAGATATCTAAAAACCGAAGAAATTTTTTTATTTAGATTTTAAAAGATTTTGTGATTTTCATATGTTGCTGCAAGGAAAATATTGAAAGCTGAAGGGAAATGTCGAAGTATTTGCAAGTAATTTTTCATATATTTTACATATGAAATTTAAAAATATGATATGTTAAAACTTACAATCATATAATAATAAATTTTTAACTTAATATGATTTTTCTTAGCTTTGAACTTTGTACCCCTGCATTGCGAGGAGGCCCTTGCTCGTTGTAATATCATAGACATTAAAATATATATAGACAATGAAATAAATTATTTGCACAAAATCGCCTATAGCTTACTTCGCACTTATACGCTCTCAAGTGATTTATTACTCCCAAAAAATCCTCCACTCATCGACCAAAACCCTGAAAATCACTCAAATTCCACTTAAACAACAAAAAGAAGCTGTAGCATTAAATTACACAGTCATTCGAGTTGTTTAGAGATGAATTTGAATGTTTTCAAGGGTTTTGATCAATGGGTAGAAGGGAAGTTTGAGGTAGCAAAGTCGCTTGAGGAGGTATAGTTGCTATACAAGGTAAACTATAGCGGGGTTTTGTGCAATTTTCAGCATAAGAAATCTGCAATATGGGTTTTTTCCCCCTAACATAGGTTCATGGGTGCCACAAATATCAGCTTGGAATCTTACTATAAATATTTATGGATGAGAGTAAATTAACCTGAATCTGATCAGATTTTTCCCAATATGCTTCCTCTGCAAGTTGATATATAAAGAACCTGACCATGTACAAAGCCGATTTATCTTTAGTCCCTCGGCAAAAAGAAACATGAAAGCATCTCCTCTGATGTTGGAAGAAAGAAAGATCTGATGCAAAAGAGAGTACTAGAAAGAATCAACATTTGAGCAATTTACATAATGTCATAGGCCGTACATAATAATTTCAACACTTTATCTCATGCGCTAGAAGTAGAAACTGGACAATCGAAAATGAATGGATAGAACTACTGAAGATCGAGGAAAATTGAAGATTTCAGACATAGTTGATAGTTGTCTTACGAAAACTAATCAAGCAAAACAGAAAGACCTTAATCGATCTCTAGATTTCTAAATGTCCTATTCTGACAGCAAATGGGCATTTTATCTGCAAAAAATGCGTTAGAAAGAAAGAAAATATGCCGACAACATTTTCACTCTTCTGTTTCCTCCTCCAACCTGGTCATGGAAAAAGATGAGCCTTTCATGTAAAGTTCTGGTGCTTGTAATGATAAGAAATTCTCTTATCATCAAATGTCATCTTTTTTCCTAATTGGTAACAATTATAATATCCAAAATGATCTCTTATTCCTAAACTGTGGCGAGTCCGGGCGCCAACAAACAAGTTGACCAGTGCAATAGTCTGCTGATAACAATGAAAATGACTTAATATAACAATGCCAGGAATTTCTATAAAACAAGTGGTCCTTGTGAAGCCGAAATTTAGAATCCTTATCATTTCCTGAATCTCCGATAAAGCAGTGATCATAAATTCTCTCCCTTTCTATCCCATAAGCTTTAGTATCAGTCTCAGAACAAGTTGGAGGAATCTATCTATCAGAACGGAATTTTGATATATCACCTCCAATTTCAAGATTCAACGCAGTGACACAAGCACGAAAAGACAATAATATACCTTTTCTTTTACACAAGCTGTTCAAACACATAGCTTATAGCGGCACTTCAACGGCTTGGCTCAACAAACAAATAGCCATCCTTCGTGTATGTTGTGTGTGCCAAACATTTTCAATTGGTCATTCGAAAAATATATGCTATGACTTATGCCAATATCCATCTTGTATACCAAAAACTTGTTAGAATTGTATTAGACTGAGTCCATGTGTAACAGCCACGATGACCACGTCTAGCATATTGTTAGGATTGCGTGGGTGGTTGGGATTGTATCTCGAGTGAGTTAGTTTAGGCATGCACTGAATCTCGGATCATGGATCCGTTGTAACTGTATTCGGTTCCATCTATATAAACATCACGATCCCAAGAGGATCGGTGCGTTCGGTAGTCTTATCTTCTTCCCTTCTTCCTCTGTTCTTTCTTGGTATCAGAGCGACGGTCCAATTCTGATCGCTCGCTGCCATGGCCGGAACTCCACAATCCTCTACCACCAACAGCTCTGCTTCCGTCTACTCCCAGTCCGGCCTACTGCCCACGCCATCGTTCAGCCACATTATCAGTGTAAAGCTGACCCAGGAGAACTATCTGCTGTGGAAGACGCAGGTCGTCCTTTACCTGAGGAGCCATGGCCTCCTCGGGTACGTTGATGGATCGACTCCGTCCCCAGGGGACGAAGAAGGCGGCAACCCTGACTTCACCACCTGGTACCATAAGGACCAGATGGTTCTGAGCTCCATTCTCTCCTCTCTCACCGAGGAGGTGCTCGAGCTCATGGTCGGCGTGACTACGGCGCGCGACGCATGGTGTATTCTGGAGAACCAGTTCGCGTCGAGGTCACGGGCGCGTATGATGCAGATTCGCAGGCAGCTCGCGACGATCCAGAAGGACGACTCCAACATCGCCACATACTTCAGGAAGGTGAAGAACCTCGCCGACACCCTCGCCGCCATCGGGAAGCCACTGACCGATGAGGAGCTTATCTCCTACATGCTGCGTGGTCTCGGCCCCGAGTACGACTCGTTGGTGACCAGCATCACCACGCGCACCGACGCCTACAGCATCAACGACATCTACGCGCATATGCTCAGCTATGAGATGCGCCTGGAACACAACAACTCCATCGGCCAGGTATCGTCCGCTAACAGTGCCAGCAGGAACCAAGGCCGCGGTGGCGGCAATGGAGGTCGCCATGGTCGAGGACGAGGACGTTCTCCTGGTGGCCGTAACGGCCGTCAACACCAGGGAGGACAGTCCAGCCGAGGAGGAGGACGCAACAACGACATCCCATGCCAAGTTTGTGACAAGAACGGGCATGATGCCCTTCGTTGCTGGTACCGCTTCGACCACAGCTATCAAGCCGACGACAACACCAAGGTTGCAGCTGTTGTCAGCAACGGCTACACCGTCGACCCCAACTGGTACCTCGACTCAGGAGCAACAGATCACATTACAAGTGATCTCGAACGCCTGACCGTCAAGGAGCGCTACCCTGGAAGAGATCAGATTCAGGTTGCATCTGGAGAAGGTTTGTCTATCTCTCACGTTGGGAATTCTCTTATTGCTGGATTAGATCAACCACTTTATTTGAATCGTGTTCTTCTTGCTCCTAAAATTAATAGAAATCTGATCTCTGTCAGAAAATTAGCCATTGACAATAGAGCTTTTGTTGAATTTCATCCACATTCATTCTTTGTCAAGGATCAGGCAACGAAGGCCATTCTGCTCAGAGGAAGATGTAGAGGTGGTCTCTACATATTTCCAAATAAACAGCCCATCCAGACCCTTCTCTCAGTCAAAGCAACTCAAGTCCAGTGGCATCGGCGGTTGGGGCACCCTGCTGCACCAGTTATCTCTCGCATTTTGCAGAAAAATAAAATTGATGTAACCCCAGATAGTTTCTCCTTTGTTTGTGATGCTTGTCAGCAAGGGAAGGCACATCAACTTCCTTTCGATTCCTCTTTGCATTTAACCACTGCTCCTTTGCAAATAATTCATACTGATGTTTGGGGACCGGCTCTCCCATCAGTGAACAATTCAAAATATTATGTCTCATTTGTTGATGATTATAGCCGATTTGTCTGGGTTTATTTTCTGAAATGCAAATCCGAGGTTGAGTCTGTTTTTCTCCAGTGGCAAAAGCATGTAGAAAACCTCCTTAACCTTAAGGTTCGTGCTGTTCAGTCAGATTGGGGAGGAGAATACAATCGACTGCACAACTATTTCAACCGCACAGGCATTATTCATCGCATCTCTTGCCCTCACACACACCAACAAAACGGCACAGTAGAGAGAAAGCACCGGCATATTGTAGAAACAGGCCTAACTCTGCTAGCTCAGTCAAACATGCCGCTCAGATTCTGGGATGAGGCATTTCAAACAGCCTGTTATTTGATTAATAGAATGCCTAGCAAAACCATTAACCTTGACACTCCTATTCATCAGTTGCTCGGTGCTGAACCTGACTACTCCTTGCTCCGTGTTTTTGGTTGTGCTTGCTGGCCAAACTTAAGAGTCTATAACACTAAAAAGCTGAGCTTCAGAATAAGGCAATGTGTGTTTTTAGGATATAGTGCTGTTCATAAAGGCTATAAATGTTTTGATCGCTCCACTGGTCGTGTGTATATCTCCCGTGATGTGGTGTTTGATGAAAATGTTTTTCCATTCGCAAGCCAACCTGTCTCAGAAACCCAACAACCGAAAACCACACATCATCCCATGATCCTGCCTGTTCTAGCCAAACCTGTTCAATATACTGAGCATGAGCTTTTTCAGCCTACTGACAATATTCTGCCCAGTGATCCAGCAATGAGTAATTCTCTCATGAGTGATAACTTACCTGTCCTAAATGCAAATACTGACACTGATACTTCCAGTCCTAGTGTTTCCTGAACAGGTTCAGGTGCAGAGAACACTGACAGCACTAAAAATTCAGAGAACTCAAGCTCAGTTCAAGCTTCAGGCACAGATACTGCTGCAGCTGATCAAACACAAATATTTGAACAAGTGCAGCATCCCATGCGCACAAGGCTTCGTAACAATATTGTGCAGCCCAAGGAATACAGAGATGGAACAATTCGCTATTCAGAAAATCAACGCAGATTCATTGGTTCTGTCTCTATCATAAATCCGACAACAGCACTGACAGCTTCTTCAGCAGTTTCAGAACCCAGCAATCTTCAGGAAGCTTTGAAGCAGCCAGAGTGGAGGCAAGCAATGAATTCAGAATACTCCGCCTTACTCAAGAATGACACTTGGGATCTGGTTCCACCTAAAAAAGGACTCAATCTGATTGACAGTCATTGGGTGTTCAAAATCAAGAGAAAACCAGATGGGTCAGTTGACAGATTCAAGGCACGTCTTGTTGCCAAGGGATTTAAGCAGAGATATGGTGTGGACTATCTTGATACATTTTGTCCAGTGGTTAAACCTACTACAGTTCGCATCATCTTGTCACTTGCAGTTACCAAGGGCTGGACAATGCATCAGATTGACATCCAAAATGCCTTTCTTCATGGTTTGCTTGATGAGGAAGTCTATATGAAGCAGCCACCAGGATTTGAAGATTCAAGCCTTCCACACAACTACATATGTCGTCTGAAGAAAGCATTGTATGGCCTTAAACAAGCCCCAAGAGCCTGGCACTCTCGGCTGACAGGAAAGTTGCAGCAACTGGGGTTCACACCATCCAAAGCTGATGCATCCTTGCTGGTTTTCAATCAAGGAGGAGTGACCATCTACATGCTAATATATGTTGATGACATAATAATTGTCAGCTCAAAACCTTCAGCCATGAGCAAGTTGATTCAACAGCTCAGTGCTGAATTTGCAGTCAAAGATCTTGGTCCTCTTGAATACTTCTTGGGAATAGAGGTAAAATCAAAAAAGGATGGAATTCTTTTGTCACAGAAAGGTTATGCCTTGGACCTTTTGAAAAGAGCAAGTATGGAGAAGTGCAACCCAATATCAACTCCAATGGCTTCAGGTGAAAAACTAGCTAGAGATCAAGGTATACTTCTGAAAGAAAAGGATCAATTTCAGTACAGAAGCATTGTTGGAGGGCTACAATACTTAACCATTACTCGGCCTGATCTGTCCTTTGCTGTTAATCGAGTTTGTCAATATATTCAGTCACCCACTGATGTTCACTGGGCTGCAGTAAAGAGGATACTGAGATTTGTCAAAGGTATACTTGATCGAGGTTTAAAGCTGAGAAATTCTGCAACAACCACAATCAGTGCCTTTTCAGATGCAGACTGGGCTGGCTGCCCTGATGATCGTCGGTCTACAAGTGGATTTGCAGTATTTATGGGTTGCAACTTGGTGTCCTGGAGCTCTAGAAAGCAACCTACCGTATCGAGGTCAAGCACTGAGGCAGAGTACAAGGCAATTGCAAATGTGACGGCTGAGATGATTTGGATACAGTCTTTACTGAAGGAACTTGGTTTATTTCAGCACAAGCCACCATTGCTGTGGTGTGACAATCTTGGAGCGACATATCTCACTGCCAATCCAGTTTTTCATGCACGCACAAAACACATTGAGGTCGACTTCCATTTTGTCAGAGAACAAGTGACAAGAAAAGCTTTGGAGGTGCGATTCATCTCTTCCAAGGATCAGTTAGCTGATGTGTTCACCAAGGCACTCTCAAGAGCACCGTTCAACACAATTTGTCACAATCTCAACATGAGAAGTCCATGCTGTGATTGAGGGGGCGTGTTAGAATTGTATTAGACTGAGTCCATGTGTAACAGCCACGATGACCACGTCTAGCATATTGTTAGGATTGCGTGGGTGGTTGGGATTGTATCTCGAGTGAGTTAGTTTAGGCATGCACTGAATCTCGGATCATGGATCCGTTGTAACTGTATTCGGTTCCATCTATATAAACATCACGATCCCAAGAGGATCGGTGCGTTCGGTAGTCTTATCTTCTTCCCTTCTTCCTCTGTTCTTTCTAAACTAAGAAAAATTTCAGATACAATTATTTACAAAGTTGCTCAACCCATCTATAATGAAAATTACTCCTTTTGTGGCTTTAGAGTTTGCCGTTTTGTAAAACTAGGCTTTGTACGTATTTCGGAACTGTAGTTCTGTTTTCAGACATTCGCTTGTTGCAACTAATGTAAATAAAATATGTGCACATGAGATGCACGTGAAAGATAGGAGAGAAACATGTATAAATTTATAAATATTGAGGGGCTATTTGTTAAGAACAAAAGGGGGTCAGAAAGAGGAGAAGAAGAAGAGGAGGGTGTATATCGGCGATAAATAGAGGGACGAATGAGGTCAGAGGACCAACCAATGAGAATCCCTCGATCGTACAAGTTACAATTAAAGATGTATATTGTTCGCGTGCATGGGGTGTTCGCCTATCATGCATGCAATTGCCAAAATAAGCAGAGGATCAGTTGAGAAAGGCAAGGGCAGTTGATAATGGATCTGTGGTTAGAAATGGCTGGATAAACTTTTGATGCGATTATTGTGGAAAAAAGAGAAAGGAACAAGAATAGAAATTTTTATGTATACGAAACGCATTGGAAAGGCCTAGCTACGCATTCCGCATTCCTCTTTGGCTTGTGTTCATGTACAGCTTTCAGAAGGTCATAGAGCGACATTCCGATGAGCCATAAAGCTTTGATAGGAGATAAGATTTGCAAATCTTTGAGATACCATGCTTCATCTTTTTAGCTATTCTCTTTAGCATCTTCAAGATTCTCGGGAATATCCAATCTGTATATAAAAAACGGCGCATCTTCTGTCGTCAGTCAATCGGCTTTAGAAACTTCTTGTTAAATTTAGGTGATTCTGTAGCTAGGCTTAAATTCACTAAACTACTCCTAACTATCATACTCAGCTAGCTTGAAGTGCTTCATTTTATTTTTATTTTGCTAAAAATGAAGCTCTAGCTTGCTATAAAAAAAAATGTGCTCATATTTAATAGAATACCGTCCGACTCATAAATCAAAAGAGTGAAAGCATCCTAATTAAGAGAGTTAACTGAAAAACGCTCATAACTACGAGTAGTAAATTGGAATTTAGCAGTCATTTTATGAATGGAATGGAATATGCATGTCTGTGAAAATCCAAGTACAAACGCCAATATAAGTTTTCTTAGAACCATAACCTCATGTCTAGTATCAAATTCTTATCAGTTATTAAGAGAACACCTAAATGCATATTCATCAATGAAATTTGTTTTCCAAGTTCTCCTTAATTAGACTTCGATATAGAACCGAGATTGTCAATATATCTCTGCAAGTAATAGGATAGTAAAATCCTAAAGGTAAAATAATATACTGTTGTCTAAGTGCAGTAAAACAGGCCAATTTCAAGCAAGAGATATAGATTTTCTACTTACTGGAACGATGTAATGATAAAAACCAGGTGGGCTTAGCTCAGTTGGTACCAATTTCCTCTCCACCGAGAGGTCGCAAGTTCGATCCCCGAAGGAGGATGATTCCAACAAAACAAAAAATGTATGGAGAAACACCCAAGCTCAGAAACTGGCGAAAATCAACACCGCCTGTGAAAAGACCAAAAAAAAAGTGTCAATACTTGTGCTTCAAGAGCCTAGAATATGAACCAAAACAAAATGAGAAAATCCATATGGCACACAAAATGATCAAATAAAAATGGCATGGATGGAAAAGGAAACAGTTTTGAGTAATGTCATATACCCATTTTCGATACAGGTTTTGAAAAAGCAGCCGTTGAGAATTGGGAGTTCATTCTGGCATAAGAGCAAACGGATGAGCTACACCAGGCCAAAGCTAAAGAATGGAAGCCTGGAATGTTTATTCACATGACATCTTACATATATAACATAAAGTATTTATCATCTCTCAACTGGTTTATTATCATCTTACATATATAACATAAATAGTGTTTGGGCCCAATTTAGAAACCCATTGGTGAATTTCATTTAGGTCTTTATCCTTTTCAGCTCTTTAGATATTATAGACATCTGCTTAAGTTATTACATGTAACAAGCATAAAGGTGGTTTTAATTGAGCCAAGGGTTTCTGGCCCCTGTTGCCTGAGATTACAGCTTCTTATTTAAGAAAATAATAATAAACATATCACAAAGAACAAAATAAGTGTATCCATCAATCTTTAATTATGTTTGTTTGAGCACAAATTGTTTGTATCCTTTAAGATTGTATGCTGTTTCTGTCTCCCTTTTTTGTTATCTAGAACCAAAACTATTCTCCCTCACTTTGCTCTCAATCTCTTTTAATATTCTCCATAAAAAATAATAAATCAGAAACATGTTGTCAGATGATGACATTCCCTTTTATTTAGATAAAAACTAATGGGCTGTGAATGTCACAACCAGCCTTGGCTGTGAACGCACTCACATTCTCAGGAAATGGGTTCCATCGCAACTTAAATCTTAAAATTTTAACATGGGGCTGTGAACATTCACAGCCCCATTAAGCTCTTCCCTTTAACCCTTCTTATATCTTAAAATTTTAATACAATAGGAGTGTTCCTTTTACTCTAAGTTCTATTAATATGTTATACTATTGTTTAATGCCATCAGAATAGTCGCTCAAGAGACAAGCAGACCGAGTCTATCTTTCTGACAAAAATATCAAACCGATATATGCGACTGTTAGATGTTTGCGCGTTTAGACCAAAACGGTAGAACGTTTACGTAAAGCATTGATCCAAAAACTAATTTTTATGAAAGCTAAACATGACTTGCAAAACGGGAAGAAAGGGGTAAAGATTGGTGGGAGACCAACACACAAAAGCAAAAGGGAAAGTATCCAATGGGGCTCCATTTGGGGCCAACATCAAAGCTAGCTAATGTGTGTAAGCCATTAACAAATCTTTGCGACTGCTATATATATTTTATTCGAAGTGCTTAGATGATCACATTGTTTAGATTAAACAAAGTTTAGAGTCTCATCCTTTAAACAAATATTAGATTTAATGCTTTGGTATCCCATTGGTTTGGGATTTAATTAGGAATTGCTTTTTTAGATCAACTCCTTTTCCTTTTTGAATATGAATGGTAGAGAACTGCTCTAGCGAGAAAATATGAAATATGAAAGGAAATTAATCCTTGTGTAACTAATGAAATTTGTAGAAAGTATATGCTATAAATCTTTTTCTGTAATAAATCTAAATACAATTGCGACATGTGAAAGGGGTGATTTCTTGTTTAGCATTCAAATAAATCACTAATAAACAGTAAAATTATATTAGAATATACTAACAATGATTCTTAAAAATCAATCTAACTATAGAGGACATCCGACAATGCTCCATCGTCTTGAGCCATTGCAGGATGATCAACGATGCGTTGATCCATTTCAATATATACATTTTATAAATTTCAATAACCCATGGATTCAAATGTGCAAAAGTTCAATATAATCTGGACTATAATACTAAAGATATTCTTTGTAAATGATAATTAATAAATTTTCCTCCTTATTTAATAAGATAAATCAGAAGAGATATGGCGCCTTCGTCTCAAAGAGTTGCATCCCAACATCTTAAGTGAAGCGGACACGACGGTAAAAAAATGCTAACATAATATGGTTATATAATTTTACATGACCCGTTATCGAGATACACAAATAAAATATGGCTTATTTCACAGAAATCATCCTATGGTCCGTGCTATAGATTAAACTCATCACGAAAACCCCCGAACTTTTATTTCCTTATACAGAAACCACCTGCGGTATTTATTACAGAAATTGATTAAACTTACCCCTTATTTTAATAATAACACGGATTCTTTGTATACATTGAACATAAATTATAATCATAGTGCCGTTTATTGAGCAATTTGCCTTAATCAGGAGAACAAGACCTTGGATTTGAGAATTTGGAGAAGAAGCCTCAATTTGAAATTGAATCAAAAATTTACAGAAAAATGTTGAAATTGATTGCAAATTCGGAGCATGAGATCAAAGACCCGGAAGAAGCCCATTAGTTGAGCGCGTGCGGTATACCTGGGTTCAATTCTAATGACCATAGAAATTTGTGTGGCTGCTATGGAGATATGGATTAGTCTCAATCTTAAACCAAAGTTTAATTTAAGCTTTATCTCTAAGAACCCCCAATCCTGTATATATTAGCCCTAGGTCGGTGTATTCATCAATCAATAGCGGCACAAAAAGACTGCGGCCAAAATCCACATAAAAAAGAAAAGTCTGTGGCTGCTAGATTAATCCACGGAGAGCCGAACAAAAATCATTGGCTGCGGCAATAAAGCCAAGGAGACAGAGAGAGAGAGAGAGAGATTTGCATAGAGATTGAGAGATTGTTTTGTATTTGGGTGAGATCCTGAGGACAGCAGATATCTTGTGTCCTTTTCTTATAATTATTCATTGAATAGTACAAGCAATTCGTCGTCGGTTTGCAAAATTAGGTACAAGAGCGCACCAAACCTAGTTAATATCTTGTGTCCTTTTCTTGGTGTGTTTTCATTTATTATTTATTGTTTATGCGTAGTTGCTGCGTTTGACCTTTTTCAGTAGTTCCGATTTATGTGTATCGGTCATCCGTTACGTACTTTGGTGCTATTTTCACAACATTTCTCGTAGTGGTGTTCTTATGACCAAGAGCACACAGCACTAAAGAAAATTGCATCCATCTTGTTGTGTGATTTTATAACTTATAGTTTTTCTCGGCTTTTATAACTAAAACTCAATGGGTCTATATGGTGTTTTCTTATTTTTTGTAAAAATAATTTTAAAAAATTAAAAACTCAAAGGTCTTCTTAATTCTTGAAATATCACCTCATCTCTCTCAATCGCTTTTTTAAATATGACTCACAAAAAGACAAAAAAAAAAACCACAAAGGAACACATCTTGAAAATGGAAAGTTTATATATAGCCCACTTAAAAATCGTTTTTTACACCTTACAGATAATTGCTTAAATCATCTACAAAAAGGTTACAAGAATAATTCTTACCAACCTTGAAAATTTACTATTTTAATAATATTTTTAAACCATCTTATCTTTTTTAATGTTGTTTACCATGTATTTACTTGCAACGAGTACGTGCAAAAAAGTCTAGTATCTTGAAGATATGAAGGGTATTCACAGTATGTATTTTTGTGTAGCGAGCGTCACGTGAAATTGGTTTTATTAATAACTATCTGCTTGAAAGAAAACGAAAGGAATCAAAGATTAAACTATATGCTGCAATCAATCAATCAACTTGTTCAGTTTTATCAAATTTTAATGAAATCACACCGTGTTGGTAAGCATAAGTTATATAGCATCGCATGGATCTTTATCTCATTTTAAAATTGTAAGATACGCGGTCTCTTATATGCAGCCAATCGTGAAGAAACGAGAAAGACATTTATTATAATTTGCATATGTGATACGTAGACTTAATAGTAGGAAAAACGATAAACAAATTTGAGACCAAAAAAGATTGGATGTGCTAAGATTTGAAGCTTTGACAAACAGATCACTCATGATTGGCATTTCCACCAAAATATGGTGATAGAACAAGGATATGTCACCTACCATTGAGTAAAATTGGAGCATACCCAATCCAAAAGCAACCAAACAAACCCCAAGCCATAGTCACAAATTCGTCTTTCGGGTATAATTCGGCGAGGTCGAAAATTCGGATTCGGAGAACTATTCGGAAAAAATCTGCAGGTATTCGAGAAAGATTCGGTAAGTGTTTGGGAAATGTTCAGGAAGGATTTCGAGCAAGAAATTAATATATGAGACGCTAAGTTTTGATTTTGTGAATTATTTGCTGTTTTTTGAATTATTCGCTGTTTTTCCACATAATTCGGGAATAATTCGCGAATTATTCGGCCCGCCGATTAGTTCGGCGATTAAGTCGGCTGATCAAAAATTCGCGAATAAATCGTGAATTCGGCGAATAATTCGTGAGTTGACTAGGTCAATATGCTATGGAAAAAGAAGAGTCGAGCAACCTTAGCTTTCCAAATCTTGACCTGGTCAGCTCCTTTTGCTTCCTCCTCATTGAAAAGATTAATCAAAGATGAAGGATGAAGACTTGCCAACTCATTCAATCCAATGATAAAACTAGGCATTCTTCATGGAGATTTTTATCTTCATGACATGTTCACATTTTGTATAATTCCTAATGTTTTCATATACCTCTTGAAAGGTTTTTACTTGACTAAAAAATACCATGTAATTTGCTGGCCGTTTTTTAGCTGCTGCTGATGTTGTTGTATATATGCACAACCACATTTTGTATAGCTGCGGCTGATGTTGTTGTATATATGCACAACCACATGTACATATTGCTCATGACGGAAATATAAAAAAATTCGAGCCCTTGTTTAACCGGTCGTGTTCGTTTCATAATTTTTTGCTAGGGTATATATTGAAATATTTTCCCTTTTATTTTCGGTTTGCTTTATCATTTCTCCTTCTCTTTTTTTTTCCATTTATTTTGTTGGTTTCTTCTGTATTCATCAGCCGGGCACCACCGGGATCAGTAGCTATGCAGAGTGGGTGATTTACTGGGTAAAGTAACACACCACATAAAAAAAAGGTCAAATTAAAAGGCCAAAAGATATATTCAATAGATTTAATATTAGGTTTTTTTTCATATAGGCCCCATAAAACATTGGTAATTTGAGAAGCTCTCCTTAAAACTTAATATTTTTAAATACACCCCCTAAAACCTCTTCATTAACTAAAAGCACCCATTTTTCTTAAATTAATTAGAATTAATAAATGGATTATAGTTGATATGATGAATTGGAAGATAAAAAGTCTTATATATCACCAATATTACTTAATAGTCCCTCTTAGTCTCTTTTTTCAATGCAAATATAAAGTCATTAGAAGAGTAAAGTTGTCATTTTAGCTTCTTAACTGAGATTTCTAACGAAGTTAGGGATGATAATTAAGCAGAGAGGGCTAATTTAGTTTGATTAAGAGTTTTAGATCGGTGGATATGTAAAGTGTAACTTTATATGTAAAGTGTAACTTTATATGTAAAACTGTTTATTCATTAATTGTGAATCTTTCAATGTCAATAGCTATTTTAATAAATATTTTTTCTTATCTTGTATGTAATGGGGTTCTAAATCCTTTGGCATTGGAGTTGGATTCTATCTTCATTTCCCTTTTCGTATTTATTTTCTTTTGTTCTGTTTTTAATTTTAATGATGGGCTGGTGCTGTTACAATAATTTGTAATGCACCTGATTTTATCCACTTGCTTTTCCTGGGCCCATTGGTGGGTATTAATTTGGGTTAATGTTTGCCTAACATAACAGGCTTGCTAGCTTTTAGAAGATTTCATCTTGGTGGGATGGTTAATCTTTGCCTAACATATGGGTATTCTTGGCGGTGGTTGGATGAAGATTGTCAATAAGGTTGTCTTTTATATTGCAAGATTTCATCCTTAAGGAAAGTTTAATGCTTTCTTAACATGTTATTATGACAATATCATATCTGTCATATCATATTACTATATTAATTTATAGACCGCAACTTAAAACACGATACATCGAGATTTGAATCACGATGTGTCGATGGATCGAAATAGATATTACACGTATTGTCAAAACCATAGAATTTATCGCCTTCAGGATCGACTAGTTTAATGTACTACACTTGCATCATTTTTATGTTTAATATTTGTGTAAAATTCATATTGGAAAGATTGTTAAAAAACCCCAATTTTAGAATCTGATAGTTCAAGAAAAATTCTGTGCAGACGCCTCCTACAGGAGACAAGAAGTCTGTATGATGACTTTACAGTAAATAAAATCGAACTACAAACGTCTGTCTACGGTTGCCAGACGTTTATATATTTATTTTCCAGAACTTGAATTGAACTAAAGACATCTTCTGCAGGGACCAGACGTCTCCTGCAGACGTCTGGATCAAAACTTGAGATAGACCAGACATCTTTTACAAATGTCTGGTGATTAAAACTGCTGAAACTGATATTTAAAACCTGATATGAAACTGACATGTTAACTTGTTTCACGAGTACACGTTTAACCTTGACTGGATGTTTTACCTGACATAATCATGATATTGTACATGAATTGATTGCCTATGTTATTTTGTTAATTGCTAGCAACTTGATCATGAAATTGCTGGATTACGATATTTCTATGCATGCTATTGATTGTTTATATGAAACCATAATTGATAGACTATTGCTAATGTTATCATGCCAACCGTTTGTATTGTAATGTTTACCAAAATACCAACAATTTATTGATATCGATTGACCGACCTCACTGTATCGATTGACCGGATTGTCCTAATCGATAGGACCTTATTGATTGTTTATTGACACGAATTGTATTGATCATTTATATGTTGGCATTAGGTAGATATTCCATTAGTAACTAACATGTATTGAAACCTGAGGAAAGGGGAAATTAATAATGGAAACCGAATTGTAACCTAGTGGGGTTGATTGCTGGAGACTGATCAGTCGATACAAGCTACGAGCTCCAGAATGGTGATGCTGATATTATTTGTCACGCCCCATCCCCAGTACAGAGAGTATGTCACGCCCCGCTTCCCAAAATGCGAAATACGAGGGGTGACAAACCCAGCCATGCTCCTACGGTCAAGGAAATATCTTGCCGTAGTCACACTTCGGCTTCTAGCTTTACATGGTAATCAGTAATCGATACACAGGTAATGAGAAATGCAGTCACTAAATCAAAACAGATATAAAACTAACCAGATAAAGTCAAGGGAAAGATAGCGCTGACGTCGCTGATCTAGATGTCCGCAATATCCTCAAGATACAACAGGTGCTGATCCGAGCTAACTCCACTTCTCACTCTGAGCATGCATACTCAGGTCGTCAGAGCGACACAATAGCAATAAATAGAAATACATATGTAAACACATGCAATAATGATGAATATGAAACAGTAAGCACGGAGTGATGACATGAGCATGAAGTAACCGGTACAGGTAAACAGTAACCCAGGTATATCGAATCAGTAAACAATGCATGACCATGTCACTAAAACCTATCAGTCTCTAAGTCTCACTGTCCAGGTCGCTAAATCTATCGTCAGCCCAAGTGTAAGCGTCAACCACGCAGGAGTATCCACAACCCAAGGGTTGGGCCTCAGGGGCAAGGGAACATGGGCCCAAATCACGCACGATAATAATCAGTAACACCGTCCATACAACTCCCAAAATCACGGTATATGCCGGCAGTGGGATTCCTGAGATTCCGTTGAACTCACACTCAAACTACCCCATACCCCGTGGTCTATATCAAATATCGACCATAAACCCAAATACTAGTCGGTCCATGGCAAGTCTATACGAGAACTAGAGATAGGATCTCCATCAAGCATATCTCGACTGGTACCCAAGATAAATAGACCGTGTTTGATGCCTTACATATGACACTAATATAAGTGCTTCCATAACCATCCCATACCAGTTATACTTACACTTACATATGCCCCATAGGCGTTGATAATGCAATAATTTAATGGGTTCCGCTGATTGTGTACAAGTATGTGTCACTTCATTTATTTATTCACGCTTTAACACTAACGTACTTGCCACAATCCAAACACTAATATCCATCACTGGGTAATGTACACGATCACTAGGTTATCAATGTATGTGACCACTATTCAAATGAGAATACAACTACTACATGATATGATGAGAATGCAACTAATTACGATAGGAATAAAATATCAGCAGCCAGTGTCCTACCACTTGAATAATTTACTATAAATCACATGCGCAGAATTTAGCAAAACAATATAAAAGAGATAAGCATTAGGTTTAATTATCTATCCATGAAAATTGGTTTTGCGTCAATTGGGCTTCAGGTTCTCTAGTTATGGCCATTTCATTTTAAGTGTTCACTGCTGGAAATCCAATTCCTAAACTGGAAGTCCTTTTCGTAACACGTTTTACTCCAAATTGGGAGCATAATTAGGCGACACTACAGTCAAATAGTATGTATATTTTTCTGTTATGTTTCCAACGTATCAAACGGATTATCAATAGCAGTTCTGTATTAAAAGTTATGTCCTGTCTAGTGTAGCTATGCAAGAGGGGTCACTGCAGAAACTGCAGAACACCTAGGTACGTTAAAGTGCAAATTAAATATCAAATGACGGTGAAACAGCACGGGACCAGATTCAGGTGTTAGCTAACTAAATTATCTACGCGGCCATATGGGCCTCCGCGCATTTTCAGTTTAAAGAAGGGGTATACAGGTGTTCCAAAACCAGGTATCCAAAACGAATGCTGCCCCGGACTGCAGTTCAGGGCCGTGAATCGCCTCAGGATTCATTGTCATAAGTTATCAAAATGCAAGGTTGGACTATGGGGTACTGTAGGTTTATCTGTTGGCTTCGATACGAGCCATATAACTCTAGGGTCCGATATATAAATAATTTATTATGATTTTATCCGTTCAGCTCGTTCGAGAAAAACCAGCCTCCGCAAGGGTTATTGGGTTGTCGTTTTAGGGGGTTAACCAACTTTATCTTACAGTCAAATTTATCTACGGTGTTCATTAACAACACAGGGTTCCATTGATCATGAGTTCTGCCACATTAAAATAGGTTTTGATATAGGGTTTCACGCTGATCGATCTCGATTGTGCCTATTGGTGCATATAGTCTAATTAAACATTTATTTTTGTTTGTAAAAATAGTAGCATGTAAGCAAGTGAGGAATTCACTTGCCTTCGGTCGCTTGATATAGAAGTGACGCTGCTGCAGAGTTTGTCTCGACACACGAGACGGCGCGATACTGGACACGGACGCGTGGCGTGAGCGCAATGCGCGGTGATCCGGTATTAGACGCGGTGGCGACGCGGGCGTGATACGGCAGTGGGCATGGTCCTGGCTCGGTATGTCACGCCCTGCTTCCCAGTGTACGGCGAAGGGGGCGCGACTGGCCGCTACGTATTTACTCTGAAGTAAATACGCTAAGCGTATCTAAGCAATATAAAAGAAATATACACAAGAGACAAATGTAATTGTAATACCCAGTTTCTTAAAAAGCATTTTTCCGTATTTATAAATAAATATTTCCTATATTTTTCCCAATTTAAATAGTTCTAATTTTATTTTACTAACCTAAACTTTAAACCCACACCCTAAACCTTTTTCCATTTCCTAACCCACAACCCAGCCCATTCCTTCACTCTTTCTTTTAATATTTTTTCTTCTGGCCTGGCCCAAGAATCCCCCGGCCCATGAACCCTAGCCTATTCCCCAAACCCCACGCCCTACAACCCGACCCGACCCGAACATTTACACCCCCACTTCTTCTTCTCCCTCCTTCTTTTCCGCTCGTTCCTCACTCTCCCCACGACTCACGCCCACTTCCTCAACAGCCGCTCGCACTCACACGCTGAGACCATCTCCTCCACGTCGCCTCCTCCTCTTGATCATCACCTCTCTGTCTCCCCTCCCACGAGCGAACCCTCGCTGCAACCCCAACGTCACCCCCGTTCTCGCAACCTTCTCCTTCTCCCTCGCAACTTCCTCCGCTCAACCCGCGCTACCCCCACGACCCGCTACTCATACGTTCTACCTCCCTCCCTCCTTCCTTATTCACTCTCTCTCTCCCCCCTCTCAATAATTCACACACTCCCTCTCTCCCTCTGCTCCCTCTTTTCCCCCCTCCCCGACGTCTTCTTCTTCTTCTTCATTATTTTCCGCCGAATCCACGCCCGTCGTCGCCGGCACCGTCTCCATATTCTCCTCATTTCCTCTTCACCTCGCCCACCTTCTCCAACCCGCACCTCCACCTTCGATCTCCGGCGGACCCATCAACTATCGACGCGCATCCTTCCTCTTCCTGCATCACCTCCGACCACAGCACCCTCGTTAACACCCCCGCCTCCGCCTTCATCACCGTGCAACTTCTCCATCGACCTCATCTCATCTCACCTCCTCTCTCCTCCTTCCTCCCATCGCCCGAGCCCCTGCAACCTCGCCACGGGAACTCTGACCCCGTCGCCGCCTTCACAATTCCACTGGCCTCCGGCTTGCCCCGAACCCAACGACCCAGAACCCTGCACCCCGCCGCCGCGACTCCACCTCCGGCGACCCCAGCACACCGCCGACCACCACCTTGAGAACTCCATCGCATCTGCTTGCTCCGGCCACCTGAACACCCGAGCACCGCTACCCGAGCACCTCCTCCACTGCGACTGAGCCCCTCATCGCCGGAGCTCCCCCGACCGCCGCAGGACCCCGAGCTCCCCGCTTCGTACCCCAACCGAGCTCGATCCCAAGCCGAATCCGTATAGGCATTCTGTCGAACACCTAGTTGCAGTCGCTGTAGCCGCTGTTCCCGTCACCTCTGTCGCCGCCAAGCTGTGGCCTCGGTCCCTGTGACCATCATGGTCATCGATGTAGTCGCCGTCGCAACACCGCACAGGTCCGTCGCTGTGTGTCACGCTCGAGGCTTACATCGTGTCAGCCCCGTGCCACACCGTGCCCGATCCAGTGCACGGGCCGTGCCGCTCCCGGACCAAGCACCGAGTCAAGACCACGCCCACTACCGTATCACGCCGCGTCGCCACCGCGCTCAGTACCGGATCTCCACGCATCGCGCCCGCGCCACGCACCGTGTCCAGCATCGCATCGTCTCGTATGTCGAGACGAAGTCCGCAAGGGGCGTCGCTTCTATATCAAGCGACCAAAGGTAAGTGAACTCCCCCTCACTTGCTTAACATGCTATAGTTATCTTAATTAATATCGTTTCACACGTAATTTGACACCCCAATTAGTTACGTAAATTCTAAAAATCACCGTACCCATCATGTCGTAAAATTAGTAGTTAATTAAATATAAATCCAATCATGGTGTTCCAGGGCTCGTATTGAATCTAACTATATAACCTATAACTATAGGTAATTAGTTATTGAATATTGCAATTTCATGACACTGAAAAATGAGGAGGAACACAATTCAGGACTGCAGTCCGGGGCAGCATTCATTTTGAATACCCGGCCTTGGTAACACCTGTACACCCCTTTCTTAAACTGAAAATGCACGGAGACCCATATGGTCGCGTAGATAATTTAGTTAGCTAACCCCTGAATCTGATCCCGTGTCGTTTCACCAACATTTGATATTTAATTTGTATTTTAGAATACCATGGTGTTCTGCAGTTTCTGCAGTGATCTCTCTTACACCAGCACATTGTACATAACCTAACTTCTAATACAAGAATCCTATTGATAATCCGTTTAATACGTTGGAAACATAACAGAAAAATCTACAATTAGTTTAACTGTAGCATCGCTTAATTATGCTCCCAACTGGGAGTAAAACGTGTTAAGAAACAGACTTTCAGTCCTGAAACTGGATTTCCAGCAGTGAACACTTAAATTGAAATGGCCATATCTAACGAACCTGAAATCCGATTGATGCAAAACCAATTTTGATGGACATATAATTAAACATAATGCTTACTCCTTTTATATTGTTTTGCTTAATTCTGCACGCATGATTTATAGTAAATTATGCAAGTTGTAAGACACTGGTTGCTGGTATTTTATTCATATCATAATTATTGCGTAATCATCATATCATGTAGATGTCATATACATTGGTAACCTAATGATCGTGTACATTACCCAGTGATAGATATTAGTTATTAGATTGTGGCAAGTACGTTAGTGTTAAAGCATGAATGAATAAGTGAAGTGGCATGTACTTGTACACAATCAGCGAACCCAGTTAATTTATTGCATTGTCGACGTCTATGAGACATATATAAGTGTAACTATAATTGGTATGGGGCGATTATGGAAGCACTTATATTAGTGTCATAGGTAAGGCGTCAAATACTGTCCATTTGTCTTGGGTACCAGTCGAGACATGCTTGATGGGGATCCTGTCTCCAGTTCTCGCGTAGACTTGTCATGGACCGACTAGTACTCGAGTTTATGGTCGGTATTTGATGTAGACCACGGGGTGTGGAGTAGTTTGAGTGTGATTTCAATAGAATCTCGGGAGTCCCATTGCCGGCATATACCGTGGTTTTGGGAGTTGTATGGATGGAGTACTGATTGTTATCGTGCGTGATTCGGGCCCGTGTTCCCTTGCCCCTGAGACCCTACCTTTGGGTTGGGGATACTCCTGCGTGGTTGACTCTCACACTTGGACTGACAATAGGTTTAGCGACCTGGACAGTGAGACTTAGAAACTGATAGGGTTAGTGACATTGACATGCGTTGATACTGATTCGATATACATGCTTTACTGTTTACCTGTACCGATTATTTCATGCGCGTCATCATTCTATATTTACCGCTTCATGTTCATCATCATTGCATGTGTTTACTTTTGCATTTATATATATTGCTATTGTGTCGCTCTGACGACCTGAGTATGCATGCTCAGAGTGAGAAGTGGACTTAGCTCGGATCAGCACCTGTCGTACCTTGAAGATATTGCGGACATCTAGATCAGCGACGTCAGCGCCATCTTTCCTTGATCTCTATCTGGTTAGTTTTTATATCTGTTTTGATTTAGTGACTGCATTTCTCATTACCTGTGCATTGATTACTGATTACCACGTAAAGCTAGAAACCGAAGTGTGATTACGGCAGGATGTTTCCTCGACCGTAGGAGCATAGCTGGCTTTGTCAACCCCTCATATTCCGTATTTTGGGAAGCGGGGCGTGACAGTAATGAAACAACAACTTTATTTATTAACACTCTTTTGTACAATGTATGGAAAAGTAAATACATCTGAATGAAAGCCATGCCTAAACAATGGCGTAACGGAAAAGGAAATATTGAAGTGAAATGTGTACAAGTGTAACTACAACTCGGGATCTTCAATAAACTGGTCCAAGTCTTCAGTGCTGAGCTCGATCTCTGGAAGGTCCGAAACACCTGACGACATTCCAAGAAGAAAGAAAGAGAATGTCATCAGCGAACAAATCGCTCGGTAAGTCTCAAAGATAAGGGAGAAATAGAATAGACAGAGAGTAAGAGAGAGAATGTAGCTATTAAAGTTATATTTAGAGTTAACATTGTTTTCTGTAACTTGGTATAGAAGGATGCCAGTGTATACGAGAGGAGTCTCTATATGCCAGAGACTAGAGGCAAATGGAAGTACAAGGCTCCGTTAGAAAGCCCGTAACAACGGCGTGGTATTCAGGTTAGGTGTCTTAAATCTTGCAGTCTCGTGCCACTTCTAACACCTTCCGTACTAATCTACCCCTTAAACCCCGTAGTGTCTTGATTGTATTGTTGTATTGTATTGCAACTTGTATTGCCTTGTAATATAGATTGTATAATTGGATGACTTACCGAAACCATGATATCAGTAAATCGATGTAACTGGAGAATCATGGATATAACTGGAGAATCATGTAAATGGAAGTATATCCATGGTTCGGTTCAGTCAATATAGATCGAATAGATTGAATATATGTATTCATGGATTCATATTGAATTGTAGTATTGTAGATTGTACTTGAATCATATTCAAGTCAGATTATTTATAATGAGACTCAGTCTGAGTCAGAACAATTATAAAAGAAATTGAAGTCCTGAATTAGGTTTTGATGTTATCGGTAACCGCTGCACATGGGCGGCAGGATTTGTGTCTTTTTCAAAGACGATTACCATATTGATAACACCGTTGTTAAGTTGTCTACCTTAAATAGCAAGCACCCACTTCTCCGGCTCCCTGAGGCTCAAGAGATTGGTCCCGCTTAAACCTATACTTACTAGGGTCCTTAGAATAATTTATAGAACTTGAGGGGGTTTTATGTAAAAATACTTTTGCATAATTTTCAAAATACATCCCAAGTATTTGATTATCGTGTTTAGAGTTGTCATAAATGTAGATTTTATATTTGTGATATTTCTAGTGAAGATAACCTAATTTCATACTATAGGGTATTTAATTGTAATATTGAACTTGTATGGAATTTATGGTATTTTAATGTAAAGTGATTCTTGTGATTTTAGGAAAAGTTGGAATATTTATATTACCACAAAAATAGATATTTTAATGATACATATATATATATTTATATTTATATTTATATAAAAATAATTTTAATATATATTATATTTCTAGAAATCTCATTTTCTTAAGATATTTGTATTTCAAATCTTTCGAGACCGAATGCTCCTTTCGGGGGTCTGCATCTCGCACTACTAAGCCCAAGGACGTGCGATAATCTGCACCATCTCAGTCGAGTTCCCCAAAATGGGTTGTAGCGGCGCTTTACAAAGATTGTAAAAATACGTAATCTTGTAGAAAACGGTTTTATTAGTAAATGGTATTTATATGTAAAGTTTCGTTTTTCCGTATTCTATATTACCGAAAGGTATTGTGCTATGTTGCATATGAGTATTGTGAGGAGGTAGGTCATTATCTCGTGCTCTAATTAAAGGTATAACAAGATTTATGATGTTTTAAAGTCGAAACTAAACTACATGGTATTTTACTGAAAAAGAGTGGTAAAATTTACAAAATGAAATATTTTGCTATGAAACTTGTTCAACATGTTTTGTTAATGATTAATAGTCAACATATAAGCGTTTGGTATATTTGTATTTAAGAAAAGGTTGGATTTTTAGGATGAACCGAATCGGAAATCGGATTAACTCCGATTCCGTCGGGTTTTAAAAATACGTGTTTTTAGAATAGCAAGGTGAAGAGGGAGAAGGGACTTATAGGTTTGTAGTATAGAGAAGAGGGAGAGGAAGACGTAGGAGGTGCCGGTGCGTCGTTTCGTCGCCGGGAGCTCCTAGGGTCGTCGTCGGAAGATCGCCGGAGTTTTGCCCTTCGCTAACTCCACTTGTACACAAAAGTTCTATAGAGTTTTCTTGAGAGTTTGGACAGAATAGTGAGTGAGGGGGGGGGGTGTTTAGGGTTGATATTTATAGGGTAAAGCTAAGGTTAGGATAGATGAAAAGTTGTATTGAAAATGTAATAAAAATTGTATTTAAAATGGAGTAAATAGGTGTTTTAAAAGACTCTGTTACTGTGCAGTAAATTTAAACCATACAGGGGTTTAGGGAAGACCAAGGGGCAGAACTTTCATGTTGGACAATCGGCGATCCGGCCGAGTCCGGCCGTCGGAGGCGGGCCGAATCGCCGGCCCGAGTCGCCGGCCCGAGTCGTCTGAGTCGGGCCGGAGCTCGCCGCCACGTGTCCCTAGTCGCTTGGTGTAGCCCCTGAGTCAGTTTGTTTTACATGTGTAGTGGGGTTTTTACGAGTTATGCACGTGTAGACCCTTGGACTTCTAAAAATTCAAAACAAAACAATATTAAAAATAATATGGGGGATAGGATTTGAACTCTGATGCTTTAGTTCAGCAGTGCAAGGTCTTACCAATGAGCTACAAGCTCTTTCTTGCTATTAAAAAGCAAAACAAACTTATATCTTGTGCTCAGGCAAAAATACCCCTTTCTGTATTTTTTGAAAAAATTGTACAGAAACTTGTACAGAAAGTTTATGGTTGTTACATTCTACCCTTCTTATAAAAATTTCGTCCTCGAAATTTGTAAAAGGAATGTGTAACAGATTCAAGAAAAGTTTGGTGACTGGAGTACCGATAGTGTATAATAAGATGGTGCAAGGGTTTTTTTTAAAATGTGAAAAAGGCTTACCAGTATTACCTTGACTTACAGCCTCGACTTCTACAGCTGCCAATGTGAAAGTCTGACACCGTGGTACATTCCTCCTAGCTGGAGGCACATTCTGTCCTCGGGGCATGTTTCTCTGCCCTCGAGGCATGTCCCTCATTATTTGTTGGAATTGGCGAGTAGGCTGTGCATGTGGTAGAGCTGGGAGTGCTAGACGAAGTGCAGGAGCCTGGATAGCTGGCCGCTGCGGGTAGTTGGTAGATGTGTGAGCTGGGTTGCGTCTATAAAGACAGTTTTCAATTCCGTGATTGGACACGCCACAAACTATACATAGACCTTTTGCGCGCCTACAGTCCTTCCACAAGTGTCCCTTTCTCTTGCAGTAGTAGCAGAAGTCTGGACTCTACTGGTTATTGATTTCTTCAGCTCTCCTGGGTTCGAACGATGGCCTGGAAGAGGCTCCTCCTGCTATTTGAGGGGCAGGGCGTTTCAAACCGGCAGATTGAGGTCTGCCCTTTCTCTTTACTACTGCCTCGTATCTTCGGGCAGCCTTCAAAGCCAAATCATGGGTTGGGAAATCCCCTGTAGCTAATGCAGCTTGGATTTCCGGGTCCAACCCTTGCTGAAATTTTCTAGCTCTAATATCAGCAGTCGGTATGAGATGGGTGTTCATATCATAATATTGGATTATTATATTCTCTATATTTATTCATTTTACAAATAAACAGGTGCTTTTGATCCATGTCTGCTACATAGTTGCAGGTTACAGGTTCTCGGAACAAAAACAGTGAAATTGATGAAAAGACGATACAAAAATGAGACTACGACTAATAAATGGAAGAATCTTGATCAAGCCTACAGTTTGAGAATAAACGAAGATCAATGAACAATTTCACAAAGTACAAAGGCAGCGCCAGGTTCAAGACTTCGACACGAAGCGAACGGTAAAAGTCCATTACATTACTCACTGTGGAGATCTGGAAGAGAACTAGAAGACATTCTGAAGAACCAACTAAGGAAAACAGAAGACAAAGTCAAACAGAAGATATACAGTAAAACTCAGCCCTAGATCCTTCTACTTGGCCGCGGAACCACGGCCAAACATGGGTTTTGGCCGCGGATCCGCGGCCATAGTGCGCCCGTGTCGGTGCAGAAATCTTATGGAGGCTGACGGTGCGTTGACTAATTCTTTTCTTAGGGGGTAAACTTGTAATTGCAGATATGACGCGATTGTAACCCTAGGGTTTCTATGTTCTATAAATAGAAAGCCTAAAACCTGTTTTAGGTTATGCCTCTTCTTGTTCCTCATTTCATCTATCTAAATTCAGATCTGTAAATTTCTATAAAGAAGGAAGAGAGTATCAAATAAAAATTAGGAGTAAGTTTTTTTTTCATTGCCCTAGTTAAATTTTATTTCCATGCCCTAGGTAATTTCTTTCTTGCCCTAGTATAGATCTTCATTAATTGCCCTAATTAATTAGTTTAGAACTTGTATTCCAATTCCCTAATGAGTGAGTAGTCTCCTCGCTTGTTAGGGTTAGATTTGGGGAAGGCTTGAGAGATGAAGATCTCTCACCTCTTTCTTGCCCATCATACGTTTTTATAGGATTCCATGCATACATGCACACACCGCTCCCTACGGCACCCTATCCCACGAGGTAGCGGCGATACCGTAGTATAAAGGATCGGTTGCGCGTGTTTTCCATGGAGGTTAGGGTAAGGATTAAGAAAGGAAGGACTAGAACCTAGAGGAAGAACATCGTTTCTTCCCGATGGTACTAATCCACTTTATTAATAATTACCATAACACCTTATAGATCTTAATTAGGGTATAAAAAGCGGTGAGGAATATTGACTTTCCAAACCTAACCTAAACCTAACCCTAGCAAGATTTTAGTCTAGATCAGTTTAGTTTTTAGATTTAATCAATCCGACACCAATCGGAATTAACTCGTTAGAACAATTAGAAAATACTCAAAATCCCTGTGGACCGACCCGTACTCACCGGCTAGCTACCAAGTGACGCCGTTCTTGATTGCGGTTATAAACATTCTTTGATCAATCAAATGGCGCCGTTGCTGGGGATGGCGTGTTATTTTCTTTTTGCAATTTCGGATTAATATAAAATTAAAAAAATCATAAAAACTGAAAAATATAAAAATTTATCATCTTGTTATTTTGTGAAGGGTGTTTTCGTGTGAATTTTGCAGGATCGATGAACGAATTCAGATCTGGAAAAATCCATAGAGCGAAACAGAAACAGCAAATCTGAACAACTGAGGAGTACCATAACAGAGCAACCGAAAAGATTTGGAGATCCGAACCTTCTAGAAGGCCGCGGAACCGCCGCAGGACCCTTACTTCGGCCGCGGAAGCGCGGTGTGGTAGTGACATCAGTTGTCCTGTTTTCTTCCGTGAGCCTTCTTTTCTCCTACTCTGTACCCCTGATATCTTCTCTGTAAATTTGCCTGCAGGATTCTTTGCGCTAAAAAAATCTCTCCACCTTCCAATAATTGATCTTGTGCAGGATTTTTGCGCCGCACTAAAATTTTTTTTTTGCAAGTGTTTGATTGTGTTTATTGCTTTGCATACTTTAAATTGACTTTAAGAGGCTTGAAACCAATCCAGATTGGGTGGGGATTTCATCACCCTTCTCAGGACCCCAGAAATCACATAAGGCATATTGCATTGACCATCATTTAATTAAAAAAAAAGATTAGACTCAGCCCTAAGGACTTCGCGCTCAATAGGACAGATGAATAGTTGTAGGCATCGACCGTTAATCCTAACCTGACTTTGTGGTGTCTAGGCAAGTGTGTCTAAGGCAAGTGGTTACTTAATTAGGCCCACTACTTACATAGTGGAGAACCTCCAACTTACCTGGCACTTACCTGGCCACAATTGGCGGTGAAGAGGCGGTTTGAGGTCCTACTTCTTGCCCTTTGGAACAGTTAGGAGCTGTCTCGCTGACCTATGTGACCCTAGATCTAGGCTTGATTGTGCATTTGTGATTGATTGAACGTGTGTCTAAACCTTTTATCGAAAATCTTTTTTTGCAAAAAGCTCCACATAAAAAAAAAACACAAAAAGAAAAAAAAGGAAAATTTTTTACAAAAAACTTGCAACTTGTCACTAAAAAATCTGTGCACCCCACATTCTTTTTTCTTCTCTTTCCTACATCATGGGTACCCCACCTCATAAAACTCTTGCCGAACTTTGGTACCCTCAATCAAACTTTGTTTCCTACGCGAATTGTTTTGGTCGAATTACGGACGACCCCTCCATGCCTAAAATTTCTTTGAAAGATCGAATATAATCGTCTAGGAGAAACAGTTCGACTCCACAATCCACTTTGTATCAACCATTTCAACCCTCACCACCTTCTTATGTTGATACTCCTTTTTCGAGTCCTGTTGTAACTCCGAAACCCATGTCTATAGCTGCACATATTGAACAATCTCGTAACCGATCTTTCACTCCTTTCAACACTTCTAGTTCTTGGGATCAACAAGTCCATTCATCTTTTTATCCAAATGTTGATCCTACTCCTGTCCAACCATTCAATTCCTACCAGTCCTACCCGACTTCCGCACCTTCCCTGGACATTGCTTCTACGCAACCATTTGGGAGTTTCACGTATCCAAACAACTTTGAATTTTTTACTGAAACCCCTTCACAATCCATGTCTAGTCTGGAACAGTCGTTGGAAGCTTATATGGTAGCGACAAACCAAATGATAAGGAATGTGGATGCGTCCATGGTCGCCCTTATGCAACCTAGTGATCCGGTAGCTAGTTTCCAACTAGCTCCAAAAATTCCAATGTATGATGAGGCGGTTGGACAGAGTGAGAATTTGAGTGGTGAGAGTGAGTTCTACACACTTCCAAATCAAACCTACCCATACCCAATTGAATCCCATAACTCCGGTTTTCAAACAAGTGTCCCAAATGATTCACCAGTTAAAAATAAAACGTGTAATGAGTTGTGCGACTTTGTAGTGCTTGATTTGCCAGATTGTGAAGAGCCCTTTTCGAGTGAACCCAAACCTAATTCTTTCGAACTTTACATCTCCAATCTAGAACCTGAATTGATAAATATCCATGCCTTTGATGAGGTGTCTAAAAAAATTGATTTTCACTTGATTGAGAATATTGACGCCGGGAATATTTTGGATGATGAACCCGTAGATTTGATTGAAATTTTATCTCCAATTCATCATCCCGAGTCATTAAATGTTTCTCCCGAACCTCATATGCGTCTTGGTTTTGATGATAATTGCATGGATGAGATAACTTTTGAGGAGAATTATGATGATAGTATTGATGAGAGTATTGAGGATAGTGTTGAGGATGAACCAGTTTTGTTTGATGTGTCGGATTTTCCAATTCATCCTTCTGAACCTTTAACCGTTATACTTCCTAAATCACCCCCCTCCTTTCCATCGTTCCGACCACGAAGGAGGACTGTAAGCTTGAAAAATTTCTGTTCGATCACAGCAGTTTTAACGCCACTAGTGCGTACCTCTTTGAATCTAACACAGTTCTCACAGACGATAACGATTACGAGTGTTTCACTTTTTCGGACGATTTTGAAGACTCACCGCCCGAGTTTGAGTGCTTTGAATTTTCAGATAAGTTAGTTGAACCATCAGACTCGGTTGCTTACAGTCATTTCGAACCATTAATGGAATCCTTCAAGTTCGAGACAGATTACTTAGGTGAGAATAATACTATCCCTAAATCACTCTCTTTCGTCCTTTCTATCGTTTCGACCGAGTAAGAATTCGTCACACTTCCACTTTCAATGTTTGGTTTACCAAGTTCAACGTGCCCATGTTTTCTTGCGAATCTTGAGGGATTTGACCCCATTTCTTGACGGGTTGATAAATTAGCACAATCACTTTTAATACATCAGTCATCACAATTTGCGCTAATTTATTCACTCAATTTACACCCTCAAGTTCGTGCTACACTTCTTTCTCTTTTCCGCCATTCTTCTCCTCCACCGAGACCATATTCCACCATTCTTTCCATACGGTCTCGTGTGTTTCTCAACTCCTTTCTCTACACTCCATTCTTCCACCAACCCTACCATTATTATGATAGAATTTTTGAATGGTTGGTGATAACCTTTGGCCTGTGTAAGGCCTTGTATAGTTTGATTTTTCTCCTCCCTAACTCTAAACTTTTAACGCTTAAGACAGTGGAAACACTGTCTCACTTAAGTTTGGGGGGGGGGGCTTTTCGTATATATTTTGTTTTTTTTTGTTTTTTTTAAAAAACCATAAAAATTATAAAAATTTAAAAAAAACTATAAAAAAAATAAACAGGGGAGTGCCGACATTTTAACCCTCTTGGTGTAGCATGACATTGAGGACACTGTCAAGTTTAAGTTTGGGGGTGTGCTCGGTAAGCTTTCTTCCTTCACATTCATATGTATATTTTTGCATTTGCATACTTATTTTTAAAATCCATAAAAATTGTAAAATTTGAAAAATTATAAAAATTGAAACATTCAATTTTGGCTATAATTGACTTAAATTTGACAAATAGGTTAACTAGTTAGGAACAACTAGATCTTAGATTTAGTGAATTAAAACCCCTAAAAATAACGTTTCTTAAAATTTAACGGTAGAAATTATATGTCTTTGTAGTCTATTTAGAAATAGGCAAATTTTGAGTTCACTTCTTGGGCTAAGTCAAAACAAAGGAAGAGTATTGATATTTTTATTAAAATATAAGTCTGAAAAATAATTATTAAGCTTAAGTCTAAATTCTGAAAATATATACCCTAAAATTGCACAAACACGAACCTTGAAACTTGGAATAGTAGAAGAGACCTTGAAATACTCTTATCTAAAGTCCTTAGTATAAAGGGAAATAAAATAAAAATACAAGTGTGAATAAAAAAATGAACACTGGTTTTTGTAATTACTTAAGGCTGCATAAATAGAAAAAATATTTAGCGAGGGTGCTTTATCACCTAGTGCCTTAAACCAACTGGTTTGGGAGTCACTGCTAAAGCCTCAGGTGTTACAAGACTAGGAATTACGCCTTAATATGCAAACACATTTTGTAATCTGTCGTTAGTATCTCAAGAAGTATTAACGGTCGCATGAAGAATGTGTGAGCAATTTCATCTAAAAATTCACCAATTGAAAAGTACTTTGGACGATGGACAAAAGTATAATAGCTTGATTTGAATTTCCAAGTGTAGGGGTGATATATACACACACGTAGGGGTATGTGATTGGGATTTAGATAAAAGATAGGAATGAAAGATAAGACTTATATTTTTAATAGAGATGATAAAAATTCCTAAGTTGAGATGGAACCCTAGAAGAAAAATTAAAAGATACCAAAAGCTAAGTAACTTCACAAGTATATATATAATCTTAAGTTAAATGATAAGGAAGCGTGAAAAATACGGGTGGATAATTTATGAGTCGAAGATAATAGAATTCCTTATTGGAAAACCTAATTGGTAAATAAAAGTTAATAGGCCAAATTGATAGGATTTTGTGGGTAGTATCCGCTGAAAACCATCAGGAGACAACACTCCTCCTACTAGGGACACCTAGAGGTTTAACGGCTTGTTGCACGAGCTCAGTGCAATCGCGTTTCCCTGCGAAAGTGAGGCTATGTCTTTTTCGAGAATAAAACTAGGGTTGCTCGAGGACGAGCAAAAGATAAGTTTCGGGGTATTTGTTCATATCATAATATTGAATTATTATATTCCCCATACTTATTCATTTTACAAATAAACAGGTGCTTTTGATCCATGTCTGCTACATAGTTGCAGGTTACAGGTTCTCGGAACAAAAACAGTGAAATTGATGAAAAGACGATACAAAAGTGAGACTACGACTGTAGGGTGTTTTTCGTCACCCCATTAGATGAGAATACACGCGCGCTTGTCAGGCGCATTACAGATTCCTCCTGCCTAGGGTAGGCTGGGGTTTATTGATCGTGGGGATCCGAATCTCCGGCAGCCGCAGACTAAGCTACCGTTAATTACCTCTCGCCTTTGGAGCGAGAGAACCTCCAATTGACGGGTTAAACTGGTCATGAGAACTCAATATGCAGTGTACGTGTGTTGTGTTTTGAAAGGGGGTTTTGGATATATCGGGGGCCACGCAGAGTTTTTACGGGGGTCCCGCTACCCGGATAGCAGGCTGGGGGTCAAGGGGGCTAGCAGCCCCCTTACGGGGTGCGGGGCAGCACCCCGGCCCAAATTTTTTTTGGGAGGGACAGTGGTGTAGAGTATGTGTATATGTGTGTGTGTGTGTGTGTGTAAAAGGGGGGAAAAGGGCATCCAAAGGATGCGTGGGAAAAGGCGCCAGCGCTCGGGGGCTAGCGCTTTGGGCGCTCGGGCGCTAGCGCTTTGGGCGCAAGCACTCTGAGCGCAAGAGCGCTAGTGCTTTAAGTGCTAGCGCTCCACGTGTCGGCACGTGGGCGCTCGGGCGCTAGCGCTTTGGGCGCTAGCGCTCTGCGCACAAGAGCGCTAGCACTTTGAGTGCTAGCGCTCCACGTGTCAACACGTGGGCGCTTGGGCGCTGGCGCTCTGGGCGCAAGAGCGCTAGCGCTTTGAGCGCTACCGCTCCGCGTGTCAGCACGTAGGCGCTCGGGCGCTAGCACTTTGGGCGCTAGCATTCTGAGCGCAAGAGCGCTAGCGTTTTGAGCGCTAGCACTCCACGTGTTAGCACGTGGGCACTCGGGCGCTAGCGCTCTGAGCGCAAGAGCGCTAGCGCTCCATGTGTCAGCACATCGGCGCTCACGCGCTAAAAGGGACTTGGTCCCTGCAATGGGAGTTGTACTCCCAGAAAGGAGCACTTATTATTTTGTTTATATATATATATATATATATATATATATATATATATATATATATATATATATATATATATATGAGGAGTTAAACTCCTAGGATATTTTGAAGCTGATGAAGGGGCTTCTCCTCTTAAGCCCTAGTTCTTCCCCAAAGTGGGGTTTCTGGAGATGGGTCTTCTTCTTCTTCCTTTGTTTGGCCGGATCTTGAAGATCAGGAGATGTGAGATTTTAAAAATCTCTTCTTTTTGAGATCTGATGGTAGATCCAAGTTCCCCTTTATGGGTTTTGTGGTGAAAAACTATTTAGTTTTGAAAAAGAAGAGTAAAGCTCTTGATTTAATTCAAAAGAAAGAAGAATGTTTGAGACCTTCAGAAAGGGGAAAGAGGCACAAATCCTAGGTTTTTTTGAGAGAATGAAAAGTCTATTTTTTATTCATCATAATGTTGCCTTATATAGGCTTACACATTTACATATAGCCCCTTGGGCTTTACAAAATGGCATTTTACCCATCCCATGGCTCATGTGCTCTTTCTTTTTGCACATAAGCCATGAGCTTTACAAAAATTTGGCTTTTATGCCCATTTTGCATACATTCATGCATAAAAAAAATTACAAAAAAATTATTTATTACATGATCTATATTTTGGCATGGAGGAGGCTGGCCGCGAGCTCGACTTGGGCATGGGCCTGTTTGACCTGGGCTTGGGCCCACCTGGCTTGGGGTTGACCTTGACTTTGACTCGGTCAACCGGTGTGCAAATTTTTACCCCAACAAAGTGCCACCCATCAATAAATGCAAACCGCACATTTGAGTTGTGTGCATGAAATTGATGGATCTTGAAGTTGGACTTCGAGGCGGAACATCATTCCAGGGGCGGAGCATCATCCCGGGGAGCATGATTCCCGGGGATCGGAGCATCATTCCGATTCGCGGAGCATAATTCCAAGGTCGGAGCATAATTCCAAGGTCGGAGCATAATTCCGAAGAGTAGAGGCATGATTCCAAGGATCGGAGCATCATTCCGAAGAGCGGAGCATGATTCTAGGGATCGGAGCATCATTCCGATGAGCGGAGCATCATTCCAGGGATCGGAGTATCATTCCGATGAGCGGAGCATCATTCCAGGGATCGGAGCATCATTCCGATGAGCGGAGCATGATTCCAGGGATCGGAACATCATTCCGAAGAGCGGAGCATGATTCCAGGGATCGGAGCATCATTCCGAAGAGCGGAGCATGATTCCAAGGATCGGAGCATCATTCCGAAGAGCGGAGCATGATTCCAGGGATTGGAGCATCATTCCGATGAGCGGAGCATCATTCCAGGGATCGGAGCATCATTCTGAAGAGCGGAGCATGATTCTAGGGATCGGAGCATCATTTCGATGAGCGGAGCATCATTCCAGGGATCGGAGCATCATTCCGAAGAGTGGAGCATGATTCCAAGGATCGGAGCATCATTCCGAAGAGCGGAGCATGATTCCAGGGATCGGAGCATCATTCCGATGAGCGGAGCATGATTCCAGGGATCGGAGCATCATTCCGAAGGGCGGAGCATGATTCCAGAGATCGGAGCATCATTCCGAAGGGCGGAGCATGATTCCAAAGATCGGAGCATCATTCCGAAGGGTGGAGCATGATTCCAAGGATCGGAGCATCATTTCGAAGGGCAGTAGACATTCTGACTGAAGCATAATTTCGATGCAGAGGTTGATTCCCAGGCGAAGTATAATTCCGACAGGGAAGGCGGGTAGTCCGAAGCAAAGTATGATTCCGACACGGGGTATATTCTGAGACGAAGCATGATTTCGACACAGAGCTTGCTGGTTGACCTGATTCCGAGGCGGAGCTTAATTCCGACGAGGAGGACGCTGATTGATTCCGAGCTGAAGCATAATTCCGACAGGGAAGACAGATACACCGAGGCGAAGCATGATTTCGATACGGGTGCACAATCTGAGACGAAGCATGATTCCGACGCAGAGCTTGCAGGTTGACTTGATTCCGAGGCGGAGCTTAATTCTGACGAGGAGGTAGATACACCGAGGCGAAGCATGATTTCGACACGGGGTGCACATTCTGAGAAGAAGCATGATTCCGGCGTAGAGCTTGCAGGTTGACTTGATTCCGAGGCGGAGCATAATTCCGACAAGGAAGGTCGATATCCCGGGGCGAAGTATGATTTCGATACGGGGTAAATTCCGGGACGGAGCATGATTCCGCCGCAGAGGTTGTTGGTTTGATTTGATTTGGGTTGACATCAGCATCGCTACACTGGAATATGGTACTAGGAGCGAATCATCATTTGCCATGAGTGGATTTGAGGATTTCGATTTTTGTTTGGCATCTATATTGCTGCACTGGAATAATGCCAGGAGCAACTCATCATTTGCCTCGGGAGGATTTGGGAATTGGTTTTTGCTTGGCATCAGTATCGCTACACTGGAATATGGTACCAGGAGAGAATCATCATTTGCGCTTGCTCATCAGGAAACGATGGCTTAGGATACAAGTTTTAGGTCCCTATCACCTAAGACTTTTCAATTTTGTGAGCCGTAAGGGTCTCACAAAGTATTTTCTCTCTACGGGTCGTAAGGATCTCGTAGGTGTATTTTCTCCTTAGGAGTTGTGGGGACTCCTAAGTGTGGTACTCCTTTGTGAGTTGTAAGGATCTCACGCGGGAATTTTCTCCTCACAAAGTCGAGAGGACTTTGTGAGTGCATTTCATCTCTTTTTCACGAGTTTGCGCCCTTTCGGGTTTTCACAAACTCGTCGGCAGTCCTGCTGTTTTTACTCACGGAGCCCTTTCGGGTTTTCATCCGTGCCCGTTTGCTTGCGGACATACCATTTTTTTTTGGCTGGTGGGATTTTAAAAGTAGTCTCACCGGTAGGACTTGGGAGAGATTGGAATTGTTTTACGCCCGTGGATTGTATACGGTTTTGCAGGATGTATGATCCAGACCGTAGGGCCGGAAATATTTCGGGACTTTGTTGGCGTCTGCATCGCTGCACTGGAATATGGTACCAGGAGCGACTCATCATTCGCCATTGAGATTTGAGTTTGGAATCTGGTTGGCGTCTGCATCGCTGCACTGGAATATGGTACCAGGAGCGACTCATCATTCGCCATTGGGATTTGGCATTTGGATGGCGTCTGCATCGCTGCACTGGAATATGGTACCAGGAGCGACTCATCATTTGCCACTTGGGGTTTAGCATTTGGATGGCGTCTGCATCGCTGCACTGGAATATGGTACCAGGAGCGACTCATCATTCGCCACTTGGGGGTTGGGAAGCGATGGCTTAGGAGACAGGTTTAGATCTCTATCACCTAAGGCTTTCCAATTTTATGGTCCTTGAGAGTCCCGTAAAAGCATTTTCTCCCTACGAGTCGTAAGGATTCCACAGGTGTATTTTCTCCTTAGGAGTCGTGAGGACTCCTAAGTGTGCTTTTTATTTGTGAGTCGTAAGGATCCCACAAAGCATTTGTTCTCCTCATGTATCGTGAGGACACATAAGTGGGTCTTCTTAATGGAGCATAATTCCAAAAGCGGAGACCAGCCGCGTAACCGGTGGTTGCGGTGGGGCATGGACGTAATGAGAATTATTTGAGCCGTGGATTGTATACGGCAGTCAATTTGGGGACTGGCCGTAAGGCTGGGAGAATTTTGAAAAATTGGATTTTGGTTGGCGTCTGCATCGCTACAATGGAATATGATAGCAGGAGTGACTCATCATTCGCTTTTTTTTTTACCACGATTGCTCTATCATTTCAGCTTTTCTTATCGCGAAGGTCGCGATTGCCCTATCATTTCGGCTATTTATTCGCGGTTGCCCCATCATTTCGGCTTTATTTTCATTTTCATTTTTACTCGCTGATTTTTATTGCGAATTGCCCTATCATTTCGGCTTTTCCTTATTTTTCTTTTATTTACACATTTTTTTGTTTATATACACACATTTTTATTTATTTATTTGTTAATAATTTTTTTTACATTCCCAGTTTAACGACTTAGAGGTCGACTGTTCCCAGTTTAATGATGTGGTGGTCGATTATTTTCAGTGAAAGGCAGATGTCTGAGAGAATCAGTTTCACGAAGATCTTTGGTCTAAGTTTGTATAAAATTGGCGGTTGCGACTTGACTGTTTATTAACACGCCTTTGGACAGTTCTATCTCTCCTGCCTTGTATTGCTTTTCGACCCAATCTTTGAAGACGAAGCAGTCCTCAATGGCATGACCTATCACTCTATGATAGGGGCAGTATTTGGGGTCGTCGGTCATATTCGATTCCTGCGGTCTTTTTGACTCTGGCAGTTGTAGACCGTTCCTCAGGGCGTCTTTGAATATTTTACGGATTTTGTCCCTTCTGAAGGAATAGACCTTGTCCAGCTTCTCTTTCAGTGGAGACTCTCCCCCCTCTCCGAACACTGGCTTCCGAGGCTGGTTGGCACTAGGTCCGCTTATCCCTCGCTTATTTCGGTTAGCTGAAGTGTTGAAAGACTCAGAATTGTCGGGATTTCCGCCTTTGCGATTATCGTCCTTTCGGTTTCTCCAGGACCTATTGTTATTTTGGGAGTCAGAGGAGGACTCCTGCTTTGAGCGTTCCGACATCTGGACTTTCCTGGTCAGCTCTTGGAATGTTTTGAGACCCGCGGTGCATAGAAACGGGGCCATCCAATTGTTGAGATTTCCGACAAGGAGACTGACAGATTGGTCCTGCTCTATCGGCGGTTCACATTTAACGGAGAGATTGCGCCATCGGGTTATAAAATCCGTGCTGCTTTCGTTGTTCTTGGGCTTGGTCCTTACGAGCTCGCAATGGTGATTTTATCGCTGACACTCATGAACCTTTGTCGAAACAAAGATTCCATTTGGACGAAAGTAGTAATGGAGCCATTCGGTATGCTCGCGTACCAGTCGAAAGCAACATCGGTCAAGCTATTAACGAACTGGTGGAGGAGAAGCACATCGTTGCCCCCGGTATTCCCGCATGAGGTTTTGAAGTAGGCGATGTGCTGATTCGCATTTCCCGTCCCATCGAATCTTCCGAATTTAGGGATGACATAGCCGCTAGGAAATTCTACCAGATCATATTGAGCAGGATATGGTCTCCCGCTACTGCTAATATCTTTTTGTGCTTCAGCTTCGGCTACTAGTGTTTTGAGTTTGCTGGCAACCAAATCCATGATTTGATCTTGAGTTTGCGGGCTACTGTCATCGGTAGCCAAGACATTTCCCGAGATAGGATGTGACTGATTTTCATGCGGTTCGCCCACTTTTGGATTTGAGGGAATAGGCGTCGGCTGCTTTGGGACACCGTTTCCCGGTTCACGAGCAGAGCCCTGCGCTTGATTGGGCGGCTGAGAGGCAAGTCGGTCCGTGAGATGTAAGACGACGTTCGTCAAGTCGTCAATTTTGGAGTAAAGTTTGGCCATCTCCTTGTCTTTGCTTCTGAGCTGTTTTCGGAGCTCTTGGAGAAGTTGCTGCTCTGCATTCTTAGGACGGAAGATTGGCTCCCCTTCACTTTCCGAGCCCGACTCCTCAAGGTCTTTCTGCCTATCATCCTCATCGAGAGGGTTTTCATCATCCAGCGGAGGCGGCTGTTCTTGGGAAGCGACAACCATATTCAATCCAGATTGGATTTGAGATGTGGTGGCCCCGTCCTTCCTCTTGCTGCGCGTGCCCACCATGTAGACAGTGTGGACCACATATCCAGCCATTTCCTCTTCTTTGGCGGGGTAAGCCTGTTCCTCGAACCTCATGAGGTTCAGCTTAGCAGGAGCCCTAGCCCTTTTTTTGACTCTATATCTGAGCCTTTTCTGTCTTAGCTTCTCAATTTTAAGGGCTTGGCGGGCATCTTTTTCCTGGGAAGCCAACGTGAGTCGATTAGCGAGGAACTTAGAGAAGACACCCGATCGAGCAGTTGTCAGGGGCATCGCCGGAGCTTGCTCGAGACGCCTTGTTGCTTTGTTGGTGTTGATGGCCTTGCCTCCAGCTGGGGCCAAGGAGAGTCGTTCAAATACCGACTTGTGTTTGAGTTGGGGCGCCTTCGAGACCACCACATTTGGCCTCTTGCCTTTCGAGACCGGTTTGTCTGTCATCGGGGCTTGAGGAGCTGGGATGGCGTTAGCTGACACGAACAGAATAGAGCCGAATGGTAGCGGCGGCTCTTCCCATTGTCGCTCAAGACTGGCCGGGAGGACCGTCCTGGAGTCTATCTTCATCGTGTAGGAGACGGGTGCTGTGCTGAGAGCTAAAATTGCCCTTGGAGACATGTTGTTGCGTCCGAAGATTGCAGTCGAAAGTCGTTAACCTGTAAATAGAAGCATGGTTTTAGTACAGGAAATCAATGTATATGTTGATTGAGTTCGCATGGATATTTAACCCAAAATATGGGAGGAGAGATAGGTCCCACCGGGCGTGCCAGAATCTGTAGGGTGTTTTTCGTCACCCCATTGAGATGGGAATACATGCACGCTTGTCAGGCGCATTACAGATTCCCCCTGTCTAGGGTAGGCTGGGGTTTATTGATCACGGGGATCCGAATCTCCGGCAGCCGCGGACTAAGCTGCCGTTAATTACCCCTCGCCTTTGGAGCGAGAGAACCTCCGATTGACGGGTTAACTGGTCATGAGAACTCAATGTGCAGTGTACATGTGTTGTGTTTTGAAAGGGGTTTTTGGATATATCGGGAGCCACGCAGAGTTTTTACGGGGGGCCCGCTATCCGGATAGCGGGCTGGGGGTCAAAGGGGCTAGCAGCCCCCTTGCGGGGTGCGGGGCAGCGCCCCGGCCTAAATTTTTTTTGGGAGGGACAGTGGTGTAGAGTATGTGTATGTGTGTGTGTGTGTGTGTATAAGGGGGGAAAGGGCATCCAAAGGATGCGTGGGAAAAGGCGTCAGCGCTCCACGTGTCGGCATGTGGGCGCTCGGGCGCTAGCGCTTTGGGCGCTAGTGCTCTGAACGCAAGAGCGCTAGCGTTTTGAGAGCTAGCGCTCTACGTGTCGGCACGTGGGCACTCGGGCGCTAGCGCTCTGAGCGCAAGAGCGCTAGCGCTCCACGTGTCAGCACGTGGACGCTCGGGCGCTAGCGCTTTGGGCGCTAGTGCTCTGAGAACAAGAGCGCTAGCGCTCCACGTGTCAGCACGTGGGTGCTCAGGCGCTAGCGCTTTGGGCGCTAGCGCTCTGAGCGCAAGAGCGCTAGCGCTCCACGTGTCAGCACATGGGCGTTCGGGCGCTAGCGCTGTGGGCTTTGGGCACAAGAGCGCTAGCGCTTTGAGCGCTATCGCTTTGAGCGCTAGCGCTCTATGTGTCAGCACGTGGGCGCTCGGGCGCTAGCGCTTTGGGCGCTCGGGCGCTAGCGCTTTGGGCACTCGGGCGCTCTGAGCGCAAGAGCGCTAGCGCTCCACGTGTCAGCACGTGGGCGCTCGCGCGCTAAAAGGGACTTGGTCCCTGCAATGGGAGTTGTACTTCCAGAAAGGAGCACTTATTATTTTGTTTATATATATATATATATATATATATATATATATATATATGAGGAGTTAAACTCCTAAGATATTTTGAAGCTGATGAAGGGGCTTCTCCCCTTAAGCCCTAGTTCTTCCCCAAAGTGGGGTTTCTGGAGATGGGTCTCCTTCTTCTTCCTTTGTTTAGCCGGATCTTGAAGATCAAGAGATGTGAGATTTTAAAAATCTTTTCTTTTTGAGATCTGATGGTAGATCCAAGTTCCCCTTTGTGGGTTTTGTGGTGAAAAACTATTTAGTTTTGAAAAAAGAAGAGTAAAACTCTTGATTTAATTCAAAAGAAAGAAGAAGGTTTGAGACCTTCAGAAAGGGGAAAGAGGCACAAACCCTAGGTTTTTTTGAGAGAATGAAAAGTCTATTTTTTTATTCATCATCATGTTTCCTTATATAGGCTTACACATTTACATATAGACCCTTGGGCTTTACAAAATGGCATTTTGCCCATCTCATAGCTCATGTGCTCTTTCTTTTTGCACATAAGCCATGAGCTTTACAAAAATTTGGCTTTTATGCCCATTTTGCATACATTAAAAAAATTACATAAAAATTATTTATTACATGATTTATATTTTGGCATGGAGGAGGCTGGCCGCGAGCTCGACTTGGGTAAGGGCCCGCTTGACCTGGGCTTGGGCCTACCTGGCTTGGGGTTGACCTTGACTTTGACTCGGTCAACCGGTGTGCAAATTTTTACCCCAACAACGACCAACAAATGGAAAAATCTTGATCAAGCCTACAGTTTGAAAATAAATGAAGATCAATAAACAATTTCACAAAGTACAAAGGCAGCGCAAGGTTCAAGACTTCGACACGAAGCGAACGGTAAAAGTCCATTACATTACTCACTGTGGAGATCTGGAAAAGAACTAGAAGATATTCTGAAGAACCAACTAAGGAAAACAGAAGACAAAGTCAAACAGAAGATATACAGTAAAACTCAGGCCTAGATCCTTCTACTTGGCCGCGGAACCGCGGCCAAACAGAGGTTTTGGCCGCGGATTCGCGGCCATAGCGCACCCGTGTCGGTGCAGAAATCTTCTGGAGGCTGACGGTGCGTTGAGTAGTTCTTTTTTTAGGGGGTAAACTTGTAATTGCAGATATGACGCGATTGTAACCCTAGGCTTTCTATGTTCTATAAAAAGAAACCCTAAAACCTGTTTTAGGTTATGCCTCTTCTTATGCCTCATTTCATCTATCTAAATTCAGATCTGTAAATTTCTGTAAAGAAGGAAGAGAGCATCAAATAAAAATTAGGAGTAAGTTTTCTTTTCATTGCCCTAGTTAAATTTTATTTCCATGCCCTAGGTAATTTCTTTCTTGCCCTACTATAGATCTTCATTAATTGCCCTAGTTAATTAGGTTAGAACTTGTATTTCAATTCCCTAATGAGTGAGTAGTCTCCTCGCTTGTTAGGGTTAGATTTGGGGAAGGCTTAAGAGATGAAGATCTCTCACCCCTTTCTTGCCCATCACACGTTTTTATAGGACTCCATGCATACATGCACATACCGCTCCCTACGGCACCCTATCCCACGAGGTAGCGGCGATACCGTAGTATAAAGGATCGGTTGCGCGTGTTTTCCATGGAGGTTAGGGTAAGGATTAAGAAAGGAAGGACTAGAACCTAGAGGAAGAACATCGCTTCTTCCCGATGGTACTAATCCACTTTATTAATAATTACCATAACACCTCATAGATCTTAATTAGGGTATAAAAAGCGGTGAGGAATATTGACTTTCCAAACCTAACCCTAGCAAGATTTTAGTCTAGATCAGTTTAGTTTTTAGATTTAATCAATCCGACACCAATCGGAATTAACTCGTTAGAACAATTAAAAAATACTCAAAATCCCTGTGGACCGACCCGTACTCACCGGCTAGCTACCAAGTGACGCCGTTCTTGATTGCGGTTATAAACATTCTTTGATCAATCAATGGGCCGCAAACCTGCTGAGCATGGTAAACTCAGCGTCATACTCATCTACAGATTTTGTCCACATTGAACCTTGTTGCAGATGGATGAACTGCTATTCCATGTCGAACCTGGCAGTCTCAGAGAAGTACTTTGCGTCGAACATGTCACGGAAAGTCTTCCATTCTATGGGTTGATCAAGATGGCTTTCTTCCGCCTTCCACTAAACCCGTGCATTGTCCGTAAGCTGCAGTTTCGCAACACGGACCCAAGCTATTTCTGGCACTTGTGCTGCGGCCAGATCATCTTCGATACTCTGAGCCTATTCCTCAGCTTCCAGTGGGCTCCCCTTTCCTGCAAACTGTTTGGGGTGCAAAGCCCTGAATTGCTTCACCCTAGGTGCTTCTGCCTCGAGACGGTTCATTAAAAGAGCAGTCTGCTGCTGCTGTCTCTCTAGGAGGCCGCGGATCGCCTCAAGCAGAACCGTCTGCTCGTTGAGCGGAGCAGAGACAGCAGGTGTGATTGGTAGAGGAGGTGGAGTGTTGTTGTAACACCCTAGTTCATTTATACCAGTTCTATTTTGAGTATTTCTTTATTTTGGCTATTCTTGATTTATTGTGTTTTGGGTGCGAATAGTGTATTGGTATCCGTCTTTGTATCCGACCCGACCCACTTGCTGGAAACCCATCTTGATTCCTGTTTATAATTTATCTCGGCTAGTTACGAGGATCCGTGCACTTTTAATATTGTTTATACTGCATACTGGCTTTATATCTGGCATCTGCATTTTTTAATATAAAAAATAAAGTCAAATAAAATATTTTAAAAATATCTAGCATGACCTGCATCATATCTCTGACTCTGTGGTAGCATCCGTGTATTTTGTTCTCGTTCCGTTCAATGAAACTGACTCGTTTAGATAGCTACGTGCACGCTACGTGCATCCGTTCTTGGGGGTATGCATTTTTGTTACCCGGATATCGCATTTTGGTTTTGGTTGATATGTATATTATCCGTATTTTCAAAACATAATTTTAGACCCGACCCGGGCGCGTTTTGGACTACTTTTGTATTAGCCTGAAAACTCAAATATATATAATATATTATTCTTTATATATTTATAAACTATTTAATACGTTTAAATAAACTAAAATATATTTTTTTATATAAAAATCCTAACAGTTCACATACACTCTCTCTCTTCTTCATACATATTTTTATATTATATTTATTTTTTTATCCTAATTTTTTTAACCGTTTCTCTCTCCCTATTCTAAAATTTTTCCCTTAAATCCCCGCGAATCCCGTCACCCCCTCCCCTTACTACACTCACCTTCTTCTTTTCATTTTCCATTTTTCTCCCGCCTCGTCCTCGCCCGCGCCCACGCCTGTGCGTCGCGCTCGTCGCCGTCGCCGCCTCCACCCTCGTCCTCATCTCATCGCCCTCGTCATCATCACCTCTTCCTTACCACCTCCCCTTTCCCGAGCATGCCACCCCTGCACCTACTGCAACCCATACCTGAACCTCCACCCCGTCGCCTCACGCCATAGCTCGCCTCCATCATCTCATCACCATCTTCCCTTCTCAACCTCCACCTTCTCCTCCTCCATCTTCTAGCTCCAACCCCGACAACCATCACCTGCACACCCGACGAGAACCCGAGCACAAGAACCCCACACCCACTGCCCTTGCCGTAAAACCTCACCGGAAAACCCTTGACTCACCGTCGTTGCTCCCCTGCCACCTCCTCTGACCCCGAGACAACCCCAGAATACCAGCCTTTCTTTCTTCTTTTTCTTCTTCTTCTTCTTGTTTCTTGATTTCGCGTTTCCCGTCACCGCCTGAGCCGTGCCGCTGCCGACGATCCGAGTAATCCAGTGGGCGTTCCCAGCCAGCGTGGTCGTGTTCTTGCTTTGCCTGGTCATGTCCCGTGTGCGCGTGTGGATATTGCGACATTTACCCGACGTCGGACGTGCCGTACGTGTCACGACCCAAAATTTAGCACGTGACGGCCCTTAAACTACGTAACGTCTTCAGGCGTAACGTAATTCAAGTAAGCCAAAAACCCAGCAATCTAAACCATCAAAAGTAGTAAGTGATAATAATATTGTTAAAACTTTTGAAATCTCAATCAAATTCTTTAAAGTCCAAATTTATTTCCTTTAAAAATTTGGCAGCACCTCCTTTGTAAAACCAGCCCCAAAAGGGTACATCATAAATACATAAGTAAAACATCCCCAAACGGGAGCAAATCACGCCTAAAGGCGGAAAACCGCAAAACCCATCTGTAGCAAAACTGCACACAGTCAGCCGTAGCGGTATCCGCTGCAAAAGATGATATGATAGATGATAGCCCTGCCTCTGACTGCCCTGAGGGACTACCTGCAAAACACTGTGGCACAACGGGGGTGAGTTGCCAACTCGTGAATAGTAAATAACATATGCAGGTAATCACAAGTATGCACGTACTGCGCGAATCTATCGCATGCAAGCTAATAGCAATAAATGGCCATATGTATGCAACAGTCATGAAAGGTACTCTATCAGGTACGACTAATACATGAAGCAATAATATGACAATATGTATATGCAACAGTCATGAAAGGTACTCTATCAGGTACAGCTAATACATGAAGCAATGCATATAAATAAATGCGGAAATATGGGATAAAACATGTTATCCTCACGGAATCCTCATCGTGGCAGGACTAGTGTCCATCTAGACAATCCAAATCCCAAACTATCCTCAAATCGGCCCTCATATCAACCACAATATCGGCCATCATATCGACCAAAATATCGGCCCTCATATCGACCATAATATCGGTCCTCATATCGGCCACAGATCGGTCCTCATATCGGCCCTCAGATATAATAAATCAGAATACTTGCATAGATCATTATGATTATAAATATATATATATATATAACAGCATCCTATACCACTAATATATATAGAGAGAGGTAAAATATCATGAAAACTAGTGTCTAGCATTGACACATAAATACCCATTTATCAGGCATCGTCACCACGACTGCCTCTGATATGTACGTATCATACGTTCATCGGAAACCCGAATGCCTAACCTCGACACTCGAATTCCCCGTATCCATACGTACCTGACTCCGGTCGATATCTACGCGATCACCGATGAGTCCAAAAACTATCACCGGTTGGCATACGCCCCCAGCCAGGTTCATCGGCATGTACCGTCGATCTTCTTGCCCCAGAGAACCAACCGGGTTCCACCATGTACCTGCACACGGCCCACTCACTCCTCGCATGGGGTAATATATAAGCTCAGAACCGAGAAATCTCATGGTGGAAGCTGAAATACCATATCAAGAGAAACCGGGTTTTTCAAATAATGCATAATTTTATGAAACTACCACGGTCCTCAAATCCAGAAAACATCGTGTGAAATCCATATCTCAATGCGAAAATCCATTAATATAATATATGCAACATGAAACAGTAATTTGAGCATATAAAGGAAAAACCGCTATTTAACTGCAATAAGTTATGAAATATATCATGCGGTTCCTAATTCCTCCAAATCTATACAACATCATATAAATGTGAACATATAGCTATAGCCAGGTATGCATAACCATGTCGGCATAGCAAGATATGTGTATCTACCTATCAATAATGATGTAATACCCTCCAGGTATATGTATAAGTATGTATGCAAGATATACATGTAGCTATATCTCATATGTGGATATACCTATCACTAATGGTACAATACCATATAGATATATAGGTAACTAGCATGTAGGCATGTCAAGGCATATGTGTAAGCATGTAGGTATACATGTATGCTATAGGTCATATGCACAATGGAATATGAATCATGTCTCAATGTCCCTAACCAATACAATCTCACGTATGTATAAGTATTGTGCGTGTCATGACAATTATTGACGGTGTGAGTGGCATACAATCAGTGCTCGTGCAACATGAACCATCAATAATAGTGCAGTGTCCAAAGGGTACAAGTCCAAGCACAACAAGTCATAATATGCAATAAGGATTTATGCACAATCTCTATATGTGCAAAATAAACATGCGAATAATATCATATCATATCTAGCCCAGACACATAACGCCATGCGGGCGATTCCCCTATAGATGTTAAATCTACTCACCGATGATCCTGGGGCTAAATAAAGGCAACCACTCGCTTTCCCCTCTTCGCAGCATCTGAAGTCCCCGCCTGCGTCCCTAAGACCATCAAACAATATAACAAGTGTATATTAGCAATCGACCAATAACACGTACAAACTACGCTTGACCGACACACCAACTCCAATCATACTCTCAAGTGTTTGTCTAGTGGCTAATGCACGTAGCGACACTACGAAACCAACTCAAGAGCAACAGATACATAAAGACACGAACCGTATTGGATAACGTAACACGCGTATCGCAACACTAGAAACTAGCAAAGTGATCCCAGATTTTGCTACCCAAACAATTTGTAAAATTTGCACATACCACAAGACCACACACAACCCCAGAGAACCCCACACCAAAACACACCACCAACCACCCCACTCTGGCCGCAAATTGCGGCCAGAACCATTAAATCTACGGCCAGTCTATAAGAGAATGGGCTCGTATTTTGAAGGTATCTTCTACATCACCATACTAGGTCACTGTGATGGAAACTTTTCCAACAAATACCTAGTTTGATAGCAGATCATCCGAGACCCAAATCTACACTAAAAATACGATATTTATCCGAAACGAAACTTTACGCGTTCTAACTGAAACTAACAAGCTACGCAACATAAAAAGAACCTACTTAATAGAAAGATATCATTACCTACTCGCACAAGCTCAAAAATCCTACCTTTCCAAGCTCCATGGCATTCAAGAGGAAAAACAAGTCTAAAGATGTGATTTTTGTGAGATTTGAAGAAGTTTGTGAAGGTTTTTGTGAATGAGTAGTGAGGGGAATGATAAGTGTTCAGTTGAGGGTTGAGGGAAGTGAAGGGAAAGGAGAATAAGATCAAGGGTTAGAGAATGAGAATGAAATGATGAAGAGAGAGTGTGAGGTGAGAATAAGGGTGAGTGCACCATTGCATTAACTCTCACATAAATGCAACCATTAATGCCCACCTAATTGAAAGAGATTTATGATCAAAAATATTTAGTAACCGCAATCAAGAACGGCGTCGCTTGGTAGCTAGCCGGTGAGTACGGGTCGGTCCACAGGGATTTTGTGAATTTCCTAATTGTTCTTACGAGTTAATTTCGAACAGTGTGAACGGATTGATTAAATCTAAAAACTAAATTAATCTAGATCTAAATCTTGCTAGGGTTAGCTTTAGGGTAAGTTTGGAAAATCAATAAATCTCACCGCTTTCTATACCCAAATTAAGATCTATGAGGAGTTATGGTAATTATTAATAAAGGGGATTAGTACCATCGGGAAGAAACGGTGTTTCTTCCTCTAGGTTCTTGTCCTTCCTTTATCAATCCTTACCCTAATCTTCATGGAAAACACGCTCAACCGGGCCTTTACACTACAGTATCACCGCTACCTCGTGTGATAGGGTGCCGTAGGGAGCGGTGTGTGCATGTATGCATGGAGTCCTATTATTTATATGTGATGGGCAAGAAAGGGGTGAGAGATCTTCATCTCTCAAGCCTTCCCCAAAGCTAACCCTAACAAGCGAGGAGACTACTCGCTCATTAGGAAATTGAAAAACATTTATCTAGGGCAGAGAATAAAAGATCTAACTATCTAATTAGGGCAAGGAATTAAATTTAAGTAGGGCAGATAAGAAATTACCTAGGGCAAGAATTGAAAACTTACTCCTAAATTGATGCTCTCTTCATTCATTCCAAAAAATTACGGATCTGAATTTGGATTTACAATGAGGCACAAGAAGAGGCATGACCTAATACAAGATTTAGGGTTCCTATTTATAGATTCATAGAAACCCTAGCTTACAATCCCGTCACATCTGGTTTTACAAAAATACCCCCTAAGAAAAAGACCTAGTCAACTCTCGCAGCCGCCTCTGGAATTTTGTACCAACATGTGGGCCACGTGGCCGTGGATCCGCGGCCAAGAGCTGGGTTTGGCTGCGGTTCCGCGGCCAAAAAGGGAGCTTGAGGCTTCAGTTTTTCTGGTAATCTTCTGGTGCATGTTTTCTTCAATTTTCTTCAGTTCTTTTCTTAGATTGGCTTCTAGGTTTCTTCCAGATCTCCACAACGAATAATTGTAGTGGACTTTTACCGTTGCTTCGTGACGAAGTCTTGAACCTTGTGCTGCCTTTGTTCTTTGTGACTTGTTAATTGATCTTCAATGTTCCTCAAGATGTGGGCACGATCAAGATTCCACCATTTATCGGTCGTAGTCTCACCTTTGTATCGTTTTTTTTGTCTTTTTCACTGTTTTTGTCCCGAGAATCTGTAACCTGTAACTATGTAGCAGACATGGGTCAAAAGCACCTGTTTATTTATAAAATGCATAAGAATGGGGTTTATAAGAATGCAAAATTATGGTATGAACAAATACCCCCAAACTTATCTTTTGCTCGTCCTCGAGCAAACCTAGTTTTATTCTCAGCAAAATCCTAACCTCACTTTCGCAAGGAAACGCGATTGCACTGAGCTTGTGCAGAAAGCCGTTAAACCTCTAGGTGTTCCTAGTAGGAGGAGTGTTGTCTCCTGAGGGTTTTCAGTGGATACTACCCATAAAATCCTATCAATTTGGCGCATTAACTTTTATTCTCCAATTAGGTTTTCCAACAAGGAATTCTATTATTTTCGACTCATAAATTATCCACCCGTATTCTTCACGCTTTCTTATCATTTAACTTAAGATTATATATATTCTTGTGAATTTACTTAGCTTTTGGCATCTTTTAAGTTTTCCTTCTAGGGTTCTATCTCAACTTAGGAATTTTTATCATCTCTATTAAAGATATAAGTCTTATTCTTTATTCCTATCTCTTTTCTAAACCCCAATCACATACCCCTACGTGTGTGTATATATCACCCCTACACTTGGAAATTCAAATCAAGCAATCATACTCTTGTCCGTTGTCCAAAGCACTTCTTAATTGGTGAATTTTTAGATGAATTTCGCTCACACATCCTTCATGCGATCGTTAATACTTCTTGAGGTACCAACAACCGATTACAAGATGTGTTTGCATATTAAAGCGTAATTCCTAGTCTTGTAACACCTAAGGCTTTAGCAGTGACTCCCAAACCAGTTGGTCTAAGGCACTAGGTGATGAAGCACCCTCGCTAAATATTTTTCTATTTTTGCAGCCTTAAGTAATCACAAAAACCAGTGTTCATTTTTTTATTATCTCTTTATTCACACTTGTATTTTTTTATTTTCTTCGTATTAAGGACTTTAGACAAGGGCATTTCAAGGTCTCTTCTACTATTCCATGTTTCAAGGTGCATGTTTGTGCAATTTGTAGGGTATATATTTTCAGAATTTAGACTTAAGCTAGGAATTATTTTTCAAACTTATACTTTAATAAAGATATCAATATTTTTCCCTTGTTTTAACTTAGCCCAAGAAGTCAACTCGAAATTTGCCTATTTCCAAATAAACTACAAAGACATATACTTTCTACCGTTAAATTTTTAAGAATGGTTATTTTTAGGGTTTTTAAATTACTAAGTCTAAGATCTAGTTTTTCCTAGCTAGTCAACCTTTTTGGCAAACTCAAGTCAGTTATGGCCAAAATTGAATACTTTCATTCTTATAATTTTTAAAATTTTCAATTTTTATGGGTTTTAAAATAAGTATGCAAATGCAAAAATATACACATGAATGCGAAGGAAGAAGGCTTACCGAGCATACCCCCAAAGTTAAACTTGACAGTGTCCTCACTGTCATGCTACACCAAGAGGGTTGAGAATGTCGGCACTCCCCTGTTTTATTATCTTTTTTTATATATATATTTTTTTGATTTTTTTTATTGTTAATAGAAAAAGAAAACAAAACAAAACAGATATATATATATATATATATATATATATATATATATATATATATATATACACACACACACACACATACATACATATATACAACAAGGTCCTTCCCAAACTAAACAAGGCCTTACATAAGCCAAAAGTTAGCACCAACCATTCAAAAATTCTATCATGATAATGGTAGGGCTGGTGAAAGAATAGGGTGTAGAGAAAGGATTTGAGAAACACACGAGACCGTATGGAAAGAAGGGTGGAATATGGTCTCGGTGGAGGAGAAGAATGGAGGAAAAGAGAAAGAAGTGTAGTACGATCTTGAGGGTGTAAATCGAGTGAATAAATTAGCACAATTTGTGATGACCGATGTGTTAAAAGTGATTGTGCTAATCTATCAACCCGTCGAGAAATGGGGTCAAATTCCTTAAGATTCGCAAGAAAGCATAGGTACGTTGAACTTGGTGAACCAAACTTTGAAAGTGGAAGCGTGACGAATTCTTGCTCGGTCGAAACGATAGGAAGGACTAAAGGGAGTGATTTAGGGATAGTCTTAATCTCACCTAAGTAATTTGTCTCGAACTTGAAGGACTCCATCAATGGTTCGACATGACTGTAAGCAACCGAGTCTGATGGTTCAACTAACTCATCTGAAAATTCAAAGCACTCAAACTCAGGCGGTGAGTCATCCAAATCGTCCAAAAAAGTGAAGCACTCGTAATCGTTATCGTCTGTGAGAACTGTGTTAGATTCAAAGTGGAACGCACTAGTGGCGTCAAAACCGTTGTGATTAAACAGAAATTTTTCAAGCTCACAGTCCTCAAGCGTGATCTTTTGCGTGGCCGGAACGATGGAAAGGAGGGGGTTTGATCTAGGAAGTATAACAGTTAAAGGTTCAGGAGGATGAATTGGAAAATCCGACACATCAAACAAAAATGGATCATCCTCAATACTATCCTCAATACTCTCCTCAATACTATCCTCATAATTCTCCTTAAAATTTAGCTTATCCATACCATTATCATCAAAATCAAGACGCATATGAAGTTTGGGAGAAACATTTAATGACTCGGGATGATGAATTGAAGATAAAATTTCAATCAAATTTACGGGTTCATCATCCAAAATATTCCCGGCGTCTATATCCTCAATCAAGTGAAAATCAATTTTTTCGGACATCCCATCAAAAGCATGGATATCTATTAATTCAGGTTCTAGAGTGGAGGTGTAAGGTTCAAAAGGATTAGGTGTGGTTTCACTCGAAAGGGATTCCTCACAATCTGGCAAATCAAGCACTACAAAGTCGCACAACTCATTAAATGATTTGTCTTTAACTGGTGAATCATTTGGGACACTAATTTGAAAACCGGAGTTGTGGGATTCTATTGGGTATGGGTAGGTTTGATTTGGAAGGGTGTAAAATTCACTCTCTCCTCTCAAATTCTCACTCTGTCCAATCGCCTCATTATACATTGGAATTTTTGGAGCTAGTTGGAAACTAGCTACCGGTTCACTAGGTTGCATAAGGGCGGCCAGGACGCATCCACATTCCTCATCATTTTGTTTGCTGCTAAAATATAAGTTTCCAACGACTGTTCCAAACTAGACATGGGTTGTGAAGGAGTTTCGGTAAAAGATTCAAAATTGTTTGGATACGTGAAACTCCCAAATGGCTGTGTAGAAGCAATGTCTAGTGAAGGTGGGAAAGTCGGGTAGGACTGGTAGGAATTGGATGGTTGGACAGGAGTAGGATCAATTTTTGGATAAAAAGGTGAATGGACTTGTTGATCCCTAGAACTGGATGTGTGGAGAGGAGTGAAAGATCGGCTACGAGATTGTTCAATATGCTCCGCAATAGACATGGGTTTCGGAGTTACAATAGGACTCGAAAAAGGAGTATCAACGTAAGAAGGTGGTGAAGGTTGCCATGGTTGATACAAAATGGATTGCAGAGTCGAACTGTTTCTCCTAGACGCTTCTATTCGATCTTTCAAAGAAATTTTTGACATGGAGGGGTCGTCCGTAAATCAACCGAAACAATTCGCGTACGAAGCAATGTTTGGTTCAGGATACCAAAGTTCGGCAAGAGTTTTATGAGGTGGAGTACCCATGATGGAAGAAAGGAGAAGAAAAAGAATGTGGGGTGCACGGATTTCTTAGTGACAAAATTTTTGCAAGTTTTTTTTAAAAAAAATTTTTTCCTTTTTTTTATTTGGAACTTTTTGCAAAAAAGATTTTCGATAAAGGGCTTAAACACACTTTCAATCAACCACAAATGCACAATCAGGCCTAGATCTAGGGTCACCTAGGTCAGCTAGACAGCTCCTAACTGTTCCAAAGGGCTAGAAATAGGACCTCAAACCGCCTCTTCACCGCCAATTGCGGGCAGGTAAGTGCCAGGTGAGTGGGAGGCTCTCCACTACAAGTAGCGGCCCTAATTAAGTAACCACTCGCCTTAGACACACTTGCCTAGACACCACAAAGTCAGGTTAGGATCAACGGCCGATGCCTACAACTAGTCATCTGTCCTATTGAGCGCGACGTCCTTAGGGCTGAGTCTAATCTTTTTTTTTAATTAATAATGGTCAATGCATATGCCTTATGTGATTACTAGGGTCCTGGGAAGGGTGATGAAATCCCTACCCAATCTGGATTGGTTTCAAACCCCTTAAAGTCTGATTAAAAATATGCAAAACAGTAACAATCACCTGCAATCAAATTTTATTTTAAGCGCGGCGCAAAAATCCTGCACAAGATCAATTATTGGAAGGGGAGAGATTTTTTAGCGCAAAGCATCCTGCAGGAGATTTTTCAGAGAAGATATTAGAGATTTGCAGAGGAGGAGAGAGAAAGCTCACAGAAAAATTTGCACATACTGATGTCACCAGGAGGCGGCGGTTCCGCGGCAAGGAGAGGGTTCTGGCGGCGGAAGCGCGGCGTTCCGTACAGTTCAGATCCCGAGACTTCACCAGAGGACTGCGGATGCGCGGCAGAAGGCTGTTTCGGCGGCGGAATCGCAGTGGATTGGGCGGCTCGAGTCTCGAGATTTTTTCTGTTGTTCTGTTAGTAAAATCCTCTGCTGTTCAGATCTGCCTTTTTCTGTTTTGATTTCTGGATTTTTCCAGATCCGAACTCGATTGTAGATCCTGCAAAATTCAAACAAAAATACCCTTCACAAAATAAAAAGATGATAAATTTTTATATTTTTTATTTTTCAGTTTTTATGATTTTTTTAATTTTATATTAACCCGAAATTGCAAAAAGAAAATAACACGCCATCCCCGGCAACGGCGCCATTTGATTGAAAGAGATTTATGATCAAAAATATTTAGTAACCGCAATCAAGAACGGCGTCGCTTGGTAGCTAGCCGGTGAGTACGGGTCGGTCCACAGGGATTTTGTGAATTTCCTAATTGTTCTTACGAGTTAATTCCGAACGGTGTGAACGAATTGATTAAATCTAAAAATTAAATTAATCTAGATCTAAATCTTGCTAGGGTTAGCTTTAGGGTAAGTTTGGAAAGTCAATAAATCTCACCGCTTTCTATACCCAAATTAAGATCTATGAGGAGTTATGGTAATTATTAATAAAGGGGATTAGTACCATCGGGAAGAAACAGTATTTCTTCCTCTAGGTTCTTGTCCTTCCTTTATCAATCCTTACCCTAACCTCCATGGAAAACACGCTCAATCGGGCCTTTATACTACGGTATCACCGCTACCTCATGGGATAGGGTGCTGCAGGGAGCGGTGTGTGCATGTATGCATGGAGTCCTATTATTTATATGTGATGGGCAAGAAAGGGGTGAGAGATCTTCATCTCTCAAGCCTTCCCCAAAGCTAACCCTAACAAGCGAGGAGACTACTCGCTCATTAAGAAATTGAAAAATATTTATCTAGGGCAGAGAATAAAAGATCTAACTATCTAATTAGGGAAAGGAATTAAATTTAACTAGGGCAGATAAGAAATTACCTAGGGCAAGAATTGAAAACATACTCCTAAATTGATGCTCTCTTCATTCATTCCAGAAAATTACAGATCTGAATTTGGATTTACAATGAGGTACAAGAAGAGGCATGACCTAATACAAAATTTAGGGTTCCTATTTATAGATTCATAGAAACCTTAGGTTACAATCGCGTCACATCTGCTTTTACAAAAATACCCCCTAAGAAAAAGACCTAGTCAACTCTCGCAGCCGCCTCTGGAATTTTGTACCAACACGTGGGCCACGTGGCCGTGGATCCACACGGCCAAGAGCTGGGTTTGGCCGCGGTTCCGCGGCCAAAAAGGGAGCTTGAGGCTTCAGTTTTTCTGGTAATCTTCTGGTGCATGTTTTCTTCAATTTTCTTCAGTTCTTTTCTTAGATTGGCTTCTAGGTTTCTTCCAGATCTCCACAGTGAATAATTGTAGTGGACTTTTACCGTTGCTTCGTGACGAAGTCTTGAACCTTGCGCTTCCTTTGTTCTTTGTGAACTTGTTAATTGATCTTCAATGTTCCTCAAGATGTGGGCACAATCAAGATTCCACCATTTATCGGTCGTAGTCTCACTTTTGTATCATTTTTTTTTCTTTTTCACTGTTTTTGTCCCGAGAATATGTAACCTGTAACTATGTAGCAGACATGGGTCAAAAGCACCTGTTTATTTGTAAAATGCATAAGAATGGGGTTTATAAGAATGCAAAATTATGGTATGAACACCACCATGTCCCCATGCCACCTTCTCTCCAAAACAAAACCCAAAGCAAATATCTCTCTCAAATATCTAGGGTTTAGGGTTAAGGTTGAAGCAAAGATTAGGATTAGATTAAGTTGTCATAGTCACTAAACTAGATTAGCACAAACAAACCCTCACACTAACGTGCACACGTGCGTGCAAGCCATAACAAATAATAATTAAATATTAATTAAATGATATAAAATGCGAGGAACCCAAATTAGTAAACTTTTTACCAAAAACCCGCACTACCGCTTAATTAACACTAAACGAAAACTAAGGCGTTACGATCTCCCCCCCCCCACTTAAAGAAAATTCGTCCCCGAACTAAAATTCCTACTATGCATACCTTCAAAGAGATGAGTGTAAAACTCTCAAATCTCGCTCGCAGCCTCCCAAGTGAACTCCTCACTATACAGCTACGCTAAAGAAAACCTCCACAGATAGCAAGACCCTTGACCGAAGTTTCTCCACCTGTCGATCTACTAACCCTATCGGCTGCCGGTGAACGAAAAGATCGCGCCCAAGCTAAACGGTTTGATGCTGAATCATGTGAGAAAGGTTATGAAGGTATTTGCCAAGTATCAACACTAGAATTATGGGATGAATACTCAAAAATCTGGGCGGAAGTGCCCAACTTATAGGCAACGGTACTAACTCGCTGAAGGATCTCAAAAGGACCTACAATCTGGGACTAAGCTTCCTCAAACACAACACCCCATTCATCGGAAAATCCTTAGGAATACATGATCCCCCCCCCGCGACTCAAGTCTGCGACTATCACGGTCGGCATAAGACTTCTATCTGCACTGGGCTGCTCTCATCCTGACCTGAATCAACTGGATCTTCTCCGAAGCCTCTCGACTAACTGGGGTCCAAAAATCCTACTCTCGCAGAGTCGGTAAAACAGACTGGCGATCGACACAACCTATCACACAAGGCCTAAAAGTTGCCAATTAGAATGCCTCCTGATAACAGCTATCGAAGGGGAACCCTATCAATGGCAAGTGACGATCCCAACACCAACAAACACGTAGTACGTACGCACAAGTATATCCTCCAGAGTCTGTATAGCCCGCTCTCACTAACCATCGGTCTACAGGTGGAACGCGGTGCTAACGCTTAACCAGTACCTAAGGCTTCCTGAAGCTTCTGCCAAAGACAGCTAGCGAACTGGGTGTCTCTATCGGATACAACGCATGAAAGAATTCCGTACAAGCGCACAACTCACCGAAGAACAATGAGCAAATTGAGCATAACCGGACAACAATCAAAACCCGCTGCAGGAAGATGTATATAAAGCTCTGGTGGTCCGTGAAAATCTGACACGACTCTCCGTACAAGTAGTGTCCTCAAATCTCCAGCACAAGACCACCGCGGCCATCTCCAGATCGTGAGTGGGATAAATCCTGCTCGTACTTCCTCCAACTGTCGGGAAGCATGAGCGATAACTCTATAGTGCCACATTAGTACACAATCGAGCCCCACTCGCGAAACCCCATAGTAAACTGCAAAGTCGCCCAATCCAGAAACAAGGGAAGAACCGGTGTAGTCTTCACCCAAGTCTTCAACTGCTGAAAACTTCGCACGCATGCCTCAGTCCAAAGAAAAGAACCCCTTCCTTGTCAGTACGGTCAATGGTGCAGCGATACTAAAGAAATCCTGCACGAAACGGCGGTAAAAACCGGTTAAGCCCAAAAATCTGCGGACCTCTGTCCCTGATGCAAGTCTGGGCCAAGCTGTACGGCCTCGATCTCCCTCGGGTCCATACGAAAACCGTCTCCCATAACCCCACGACCTAGAAAGTCAACACTATCAAGCCTGAAGGAACATTCTGAGAATCTAGCAAACAGCTGGCGCTCTCCCAATGTCTGCAAAGCAAATCCTTAAGTGCTGCTCACGTTCCTCACGACCCTTGGAATAGACCAGAATGTCATCAATAACACGACAATAAACTGGTCGGGAACGGCCTGAAGAAATCTGGTCCATCATATCCATGAATGCTGCTAGGGCATTGGTGAGTTCAACGACACCACCAAAACTCATAAAGCCTGTAGCGCGCACAAAAGCAGTTTTTGAAATGTCATCACTCCGAACCCGCAACCAATGATGACCTGATCTCAAAGCAAACTTAGAAAATTATCCTGCACCATGGAGCTGATCGAACAAATCGTCAATGCGAGGTAAAGGATACCTATCCGCACCATAACTCGGTTCAATTGACGATCAAACAATACACAATCTCAAACTGTCGTCCTTCTCTTTGAATAACATAATAGGAGCTCCCCAAAGCGAAATACACGGACGCACAAGTCCCCCATATCTAGCAACTCTGCAGCTGATCCTTAAGCTCCATAAGCTCCGCCGGCTCATCTGAAACAATGTTGGAAAACTCTCGCACGAAAGGAACCCGGTCCAACAAACCCACTGTGGCTCCATATCAAAAATGAAGGCCAAGAATCCACGACATCCTCTCCTCAAAAGCCGACTAGCGAAAAAAGCTGAAATCAAGCTGTGAGGGGTGACACCATAGTCCCCTTGCACAACAAGAACTGACTCGCCGGGAAAACAAACCTTGATTTGCCTTCTCGTGGCAGTCCACAGAAGCCTAGCACGTATCTAACCAGTCCGTGCCCAGGAGAACGTCAAAGTCCAACATATTTAGAAGGATCAAATCGACGGACGGATCTCTATCTCCTACCCAATTGGCACATGACCGAAACACGTGCCGCGCACCTAAGGAATCGCTAACAGTAGTTAACACAACAAACGGCTGATCTAGCATACCCAACTCTCGGCCCAAACACGGCACTAAGTGTGTAGAACAAACGAGTGCATAGATCCCGAAATAAACAAACATACGAATCAAAAGAACATACGAAAAAGATTACCTGAAAACTTTGCATTGGACGCCCGCGCGTCCCGATGAGTAGAAGCAAACGCTCGTGTCTGCCCTCTACCCGCAACTGGAAGAACTCCTCCTCTACCATCCTGTACCCTCGGAACAAATCCTCTGCGACCACGACCTCTCTGCGGTCCAGCTGCCTCGCGCTCACGCGGCTCGGTACAATCTCGAACCCGATGACCAAAACTCCCGCACCGGTAACATCCAGATAAAAACTGCTGTCCCTCCTGGGGATGAGAGCTAAACGACTGTTCTCGTCCAAAGCCTCTGCTACTTTCGCGACGTGCACGAAATTGGTTACGGCGACTAAGCCTCTGACACTGGGCTGGTACACCTGCACGAGCCCTCTTCTGTCCTCGGACTCCCAAAGTCTCGGAAAGACGCCCCTCAGCTAGACGGGCTGCATCTACTGCTGTTGTGTAAGTAACACAATGCTGTGTGCAGATCGCAAGAAATAACTGGGTAACAGGGGTGACAACCTCCTGTCGCTGCGCTCGATCGGCCTCAACCAACGACCTCATCATCTGGCGCAAGTCCTGCATATCTTCCTCAAGCCTATCGATACGATCTATCGACGGCGGATCAATCTGAACTTGTGCAACGAGCGTACCATCCTGGTCAGTTCTCGCCCCAAATGAGTCAACTTTGATCTCGGCTCTCGCTGCATCACTTTGAGCCCTCATAGTCATCGGCGGCAAAAGTCTATAAATGGGAATAGGATTCGATAAGAACACGGAAACCGAATCTCAAGGATATGTATCATCAAGGAAGGAATTCAAGCAATTAGTACTTATGTCACTTTGGGCGGAGTACCGTGTCGTAAGTATGCCGCGGACATACACACACAACGTTACTCTGTTTCAGCTACCTACTCTATCATACCAAGGTCATCCTACACTCCGAAAAGTAAAACCTAGCGCTCTGATACCAACTTTGTCACGACTCAAAATTTAGCACGTGACGGCCGTTAAACTACGTAACGTCTCCAGGCGTAACGTAATTCAAGTAAGCCAAAAACCCAGCAATCTAAACCATCAAAATTAGTAAGTGATAATAACATTGTTAAAACTTTTGAAATCTCAATCAAATTCTTTAAAGTCCAAATTTGTTTCCTTTAAAAATTTAGCAGCACCTTCTTTGTAAAACCAGCCCCTAAAAGGGTACATCATAAATACATAAGTAAAGCATCCCCAAATGGGAGCAAATCCATGCCCAAAGGCGGAAAGCAACCACCACAACAGATATACGACGCCGTAGTGAAGAAAAAGACGATATAAATAAAACTGCATAAAAGACCTCCAAGTCACCAAAAAATATACAATATCGTCCTCACAACTCGTCTCTAAGTCAATACATGATAATGGTAGATGGAGAGTACTGGATACAACGAATAAACAATGAGCAATCTCGGATAACCGCAAAACCCACGTTTAGCAAAACTGCATACAGTCAGCCGTAGCGGTATCCGCTGCAAAAGATGATACGATAGATGATAGCCCTGCCTCTGACTGCCCTGAGGGACTACCTGTAAAACACTGTGGCACAACGGGGGTGAGTTGCCAACTCGTGAATAGTAAATAACATATGCAGGTAATCGCAAGTATGCATGTACTATGCAAATCTATCGCATGCAAGCTAATAGCAATAAATGGCCATATGTATGCAACAGTCATGAAAGGTACTCTATCAGATACGACTAATACATGAAGTAATAATATGACAATATGTATATGCAACAGTCATGAAAGGTACTCTATCAGGTACAACTAATATATGAAGCAATGCATATAAATAAATGCATAAATATGGGATAAAACATGTCATCCTCACGGAATCCTCATCGTGGCAGGACCAGTGTTCATCTAGACAATCCAAATCCCAAACTATTCTCAGATCGGCCCTCATATCGACCATAATATCGGCCCTCATATCGACCATAATATCGTTCCTCATATCGGCCACAGATCGGCCCTCAGATCGGCCATCAGATATAATAAATCAGAATACTTGAATAGATCATTATGATTATAAATATATATATATATAACAGCATCCCATACCACCGATATATATATATATATAGAGAGAGAGGTAAAATATCATGAAAACTAGTGTCTAGCATCGACACATAAATACCCATCTATCAGGCATCATCACCACGACTGCCCCTGATATGTACGTATCATACGTTCATCGGAAACCCGAGCGCCTAGCCTCGACACTCGAATTCCTCGTATCCATACGTACCTAACTCCGGTCGATATCTACGCGATCACCGACGAGTCCAAAAACTATCACTGGTTGGCACACGCCCCCAGCCAGGCTCATCGGCATGTACCGTCGATCTTCTTGCCCCGGAGAACTAACCGGGTTCCACCATGTACCCGCACACGGCCCACTCACTCCTCGCATGGGGTAATATATAAGCTCAAAACCGAGAAATCTCATGGTGGAAGCTGAAATACCATATCAAGAGAAACCCGGTTTTTCAAATAATGCATAATTTCATGAAACCACCACGGTCCTCAAATCCAGAAAACATCATGTGAAATCCATATCTCAATGCGAAAATCCATGAATATAATATATGCAACATGAAACAGTAATATGAGCATATAAAGGAAAAACCGCTATTTAACTGCAATAAGTTATGAAATAAATCATGCGGTTCCTAATTCCTCCAAATCTATACAACATCATATAAAGGTGAACATGTAGCTATAGCCAGGTATGCATAACCATGTCGTCATAGCAAGATATGTGTATCTACCTATCAATAATGATGTAATACCCTCCAGGTATATGTATAAGTATGTATGAAAGATGTACATGTAGCTATATTTTATATGTGGATATACCTATCACTAATGGTACAATACCATATAGGTATATAGGTAACTAGCATGTAGGCATGTCAAGGCATATGTGTAAGCATGTAGGTATACATGTATGCTATAGGTCATATGCACAATGGAATATGAATCATGTCTCAATGTCCCTAACCAATACAATCTCACGTATGTATAAGTGTTGTGAGTGTCATGGCAATTATTGACGGTGTGAGTGGCATACAATCAGTGCTCGTGCAATATGAACCGTCAATAAAAGTGCAGTGTCCAAAGGGTACAAGTCCAAGCACAACAAGTCATAATATGCAATAAGGATTTATGCACAATCTCTATATGTGCAAAATAAACATGCGACTAATATCATATCATATCTAGCCCAGACGCATAACGCCATGCGGGCGATTCCCCTGTAGATGTTAAATCTACTCACTGATGATCCTGGGGCTAAGTAAAGCCAACCACTCGCTTTCCCCTCTTCGCAGCGTCCGAAGTTCCCTCCTGTGTCCCTAAGACCACCAAACAATATAACAAGTGTATATTAGCAATCGACCAATAACACGTACAAACTACGTTTGACCGACGCACCAACTCCAAACATACTCTCAAGTGTTCATCTAGTGGCTAACACACGTAGCGACACTACGAAACCAACTCAAGAGCAACAGATACATAAAGACACGAACCGTATCGGATAACGTAACGCGCGTATCGCAACACTAGAAACTAGCAAAGTGATCCCAGATTTTGCTACCCAAACAATTTGTAAAAGTTGCACATACCACAAGACCACACACAACCCCAGAGAGCCCCACACCAAAACACACCACCAACCACCCCACTCTGGCCGCAAATTGCGGCCAGAACCATTAAATCTGCGGCCAGCCTATAAGGGAATGGGCTCGTATTTTGAAGGTATCTTCTAGGTCACCATACTAGGGAACTGTGATGGGAACTTTTCTAACAAATACCTGGTTTGATAGCAGATCATCCGAGACCTAAATCTACACTAAAAATACGATATTTACCCGAAACGAAACTTTACGTGTTCTAAACTGAAACTAACAAGCTACGCAACATAAAAATGACCTACTTAACAGAAAGAGATCATTACCTACTCCGACAAGCTCAAAGATCCTAACTTTCCAAGCATCAAGGCATTTAAGAGGCAAAACAAGTCTAAAGATGTGATTTTTATGAGATTTGAAGAATTTTGTGAAGGTTTTTGTGAATGATTAGTGAGGGGAATGATAAGTGTTCAGTTGAGGATTGAGGGAAGTGAAGGGAAAGGAGAATAAGATCAAGGGTTAGAAAATGAGAATGAAATGATGAAGAGAGAGTGTGGGGGTGAGAATAAGGGTGAGTGCACTATTGCATTAACTCTCACATAAATGCAACCATTAATGCCCACCATGTCACCTTCTCTCCAAAACAAAACCCAAAGAAAATATCTCTCTCATATATCTAGGGTTTAGGGTTAAGGTTAAAGCAAAGATTATGATTGGGTTAAGTTGTCATGGTCACTAAACTAGATTAGAACAAACAAACCCTCACACTAACGTGCACACGTACGTGCAAGCCATAACAAATAATAATTAAATATTAATTAAATGTTAAAAAATGTGAGGAACCCAAATTGGTAAACTTTTTACCAAAAACCCGCACTACCGCTTAATTAACACTAAACGAAAACTAAGGCGTTATAGTACGCATCCGTCGTGAGATCCAATCAGGCAAGTTTATCTTGCTACATGCTATACTACTATATTTTGTATTCATGCGAATAATAATATTACATATTGTTTAGTTATGCATCCAATGTTACCGTTTTACTTTTTTCGGATAACCGTTCGTATCCGTATCATTTATTACAAATCTAGCTGCATGCAAGTTTACCTTGTTACATGCAATGACACTTATTTTGCATCCATATGAATAAAAATATCACTTGTTGACTGCATTGTACATCCATATTATTGTCATACTGTTTTCGGATATCCGTACGCATCCATTTCATTAATTACATATCAGATTGCATGCAAGTAGCTTGATACAGGCTATATTATTATACTCGCATCTATATTAATAAGAATATTGCATATTTATTATATTGTGCATCCATATTACAGTTTTACCGTTTTTCCGATACCGTTCGCATCCGTATCATTTATTATATATCTAGTTGCATGCCAGATCACATTATTTCATGTTATTGTTATATTAACACTCCATGCTTGATAATGTGCATCATGCGTAGTCATCGAGTTGTAGATGTAATCCCTGATAGACATTTGTCCATCCGTGCTTTTATCATGCATCCGTACTTGCTACAGTTTTATTATGAGCATCCGTTTGATACCTGTGCACTACCTGTCATAACCTGATACACTACTACTTGACATGTTACCTGATCTCGTTTCTAATGCCGACAATCCTGACATGTTGTCCCGATGGACATATCCTGTTGTCTAATCAGATCTGTACTTGCTTGATCCTGTGTTGGCATTAGCTCCAGTTATCAATACCCGACTCGAACACATAACCTTGGGGGTAAGGGGAAATCAAGAATGTAACCGAACGTAACTCAAAGGGCTATTACATTGTTACCATGGTCCCGTGGGCAATGAACGGGGCATCGACTGATAGTCTAGCATTTACTGAATGATCATGTTACCGTGGTCCCGTGGGGAATGAACGGGGCATAGTCTGATGGGTCACGATGAGGATTACATTAATTGGTTTCGAAGACTTTAGATTAGATAACCTAAAATCTAGATAAAGGCTGCACACCACATGTACATACACCTCACTGTTTCATTTCCGTGTTTACTTTCTATATTCATGTTACTGTTTATAATGCATGCCTGCATATCTTGTTACCTCCTGATTATATTTTATCGTTTGATATTATGACGCACTGACATCTGGGTTTTGCATGGCCCAGATCCTCTATCTTTGTCGCAGGCTGACCAGGAGTACTTCAGCCGACAGGCCGAGCAGTGAGGATCCTGTTAGTATTTAGTTTAGTTTAGTTTTATTTCCGTACTTTCATTTTGTCACGCCCCGCTTCCCAGAGTACGCTAAGATAGGCACGTGACAGAGCCAACCATGCTACCTGTGGATAGGAAATATCCTTCCACAGTCACATTACGGCTGTAGAGATATCAAGAACAATAATAATAACTATCTAATACATGTCCACAAGCCAGAATAACGAGTCAAGAATAAAATAATGCGGAAGCAAAAAGATCCAATACAGGAATAAACTGGAATGTACGTCCCATCATGCGGGCTCACATCAGGAATGAAAATACTGAAAGGAAAAATAAACTAACTACTAACAAGTCCTCACTGCTCGGCCTGCTCACTGAAAAACTCATGCTCGGCCTGCAACAAAGGTAGAGAATCTGGGCCATGCAAAACCCAGACGTCAGTGCGTCATAATATCAAGCAATAATATAAACAGGGGTAGCAAGACATTCAGGTATGAGTACGAACAGTAAAACAGGTATAACGGTAATATAAATGAGGACAGTGAGGGTAATGTGCAGTGAGTAATCTAAACTGGTCTATTGGGTTAACTACTCTCAAGTCTTTGAAATCAATTTGATGAATTATCGATGTAACTCAATAGTATCCCGTGCATGCCTGGGACCACGGTCAAGATTCTCGGGCTGAATCCGAAACGTGCCGCAAGGCAGTAAAAGGTAGTAGGTAACGATGAATGATGTCAGCAGCATCATCCCGGGGCTGGCCTAACCCGTAAGACTGATCAGTAAAGGTATCGAACTGTCGAGTTACAAGTCAGGTTTCATCATTGATTTCCCCATACCCTCAGGTTATGTGTGCAAGTCAGGTATTAAGAAATCTGGAGCTAATGCCAACACAGGATCAAGCAGGTACGGGTTTGTCTGGATAGACAACAGGAAATATCCGTATGGACAACAGGTCAAGTTTGTCGGCATTAGTAGTAAGATCAGGTAACAGGTCAAGCTGTGGTACATCAGGTCATGTCAGGTAGTGAACAAGTATCAATCATGTCAAGAAGTGCACAGGTATCAAGTCGTATCAAGTAGTAGGGTATCAAGTCATGTCAGGGGGTGCACAAGTGTCACGTGGGTGCTCAAATTCAAACTATACTAAGCATGGGTACACAAAACAAGTATGGGATACCAATGTAACAATAAAATGGAATAATGTGATGTGGTATGCAAATAGGTATAGATTCAAACATATAGATGCACAGTTATCGATTAGGGTTAAAGTTATAGTTCCAACACTAATTAGGATACACTTTATCAAATATGGAATGTTAATATCACACTATTATGTCTTAATATGATCTATGGATGCAATTATTTATATTCTAAATGAGATGGATGCAAATGGGTATCCGAAACATTATAAAAATTATCAAATGGTAATGTGGGATATACAACTAAGTAATATGTGATATAAATATTGGTATGGATGCATTGTAATGTAATCTACTATGTAACAAGATCAGTTTTCATGTTCTAGATCTAAATGATATAAACAAATGCAAATGGAACATCGAAACGTGATAAAATGAAACATGTGGTATTAGATTTAAACTACAGGTATAATCTATATTTAACTAGGCATTAAAATAATTTAAATAGCATGTAGCAATATTAACTTGCCTAGACGGATCAAGAATGGGTGTGTACGGAACGTCTCACGTCGGCGAAATGTCGCGACGCGCTCACGGTACACGGAACGGTTCCAAACAACGCACCAAGGTGATCACACAAGTCAGGCACGTTCGCTGGCTCGTCGGGATCGTCGACATCACGTCCGGCTCCGGTGATCTACTGTAGACAGAAACAGATAAAGAAAAGAAAGAAAAGAAAGAAAGAAGAAAAGTGAGGGAAAGAAGGGATTGAGAAGAAGAGAGGCTCACCGTGGTTCAGAGAGGAGTCGTGAGGGTGTTGACGACGTCGACGGAGCTCCGGCGAGGCGATCTACAGAGACAGAGAACAATTGAAAAAAACGGCATGAAGGAAAGAAAAGAAAGAAAGAAGGAACAAGGGAAAGAAGAGGGGGTGCTAGGCTCACCGGGTTGCACCGGATTTGGGATGAGGGGCGACGACGAGATCACTCGGCGAACCTCGTCGGCGGTGTAGTGGTGTGCAGGGCTCGGGTCTACTTCAGGGTGTGTGCAGGGCTCGGTGAGACGAGAGAGGAGGTTAAGGCGATGAGTGTGAGGAGGCGGCGAGGTCGGGAAGGGCGTCGTCGGGGGCTTTGGGCGACAGCGAGGTGGAGGCAGGCGGGTTAGGGTTCGCGGTTGTGGGTTTAAAGAAAATTGAGAGAGGAAGGAGAGAGCTGTGTTTTAAATATATATGGGGGAGAGAGAATAAAAGCGAGAGGAGAGAGAGAGATTCTGAGAGAGAGAGAGGAGATCAAGAGGAGAGAGAGAGAGAGATGCGTGAACAGTGTGGAGAGATAGATTTTTTTGTATATGGGGAGAGAGAGAAAGGAAGAGGGAAGGAGAGAGAGAGAGGTAAAGAAAAGAGAGAGAAAGAGAAAGAAAAGGAAGAGAGAGATGCGAGGGCTCACATGACAGCGAGAGAGAGCTGGAGAGAGGTTGGGAAAGATTTGAAATTTTTTTAAATGATTTTAAATTTAAAAAGGATTTTAATTTGTTATTGAAAATCTTCTGAGCTGTTAAAAATAAATTTTACACAAACTTTAATAATTTTAAATAATTAGAATTTTGGCTGGATACAAAAGTATTTCAAAACGCGCCCGGGTCGGGTCTAAAAATTCAGATTTTAAATACGAAAATATATGCAAATTTCAAAATTCAAAAGGAATGCTCTGGTAACGAAAATGCATACCCCCAAGAAAGGATGCACGTACGTGCGCGTAGCCATCCAAACCCGTCCGTTTCACTGGACGGGACGAGATTAAGATACGCGGATGCTACCACGGGATTAGGGGTATCATGCAGGCTATGAAATGCAATTTTAAATTATATTACATGGCCTAAAATGTTATATGGTAAAATATGTGATGCTAGATGAAAATCCAGTATGTACTAATCATGAGATGCACGTCTACGTAACAAGTCATGGTAATTGATAACTATGAATCAAAACAGGTTCAAGCAAGCGGATCGGGTCGAATGCAATGTAAAATGTAAAATACCATTCGCACCCAAACACGATAAATCAATAAAATACCACAGATAAATAAATACGGGAACTGGAATTGGTATAAATGAACTAGATTATTACATTATACCCAACTACAAAAAGAATTTGGTCCTCGAAATTCCAAGAACAAGAAGGATAAACAATCAAGAAACTACAAGAATATATGTGGAAACTTCTGCAGGATTTCATCTTCTCGTTCCCAAGTTGATTCACCATGCGAGCGATTACCCCAAGAAACAAGTACAAGAGGGATAACTTTGTTCTTAAAAACCTTTTCTCTTCGATCCACAATTGACATCGGTCGCTCCTTAAAAGTCAAATCTTCACGTACAGTCAGCTCCAAATGATCCAACACATGTGTTTCATCTCGAACATATTTACGGAGTTGAGATACATGAAATACGTCATGAACATTCGCCAAAGATTATGGTAACGCCAATCGATAAGCCACTTCTCCAACATGCTCCAAAATCTCAAAAGGTCCAACGAATCGAGGACTAAGCTTGCCTCGACTTCCAAAACGAATCACCCCTCTAGTCGGTGATATCCTCAAGAATACCAAATCACCAACGGCGAACTCTAGAGGTCTTCTCGATGTATCTGCCCAACTCTTTTGTCGGTCTTGTGCTGCTTTCATATGATTCCGGATAGTGTTAACCTTCTCAACTGTTTGCACGATCAAATCCGGTCCCAACAATCTTCGTTCTCCAATATCGTCCCAACAAACAGGTGAACGACACTTGCGACCATATAAAGCTTCAAATGGAGCCATCTGAATAGTCGCCTGGAAACTGTTATTGTAAGAAAACTCCACCAAGTGTAGATGATCCTCCCATGAACCCTTGAAGTCTAACATGCAAGCTCTCAACATGTCTTCAGGAGTTTGGATCATTCTCTCCGACTGGCCATCTGTCTGAGGATGATAAGCTGTGCTAAACTTCAATCGAGTCCCTAAATTTCCTGTAAGCTCCTCCAAAAGTGTGATAAGAAACGAGTGTCACGGTCGGACACGATACTCACCGGTATTCCATGCAATCTCACAATCTCCTGCATGTACCGCTCTGCCAAAGCTTCCGTTGATTGACCAACTCGAAATGGTATGAAATGAGCTGCCTTGGTCAATTGATCAACAATCACCCAAACTGCATTGTTGCCCTTTGGACTCCGCGGTAAAGCCGTCACGAAATCCATGGTTATATGTTCCCACTTCCATTGAGGAATCGGAAGTGGTTGCAATAAACCAGCAACCCTTTGATGTTCAGCCTTAACATGCTGACACACCAAGCACTTTACCACAAACCGGGCAATCTCCCATTTCATGCCTTCCCACCGGAAACGATGTCGTAGATCACGGTATATCTTCGTGCCTCCTGGATGTACGGAATATGCAGAACTGTGCGCTTCCTTCATAACTTCTTCGCGAATATCTCCTTTTGGCACACACAAACGACTACCATAATGCAACAAACCATCTTCATGAATCAACAAGTCCGTTTGAAGTCCAGCTTCAACCTGTTCTCGAAACTTTTGCAATCTAGGATTCTATAACTGCGCTGCTTTAATATTCTCGATCAACGACGATTGTACTTGCAGCTACATCAACTGTCCCGAAGAATGCGGTAGCACAACCTCCAAATCAAATCTTCGAAAGCCTTTAATAATTCCCTTCTGTGCAGTCAACATCTGAATTGCTGGCAACCGACTAAGCGCATCCGGCACGACATTAACTTTCCCCGGATGGTACTTAAGATCAAGATCATAGTCAGCCATCAGCTCCAACCATCTATGCTGCCTCATATTAAGCTCTTTCTGCGTGAACACATATTTCAAGCTTTTATGATCGGTGAATACTTCGACTCTTTCGCCCAATAAGTAGTGTCTCTAAATCTTCAAAGCAAAAATCACAGCTGCTAGCTCCAAGTCATGAGTTGGGTAATTCTTCTCATGGGTCTTCAACTGTCTCAATGCGTAAGCTATAACCTTCCCATGTTGCATCAAAACACATCCCAATCCTTTCCCAGATGCGTCGCTGTGAATTACCAATCCTCCGGAACTGTCTGGTACGGTCAAAATAGGAGCGGTTATCAACCTCTGCTTCAACGCCTCAAAACCTGACGCACACTTATCTGTCCACACAAATGGTACCTCCTTGCGCATAAGCTTGGTCAAAGGCTCAGCCAAATGAGCAAAATTCTCTACGAACCTTCTGTAATACCCGGTAAGTCCAAGAAAGCTTCTGATCTCTGCAACGTTCTTCGGAATCGGCCAATCTCGAACTGCTACAATCTTTTCGGGATCAACGGCGATTCCATCTCCAGATACAATATGCCCTAAAAACTTCACTTCCTCAAGCCAAAACTCGCACTTGCTCATCTTTGCATACAATTTTTCTTGCCTCAATGTCTGCAGTGCGATCTTCAAGTGTTCTGCATGCTCTTCAATACTCTTGGAGTAGACCAGAATATCATCAATGAACACCACTATAAACTGGTCAAAGAATAGTGAAAAGATTCGGTTCATCAAGTCCATGAATATCGCCGGTGCATTCGTTACTCCGAAGGGCATCACTAAATACTCGTAATGTCCATACCGAGTTCGGAACACAGTCTTGCAAATATCTTCTGATTTAACTCGGACCTGATGATATTCGGATCGCAAATCCAGCTTCGAGAATACCCTCGCGCCACTAAGCTACTCAAATAATTCGCCAATGCGAGGGATCGGGTACTTGTTCTTAATAGTCACCCAGTTTAATTCTCGATAATCGATGCACATTCTCCTTGTGCCATCTTTCTTCTTGACTAGAAGAACTGGAGCTCCCCAAGGTGAGTTACTACTGCGAATCCAACCCTTCTCAAGTAATTCAGTAACCTGCTTCTTGATTTCTTCCAACTCCACTGGTGCCATTGGATAGTACGCTTTAGAGATTGGCGCTGCACCAGGAATAAGATCGATCGCAAACTCCACATCTCATTTTGGTGGTTGTTTCCTGACTTAAAATCAGGAAAGCTTACGAAGAAGGCATCACGTGCTAGCACGTGACCAGCAGTCACGTGTTGGCACGTGACATTTAAAAGTATCGGCAAAGGCAGATTCAGCTCCTTGATTAAATCAAAGAAAAGGCTCCAGAAAGGGTCACGTGCTCACACGTGACCAGGGGTCACGTGTTGGCACGTGACGGTTGAACAGCGGCTAGAAAATAGAGCGTAGAAAGGAGAAGAAAGTTCGTTCCAGGGGGTCACGTGCCTACACGTGACCAAGGGTCACGTGGTCACACGTGACCGGCTTGCAAAGCCTCTCTATTTAACAGAATTAAATTCTGAACAGCATTCGAATCTTTCCAAAGGAGAATGATTATTTGGAACCGATTGGATTAAAAATCTAAAGATGATTAAATATCACCTATCTATGGAAAAATCTTGAACTTGGAAAGATTTCCCCTTAAAATCTAACAGAAATAACAAAGGGAAATCTCTGGATTTAAAATCCAATGGTGAATAAAATTCACCTAATAATCCAAAGGACCAGATGAATGATGAATGCAAATCAGATCTCTGAATGAATGCAAATCAAATCTCTCAATGAAAGATTCACTAAAACTAATTGATTCTGCTCCTTCTCCTATAAATAGGAGCCAACAGGGATACATACAGAGAGAGACAAAGAGAGGGATATACAGAAAGACAGAGATATATATAGAGAGAAAATAGAGTCTCGAGACTTTGGAGGAATTTGGATCTTCTGCAAAAGAAAACCTTAGGTAAGAAAGGAGAGGTTTTTTTTAAAAAGAGAATTTAATTCTTAAAAGAGTTTAACTCTGATATTAAGAAGAAGAACATAGTTCTCTCTTTAGCAGAGGATCTGCAAAGTGCACATCTCCCCATGAATTGAGAATTTAATTCTCATTGGGTTGAGATCCTGCCATGCAGATCCAAAGCATAGAGAGGGAATGGAAATTTGAGAATTTAATTCTCATAGAATTATAGGAATTTAATTCCTTTGAATTAAAGTTAGGGTTTAACCCTATGTTATAGGAATTTAATTCCTTCAAAATGAACAAAACTAGGGTTTAGCCTTAACTGAGAACATAATTCTCTCAAACTCATAGGAATCTAATTCCTTTAAGAAAAGAAACTAGGGTTTAACTCTATCAAGAATATAATTCTTCAGAAGTTTAGGGTTTAACCCTATCAACAGAACTTTAACGCATACAGAGACCCGCCGAATAAAACTCTGAAGTAGGCACCTCACGTGTTACCACGTGACTCCTAAAAGAGAACTTTGAGGCAATGCCTCACGTGCCCCACGTGATCTCTAAAGCACACAAAAGAAAAAGAAACAGAAAAGAGCTTTAGGGCGCACTCACGTGCCGACACGTGACCCCTAATGAACATTCTAACAGATCAAAGTGCAAGCCCCCATCACGTGCCCACACGTGATGGCTTTTAGAATTAAAAGTGTTAAACACTTATCTGTAGAACAAAATAAAGGGAAACAGGGCGCTATCACGTGCTATCACGTGACCCCTTGGCTGAAGCTTTAACGGACAAGCACCAAAATGCCCATCACGTGACAGCACGTGATGCTCCGAAGTATTCAATACTTTTGACAGAATAAAATGAATTGAGGGCGCCATCACGTGCTACCACGTGTCCCCTCTTGCCTTAGTGTTTAATACTAGAGTTGAAACTTCTATATCCAGTGTTCAACACTGATTTTCTTAGTGTTTAAACACTAATTTGGAAAACTCTATTTATAGTGTTTAACACTGACTTTCTTAGTGTTGAACACTAACTTGGAAAACCCTGTTTCCAGTATTTAACATTGATCTGCCTTAGTGTTAAACACTAATTTGAAATCTCCACTACCAGTGTTTAACACTGATTTGTTTTAGTGTATAAACACTAATTTGAAAGCCCTGTTGCTAGTGTTTAACACTAACTATCTTTTAGTGTTAAACACTAACTTGTCAATCTCATTCTCAGTGTTCAACACTGATTGATCTTTAGTGTTTAACACTAACTTTAGCCCCATTGGCTAAGTGTCTAGAGGCAAAACCTCTCCTCTAATGGACCAACAGAGGGCCAATATCCTAAACATGATTGGACTTAGCCCAAGCTGGCCATCAGTCCTCAATTCAAATTCAACTGAGCCAATGGGCTCATAATATAATTAATTGGTCTTGGTTCCAAATTGGGCCAAAGACTGTTCAATTTACCTTGGTTTAAGGGTACATCTCTTCATTCCTTTAATACCTGGCATTGTAATTCCTCAACGTCTTCAAAGAGGTGATGGGTCTCGATGACCACATATTGATACGGACTGTGGGGTCCTTAAATCCACGGACTATGAGGTCCTTAACCTTGACCGTGATATCTTAAAACTAACGCCGGACTGTGGAGTCCTTAAATCCACGGACTATGAGGTCCTTAACCTTGACCGTGATATCTTAAAACTAACGCCGGACCGTGGAGTCCTTAAACCCACGGACTATGAGGTCCTTAACCTTGACCGTGATATCTTAAAACTAACATCGGACTGTGGAGTCCTTAAATCCACGGACTACGACGTCCTTAACCTGGACCGCAATGTCTTAAAACTAACACTGGACCGCAATGTCCTTAAACTACCTATTGACCGCAACGTCACTAAACTAAACAACAAGGCTCCCTTAATGGCTCTATTGTTGGATCTAAACGACCCCGTTAAGTCGATCTTAGTCTAAAAAATAGACTAACGTGTCCTTAACAAACGTTTAAGTCGATCTTAGTCTCCAATGAGGATAACGAATCCTTAAACCCAAACCCCCAAACCCAAATCTAAGATAATACGGATTTGGACTAGTCCACGCCCTACGGGCGACGACATAATTCAGTCTCCGTATACAATCCATGGGCAACTAAACACAAAATAAACACACACGACACAAAGTGACCATCTGGAGAAGGAGAAAGTGGTTACCGCGACGCGGTAGCGTAATTAACTGCATGGGCTTGCGCCTGCATGGAAGAGCGTCCCCACAATCAAAAACTCCTCAAGCGAGGGGGAATCTGACGAAGTCTGCTACATCGGACGCATCCGTCTAAACCTTCGATACACGGTGCCATAAATCAACTTGGCATTTTCGGAGAGGTAGACGGATAGCACCAATTAGCATCTGCCCCGAACCTCAGGCGAGACGTCAGCCGTCACGCCGTCGTTCGGAGGGGAACAGATTCTGGTATGCCCGGTGGGACATTTTCCTCTTTCCACTCCACACTTCGTGTGTCGTGTTCGCGAACCAAACACGGTTCGCTAATGGTTGCCCCTGGGTTTCAAGGTACTAAGATTCGTCGTCTTGCTTATTGCAGAAAGCAAAGAATCAATGGCTTCCGCTTGCGCGACATGATCCAACTGCAATTGCAACCAACGCTCTGCCTCACCAGGAGGTATAGCCTACGGACCCCAAGCTGCTTCGCTATTCACAATGCCCATGGAACAGGTCACTCGAGCCACCACAGGGTTGTTTTTGGGACTCCCGCCGACAAGCTTCACCGCTCCGGTGCTGACAGCGGAAGCTCCCAAGAAGTCGGTCTTCTCCAGACTAGGCCAGAGCTCCTGTGAAACCACGATGGGGCCTACAATCCCAGAGAAGGCTGCTCCTAAGAAAATAACCAGTCCTGCTCCTGAAGTCATTAAGGCGGCTTCTCCTTCCAAAAAGTCGGTCTTTATAAGATTGACTGTTCCAGCTCCGGCTCCTGCTACCCAAAGGACATCAGTCTTTAACAGGCTGGCACCAGCAATGACCCCCCACCTACACAGGGGGCAGGATGAGTCTATCGCCATCACCTAGCCGATGCTATCAGCACGACACGCTCGACGTCGTTACTGGCGCCGAGTGAGGAAGGCCGGAAGCAACTCCCCTTCTGGGCGAACTCCTCCAGCCCCGACGACAGAAGTTAATGCTGCTGTTACAACTAGGAACAGCTTCGAGATGCTAAATAAGGTGCGTAGGAATTCTCCTACCGCGGTGCTAAAGAAGTCTCCCCATCCGCTGAAAAGGGCTATAGAAGTAAAGCCAGAACAGCCCCAATCTCCTCAACGGCTGTCCTCCCGAATTTATAAAGTCTGGCGGCAGACCCGAGACTCGGCGATCGATCCAAATTTCTCCCGCCGGCACAAGAAGCTAAAAATCCAACAGGAAGTCAGTCACCAGGCTAAGCCACGAAAAGCAGTCTGGGTGCCCACCTCAACGGCCCCCTTAACTTCCACTACTCATAAAAAGAGGAAGCCGGAGAAGACCCCCGGGCCTGCAACGAAAGCTAAAAACGCTAAGCCCAGACGCCCTAAGGCTGGGGGCAGGATGGTCCATACTGTATACATGGCATCGGGGAAGGAAGACAGCCGTGCGTCTGCAGGTCATAGACCGCTTACACGGTCGGTGACCAAAGCTCAGAAGCAACAGAAAAAGTTCTAGGAAATGATGATCGCAATGGCCGTGCTTACTGGGCCAAAAGAAAGCCCCGAGGCGTCCTCGGATCAGCAACAAGAACAGGAAACCGACGCTGAGTTCCTCCGGAGGATGTTGGAAAAGAAAGACAAAGAGGCTGCGGAACAAGCGGCCAATATAAAGCAAATAGCCCACTTATTTCAAGACATGGTTGGGATGATGATTCAACAGGATCCTCCCGCGGAAGATTCCCCGATCGTCCTCGAAGATGATAGAGGAGAAACATCGAATCTACCACCGGCTCTTTCAACGGCCAAGGAGGAGATAATCTCCAAGGCTGACTTGGACGACTATATAGCCCAGCAGATCCGGGTTCATCATGCGACTGAAGCAGCTGGTCAAGTCGTAAAAACGGGGCGACCATATCCAAGCTGGTACGACCAAATCAAATATTCATCGGGTTATACAATACCAAAATTCCACGTGTATAAGGGGACCGGCAATCCCCACTAACATGTTGCCCAGTTCATGGCCCTTTGCGGTAACACCGGCGGTGATGATAAACTGTTGCTTCGTCAGTTCGTGGGCAGCTTATCAGAAACAGCGTTCGAATGGTATTCGGAACTCCCGAACGATTCCGTCAAGACGTTCGCTGAAATGGAGATGCTATTCACTCAGCGATTCGCAAGCGCCAGCGAACGCACTCCAATAACGGCGTTGATTAATGCCAGGGTGAAACCAAGCGAAACGTGGGTCCAGTATGCTATACGCTGGCGAAATTTGTGGTCGAAATGCGAGCAACGCATTGAGGAAGCATCCGCGGTGGGCATGTTCATGGGTACCCTAGACCCTCATGCAACTATCTCCCAGTTTATGATGTTCTTTAAGCCAACCACATTCCAGGCTCTAATCGACAAGTTGGCCCAGATGGACCAGATGGGTCACAGGCCGCAACCCCCGAAATCAAAACCTCGGAATGACAAGGGTAAAAGGAAGGCAACCTTCGTTGCGAACGCACAGCAACAACCCAGTGCCCCCAAACTGGCGGATCAGCTGGAAGAAAGGCGGCGGTATTACAACGAGAAGATGAAGCGCCCCTACTCGTTCCCGCGGGATAAGACGAAACGGTTATTCGAGTTGGCAGTACGCAACAGACTTATAAACCTGCCAAATCCAAGACGACCGCCACAACCCATTGAGGTGAACAACCCCAACTATTGCCCCTACCATCAAACGGTAAGCCATCCGATTGAGAATTGCTTCGTTTTTAAAGGATGGATTGAAGATCAGTACCTCCAGGGGAAGTTTGCGCTATCCGAAAAATGGAAGGTGAACCCGCCACAGCCGTATACTCCTAAGAAAGCAGATACACCAGGGGCAACCTGTTCCTTTATTGAAGAAGCTCCATGGGAGGTCATGCTGTCAACTAAAACAAAAAGAATGCTGAGGGACCTTCAGGCGTGCCCGGCGGTCGAATGGAAGGACCCGCTTGAACCTCAAATCATCGAAGGGATGTTGAAGCCGCGCCCAACTACGAAGACTCGTGGTGATGTCCCGAATACTCACACCCAACCGTCAAAATCTTCGAAGAAAAAGAAGAAGGAATCCAAAAAGCTCGTGAAGCCTGGAGACAAGCGCACGGATTTACAGAAACAGATTGATGCACTGGAGGAGTACAATCAAAAGGCGCGGATTCCCGTCACACTGCAAGAGTTCTTCAACCACGTCTTTCAGGAGGAAGATGATGGAGAAAGCTCGTCAGATGAATCCGAGGGATATGTGGCAAGCTGTCATATGATCTCCCATTCGTTTACGGACGATGAAAGAACTCCTGGCACTGAGAAACTGGGGGCACAGCCTGAGCCAGAACTTGTATAGCCAACAGATGAAATGATCGACGCCTTTCTAGACGAGATTCGTTTGAAGAGTAAAGCCGATCAGGAGCGTGAGAGGGCCGCATTGGAAGGAGCCAAACGCAAGCGACCAAACGAAAGAGTCGGAGCACTCCCGCCAGATCCAAAGATATCCGATGCGAATAAAAAACGTGTTCAAGACGAGAAAAGGGTTTGCCAAAGCCATGTCAATGGGGATGAAGCTACCACCTTCGGAAGAGAACACGTTCGAAGGGGCAGAGAGGCACCCTAATTATTGCTCATATCATCGGAAAATTTCGAACCCCACTGAGGAGTGTGATGCTTTTAAGATGTGGTGGCAAGGATATGTTGCTCACCGGCAACATTTTAAGCGCATGAAACGCAAGACTTGTCGGGAACGAAGAAATACGGCCGAAGAACACAAAAGAACTGCCGGCAATTGTTACACGGTTAACGCCGGAAGGTCACAAGTTCTCACCTTTGGAAGCGACTCTGATGAAGAAATGGCTCTGGGCCCTCTCTTTAAGGAATCCGTTTTAGGGAAAGAGGAAGAACCAGAGGCCTGCGAAAACATTCAGCTGCGCAATCGCACGCTCCCGGAAAAGAATCTCGGACCCCCGAATAGAAAAGATAAGGGAAAGGAGAAGGCCACTGAGGATATCACCTTAGATGATCATGTCAAGAAGGAGTTGGCTGCCAAAGATCCTTCCAGGAAGGGTAAAATGGACTACAACATCCTAGCGCACCTAAGAAAGCTACCTTCTCAGATCAGCATTCTCGACGCCCTCCTATTATCAAAAGAAGCACGATATTCATTAATCAAGGCGTTATAAGAACCCGAGCAATTCCAAGCCTTCCTCGCCGCGGAAAGGATGAAGGATGAACTGGAAGAAGTGCACACGGCCGACATCATTTTCGGTGACAAAGACCTTCTCCTCGGGACGTGCGACCACAACCGTCCCCTATACGTCTCCGGATACTGCCACGATATCAAGCTAGGCAAAATCCTGGTTGATAATGGATCCTCCGTCAATCTCTTTAATGTTCGGGTGTTGAAGGAAATTTGCATGAGCGTGCAGCACCTCGCTCGTGACAAAATTACCATCTCCGGTTTCGACTCCCAGTCGTCACGGACTCTCGGATCCGTGATACTAACATTACGCTTTGGGCTACTCGTCACAGACATCAAATTTCACGTCATTGACGCCAAGACCTGCTACAACGCTTTGCTTGGTCGTCCTTGGTTACATGAGTACAACATCATCCCTTCTACACAGCATCAGTGTATGAAGTACTTTAAGGATGGCTTCGAATATACCGTAACAGGTGAGCTGAACCCATTTTCCGTGAACGAAGCCCGCAAGTACGAAGATGCGAAGTACTTTTTGCCAGATTTCGAGGATACAGAAAGGTGTCGCAAGCCGGGGAACAAAGCCGCTGCCACCATCCCTGTTTTCGGGAGCGATACCGAAGAAGGAGAAGAGATAGTTTAGGCGGGTCCGTCCCGACGCAACAACCCAGGACCGTCCGCCCCCATATTGATCTTCGGAAGTGACTCGGAAGATGAGGTTAATGCCGTGTTCTCCAGTCGGCCGTCGATACAAACATCCCCTGGCGATGATCAGAATTTGCAAATCACCATGGTGCCGCGGAAACACTACAAGGATCTCGACGCACTTCAGGCTCACAATGTGCAGGACCTGCAGACGTTTTACGTCCCTCCCAGGCGAAAGGGTGAAAAGGTGATCCTATTCTACCAATCCACAGAAACGAGAGTGGAGAAAGAGATATGGCATAGCGTGGATGTTACGCTTGACAGACTCCAACCCATCGGTTTGCCCAGATACTACACAAATGGACTAAAGAGGCTATTGAAGCGCCAAGGGGTACCCTTAAAACAGACTGTTCGACAAGCTCGATTCTACAACAATATTTGGGATGTCCCTAGAACTCAGCGCAAATTGCCCAACGGGAGAATGGAAACGCTCGGCCTTGGATACATGAGATCCGGTAAACGGGAGCGAATCCACGGCAGTTACGCCGTATATAACTTCGATGAGGAGGAAAACACCCTGTCCAGCAATGCCAACCCCTCGTCAAAACTGGATCCTACGAGCGAAATGCCGAGTCCGTCATTTGAAGAACGAACGGCAGGCTTATCAAGAAGGCGGGTCAAAGGGCTCGGGAAAATCACAACCGCGAGATGGCCATCTACGAGAAGGCCAGGACGCAATGTCTGTTTTAACAGGCTGCAAAAGGCAAAGGTACTTCTCCCTGTCAACCCATTGTACAAAAGGCCCAACGCGGAGGCAGAAGTAAGTTAAGAGGCGGAAAAAGAAGTCGATAACAGCGACGCAGGATTAGAGAGTCGTGTGATCGGGCATTGCGCGGTCTGGATTTGTCCCTCATGAAGAAGATGAATCGAGCGTATTCCTTCCCTCGAGACAAGATGAAGAAGCTACTCGAGCTCGCTATAAAACATCAAATGATCGCACTTCCGGAGTCTAAGCACCCTGAGCAAGTTAACGAGGTTTCTCATCCGGGCTATTGCTCTTATCACCGAGCCATATGACACCCTATCGAAGACTGCTTCACGTTCAAGAACTGGGTCGAAGACCAGTACCAGCAAGGTAGATTTGCTTTATCCAGCAGCTGGAGGGTAACGCCGCCACAAAAGCACGAACCTAAAGCCGCAAGAGCAGAGCCAGATCCACATCACTCTTGGAAGCGGATTCGCACTTGTCACATGATTACAATATTAAAAGAAGAGCCCGAGAACATGGATGACCTTCCCTGGTGCTTTGAGAACAGCAATGATGAGGTGATCTCAGATTTTCCACCAGCTCCGAAAGAACTGGAAGATGGCATACATACGACTGCAGATAACCTCAAAAAGATTGAGTTGGGATCGGAAGACGATCCGTGACCAACATTCGTTAGCGAGCTACTATCTGAGGAAAGGGTGGCGGCGTTAAGAGACGTGCTTCTACAGCATAGAGATTGCTTCGCGTGGAACTATTCCGAGATGTCGGGATTAGATCCAGAGATTGCTGTGCATAAATTAGCAATATCCCCGGATATCAAGCCAGTCAAGCAGGCGCCGAGACGGATGCGGCTTGAGCTTGAAATGAGCATTAACGCCGAAGTCAAGAAACTAATCGATTCCGGGTTTATCCAGGAGGTACAGTATCCTGATTGGGTCGCCAACATAGTCCTGGTAATGAAGAAGAATGGGACAGTGCGCATATGTGTGGACTTCCGGGATCTCAATAAAGCCTGCCCGAAGGACGATTTCCCGGTACCGGTCACCGAGCTGATGATAGACAATACGTCCACTCATGAGGTCTTCTCCTTTATGGACGGTTCATCAGGGTACAATCAGATAAAAATGCATCCCGAAGACCAGAAGCACACCGCTTTTCGGACTCCTTTAGGTATATTCTGCTACAAAGTTATGCCCTTCGGTCTAAAGAACGCCGGTGCTACTTATCAAAGGGCCATGACAAAGATCTTCGATGATCTCATACATGAAATCATCGAGTGCTATATCGATGACCTCGTAGTGAAGAGCAGGTCATACGAAGAGCATTTAGAGCATCTGAAGACCGTATTTCAATGCCTTCGGCAATATAATTTGAAGATGAATCCCCTTAAATGCGCGTTCGGAGTCTCCTCGGGTAAATTCCTGGGATTCATTATCCGACACTGAGGTATCGAAATAGATCCATCTAAGATCAAGGCGATCATTGAAATGCCACCCCCAAGGGCTCTCAAACAGCTGCGGTCTCTCCAGGGGAAGCTTGCGTACATCCGGCGGTTTATCGCCAACCTGTCAGGCAAGTGCCATCCTTACAGCCACCTGATGAAGAAGGGAACCCCGTTCGTCTGGGACCAAAAATGCCAGAGCGCGCTAGATGAGATCAAGCAGTACCTGCAGAACTCGCCGGTGTTAGCTGCCCCAGTCAAGAGAAAGACTCTCATTCTTTATACAACCGCCCTAGAAGGTTCTTTATGTAAGTCCACGTTGCCCACCCCGGTGCTTACGGGGAGGGGGAAAACGGAATAAAAATCAATTTTTTATTAACTTTAGGCAACATGGACTAGACAAAGAAGGATCTTTGCTAAACAAAAACAAGCTAAAGCTAACTAGAAACTAGCTAAGGGTAGAATGGTTATACCTAGGGCTTTATGTCCTTCTCTCCTTGCTCCTTGGAGTAGTAGAAAGAGGTCACCTTTGTCGTCTTCTCACGTCGAAGAAAGATCCACCCGAAAGCCTCAACCTTTGGCTTCAACTCCAAGCTAGAAGTAACTAGGGTGCAAGAAGTGCTAATTCTAGAACCCTAGATGAGAGTAGAGATTATCAAGAAGTGGTTTTTCTCAAGCTCAAGTGTTTCTCAACACATGAGAGGGGAGAGCTTGAGGGAGAGCTTGAGGGAGAGAGAGAAAGTAAATGATAGAATGAGAGAATAAACAACCATTCTCACATATATGTGTGAATTATTATAAATTGATAATTAGCTAGATAATTGTCATGGTTTAATCAAGACATGACCATTATCATTTCATTTTTAATGCAAATTGCAAGGATCAAAGAGCAGCTTCCAAATGAAATGATGATGGTCAAAGTGTCAACCAAGGTCAACAAGTCAAGAAGGTCAAATAGTCAACAACCATAACCATGCACAATTATATTAAACTAATATCAATTAACCATAATACACACATAAGCATTAGGGTTAATAAAATGACAATGGTCATTAACCCTAATCAAAGTTCTCTCCCTCTGTCTCAAGCAACTGTGCATACGCACCCGTATTCGTGATCCGAGGAACACGAATACAAAGAGATAAAACCAATCCCAAATCATATACTAGGATCTGGCTTAAACCAAAGCCCGCTAGTATAAGCTGTCCGGACAACAAACGTGCACAAGTGCGCGGATGTGAACGAACCCTGTCGCAAAACCATGCGACCTCTACTCATTTTGCCTAAAGGCGAATAGCTCTCTGTGTGGGACTCTAAAGACTCGACACTATGCTGGCAGTGGGTTTAACCACAGACCGCAAGCGGCACTAGCTGTACGTAACAGTCCCCAGGTAGATGCCGATAAGAAGACTGACGAGGTGACCCCATCTGAACTCCTACTGAGCCTGTATGTGACAGTCTCCGTACAGTCCGGTCTGTTCATCTGATACATCGCATGGCGGGCCTAGGGGGCGGTGAACGTCAGTCCTCTAATAGCGGTACAAGTCGTGTCGGAGTGTAGCCCAGAACACCCTGAGATAACACTGAAAACCTACCAGTATATCTCGCTTGCCCTGGCCAGGGACTACTCGTGTAATGGCTCTCCTAGACACAGCGCGATGTCAACCCCCAATACCGGGAGAGAGGAATCCTGTCTAACCGTCACTGCCTCCAAGTGCTTCGGGACTGCATCCAACTACTACCTGTTTGCACGACTCCTTTGAGCCGTGGTAGGGTAGTAATCAAAGTACAGTGGGAACACACTCGAGGCGAAGTGACAGTGTCAAGCCAGCGGACTAAGCTGTACTCATGTCACCTGGGAACTGATAACTGACGATAGGTATAATACCAACCAACAGTTCCCGACGAGTCCTGTCCAGTGTACTCGTAACCTAACGAGCACCCGCATACTATCTCAAGTACGACATACTGACGGCTGTGGGACAGACCGTCTCCCACGCTGGGATGAGAAGCGCATACGCTAGTCTACTCCGGAGTATCGATGCCCTGTCTCGATAGTCCAACGACTAGGGACCTGTATAAGGATGTGCTTATGGATTACCCAGCCCCCACGAGTGTGAGCGCCATCACAACGCTAGTAATCAAGCAAAGATCCTAAGGGCTCTACTAATATGTATATAAGCGATATACTAAAAGAAACACATGCACATATTAAAGCAGAGACAAACCAAGTAGCATACTACCATTTCGAGTAAGATTGTATATACAACTGTGAATATCCCAAGCTTCCATCAAGTAATATACATACTAGTATGATACAGTAATGGCCTCTAGGGCATATACACTAACAATCTCCCACTTGCACTAAGGCCATGTACTGGCGTATGAAGACCTATCATCTCGATCAGCCGCTCGAACTGAGTCTGGGGTAAGGCCTTCGTGAATGGATCTGCAGTGTTATCTTCTGAAGCAACCCTCCGAACCTCGATCTCCTGGCGATCCACGATCTCCTTGATCAGGTGATACCGCCTCAAGATGTGTCTGGATTTCTGATGGGACCTGGGTTCCTTCGCTAAAGCTATAGCCCCGTTGTTGTCGCAATACAGAGGTATTGGGTCAACAATGGACGGAACCACCTGAAGTTCTTTCAAGAACTTCCTTATCCAGACAGCTTCTTTTGCGGCATCAGATGCAGCGATGTATTCCGCTTCCATAGTCGAGTCAGCAACGGTTTCCTGTTTGGAGCTCTTCCAACACACCGCCCCTCCATTGAGGGTAAAGACAAAACCTGACATGGACTTGGAATCATCCTTGTCACTCTGGAAGCTGGAGTCAGCAAAGGCCTCAATCTGGAGGTCTTTTCCGCCATACACCAAGAACATCTCCTTAGTCCTTCTCAGGTACTTGAGAATGTTCTTTACCGCTATCCAATGTTTCTCCCCAGGGTTTCACTGATACCTGCTTACCACACTCAGTGCATAAGCTATATCTGGTCTGGTACACAACATCGCATACATTATAGAGCCTACCACAGAAGCGTAGGGTATAATAGACATGCGATTCCTCTCCAAATCAGTCTTGGGAGACATCTCTTTGGAAAGGGTGATCCCGTGACAAGCCGGTAGATTACCGCGCTTGGAATCTTCCATACTGAATCTTTTCAGTATGGCGTCGATGTACCTGGAGTGAGAGTCCTAAAATCCTCTTGGATCTGTCACGGTAGATCCGGATCCCCAGAATGTATGAGGTATCACCCAGGTCTTTCATGGAGAACCTGTGTGACAAGAACCCCTTGACAGATTGTAGCATAGGAATGTCATTTCCTATTAAGAGAATGTCATCCACGTATAAAACGAGGAATACTACAGTTCTCACTACAAATCTACAATAGATGCATGGTTCATCTGGATTTTTGATAAAGCCAAATTCCTTGACCGTCTCATCAAAACAGATGTTCCAACTCCGCGATGCCTGCTTTAGTCCATAAATGGACTTAAGCAACTTGCACACCTTTCCGCTGCTCCCACTCTGAATGAAACCCTCTGGGTGTTCCATATAGACACACTCCTCTAAATGTCCATTTAGAAAAGCGGTCTTTACGTCCATCTGCCAAATTTTATAATCGTGGAAGGCAGCAATGGCAAGAAGGATCCGAATGGATTCCAGCATAGCTACTGGAGAAAAGGTTTCGTCATAGTCCAAACCAGGTCGCTGACGAAAACCCTTTGCAACCAGTCTAGCTTTATAGGTCTCAACCTGTCCATCTACACCAATCTTCCTTTTGAAGATCCACTTGCATCCTACGGGTTTTACCCCATCTGGAGCAATGTCCAACGTCCATACTTTGTTGGTGTACATGGACTCCATTTCGGTCCGCATTGCATCCAGCCATTTTACCGAGTCGACGCTCTGAATGGCTTGCTGGAAGCTAGTAGGCTCATCACAATCTATGATGCAATCCTCTCTATCCCCGTCAATGAGAAAACCGTAGTATCTCTCGCGCGGATGAGACTGCCTACTACTCCTGCGGAGTGGCGTGGGAATGTCCTGATCTTTCGAACCCTCTGGTTCTACTAAGCTTTCAGTAATAGCTTGTGGTTCTGGAATTTCTTTCAGTTCTATTGCGCTCCCACTTATTTCTTTTTCTATGAACTGGTGTTCTAGAAAGTGGGCATGACGAGAAACAAAAACCTTTTGTTCCTCTTCGCAATAGAAGAAATATCCCTTGGAGTTCTTTGGATATCCCACAAACTTGCACTGTACTGAGCGTGTCTCGAGCTTGTCCGCATGCTGCTTTTTTACAAAAGCTGGACATCTCCATGTCTTAATGTGATTAAGATAGGGTCTCTTCCCACACCACATCTGATATGGTGTAGTAGGCACAGTCTTAGTTGGAACTCGGTTCAAAAGGTATGCAGCTGATTCTAGCGCATATCCCCAGAACGATCGCGGCAACTCAGCGTTACTCATCATGGACCGTACCATATCCAATAGGGTTCGGTTCCGTCTCTCCGATACACCGTTATGTTGCGGAGTGTATGGAGGAGTAAGCTGAGAGAGAATTCCATTCTCTTTTAAGTAACCCAGGAACTCGACACTCAAGTATTCACCACCTCGATCAGATCTCAGTGCCTTGATACTTTTGCCTGTTTGTTTTTCTACTTCATTCTTATATTCCTGGAATTTTTCAAAAGCCTCGGATTTATGTTTCATTAAGAAGACATAACCGTACCTTGAAAAGTCATCCATAAAAGTAATGAAGTAAGAATAACCGCTTCGTGCATGTGTAGACATTGGACCGCACACGTCGCTTTGTATGAGTCCCAAGAGCTCGCTTGCTCTTACTCCGTGTCCAGTGAACGGAGTCTTTGTCATCTTTCCCTTGAGACAGAATTGACAAGTTGCATACGATTGATATTCGAACGGATCCAGATATCCTTCTGTATGTAACTTAGTCAACCTTCTCTCATTGATGTGACCCAGTCTACAATGCCATAAGAAAGTTTTATTGATTTCTGGAGACTTTCTTTTGTGTGTATTCTGGACATTGAAAATCTGTGGTTGGTTTAATACGTATATACCGTTGTTCAATGTACCTGACCCAATCAAAACTTGATTAAGGTGAATGTTCACTACATTACTTACAAATGCAAATTCATAACCTTCTTTAGATAATAAAGATACAGAAATGATATTACAGGTTGCATTTGGTACATAATAACAACTACGCAAAACCAAAAAGTGTCCATCCGACAATCACAGGTGATAGTCCCCCACGGCCTCAGCATCCATGCTAGCACCGTTTGCAACTCTGAGGGTCATGTCACCTGCCTTCAAAACTCTACGCTTTCTTAACGCCTGCAAAGAGTTACAGATATGAGATCCTGATCCGGTATCCAATACCCAGGATGTAGAGTTTATTGATAGACAGTTTTCAATAACATACACACCTGAAGCTGAAGCCGCAACTCGCTTCAAATCCTGTGTTCTGGCCTTCCAAGCCTTGCAATCCTGTTTCCAGTAACCACTTTTGTGACAATAGAAGCATTCTTCCTTCCCCACCAGCTTTCCCGCTACCTTTGTTGCTTTTCCTTTTCCCTTCGTATCCACTTTACTGACACCTCCTCTTGGTTTGGCGGGGGCTTTCTTCTTCTTACCCTTGGCTTTCGCCCTGGATCTAGAAGAGGAAGATCTTCCTACAAACAAAGTGGATGTCTCCCTACCTTTCTGTAGGGTGCCCTCTGCACTCCTCAGCATGTTGAGAAGTTCGGAAAGTTCAACCTCCTTTCCTTGCATGTTGAAGTTAAGGATAAACTGGGCGTAAGTGGAAGGAAGGGACTGGAGAATCAAATCAGTATAGAGTTCATTCTCCAACGTGGTCCCAAGGTCCGCGAGCTCCTCTATGTAGCCAATCATCTTAAGCACGTATTCCGCTACCGATGATCCGACGGCCAACCTTGCCGAAAACAACTTCTTCGACACTTCGTATCTGGCGATACGAGACTGCTCTCCTTACAGTTCTTTTGTATGAAGAAATATGGACTCTAGGTCCATATTCTCATGCCTCCTCTGATGTTCGTTGTCCATCGAGGCAAGTACGAGGCATTTGGCCTTCGCGCAATCTATTTCCCATGTCTTACGGATTTCCCTATCCGCGACACTGGTTTTGGGACCTGGGACAGGGGGAGCTTTGGTGGTAAGGACATACCCCAACTTGTCGTAAGTGATTGCCATCTTAACATTCCTGAGCCAATCTTTGTAGTTTGGCCCTGTCAATATGTTTTTATCTAGTAATAACTTAAGTCCGGTCATGTTGAATGGTCGCTGCAATTAGGAGAGAGAAAAGAAACACTTTAGCATGATGCTCTTGCAAGTTTAGAGTGGTTTTTAGTTTGTCTAAACAGGATGGCTCCCACTGTCTCTCGAATCCCTTCTCAAACCGTAAAGAAAGGATTAGTCAGGATCAATCTCACCGTACAATACTTGCTTAACCGTTTAGCCAGGCCAGTGTCGGTACTTCGAGGGAGGTTTTCCAACGCTTTCGCGAAGTTCCTTAATTAAGTAACCTCTTTTCCCTGTGGGCGTAGTCCCGCTAACACCTTTCTAGACACCTACTAGGTTTATAGCATTGATCGTTAAGTGAGAGTTTTCCCGAGGAGTAGCATATACTCACAGTAGGATCGGGATCCAAATATCATCGCGTGATAAAACCGAAGGAATCCTACCAGAATTATCACACTCCAAATGGTATGCAGCGCTAGCAAGTTTCAGTACTTATGAAACTCCCGATGTGGATTTTTGCCCCATGCTCTTATGACCTTGACTTTGGCCAAAATATCATAAGTCACATGTCAAGTTCTACCCGTCATTCTCCTGGTTAATTTGGACCCACCCGTACCTACCCTTGATTTTGGCCAAAATGGCAGCACGACTGTCCCAAACCAACGCATCTATCTATGCTGCACATGAATACCCAATAGCTACCAATCACTATGCCTTGACTTTGGCCAAAATACATAGCTTGAATACTTTTTGACCATTCATGTGGAATGACGGAGGGCTACGAATGGTTTTGGCGAAACCGTGAACGTAGTGAACTTGATATAATCGATGGAACGAGATAGCTTTTAAAAGGATTGGTTCAAGCTCCGCGTTTAAAAGTTTAGTTTTGAAAAGAACCGAGTGGTTTTCAAAGTGTTCCAATCGACTTTTACTTGGTTTATTTTCTTGCATTAGTTCGTTTAATGCGTCCCATCATTTAATCCTACCATTGCAGAAAACAACCAAAATATGACGTACGCGTATGCCATTCGCATTCGCCACGGGGCCCCGTCATCACCCGTTAGGTTACTTAACTAACGACAGAGCGGGGGCTGGGCTAGCGCGGCTGTAAAACATAAGCAATGCCTAAATAGTTATCATATATAAATATATAGCAATGATAGACATTACAGATCACAGATGAATACATTGGATATACTAGGAATTCGCAATCCGTTCGAGCCTGCAACGAAAAGCGGATTACACGGTCGCGTTGAATAGCCAATACCCCACCCAAGACCCCTACGGGTGCGGCAAACTACCCGCCAAGTACCCGAAGCGAAGCAACCTCCCTCACCACCGTGAGTAGGCCACTCGGCACTTCGAGATACCCGATAGTTTGTGCACCCCCTCCATGGGTCTATCCTAGGAGCAAAAACAGTAAAAAGAATTATACAATGATGGCTACAACCCCGACCCGGTTGCGCGGCCATACAAATAATATTACATCAATTTACATATTACATGAATGAAAGAAAAAGAAACACTCATCTCACATCCACTCCGGCTATTCACCCGCGACAATCCAACGCATTCATATACACATACCATCATCAAACAAAGATCACAGATATGTATAACCCCCACTAATCGACATATAGCGATTAGCCGACGTTCAATACATAAAAACATCACAGATATAACCGATTAGTCAAAATATAGTGAAGTTCGATCAAAAATACGGATTTATAGGCCCCCAAATGCAAATTTCTTTTCTGGAAAATCTGGGCTGATATAAATCATCTTAAAAATCCCAAAACCATGTCAGAAGAACACTGCACCAAACACGACCCTGAACCGAGTCAAAACAGCGGCGGTTCCGCGGCAAAAGTATACCCATTGCCGCGGAACCGCGGCGCTTTGAAGGGATCACTCGACTGTTTTTGGTGGGCTTCTTCACAAAACCCTGAGATGATTTTTGGAGTATGACTTTTTATTTTTAGAGCAGAAAAAATTTTAACAGAAACCTAGGGTTTTGCATGTCGTAGTTTTGTGATTTTTCCGATCGAACTTCTATATACTTTACTACCTAGCTAGTTTATGTTTAGTTAGGCTCTGATACCACTGTAAGTCCACGTTGCCCACCCCGGTGCTTACGGGGAGGCGGAAAACGGAATAAAAATCAAATTTTTATCAACTTTAGGCAACATGGACTAGACAAAGAAGGATCTTTGCTAAACAAAAACAAGCTAAAGCTAACTAGAAACTAGCTAAGGGTAGAATGGTTATACCTAGGGCTTTATGTCCTTCTCTCCTTGCTCCTTGGAGTAGTAGAAAGAGGTCACCTTTGTCGTCTTCTCACGTCGAAAAAAGATCCACCCGAAAGCCTCAACCTTTGGCTTAAACTCCAAGCTAGAAGTAACTAGGATGCAAGAAGTGCTAATTCTAGAACCCTAGATGAGAGTAGAGATTATCAAGAAGAGGTTTTTCTCAAGCTCAAGTGTTTCTTAACACATGAGAGGGGAGAACTTGAGGGAGAGGAAGAACAAGAGAGAGAAAGTAAATGATAGAATGAGATAATAAACAACCATTCTCACATATATGTGTGAATTATTATAAATTGATAATTAGCTAGATAATTGTCATGGTTTAATCAAGACATGACCATTATCATTTCATTTTTAATGCAAATTGCAAGGATCAAAGAGCATCTTCCAAATGAAATGATGATGGTCAAAGTGTCAACCAAGGTCAACAAGTCAAGAAGGTCAAATAGTCAACAACCATAACCATGCACAATTATATTAAACTAATATCAATTAACCATAATACACACATAAGCATTAGGGTTAATAAAATGACAATGGTCATTAACCCTAATCAAAGTTCTCTCCCTCTGTCTCAAGCAACTGTGCATACGCACCCGTATTCGTGATCCGAGGAACACGAATACAAAGAGATAAAACCAATCCCAAATCATATACTAGGATCTGGCTTAAACCAAAGCCCGCTAGTATAAGCTGTCTGGACAGCAAACATGCACAAGTGCGCGGATGTGAACGAACCCTGTCGCAAAACCATGCGACCTCTACTCATTTTGCCTAAAGGAGAATAGCTCTCTGTGTGGGACTCTAAAGACTCGACACTACGCTGGCAGTGGGTTTAACCACAGACCGCAAGCGGCACTAGCTGTACGTAACGGTCCCCAGGTAGATGCCGATAAGAAGACTGACGAGGTGACCCCATCTGAACTCCTACTGAGCCTGTATGTGACAGTCTCCGTACAGTCCGGTCTGTTCGTCTAATACATCGCATGGCGGGCCTAGGGGGGCGGTGAACGTCAGTCCCCTAATAGCGGTATAAGTCGTGTCGGAGTGTTGCCCAGAACACCCTGAGATAACACTGGAAACCTACTAGTATATCTTGCTTGCCCTGGCCAGGGACTACTCGTGTAATGGCTCTCCTAAACACAGCGCGATGTCAACCCCCAATACCGGGAGAGACGAATCCTGTCTAACCGTCACTGCCTCCAAGTGCTTCGGGACTGCACCCAACTACTACCTATTTGCACGACTCCTTTGAGCCATGGTAGGGTAGTAATCAAAATACAGTGGGAACACACTCGAGGCGAAGTGACAGTGTCAAGCCAGCGGACTAAGCTATACTCATGTCACCTGGGAACTGATAACTGACGATAGGTATAATACCAACCAACAGTTCCCGACGAGTCCTGTCCAGTGTACTCGTAACCTAACGAGCACCCGCATACTATCTCAAGTACAACGTACTGACGGCTGTGGGACAGACCGTCTCCCACGCTGGGATGAGAAGCGCATACGCTAGTCTACTCCGGAGTATCGATGCCCTGTCTCGATAGTCCAACGACTAGGGACCTGTATAAGGATGTGCTTATGGATTACCCAGCCCCCACGAGTGTGAGCGCCATCACAACGCTGGTAATCGAGCAAAGATCCTAAGGGTTCTACTAATATGTATATAAGCGATATGCTAAAAGAAACACATGCACATATTAAAGCAGAGACAAACCAAGTAGCATACTACCATTTCGAGCAAGATTGTATATACAACTGTGAATATCCCAAGCTTCCATCAAGTAATATACATACTAGTATGATACAGTAATGGCCTCTAGGGCATATACACTAACACTTTAGACGCATTATGGGCGCAAGAAAACGACCAAGGGAAGGAGAGAGCACTCTACTACTTGAGTCGAGTTCTGCTGGGGGCAGAAAGCAATTACTCCCCAATCGAAAAACATTGCCTGGCGCTAATCTTTGCGATAACAAAACTCTGGCACTATGCATTGGCACATGAAGTCCGTCTTATATCAAAGGTGGACCCCCTAAAATATATAATGTCAAAGGCCATATTGACGGGGAGGCTCGCTAAATGGGCCTTACTCTTGATGGAGTTTTCAATAACCTATCAGCCTCTCAAGGCGGTGAAAGGCCAAGCCATCGCCGACTTCCTTGCTGAGCATCCAGTACCTGCCGGTTCACCTCTAAACTGCGATTTGCCGGACGAACATGCATTTGACGCGATCGACGGTAGTGATACCCAATGGGAACTTTATTTCGATGGAGCATCCTCCGTAAAGAAGCGCAAACAAAGTACCCCATTGATCAAATTAGGGGTAGGCCTCATCTTCGTAACGCCACAAGGAGGGATAATGCGCTTTGCTTTCTCCTTAACGGAACCGAGGACAAACAATGAAGCCGAATACGAAGTTTTGATAGCAGGCCTCGAGATCGCCATTGACATGGGAATTGAAAACCTCCTCATATACGGGGATTCTCAACTGGTCGTTAGTCAAGTAAATGGCGACTACCAAACGTGCAAACCGGAGTTGGTGAAATACGGTGAAAAGGTGCAACAACTGTTGACCCAAATTCCCTCCTATACTTTGGAGAGCATACCACGCGCGGAAAATAGCAAGGCAGACGCGTTAGCTAAGCTCGCTAAAGAACTGGCTGATGAGAACCTTGACGACGTCAAAATCGTGGTACAAAGCCGTCGAGTGCTCGCCCCAGCGGAAATATCTCCGGAATCATCCGAAGAAAAGGGAGCGATTGAGCAGATGACTCTACGAATAAAAGACCGTGAGAAGGCTGAGGACTGGAGGGAAGTCTTCATAGACTACTTTAAGTCCCACCCAATGCCCGAAGAAGCGTCCTCAAGACATCGGCTCATGAAACGAGCTCTATCTTTCGCTTTCGTCAATGATACTCTATACAAGAGGTCATTTGACTCTCTGTGGTTGAGATGCTTAGGACCTGACGAAGCAGAAAGAGTCGTTCAGGAAGTTCATGACGGAATCTGTGGTTCTCATCAAGCAGGCCCGAAGATGAAATTAAAAATTAAACGGATGGGTTACTACTGGCCCACGATAATCCAGGACTGCCTCGAGTATGCAAAGCAATGCCACTCATGCCAAATCCAAGGGGATTTCATCCACCAGCATCCGAATCCACTACATCCAACGGTGGCTAGCTGGCCATTCGAAATGTGGGGAACTGACATAGTCGGCCCCATCGAACCGGCATCGTCCAGGGGACACCGTTTCATCCTGGCGACGACTGATTACTTCTCCAAATGGGCGGAAGCAGTACCGCTGAAGGAAGTGAGGACGGAGAATATCCTCCACTTTTTCAAGACGCACGTCATTTATCGGTTTGGAACTCCACGGTGGATTATCTCCGATAACGGGCCAGCCTACAGAAGCCATAAGATTATCCGTTTCGCGCAACAACATAATATAGACTGGAGATACTCCTCAGTTTATAATCCACGAGCTAACGGTCTGGCCGAGGCCTTCAATAAGACCTTGACAAAGATCATAAAAAAGACGGTATCCCGAAATAAGAGGGACTGGCACAAGAGACTGCAGAAGGCTCTTTGGGCATATCAAACTACGTTCAAGACGGCCACGAACACGCGCCATACGCATTGGTATTTGGTACGGAAGCGGTACTCCCCGTCGAGATAGAGCTACCTTCTCTACGAGTGGCAGTCCACCACGAGTTGACAGGCGAAGAAAATGCTCACCTTCGGCTTGAGGAGCTTGATGCCCTTGATGAAACACGGCTCGTAGCACAACAAAACTTGGAGGCTTATAAAGCAAAGATGACACGCTCATATGAAAGATTGACCCGACCGAGGACATTCCGCCAAGGCGAACTCGTGCTAGTGGTCAAGAGGCCTATGATCCCCAACCGCGCCAAGTGGGGAAAATTCAAGCCGAACTATGAAGGGCCGTACATCATAGACAAGGTCTATCAGGGTGGAGCCTATCTACTCATGGATATGCACGGTGAAAGGCCTTTCAGGCCGATAAACGGCCGCTTCCTAAAGAAATACTACACTTAATGAGCCACAGCCTAGGTTAACGATAGATGACGACGACTATGTCCGCTCGCTATCTTCCTAAGCTCAAGCTCTATAAGTAGTGGTTGGCCTTCTCCACGACGGACCGAAACGTCCTTAAACTAACGACGGACCGAAACGTCCTTAAACTAACGACGGACCGAAACGTCCTTAAAACTACTACCGCAGCATTCTTAGGCTGATGAGATGAATAAAAAAAATAAATAATAATAAAAACAAAAAAACAAAAAAACGGTATGTCCATAAGCAAGAAGGGCACGGATGAAAACCCGAAAGGGCTCCGTGAGTAAAAACAGCAGGGCTACCGGCGAGTATTCGTGAAAACCTGAAAGGGCACGACCTCATATAAAAAATAATAAAATAAAAAAAAACAAAAAAAAACGGTATGTCCATAAACAAGAAGGGCACGGATGAAAACCCAAAAGGGCTCCGTGAGTAAAAACAGCAGGGCTACCGGCGAGTGTTTGTGAAAACCTGAAAGGGCGCAACCTCGTTAAAGGACACTTGCGGGGTCCTCACGACCCTGTAAGGAGAAACCACCCGCGTGAGATCCTTACGACTCACAAAGGAGCAACACACTTAGGAGTTCTCACAATTCCTAAGGAGAAAATACACTTGCGAGATCCTCATGACTCGTAAGGAGAACTCTCTTATGGGACCCTCACGGCTCATAAGATTTGAAAGTCTTAAGTCACAGAGACCTAAACCTGTGCTTAAGCGAAATCCCCTATACTCTTCGACAATGCCTTACAAGCGGCTCATACTGACCCTTGTATACAATCCACGGGCGCGGATGAGCATTTCCCCAGCAAAGTCCCACCCGTGACTAGGGATACGTCTGTATGATGAGCAACCCTTATAAGTCCTCTCGACTTATAAGGAGAAAGCTCTCTTGTAAGATCCTTACGACTTAGAGAGGAACATACACTTAGGAATCCTCACGATTCCTAGGGAGAAAATACACTTACAAGATCCTCACGACTTGTAGGGAGAAACACCTTTGTGAGACCCTTACGGCTCATGAAGTCAAAAGCCTTAGTTGACAGGACCCTAACCCTGTTTGCTAAGCCACCTTTGTTCAACATCGACAGAGGCAAATGATGATTCGCTCCTGGCCATATCCCAGTTGTAGTGGTGCTGATGCCGAAATCGGTGTCTAATATCAGATTTACGGCGAAAAGCCAGCAAGCCACACATGCATACGAAATAGCCGAAATGATGGGGCAACTTGCAATAAAAACAGCAAGTAAAAATGTATGCATGAAAAATAGCCGAAATGATGGGGCGACTCGCAATAAAAAAAGCAGCGAGTAAAAATGAAATAAATAGCCGAAATGATTGGGCACCGTGAAAAATAGCCGAAATGATAGGGCAATCGCGACCTCCGCGATATAAAAGCTAAAATGATAGAGCATCGCGGAAAAAGAAATAAAATAAAAAAAGAGAGAAAAAAAAGTTTTAATTTATGCCCTACAGGTGATGTTCCATCACACCCCGTATACAATCCAAGGGCATAAACAAAGGAGTGATCATACTTCCCCCCAGGTCTCATCAAAGAAAGAAGCTAAGTCTCGACGGGCCGCAAGCGACCTAGAGATCATCCCAACACCCATCTCGTAACAACGAACACAACTTCAGACAATGCGGAGCAGCGGCAACCCCTAGCTCCATGGCTCGGCAATATACATATCACCAACAGCCAAATCTCCCTTTCGTGAAATGCGGATACAATCAGCAAAATTCCTGGTTACGTGGAACGCGGATAACGTCACTCTTTGACCCCGTGGAAAACGTTCAGAGCGGATCCTGGTCCTCGCAGAGTACGGCAGTGAACCCGTGTAAAGCATCCAAAGCGGAGCCCAGTCCTCGCCGAACACGGCAGTGAACCCGTGTGAAGCATCTAGTGCAAAATTCCTGGTTACACGGAACGCGGATAACGTCACTCTTTGACCCCGTGGAAAACGTCCAGAGCGGATCCTGGTCCTCGCGGAGCACGGCAGCGAACCCGTATGAAGCATCCAGAGCGGAGCCTAGTCCTCGCCGAACACGGCAGTGAACCCATGTGAAGCATCTAGCGCAAAATTCCTGGTTACGTGGAACGCGGATAACGTCACTCTTTGACCCCGTGGAAAACGTCCAGAGCGGATCCTGGTCCTCGCAGAGCACGGCAGTGAACCCGTGTGAAGCATCCAGAGCGGAGCCTAGTCCTCGCCGAACACGGCAGTGAACCTGTATGAAGCATCTAGTGCAAAATTCCTGGTCACGTGGGACGCGGATAATGTCACTCTTTGACCCCGTGGAAAACGCCCAGAGCGGAGCCTAGTCCTCGCCGAACACGGCAGTGAACCCGTGTGAAGCATCTAGTGCAAAATTCCTGGTTACGTGGAACGCGGATAACGTCACTCTTTGACCCCGTGGAAAACGTCCAGAGCGGATCCTGGTCCTCGCAGAGCACGGCAGTGAACCCGTGTGAAGTATCCAGAGCGGAGCCTAGTCCTCGCCGAACACGGCAGTGAACCCGTGTGAAGCATCTAGTGCAAAATTCCTGGTCACGTGGAACGCGGATAATGTCACTCTTTGACCCCGCGGAAAACGCCCAGAGCAGAGCCTGGTCCTTGCCAAGCACGGCAGTGAACCCATGTGAAGCATCCAGAGCAAACATCGGACTGTGGAGTCCTTAAAATCCACGGACTATGACGTCCTTAACCTCGACCGTAATGTCTTAAAACTAACAATCAACCACCCTGATTCTATATTGATTCCACCTTGGTTTAAGGGTACATCTCTTCACTCCTTTGATACCTGGCATTGTAATTCCTCAACGTCTTCAAAGAGGTGATGGGTCCCCGCAACCACACATCGAACTGTGGAGTCCTTAAATCCACGGACTATGAGGTCCTTAACCTTGACCACGATGTCTTAAAACTAATATCGGACTGTGGAGTCCTTAAATCCACGGACTATGAGGTCCTTAACCATGACCGCGATGTCTTAAAACTAACATCGGACTGTGAAGTCCTTAAATCCACGGACTATGAGGTCCTTAACCTTGACCGCAATGTCTTAAAACTAACATCGGACTGTGGAGTCCTTAAATCCATAGACTATGAGGTCCTTAATCTTGACCGTGATGTCTTAAAACTAACATCGGACTGTGGAGTCCCTAAATCCACGGACTATGACGTCCTTAACCTTGACCGTAATGTCTTAAAACTAACATCGGACTGTGGAGTCCTTAAATCCACGGACTATGACATCCTTAACCTTGACCGCGACGTCTTTAAACTACGATATTTTGAGCAACCCCTGACCCCGTGAAACACGGATAAGGGCGACCACATCCAGCACTTGCAGGTCCTCACGACCTGTAAGGAAGAAAACTCTCTTGTGAGATCCTTACGACTCTCAAGGGAAAACCCGCTTAAGAATCCTCATGATTCTTAAGAAGAACTTACCCCTATGGGATCCTCTCGACCTGTAAGGAGAAAAACTCTTTATGAGACCCTCATGGCTCATAAAGCGCAAAAATCTTAGGAAGCAGACCTTAACCCTGAATCCTAAGCCATCGCTGACTTACGAGGAGATCAAGATAAATTGTCCGCAAAACTCATTCAATGAAAGAGACACACCATTGAGAAGAAAAATGTATCTTTTATTCATAAACCAAAATGGATACAAAGTACAATTCATGAAAGAACAAAAAGAAGATACTCTCAGTCATGAGTATGTACAAAAACAGAAAAGAAAGGAAAAGATACAAGTTTTCAAGCCGGTGGGCGATTTAGCAGCTTGGTCAGCTCATCCCGCTTTTGCTGGGCCACGTCCTCATGATTTAAGATCGCCAAAAGACGGGCCTCCGCCTGAGCCTGCTGGGCCTGATATGAAGCAAGTCGAACTTCAAGCTCTTTCTCGGTGGCCTTATGAGCCTCGACCCTCTCACGAGTGAACGTAGCAGCTTTATCAAGAGTCACCACCTCCCTGATAGACTCTTGAAGTACCCGCCAGAGTTCATACGCTTTGTTGGCCTTGGCGGTAAGATTAGCGTGAAGCTCGCTCAGCGCCTTGGAAGCTAGCTCCCTCTCCGAGAATTTACGGCCGAGCCTCTTCTCACACAACAATGTGTTCGCCACGGCAACCTCGGAAACAGGACATATACGCTCAAGGCCGTATAAACGAGCCTCCAGTCGACAGCAACAGTCGATTTGAAACGCGCTCATATCACCTGGTATGGGAAGCAACAAAAAGTTCTCGGTGTACATCCTATCAAGCATGCATTCGCAACTATATGAATATCCGAAAAGAAATAATACCCGAAGCTCGGATATGCATGCAGCATAGTAACAGTGTTCGCAATTAAAGAAAATTCTCATGGGAAGAACACAAAGTTCATTTATGCAAGCAAAAACATACATACGGATACCCAACACACATTAAAGTTCTACGTAAAGCAAGCGAAAACTAATTTGAAGGTACTACATTAGCGGGAAAAGGTCGCCGAATAAAGGATCGGTAGCGCAAGGGTTGACAAAATAAAAGACAAAATTCTCCATCTCTCTCTCCGCTCTCTTCAACACGTCAAAGCGCCGGTTCTCGCGAGGAGTTGCTCCCCACCGATTGGTGCTACGTTCGTCCGCAAAAGCAGACATAACAGCCCGACGGGCTCTTATTTCGCTCAAAAGGTGAACCGAGCGATCTTTCAAAGCTTGAGTGATTAGGTACGCTTCGTGAAAGCTCGCGATCTTTTCTTCGGCCGCGTCAAGTATCGCCAGGGTCATCTCCGCCGGGTGAGGAGGGACGTCGGCAAGCACGGCAGCAAGAATCATCCAGAACCAGAGGGAGCCCATTAGGAGAGGAGACCCCCTGCGGATCGAGAGTTCATACGCCGCGGAGTCGCATTCATCGTCGGTAAGGAGGGGATCCACCAATCGGGCGGCGAAGCGGGGGATCGTCTCCTCAATTGGAACTTCCTATGGCTGTCGACGAGCATGAGGGTAATTGCAGGCCATGGCGCTCGGTTGTTTCTCAAGACAAATCACACCAAAATGAAAATAAATCTCTTTGTGAAGAGAAAAGAAGGCTATGGCCTCAGATATAAAGAGGTGCATTAAGTGTTGAGCGCAGAAAATTTTGCATGTTAAAGCTATTCCCAAGGCCTAAAAAGGAAAGGTATCGGAAATCAAGGAGATAGAACTATTTCCAAGGCTACTTTTCTGCATCTGATATTGTGCACTAAAAATATGGCGTTGGAAAGTTTTTTGAACAGTTTCATCAAAAGGACCCCACGTGTGGAGCACGTGAGCCTCAAACTCGACGTGCACTAAAAAATGGATTAGCACCCTGCGTATTAGAAGCGCCAACAACAATAATAGCAAAATGATAAAATCCCACAGAAAGGCATGCAAACATACAAAGACATAATAGAACTTATCATTCATACTTTAAGAAGTTCATACAAAATAAAGAGAACACGTTTACAATGGTAAGACCTCAGACGCAGGGCACGGATTGAGAAACTCCAGCTTAACTTTGTCCAAGATCCTCTAAGCATTTCGAACCTCCCGAGTATGTTTTCTCTCACGATCATAAGTCTCGGGGTCCTCGCGAATGTCCTCCACCCTTCGATAGGCTGCAAGTACGGCCGACTGCTGAAATGCCTGGTGCAAGAGATCAATGAGGTTGTCACGCCTTCTCTTCGAGATTAGACTCATCAGATACACTGAATGTATCTTGTCCTCGGCAGCGTCCAATGCCCTGAGCGGTACACCGGCGCAGAAGAGAGGAAGCGCCTCCCAAATCGCCAGCACGATGAGTCTCAAAAGAGGAAAGCGACGGGGGAGTAGCCGATGGTTGTACTCGTCAAAGCGGCTCATAATCTCAGCACACTGAGCATTGGTGAACTCCTGGTTCTGACTGCGGCCCAGTGCACGAATGTTCCCATAGGAAATGATTTTGTCAAGACCGTACATATGGGCATCCATAATACCTGAAATAAAGGTCATGAGAATTATTACAAAGCTACTGTTCCATTAATTACAGAATGACAACCTAGGGCAAAGAGACCCTAAGAAGCCTTCATAGGAAGAACTTAGTCCTTCATAGGAATTAAATTCCTTATTAAGAAAAAAAAAGGGGGATTAAATTCCCAAAAGCATTTTTTCCGTGAAGGGAGTTAAACTCCATGGATCATTGTCTTAGTCTTAAGAGATCTACTGTTGAAGATTAAGTGGTTTCACACTTTGGTTAAAATGCTTGAAGAAAAATGGGTTCTTTGTTAAAAAAAAAGGAGTGAAACCCTTGACATGGATTTAAAATTCAGAGAGTTTTGTCAAAATGAAGGTGCTTCGATCACCATTACCTGAGGAAGAAGGGTCACTTGAACAGAGTTAAACTATGAAGAGTTCGAAGCAAAGAGCTAAGCTCTAGAAACGAGAATTAAATTCTCAAGGGAAAAAGTTCTCAAAGGAGGAAGACAGGCAAAGTGGAGGCGTCTCTGAAATGACCCCTATATTTATAGAATGTGATGAAAACGCCTCATCTACCCGAGTACCTAGAGGAATCCAACGGTCACAAAAAGTGACAGCGCTGCACACACGTGCAGACACGTGAGAACAACGCTGTGGGGGCATTTGTTTCCTGACTTAAAATCAGGAAAGCTTACGAAGAAGGCATCACGTGCTAGCACGTGACCAGCAGTCACGTGTTGGCACGTGACATTTAAAAGAATCGGTAAAGGCAGATTCAGCTCCTTGATTAAATCAAAGAAAAGGCTCCAGAAAGGGTCACGTGCTCACACGTGACCAGGGGTCACGTGTTGGCACGTGACGGTTGAACAGCGGCTAGAAAACAGAGCGCAGAAAATAGAAGAAAGTTCATTCCAGGGGGTCACGTGCCTACACGTGATCAAGGGTCACGTGGTCACACGTGACCGGCTTGCAAAGCCTCTCTATTTAACAGAATTAAATTCTGAACAGCATTCGAATCTTTCCAAAGGAGAATGATTATTTGGAACCGATTGGATTAAAAATCTAAAGGTGATTAAATATCACCTATCTATGGAAAAATCTTGAACTTGGAAAGATTTCCCCTTAAAATCTAACCGAAATAACAAAGGGAAATCTCTGGATTTAAAATCCAATGGTGAATAAAATTCACCTAATAATCCAAAGGACCAGATGAATGATGAATGCAAATCAGATCTCTGAATGAATGCAAATCAAATCTCTCAATGAAAGATTCACTAAAACTAATTGATTCTGCTCCTTCTCCTATAAATAGGAGCCAACAGGGATACATACAGAAGGAGACAGAGAGAGGGATATACAGAAAGACAGAGATATATATAGAGAGAAAATAGAGCCTCAAGACTTTGGAGGAATTTGGATCTTCTGCAAAAGAAAACCTTAGGTAAGAAAGGAGAGGTTTTTTTAAAAAGAGAATTTAATTCTCAAAAAAGTTTAACTCTGATATTAAGAAGAAGAACTTAGTTCTCTCTTTAGCAGAAGATCTGCAAAGAGCACATCTCCCCATGAATTGAGAATTTAACTCTCATTGGGTTGAGATCCTGCCATGCATATCCAAAGCATAGAGAGGGAATGGAAATTTGAGAATTTAATTCTCATAGAATTATAGGAATTTAATTCCTTTGAATTAAAGTTAGGGTTTAACCCTATGTTATAGGAATTTAATTCTTTCAAAATGAACAAAACTAGGGTTTAGCCCTAACTGAGAACATAATTCTCTCAAACTCATAGGAATCTAATTCCTTTAAGAAAAGAAACTAGGGTTTAACCCTATCAAGAATATAATTCTTCAAAAGTTTAGGGTTTAACCCTATCAACAGAACTTTAACGCATACAGAGACCCGCCGAATAAAACTCTGAAGTAGGCACCTCACGTGTTACCACGTGACTCCTAAAAGAGAACTTTGAGGCAATGCCTCACGTGCCCCATGTGATCTCTAAAGCACACAAAAGAAAAAGAAACAGAAAAGAGCTTTAGGGCGCACTCACGTGCCGACACGTGACCCCTAATGAACATTCTAACAGATCAAAGCGCAAGCCCCCATCACGTGCCCACACGTGATGGCTTTTAGAATTAAAAGTGTTAAACACTTATCTGTAGAACAAAATAAAGGGAAACAGGGCGCTATCACGTGCTATCACGTGACCCCTTGGCTGAAGCTTTAACGGACAAGCACCAAAATGCCTATCACGTGACAGCACGTGATGCTCCGAAGTATTCAATACTTTTGACAGAATAAAATGAATTGAGGGCGCCATCACGTGCTACCACGTGACCCCTCTTGCCTTAGTGTTTAACACTAGAGTTGAAACTTCTATATCCAGTGTTCAACACTGATTTTCTTAGTGTTTAAACACTAATTTGGAAAACTCTATTTACAGTGTTTAACACTGACTTTCTTAGTGTTGAACACTAACTTGGAAAACCCTGTTTCCAGTATTTAACATTGATCTGCCTTAGTGTTAAACACTAATTTGAAATCTCCACTGCCAGTGTTTAACACTAATTTGTTTTAGTGTATAAACACTAATTTGAAAGCCCTGTTGCTGGTGTTTAACACTAACTATCTTTTATTGTTAAATACTAACTTGTCAATCTCATTCTCAGTGTTCAACACTGATTGATCTTTAGTGTTTAACACTAACTTTAGCCCCATTGGCTAAGTGTCTAGAGGCAAAGCCTCTCCTCTAATGGACCAACAGAGGGCTAATATCCTAAACATGATTGGACTTAGCCCAAGCTGGCCATCAGTCCTCAATTCAAATTCAACTGAGCCAATGGGCTCATAATATAATTAATTGGTCTTGGTTCCAAATTAGACCAAAGACTGTTCAATCTACCTTGGTTTAAGGGTACATCTCTTCATTCCTTTGATACCTGGCGTTGTAATTCCTCAACGTCTTCAAAGAGGTGATGGGTCCCGATGACCACATATTGATACGGACTGTGGGGTCCTTAAATCCACGGACTATGAGGTCCTTAACCTTGACCGTGATGTCTTAAAACTAACGCCGGACTGTGGAGTCCTTAAATCCACGGACTATGAGGTCCTTAACCTTGACCGTAATGTCTTAAAACTAACGCCGGACTGTGGAGTCCTTAAACCCACGGACTATGAGGTCCTTAACCTTGACCGTGATGTCTTAAAACTAACATCGGACTGTGGAGTCCTTAAATCCACGGACTACGACGTCCTTAACCTTGACCGCAACGTCTTAAAACTAACACTGGACCGCAATGTCCTTAAACTACCTATTGACCGCAACGTCACTAAACTAAACAACATGGCTCCCTTAATGGCTCTATTGTTGGATCTAAATGACCCCGTTAAGTCAATCTTAGTCTAAAAAATAGACTAACGTGTCCTTAACAAACGTTTAAGTCGATCTTAGTCTCCAATGAGGCTAACGAATCCTTAAACCCAAACCCCCAAACCCAAATTTAAGATAATACGGATTTGGACTAGTCCACGCCCTACGGGCGATGACATAATTCAGTCTCCGTATACAATCCCGGGTAGCTAAACACAAAATAAACACACACGACACAAAGTGACCATCTGGAGAAGGAGAAAGTGGTTACCGCGACGCGGTAGCGTAATTAACTGCAGGGGCTTGCGCCTGCAGGGAAGAGCGTCCCCACAATCAAAAACCCCTCAAGCGAGGGGGAATCTGACGAAGTCTTCTACATCGGACGCATCCGTCTAAACCTTCGATACACGGTGCCATAAATCAACTTAGCATTTTCGGAGAGGTAGACGGATAGCACCAATTAGCATCTGCCCTGAACCTCAGGCGAGACGTCAGCCGCCGCGCCGTTGTTCGGAGGGGAACAGTGGTAAACCCGAGATGTCTTCGAACACATCCATGAAATCTCGAAAAATAGCTGGTGCTTCTTCTTTATCAACTTCCATCGACGAAAGAACATTAGTTGTTGTCCTAGCCTTAAACTCGACTGGCCCGACAGAACTGCTTCCTCCAGTAAAGATAAAATCTGGATGTCCGGGAATCTGGAAAATTACTTTCTTTGCCCAACAATCAATGTGAGCGTGGAAAGTGGCGAGAAAATCCATTCCCAAGACAACTTCATAGCTGGCGGTATCAATCACCAAGAAATCTGCAAACAGCTCCCGTCCGCAAACAACAACTGCACAATCCTTACAATCTCTACTAGATATGATCTTCCCATTCCCAGTGTGTATGTCCCAGCAACTAGATAGGGTCGTGAAAGCAATCGAGTGTGTAGCAATAAACTTGGACGACATAAAACAATGGGATGCACCAGAATCGAATAACGCTAATGCGGGAAAACCATGAACAAGTAGAATACCTGAAACAATTTCTCCTGAAGCCTTGGCTTCCTCAGCCGTCAAGGTAAATGCTCGAGCTTGATTGGGTCCCTGAGTCAGCTGCTTCTGTCCCTGAAACGGTTTCTGCGGTGGTCTCTGAACATCATCCTTCGTGCGAAGCCTTGACGGACAAGCGTTGATAGTATGATCCGCCGATCCACAAACCAAACAGAGTCCCCGCATCCTTCGACAATCTCTTTGCACATGTCCGGGTAAATGGCAGTAGTCACAAATCACGCTCCTTCTTTGATCAACGACAACATGCTTCTTCATAGGTGTTACTCCACGTCGATTCACCGGAATATCTCTGCGTATATGCGCTCGGTTCGGTGCAAATGCCGGCTTCCGTACTGTAACTGCTTGCTGCTGCGAACTCCCAGTCTTCATAGATAGGCTCTGCTACTCTCGGGCCGCTCTAAGTACTTGTAAGAAAGTGGTCAAACCCAGGGATACAATTTGCCTCTGGATGTCCACATCCAAACTGCGCATGAACTTCCTTGCCCTATCAGCATCGTTGGCAACCAAAGGTCTAGCGAATCTACTGAGCCGCGTCCACTCAGCTGCATGTACATCCACAGGTGCACCATTCTGCTTCAAACTGATGAACTTTTCTTTCATTTCCTCCCGTGCAGTCTGCGGGAAGAACTTCTCCAAGAAACTCTTCGAAAAAACCGCCTAACTGATCGGCTTGGGCAAGCGGATCTTTTCCACAAGCCACCATTCACGGGCATAGTCCACCAACTGGATGCGTACCACATCCACCCTCTTATCCTCTGGGATCTGTGCCGCAACGAGTAAATTCTTCGTATCAACCAGCCACTGCTCCGCTGGCAACGGCTCTTCCAGGCCAGTAAAGACAGACGGACCCAGTCTCCTGAAATCTGCCACGATACCCACACGATCAACTGGTCTGGCCACAACATTGTTCACGGACTGCTGGATGGTCCGCAAACCTTCCTGAAAGCTTCAGCTTGCTGATGGTTCAGCTCGGTCTGCCGCTTCTGATTCTCCAGCATTCCTCGGATTACTCCAAGCAAAACGGCTTCGTCAACACGCCTCTGGTACGTTTTCAGATTCTTGTCTGCCATGTTCCTGAAATCAAAACACCGAAAGGATTAGTATGATAACAGATTCAAAATATAGATCAAGAATATGAATCAAGACTAGAACCCCAAGTTACTTAAATAGAGTACCGCATTGTAACCATGCCGCGGTACATAGCTACAATCACATAACTCCACCCAAGTCGCCTAAGTTCTAGAGATAAACAATAGGAAACCAGGTTTCGAGTCGAGATGCAAAAGAGGTTTGCATATCGTCAAAGTAGAATCAGGAGGAAGTTAAGATTCAAAAATGGTAAGACGGTAAGGTGGCAGGACATGTTTCATAATCACGAGTATTCTGATTCGTGTATTGGGTCCAATACCCAACTACAAAAGAATCAAACCCGATTAACCTAGATCTTATTCTCTGATACCAAACAAACCCTGTCACGCCCCGCTTCCCAGAGTACGCTAAGATAGGCACGTTACAGAGCCAACCATGCTACCTGTGGATAGGAAATATCCTTCCACAGTCACATTACGGCTGTAGAGATATCAAGAACAATAATAATAACTATCTAATACATGTCCACAAGCCAGAATAACGAGTCAAGAATAAAATAATGCGGAAGCAAAAAGATCCAATACAAGAATAAACTGGAATGTACGTCCCATAATGCGGGCTCACATCAGGAATGAAAATACTGAAAGGAAAAATAAACTAACTACTAACAAGTTCTCACTGCTCGGCCTGCTTACTGAAAAACTCCTACTCGGCCTGCAGCAAAGGTAGAGAATCTGGGCCATGCAAAACCCAGACGTCAGTGCGTCATAATATTAAGCAATAATATAAACAGGGGTAGCAAGACATACAGGTATGAGTACGAACAGTAAAACAGGTATATCGGTAATATAAATGAGGACAGTGAGGGTAATGTGCAGTGAGTAATCTAAACTGGTCTATTGGGTTAACTACTCTCAAGTCTTTGAAATCAATTTGATGAATCATCGATGCAACTCAATAGTATCCCGTGCATGCCCGGGACCACGGTCAAGATTCTCGGGCTGAATCCGAGACGTGTCGCAAGGCAGTAAAAGGTAGTAGGTAACGATGAATGATGTCAGCGGCATCATCCCGGGGCTGGCCTAGCCCATAAGACTGATCGGTAAAGGTATCGAACTGTCGAGTTACAAGTCAGGTTTCATCATTGATTTCCCGATACCCCCAGGTTATGTATGCAAGTCAGGTATTAATAAATTTAGAGCTAATACCAACACAGGATCAAGCAGGTACGGGTTTGTCTGGATAGACAACAGGAAATGTCCGTAGGGACAACATGTCAAGTTTGTCGGCATTAGTAGCAAGATCAGGTAACAGGTCAAGCTGTGGTACATCAGGTCATGTCAGGTAGTGAACAAGTATCAATCATGTCAAGAAGTGCACAGGTATCAAGTCGTATCAAGTAGTAGGGTATCAAGTCATGTCAGGGGGTGCACAAGTGTCACGTGGGTGCTCAAAATCAAACTATACTAAGCATGGGTACATAAAACAAGTATGGGATACCAATGTAACAATAAAATAGAATAATGTGATGTGGTATGCAAATAGGTAAAGATTCAAACATATGGATGCACAGTTATCGATTAGGGTTAAAGTTATAGTTCCAACACTAATTAGGATACACTTTATCAAATATGGAATGTTAATATCACACTATTATTTCTTAATATGATCTATGGATGCAATTATTTATATTCTAAATGAGATGGATGAAAATGGGTATCCGAAACATTATGAAAATTATCAAATGGTAATGTGGGATATACAACTAAGCAATATGTGATATAAATATTGGTATGGATGCATTGTAATGTAATCTACTATGTAATAAAATCAGTTTTCATATTCTAGATCTAAATGATATAAACAAATGCAAATGGAACATCGAAACGTGATAAAATGAAACATGTGGTATTAGATTTAAACTACAGGTATAATCTATATTTAACTAGGCATTAAAATAATTTAAATAGCATGTAGCAAGATTAACTTGCCTAGACGGATCAAGAATGAGTGTGTACGGAACGTCTCACGTCGGCGAAATGTCGCGACGCGCGTACGGTACACGGAACGGTTCCAAACAACGCACCAAGGTGATCACACAAGTCAGGCACGTTCACTGGCTCGTCGGGATCGTCGACGTCACGTCCGGCTCCGGTGATCTACTGTAGACAGAAACAGGTAAAGAAAAGAAAGAAAAGAAAGAAAGAAGAAAAAGGAGGGGAAGAAGGGATTGAGAAGAAGAGAGGCTCACTGTGGTTCAGAGAAGAGTCGAGAGGGTGTCGACGACGTCGACGGAGCTCCGGCGAGGCGATCTACAGAGACAGAGAACAATTGAAAAAAAACAGAATGAAGGAAAGAAAAGAAAGAAAGAAGGAAGAAGGGAAAGAAGAGGGGGTGCTAGGCTCACCGGGTTGCACCGAATTTGGGACGAGGGGTGACGACGAGATCACTCCGGCGAACCTCATCGGCGGTGTAGTGGTGTGCAGGGCTCGGGTCTGCTTCAGGGTGTGTGCAGGGCTCGGTGAGACGAGAGAGGAGGTGAAGGCGATGAGTGTGAGGAGGCGGCGAGATCGGGAAGGGCGTTGTCGGGGGCTTTGGGCGACGGCGAGGTAGAGGCAGGCGGGTTAGGGTTCACGGTTGTGGGTTTAAAGAAAATTGAGAGAGGAAGGAGAGAGAGCTGTGTTTTAAATATATATGAAAGAGAGAGAATAAAAGCGAGAGGAGAGAGAGGGATTCTGAGAGAGAGAGAGAGGAGATCGAGAAGAGAGAGAGAGAGAGATGCGTGAACAGTGAGGAGAGATAGATTTGTTTGTATATGGGGAGAGAGAGAAATGAAGAGGGGAGGAGAGAGAGAGAGAGGTAAAGAAGAGAGAGAGAAAGGAAGAGGGGAGGAGAGAGAGAGGTAAAGAAAAGAGAGAGAAAGAGAAAGAAAAGGAAGAGAGAGAGATGCGAGGGCCCACATGACAGCGAGAGAGAGCTGGAGAGAGGTTGGGAAAGATTTGAAAAAATTTAAAAAGATTTTAAATTTAAAAAGGATTTTAATTTGTTATCGAAAATCTTCTGAGCTGTTAAAAATAAATTTTACATGAACTTTAATAATTTTAAATAATTAGAATTTTGGCTGGATACAAAAGTATTTCAAAACGCACCCGGGTCGGGTCTAAAAATTCAGATTTTAAATACGAAAAATATATGCAACTTTCAAAATTCAAAATGAATGCTCTGGTAATGAAAATGCATACCCCCAAGAACAGATGCACGTACGTGCGCGTAGCCATCCAAACACGTCCGTTTCACTGAACGGGACGAGATCAAGATACGCGGATGCTACCACGGGATTAAGGGTATCATGCAGGCTATGAAATGCAATTTTAAATTATATTACATGACCTAAAATGTTAAATGGTAAAATATGCGATGCTAGATAAAAAGCCAGTATGTACTAATCATGAGATGCACGTCTACGTAACAAGTCATGGTAATTGATAACTTTGAATCAAAACAGGTTCAAGCAAGCGGGTCGGGTCGAATGCAATGTAAAATGTAAAATACCATTCGCACCCAAACACGATAAATCAATAAAATACCACAGATAAATAAATACGGGAACTGGAATTGGTATAAATGAACTAGGTTGTTACACATTTCCTGATGTGAGCCCGTATTTGGGAAGAATTTTTCCAGATGTTTTTGTTTATTAGATTTATTGCTTCCGCATATTATTTCTTGACTCGTTTATTCTGGCATATGGACATGTACTAGATAGTTTATTTTATTTCTACTGTTGTTGATATCTTATAGACAGCCGTAATGTGATTGTGGAGGGGTGTTTCCTAGCCATAGGTAGCATGGTTGGCTCTGTCACGTGCCAATCTTAGCGCACCCTGGGAAGCGGGGCGTGACAGTTGTTGAAATTGGTGCTGGTGTTGTTCGGGGAATCCATTACCTTGAAATGAAAAATTTAGGTTAGGACAGATTCAAAATATATGAAATGATAAGATTCAAGGAACATGAATTGTAAAGAATGTTTTAGTTGCTGGTTCTTGTGTTATATTGCTTAGGTTGTTCACGCAGAACAGAACTGCATTGTAGTGTTCCATACAGCTTTGACCTGCATGGGCCGCCAACAAAACCTGTCACGCCTCGTTTCCCGGTGTACGGCAAACGGGGCACGACTGGCCGCTATGTATTTACTCTAAAGTAAATACGCTAAGGTATCTAAGCAATATAAAAGAAATATACACAAGAGACAAATGTAATGAAACAACAACTTTATTTATTAACATTCTTTTGTACAATGCATAGAAAAGTAAATACATCTGAATGAAAGCAATGCCTAAACAATGGCATAACAGAAAAGAAAATACTGAAGTGAAATGTGTATAAGTGTAACTACAGCTCGGGATCTTCAATAAACTGGTCCAAATTTTCAGTGCTGGGCTCGATCTCTGGAAGGTCCGAAACACCTGACGACATTCCAAAAAGAAAGAAAGAGAATGTCGTCAGCGAACAAATCGCTCGGTAGGTCCCAAAAATAAGGGAGAAATAGAATAGACAGAGAGTAAGAGAGAGAGTGTAGATTTTAAAGTTGTATTTAGAGTTAACGTTGTTGTTTGTAACTTGGTATAGAAGGATGCCAGTGTGTACGAGAGAAGTCTCTATATGCCAGAGACTAGAGGCAAATGGAAGTACAAGACCCCGTTAGAAAGCCCGGAACAATGGCATGGTATTCAGGTTAGGTGTCTTAAATCTTGCAGTCTCGTGCCACTTCTAACACCTTTCGTACCAATTGTTGGGTTTGCCTAACACCTCACAAGGGTTTGTAATGCATCAATCATGCTACAATTTAATTTTTTAGGGTGCTAAGCAAACTAGCCTAGGATCAAACTAGAAATTTAAAGTAACAAAGTAGTATCTCATACTACAATAAGAGTCTAACACTAAGTGAAGTAAATACAACCTTTATAGACCTCCTTGCTAGACTCTTTGGTTCAGCTCGCTGTATAGACGGGTCCGCTCGAGTCCTTCTTTGTTCACGACGATCCACCGCGGAGTTCCTTGGTTCAAGCTCCTTGCTTCACTAGAACAAGTAGAAGTGATGCAAAACAATCTAAACTAGTGGGCTAAACTAGTGTAGATTGGTGATGTGGGTTTGGATCTCACTTAAAAATCTTTTTTTTTATCTCCTTCTCTCACTAATCAAGAGGTAGTAAGGTAATGGGGAAGAAGAAGAAGGAGGAGGCTAAGCAAGCTCAAGATAATGTTATGCCAAAAAGAAAAAGAATAAACAATATATGAGAGAGTCTACTCACTCATAACCATGGTTGAAAAATATCTAGATATTTTGTTAACTAGTTAAAGAATAACTGTAGGGAATAAATCATGGTTAAGTGTAGAGACTAAACCATGGTTTAAGTATAGTAATTAAACCATGGTTCAAGTCAAAGTCAGCAATGGAAGTGTGTAGAAACTAAGTAACCATGATATAATCCTAATTAATTCTTTAATCAATAATCAAAATAAATAAATATTTAAACCATGTGATTCTTGCATAGCCAACTCCAATGTATTATCACCATGACACATGTATGCATGCATGTGTGCATTCATATCAATCATATGTACATACATACATTCATGCATACAATAAATAAATAAAAGGTTATAAGTGAAAAGACTAATGGTCATTAATATTAAATCAACAATTGATTTAATATACCGGTCATATCTCATACGACCCAACCAAAAGAAAGCGCCAGATTACAATGCGGTATCACATACATGCATTTAATCAGGCACCCGCGCATATCTTCATATGCACCCCACATATTTTCGCCTAAGCTAGGTAACCCCTTTATGGGACTCTAAGACTCGTCAATATGCCGGCAGTAGGCGATGATCATATCAAACACCCACAAGCCGCAAGCGGTCAGCTAAACGTAACGGCCACCCGGGTATTGAGCGAGCAGAAGAAAAACAAGCAAACCTGTCAAAACTCCTGTTGAGCCAACCGATAACACTTACAGTACAGTCCGGTCTCTTCTTCAGATATGCTGCATATTAAGTCTAGGGATGGCATGCCGATATATGGCCTATAATCAAACCGAGATACTACTGATAACATTTATTAGTAAATCTCAATAGCCCTGGTCAGGGACTTACTGATATAGCCAATCGAGCACAGCGCAACATCAACCCCCAATACCGGGAGAGACGAAACCCCTCCTATTGCTCATTACCTCCACATATCTCGGGACTGTACCCAAAAGCCATCAATTTGCACGACTCAGCAGAGCCGTGGTAGGGTGGTAATCAAAGCACAGTGGGAGAACACATAAGACTCTATGACGATCTCGGGTCTACAGACTAACATGTACCAGTGTCACCTGAGAACTGCTATCCGACGATAGATATAATACCATATAGGAGTTCTCGATGAGTCCGTCCAGTGTACCCGGTCTCCACTGAGCACCCGCATATGATCTCGATGTCAAACATCAATGGATGTGGGAACACCCATCGCCCATCTGATGGGTATAGTATCGTATAAGCTAGTCTACTCTGGAATATCGATGCCCCGTCTCGATACACCCATGACTAGGGACATTTCAGGATATGCTTATGAACTACACATGTCCCACTAGTATTATCTCCATCATAACCACAACAGTCAAGCAAATATCCTCAGGGCTTTATCAACATGTACAAATGAATAAAAGCATGATCAAGTGAACATATCAGAAAAAGTGTAACCAGATAGCATACTATCATGTCGAGCAAGAAAGTACTCTGCATATATATATATATATATATATATATATATATATATATATACATCCACTATCATATAATGGCCTCTAGGGCATACATATATCCAACAATCTCCCATTTGCACTAAGGCCAGTTATTGGCGTATCTCATACCCAACATCTTAAAAAGTCGCTCATGCTGCGGCTGAGGGAGGGCCTTGGTGAGTGGATCCGCAGTGTTATTCTTTGTATCTACTATCTGAATCTCGATCTCGCGGCGATCAACTATCTCCCGGATCAAATGAAAACGCCTCAGGATGTGTCTGGATCGCTGATGGGACCTGGGCTCCTTGGCTAACGCTATAGCCCCATTATTATCATAATACAATGGTATTGGATCAATAATGGTTGGAACTACTCCTAGCTCCGAGACGAACTTCCTCATCCAGATGGCTTCCTTGGCGGCATCAATTGCAGCAATGTACTCAGCTTCAATCGTAGAGTCTGCAATGGTATCCTGTTTGGAACTCTTCCAACTCACTGCCCCTCCATTGAGGGTAAATACAAACCCATAGATAGATTTGTTGTCGTCCTTATCACTCTGGAAGCTCGAATCAGTAAAGGCCTCCATTTGGAGATCTCCGTTACCATACACCAAGAACAATTCTTTAATCCTTCGCAAGTACTTAAGAATGTTCTTCACAGTTGCCCAGTGATTCTCCTCTGGGTTGGACTGATACCTGCTTACTACACCTATTGCATAAGCTACATCAGGGCGTGTACACAACATCGCATACATTATAGATCTTAGGGCTGAAGCGTAGGGTATAATGCTCATGCGAGCTCTCTCTTCATCAGTCTTTGGGCAAAAGTCCTTGGAGAGAGTGACTCCATGGCAAGCGGGTAAGGCACCCCGCTTGGAGTCTTCCATACTAAACCTCTTTAGGATGGTGTTGATGTACCTGGTTTGGGACAATCCCAATAACCTTTTGGATCTATCCCTATAGATCTGAATGCCCAATATGTACGTGGCATCACCCAGGTCCTTCATGGAGAACCTTTATGATAAGAATGATTTGACCGTCTGCAGCATAGGAATCTCATTTCCTATCAGAAGAATGTCATCTACGTACAATACGAGGAATGTAACAGCTCTTCCTACAGTCTTCTTATAAATACAAGGTTCAACTGGATTTTTGATGAAATCAAACTCTTTGATAACATCATCAAAACAGATGTTCCAACTCCGTGATGCCTGCTTTAATTCATAAATGGATTTAAGCAATTTACATACTTTCCCGCTGCTCCCACTGTCAACGAAGCCCTCTGGCTGATCCATATAAACGCATTCTTCTAAATCACCATTTAGGAATGCAGTTTTAACATCCATCTGCCAGATTTCATAGTCGTAGTGAGCAGCAATAGCAAGTAGGATCCGAATGGATTTAAGCATGGCTACGGGAGAAAAGTTTCGTCATAGTCCAGACCTGGTCTTTGACGAAATCATTTCGCCACAAGTCTTGCTTTATAGGTCTCCACCTGCCCATCTACACCAATCTTTCTTTTAAAGATCCATTTGCACCCCATGGGTTTTACCCCAAGGGGTACAACGTCCAAAGTCCATACTTTGTTGGTGTACATAGACTCCATTTCAGATCTCATGGCATCCAGCCACTTCACAGAGTCTCTACTCGTGATAGCTTGCTGAAAACTGGTAGGATCATCATCCTCCATGATGCAATCTTCTCTATCACCATCAATGAGGAAACCGTAATACCTCTCCGGTGGGCGAGAAGTCCTACCAGATCTACGGAGTGGCTGAGGTCCATTAGTTTATGTTGCAACAGTTGGTTCAACCAAGTCGTCATTTGTAACTTGTGTCTCTAGAACCTCTTCTAGATCTACCACACTACCATCAGTATCATTTGTAAAAAATTCTTTTTCTAAAAATATGTCATACTGAGAAACAAACACCTTTTGTTCCTCGTGCTAGAATAGATATCCATAGGAATTCTTTGGATACCCCCACAAAATTACACATGACTGACCGTGTCTCGAGTTTGTCCGGATTTTTCTATTTGACATAGGCCGGACAACCCCAAATCTTAACTCGTTTAAGAGATGGTCTCTTCCCATGCTATATCTCATATGGCGTGGTAGACACGGTTTTGGTTGGAACCATGTTCAATAAAAACGCTGCAGTCTTCAATGCATACCCCCAAAACGAGACGGGTAACTCAGCATCACTCATCATAGAACGTACCATATCTAATAGGGTCCAATTCTGTCACTCTGACACACCATTGTGCTGTAGTGTGTAAGGAGGAGTGGGCTGAGAGAGAATCTCATTCTCTTCTAGAAAGTCTGCAAATTCTGTACTGAGATAGTCCCCACCTCGATCTGATTGAAATATCTTAATACTCAATCCGGTTTGTTTTTCTACTTCAAGTTTGTACTCAGTGAATTTCTCAAAAACTTCAGACTTATACTTTAGTAAAAACACATGACTAAACCTTGAGAAATCATCAGTAAAAGTTATGAAGTAAGAAAAACCGCCTCTAGCCTGTGTAGACATTGGCCCACATACATCACTATGTATGAGGGCTAAGAGCTGAGTAGCTCTTTCTCCGTGTCCTATAAACGGAGATTTGGTCATTTTACCCTTGATACAAGACTGGCAACTTGCATAAGATTTATATTCAAAAGGGTTTAAATATCCATCTTTATGTAGCTTGTTTAGTCTTGTTTTGTTAATATGACCAAGTGTACAGTACCAAAGAAAAGTGTAACAACCCTGTTTCGCCCAATCAGAGCAAAGCTCTGTTTGAATTCAAAATTCAAATCTTTGAAGCAAAGCTTCAAATCCAGCGCGCAGCGCCCAAGAAGGCGCGCCCAATCAGAGCAAAGCTCTGTTTAAAGGAAGCAACGCTTCAGCTGCACTGCGCTCTGCGCTAAGTGACACGTGTCAGCGCAGATGCGCTAGCGCAGTTGCGCTGCGCTCTGCGCTGCGCGACACGCGTCAGCGCAGATGCGCTAACGCAGTTGCGCTGCGATCTGCGCTGTGCGACACGCGTCAGCGCAGATGCGCTAACGCAGTTGCGCTGCGATCTGCACTGTGCGACACGTGTCAGCGCAGATGCGCTAGCGCACTTGCGCTGCGCTCTGCGCTGCGCGACACGTGTCATGCGCTGGGGTATCCGCGCCCAACTGAATTAAGATTTCATGAAATCTTTTCTGTTCTTTCCAGAACTAGAAGACTTTCTTCGGCCTCTGGATCAAAGATCCAACAGTGGGAAAACTCCCAAAAATCATTCAAGAAAGATCCCGTTAACAAATTCAACAAATTTATGGGGCACTATAAATAGGACCCCAGACCTCATTCAAAAGGCATCAAGAATTTTCTCGAAAAATCAAGAACCCTAAAACAGAGAAAACTCCGAGAAGAAAAAGGTAAAGAACCTTCATGAGGTAGAAAAAAAGGGGGGCCTTCTAATAGATCATTGATCTAAAAATAAGATCAATGATCTTTATAAAAAAAAAAGTGCTTTGCACTTCTTGTGAACCTTCGGTTCTGTAAAAACAACAAAAATAATAAAATAATAAAAGAATAGTGCTTTGCACTTTTAAGAACCTCTGGTTCTTCGAATAAAGAAAAATTTATTTTTCTTTGATCCAATTTAGACGAAGAAATTAAACAGTGCTTTGCACTTCCTTTCTTGAATCTAAAAGATTCTTAGTGCTTTGCACTTCCAATTTGCGCCGTTGCGCTCTTAAGAGAGCGCCACGTGTCGGCTATAAAACCATTTGCGCTAAGCGCTCTTAAGATAGAGCTTTGCTCTCTGGAATTAGCGCAACTCGCTGAGAGCGCGCCACGTGTCAGCAGCGCAATTGCGCCGCGCAACAGCGCAACGCGCTGCGCTAGTGCGCTTGCACTCATCAGAGCATGACACGTGTCGTCACCGTATGGACTTGCGCTCATTACTTAGCGCAAAGCGCAAATGCATTCAAAAGGGCCAAGCCCAACTAAGAGAAGGCCTAACAGGCTCAATAAAGCGTAAATGCATTATTTTAAGGGGCAGAGCCCAAATCAAAACAGATGCTTTGCATCATTTATAAATGGGCAGAGCCTAAACAGAATCTTCAGAATGCTGTGCATTTTTACCAGGGGCAGAGCCCAAATCAAACGAAATGCATTGCATCATTCATAAATGAGCAGAGCTCAGAATAGAGTGATGCTCTGCAGAGCCTAAATGCAATGCATTACTTAATAAAGTGTTGAACTGGACTTAGCCCAATCGTGGCCATAAGTCCTTAAATTAAATTGACTGAGCAAAATGGCTCTCCTAAATCAACTTACATCCGGTTCGAGGGTACATCTCCGAACTCCTTTGACATTCGTCGTTGTAATTCCTCAACGACGTCAAAGAGGTGACGGGTTCCATCGACCGCACATGGCAATGGACCGAAACGTCCCTAAACTAACATTGGACCGAAACGTCCCTAAACTAACATTGGACCGAAACGTCCCTAAACTAATAGCGGACCGAAACGTCCCTAAACTAATAATGGACCACCACGTCCCTAAAACTGGTGATGGACCACTACGTTCTTAAACTGGCAATGGACCGAAACGTCCCTAAACTAATATTGGACCGAAACGTCCCTAAACTAAAATCGGACCACCACGTCCTTAAACTGGAATATGGACCACCACGTCCCTAAACTGGAATATGGACCACTACGTCCTTAAACTGGCGACGGACCGAAACGTCCCTAAACTAATAATGGACCACCACGTCCCTGAAACTGGCAATGGACCGTCACGTCCTTAAACTGGCACAATAGAGCCCAAACGCTCTTTTGCCGGATCTAAACGGTCCCGTCTAAGTTGATCTTAGCCCCAAATACGGCTACCGCGTCCTTAGATATTTAAATAAATAATAAAACTCCCAAATCAACTTTGGTTCAAGGGTACATCTCTGAACTCCTCTGACGCCTGTCGTTGTAATCCCTCAACGACGCCGGAGAGGTGACGAGTCCCGACGGCCAGATAATTAAATCAATCATTGCGTCAAGTCGATCTTAGTTCAAAACAGGACTAACGTATCCTTGACAAACGTTTAAGCTAGTCTTAGCCGCAACGCGACTAATGCATCCTTAAACTAAAAAAACACCAAACTCAAATCTAAGCAAACACGGATTTGGACTAATCCACGTCCTACGGGCGACGCCATCACTAAGTCTCCGTATACAATCCACGGGCAACCACAAACAAAATAAACATACACGACACGAAGTGAAATTCTGGAGAAGGAGAAAGTTGTTACCGCAAAGCGGTAGCGTAATTAACTGCAGGGGCTTGCGCCTGCAGGGAAGAGCGTCCCCACAATCAAAAACCCCTCAAGCGAGGGGGAATCTGACAAAGTCTGCTACATCGGCCGCATCCGTCTAAACCTTCGATACACGGTGCCATAAATCAACTTGGCATCTTCGAAGAGGTGGACGGACTAAAACCAAATAGCATCTGCCCCGAACCTCAGGCACGTGACGTCCTAACGTCGCTGGCCGCCGTTCGGAGGGGAACAGATTCTGGCACGCCCGGTGGGACCTTTTCCTCTTTCCACTCCACACTTCGTGTGTCGTCTTCGCGAACCAATCGCGGTTTGTTAAATGGTTGTCCTCGGATTTCAAGTTGCTAAGATTTGGTCTTTTGTCTGGTGCAGAACTCAAGCATTCAATGGCCACCAATTGCACCAACTGCTCGAAATGCCAGTGCAACGGACGTTCCACCTCACCGAGAGGTGTATCATATGGGCCCCAGGCGGCTTCCTTCCTGACTCTGCCGGTAGGCCAAATGACTCAGGCCACTACCGGCTTGTTCTTCGGGACTATGGTCCCACCTACCAACTTCTCTGTGCCGATCTCTGCACCCGAAGCAAACAAGAAGTCGGTGTTCGACCGGCTCGCTGTTGCCCCGACCCTCGTCAACGGGTCTCCCATTGCTAAACCGACGGCCGCCGTTTTTACCAGGCTGAGTCAGAATTACAAAGTGGCTATCCCAAAGAGGGCAACGGCCGCTGCTTCGGAAGTCGTTAAAGCGGCTTCTCCCATTAGAAAGTCAGTCTTCACAAGATTGACGGTTCCCAATCCTCCCCCAACTGGTCAGAAGGCGTCAGTCTTCGACAGGCTGACATCAGCAGTTCCCCCACACTCAAACGGGGGGCAACAAGAAGCTACCTCGGTTTCCGAGCCAATCCCAATGGCTCGTAGTGCACGACGTCGTCATTGGCAACGAATAAGGAAAGCAGGGGGCAACTCCCCCTCAGGACTAACCCCACCTGCTCCAGTGGCGGAGGTCGATGCTGCTGTTCCAACTGGGAACAGCTTCGAATTGCTGAGGAAGGTGAGGAAGAACTCTCCGGTTGCTACCTTAAAAAGATCTCCTCCGCCTGTGGAAAAAGCTCCGGAGGCAAAGCAGGAACAGCCCTCTCAACGGCTGTCGTCGAAGATTTATAAAGTTTGGCGGAGGGTTCAAGACTCCGTGATCGACTCAGACCACTTCCGTCGCCAGAAAAGGGCAAAAGTGGAAAAAGACAAGAACCGCCCCATTAAACAGCAGGGGGCAACAAATACTAAGATGCCCGCTCCAACGACTCCTTCCACCTCAATGGTCCATAAAAGAAAGAGGCCAGGGAAAGCTCCCGTAACGCTGACAAAATCTAAGAGCGGTGAACCTAAACGCCCCAAGTCAGGGGGCATCACAGTTCATACGGTCTATATGGCTTCAGGGAAAGAAGAAAGTCGTACTTCTACGGGTCACCGACCGCTTACCCGGTCAGTGACCAAGTCTCAGGAGCAACAACAAAAGCTCCATGAGATGATGACCACAATGGCCGCACTCACGGGACCCAAAGAGAATCCTGAAACATCCTTAGATGAACGTCAAGAGGAGGAGACTGACGCCGAGTTCCTTCGCCGAATGCTTGAAAAGAGGGACAAGGAGGCTGCTGAACAAGCAGCCAATATACAACGTATGGGCCTCCTCTTCCAAGACATGATTGGAATAATGCTACAACCAGAGCCCCCGATTGAAGAACCCCCAACCGTCCTTGGGGATGATAGGGGAGAAACATCAAACCCTCAGCCTGTTTTATCAACGGCCAGAGAAGATGCAATCTCTAAAACTGATCTGGACGAATACATAGCCCAGCAGATAAAAGTTCATCACGCGGCCGAAGCAGCCGGCCATGTTGTAAAAACGGGACGGCCATATCCGGGCTGGTATGACCAAATCAGGTACCCGCCAGGCTACACAATTCCTAAGTTTCATGTATACAAGGGGACCGGCAACCCCCATCAACATGTTGCCCAATTCAGGGCGCTTTGTGGTAACACTGGAGGCGACAACAAGCTCTTGCTGCGCCAGTTCGTTGGAAGCTTATCAGATACGGCTTTCGAATGGTATTCCGAGCTCCCCAACGACTCTATTAAAACCTTTGCAGAGATGGAGCTGCTCTTCACCCAACGCTTTGCGAGCGCCAGCGAGCGTACTCCGATGACGGCGCTGATTAACGCCAGGGTAAAACCCGGCGAGACGTGGGTTCAGTACGCTATACGGTGGCGTAATCTATGGTCTAAATGTGAACAGCGCATAGAAGAAGCCCCTGCGGTGGGAATGTTTGTTGGAACCCTTGATCCACAAGCAACTATTTCACAATTTATGATGTTCTTCAAGCCGACTTCCTTCCAGGCTTTGATCGACAAATTGGCGCAGATGGACCAGATGGGCCATAAACCCCCTCTCCCAAAGCCGGACCCCCGAAACGATAAAGGAAAAGGAAAAGCGATCATCGTCGCTAATGCCCAACAACAACCGAACGACTCGAAGCCGGTTGCTCGTCCAAACAATACGCGCCCATACGTACCCCTTGAGGACAGGATGGGACGTGCTTACTCCTTCCCTCGCGATAAAACAAGGAGGCTATTCGAGCTGGCATTGCGCAACAGGCTCATAAATCTGCCAGATCTAAAACGTCCGTCACAACCGAGTGACGTCAACGATCCTAATTACTGCCCTTATCATAGAGTGTTGGGACACCCAATCGAAGACTGTTACGTTTTCAAAAATTGGCTTGAGAATCAATACCGTCAGGGCAAATTTGCGCTGTCTGACAAATGGAAGGTGAACCCTCCGCAGCCCCACACCTATAAGGGGACGAATACGCCGGGGGCAACATGCTCCGTTATTGAAGAGGCTCCCTGGGAGGTTGTATTATCGGCCAAAACGAGGAGAATGCTAAATGATCTTCAAACCTGCCCAGCGGTCAAGTGGAAGAACCCCTTGGAACCGCAGGTTATTGAAGGGATGTTGAAGCCACGACCGACTCCGAAGACCGATGGTAGTAGTTCAAGCGTTCATAGCCAGCCGTCAAAATCTTCGAAAAAGAAGAAGAAGAAATCTAAGAAGCCCGTGAAGCCTGGCGACAAGCGCACGGACTTACAAAAGCAAATCGATGCGCTGGATGAATATAACCAAAAGGCGCGAACTCCCATCACGCTCCAAGATTTCCTTGATCACGTCTTCCAAAAAGAAGATGAGGAGGAAAGTTCATCGGATGAATCCGAGGAGTGCGTAGCGAGCTGTCATATGATCTCTCATTCGGTCACGAATGATGAAGGGACTTCTGGCACTGAAACGCTGGGGGCAAATACCGAATCAGGAACCCCAGGGTTACCAGTTGAAACGATCAGCGCGTTTCTTAATGAAGCTCGGTTGAAAAGCAAGGCTGATCGAGAACGCGAGACGGCTATATTCGAAAGGGCCAAGCGTCAGCGACTTGAGGAAGGAGCTGAAATGATCCCGTTGGAGCAAAATGCCTCCACCGCTGACAAAAGCCAATTCAAGATAAAAAAGAAGTTCGCTAAGGCCATATCGATGGGCATGAAACTACCACCCTCTGAAGAAAAAGTTACTCGCGTGGTAGAGATGCACCCCTCTTATTGCTTATACCATCAGAAGGTCTCGCATTCCACCCAAGATTGCAAAGCTTTCAATGGATGGTGGCAAGGATACGTCGCAAATCGACAACGATTTAAACGGGAAAAACGTAAAATTCGTCGAGAACAAAGAAATACGACTAAAGAACTTGAAAGAACTGCCGGCAATTGTCACATGGTTAACACTACCGGGTCACAAGTGCCTACATTTGGGAGCGATTCCGATGAAGAGCTAGAGCTTGGTCCCCTCTTCGAAGAATCCACTTCGGGAAAAGAAAAAGAACTGAAGGCCTGCGAGAATATACAGCTGCGCAATCGAACATTACCCGAAAAGAACCTCGGACCCTTGAATAAGAAAAACAAAGGGAAAGAGAAGGTCTCTGAAGACATCGCTTTGGATGACCAAGTTGCGGAAGAATTAACCGCCAAGAATCCCCCAAAAAGGAATAAAGTAGATTACAATGTCTTGGCGCATCTGAGAAAGCTACCCTCACAACTCAGCATTCTCGATGCCCTATTGCTATCAAAAGAGGCGAGGGATTCTTTGATTAAGGCGCTACAAGATCCGGACCAGTTTCAAGCCTTCTTAGCCGAAGAAAAGATGAAAGACGAATTGGAAGAGGTGCACACAGCCGACGTTGCCTTTGGTGATGAAGACCTTCTCCTCGGGACGTGTGAACATAATCGCCCCCTTTATGTCTCAGGATACTGCCATGACATAAAGATAGGCAAAATCTTGGTTGATAACGGATCGTCTGTCAATTTACTCAATATACGAGTGTTAAAGGAGATTTGCATGAGTGTCCAACACCTCGCCCGAGACAAGATCACTATCTCCGGTTTCGACTCTCAATCCTCAAAGACTCTCGGATCTGTGATATTGACGCTACGCTTCGGGTTGCTCGTTACAGACATCAAGTTCCATGTTATAGATGCCAAGACATGCTACAATGCTCTGCTCGGCCGACCATGGCTACACGAGTACAATATCATCCCTTCTACACAGCATCAATGCATGAAGTATTCTAGGGATGGCCTCGAGTACACTGTCGCAGGAGAGTTGAATCCGTTTTCCGTAAACGAAGTTCGCAAATATGAAGATGCTAAATACTTCTTGCCGAGTTTCGAAGACACGGAAAGGTGTCACAAACCGGAGAACAAAACTAACGCCACCATCCCTGTCTTCGGCAGTGACACCGAAGAGGAGGAGGAGATAATTCATTCAGGTCTGTCCCAGTCCACCAGACCGGGACCATCCGTTCCTTCATTAATCTTCGGCAGTGATTCAGAGGATGAAGTTCATGCTGTATTCCCTGCTCGGCCTTCGATACGAATTTCCGCTGATGAAGAGCAAAGTCTGCAGATAACCATGGTGCCGCTTGAACATTACAAAGAACTGGATGCATTCGACATCAACAGCGTGGAAGAATTGCGGACATTCTATATCCCTCCCGGACGAAAAGGTGAGAAGGCAATCCTATTCTACCGGTCTGAAGAAAACAAGGTGGAAAAAGAAATTTGGCACGGCGCGGATCCCACGCTCGACAGGCTCCGACCTATCCGTCTTCCCAGATATTATACCCAAGGCTTAAAGAAACTGCTGAAACGCCAAGGGATGTCCTTCACACAGACCGCTAGAAAAGCCAAATTCTATGATAAGGTCTGGAACGTTCCCGGGACTCAGTGCAAACTGCCTAACGGGAGAACAGAAACAAAAGGGCTCGGATATGTTCGCTCAAAGACGCGGGAACCAATAAATAGCTGTTATGCCATGTATGACTTTGATGAAGAAGCGGACGCTCAATGGGAAAACGCTAATCCTGAATCAGCAAAAGTTCCCGATGCGAGACCTCCTAACCCATCGTCTGAAGGCCAAATGAGCAAACCTACAAGGGATGCCAGTCGGGAAGCCCGAGATGATCACGATCGTGAAATGGCAATCTATGAGAAAGCCAAGACACGGCGCCTCCTTCAGCAAGCGATGAAAGACGAAGATGCCGCCCCTTGTCAACCTGCTATGAAGAAGATTCGACTCGAAAGCAAAAATAAGTTGAAAGGCAAGAGGAGCGCTCAACAACCACAAAGCAAAGCTAAGAAGCCACGCATCCGAGAGTCGAGCGTTATTGACCAAGCCATCATGAAGAAAATGGGTCGAACATACTCATTTCCTCAGAACAAAACAAGGAAAATACTTGAGCTTGCTCTGAAACATCAAATGCTTACTCTGCCAGAGTCTAAACATCCTGAGCAGGCGGGCGAAGTCTCCAACCCAAAATATTGCTTTTACCATCGAGTAATAGGGCATCCGCTCGAAGATTGCTTCACCTTTAAGAATTGGGCGGAGGATCAATATCAGCTTGGCAAGTTCGCATTGTCTGACAGTTGGAAGGTAGCGCCGCCGCAAAAGCACGAACCCAAAAACACAACAATAAGACCAACCTCGCATTGGGATCAGCAGGAAACTCGCACCTGCCATGTGATAACAATATTAAAAGAAGGGTCCGAGGATATGAACAACCTCCCTTGGTGCTTTGAAAGCGGCAGCGACGAGGTGATCTCAGAATTTCCCCCAGCTCCGAAAGAACTGGAGGACGGAATCCATACCACCGCAGACAATCTTAAGAAAATTGAGTTGGGGACGGCAAATGACCCGCGACCGACGTTCATCAGTGAGATGCTATCTGAAGAAAGGGTGGCCTCGTTAAAGGATGTGCTTCTACAGCACAAAGATTGCTTCGCGTGGAACTATTCCGAAATGCCGGGACTAGATCCAGAAATTGCCGTACACAAATTGGCGATATCCCCGGACATCAAGCCAGTCAAACAAGAGCCAAGAAGAATGCGACTCGAGCTTGAGATGAGCATCAACGCCGAAGTCAAAAAGCTGATAGACTCTGGCTTTATCCAGGAGGTTCAATACCCTGAATGGATCGCCAACATCGTCCCAGTGATGAAGAAAAATGGGACAGTGCGCATATGCGTAGACTTCCGGGATCTTAATAAAGCTTGCCCGAAAGATGATTTCCCAGTACCAGTTACCGAGCTGATGATAGACAATACATCCACTCATGAGGTTTTCTCCTTCATGGACGGCTCGTCGGGATATAATCAAATAAAAATGCATCCTGAAGATCAGAAGCACACAGCCTTCAGGACTCCCCTTGGTATATTTTGTTATAAGGTGATGCCCTTTGGTTTGAAGAACGCCGGTGCTACTTATCAGAGGGCCATGACAAAGATTTTCGACGACCTTATACACGAAATCGTCGAATGCTACATCGACGATCTCGTGGTCAAGAGCAAATCATACGACGAACATCTTGAGCATCTGAAGACCGTGTTTCAACGTCTTCGGCAGTACAACTTGAAGATGAATCCTCTTAAATGTGCGTTCGGGGTTTCCTCGGGCAAATTCCTGGGATTCGTTGTTCGGCATCGAGGTATTGAAATAGATCCTTCAAAGATTAAAGCGATCATGGAAATGCCTCCGCCGAGAACTCTCAAGCAACTTCGGTCTCTCCAAGGGAAACTCGCATACATACGGCGATTTATAGCCAACCTTTCAGGAAAGTGCCGTCCCTATAGTCACCTGATGAAGAAAGGAACCCCATTCGTTTGGGATCAAAAATGTCAAGGCGCACTGGATGAGATCAAGCAATACTTGCAGAACCCACCCGTGCTGGCTGCCCCGGTTAAAGGGAAGCCTCTCATTCTTTATACAACCGCCCTCGAAGGTTCCTTAGGCGCATTATGGGCACAAGAGAACGACCAAGGGAAAGAAAGAGCACTCTACTACCTAAGTCGAGTTCTGCTGGGGGCAGAAAGCAATTACTCTCCCATTGAAAAACACTGCCTGGCGTTGATCTTCGCACTAACAAAGCTTAGGCACTATGCGTTGGCGCACGAGGTCCGTCTGATTTCAAAAGTGGACCCTCTCAAATATTTAATGTCAAAAGCCATATTGACAGGGCGACTCGCTAAATGGGCCCTGCTCTTGATGGAATTTTCGATAACATATCAACCTCTCAAGGCAGTAAAAGGCCAGGCCATCGCCGACTTCCTTGCTGAGCATCCCATACCTGCCGACTCTCCTTTAAATTGCGATTTGCCAGACAAATATGCGTTTGACACAATCGACAGTGGTGATAGCCGTTGGGAGCTGTATTTCGATGGAGCGTCTTCCATGAAAAAGCACAAACAAAGTACACCAATGATCAAATCGGGGGTGGGACTCATCTTCGTGACTCCACAAGGAGGGATAATGCGCTTCGCCTTCTCCTTGACAGAACCGAGAACGAATAATGAAGCTGAATATGAGGCTCTGATAGCAGGCCTCGAGATCGCCATCGATATGGGAATTGAGAGCCTCCTCATATATGGGGACTCCCAATTGGTCGTCAGTCAAGTGAACGGCGATTACCAAACATGTAAACCGGAATTAATAAAATACGGTGAAAAAGTGCAGCAACTGCTAACCCAAATTCCCTCCTACACGTTGGAAAGCATACCGCGTGCGGAAAACAGCAAAGCAGACGCACTAGCCAAACTTGCTAAAGAACTGGCTGACGAGAACCTCGACGACGTTAAAATCATAGTACAAAGCCGTCGAGTGCTCGCCCCAACAGAAATATCTCCAAAATCGTCTGAAGAAAAAGAAGCGGAAGAGGAGACAACCCTGCAAACAAAAGACAGGGAAAATACCGAGGACTGGAGAGAAGTCTTCATAGATTACTTCAAGTTCCACCGAATACCTGAAGAAGCGTCCACAAGACATCAGCTCACGAAACGGGCTCTGTCTTTCGCCTTCGTCAATGATACTTTGTATAAAAGGTCATTCGACTCTCTGTGGCTAAGATGCTTAGGACCTGACGAGGCGAGAAGGGTCGTCCAAGAGGTTCACGACGGACTCTGTGGTTCCCACCAAGCAGGCCCTAAAATGAAATTAAAGATAAAGCGGATGGGCTACTACTGGCCTACGATGATGCAGGATTGCCTGGAATACGCCAGACAATGTCACTCATGCCAAATTCATGGGGACTTTATCCATCAACATCCTAATCCACTGCACCCAACAGTGGCTAGTTGGCCGTTCGAAATGTGGGGAACTGACATAGTCGGTCCCATCGAACCAGCATCGTCAAAAGGACATCGTTTCATCTTGGCGACGACTGATTACTTCTCCAAATGGGCGGAGGCGGTACCGTTGAGGGAAGTGAAGACGGAGAACATTCTCCATTTCTTCAAAACGCACGTCATATACCGGTTCGGAACCCCGAGAAGGATCATCTCTGACAATGGGCCAGCCTACCGAAGTCATAAGATTAGCCGTTTCGCACAGCAGCACAATATAGACTGGAGATATTCATCAGTTTATAATCCGCGAGCTAACGGTCTAGCTGAGGCCTTCAACAAGACCTTGACGAAGATCATAAGGAAAACAGTATCCCGAAATAAAAAAGACTGGCACGAGAGGCTGCAAGAAGCTCTTTGGGCGTATCGAACTACGTTCAAGACAGCCACAAAAACAACGCCATACGCGTTGGTGTTTGGGACGGAAGCAATACTCCCTCTCGAAATAGAATTACCCTCTTTGCGAGTGGCAGTTCACTACGAGCTGACGGATGGAGAAAACGCACACCTCCGGCTTGAGGAGCTTGACGCCCTTGAAGGAACACGGCTCATAGCGCAACAAAACCTAGAGGCTTATAAAGCAAAGATGACGCGATCATACGAAAAGTTAACCCGACCGAGGACGTTCCATCAAGGCGAACTCGTGCTAGTGGTCAAAAGGCCCATGATCCCCAATCGCGCCAAGCGGGGAAAGTTTGAGCCAAACTATGAAGGACCGTACATCATCGATAAGGTCTACCAGGGTGGGGCTTATCTACTCATGGACATGCACGGTGAAAGACCCTTCAGACCAATAAACGGTCGCTTCTTAAAGAAATACTACGCTTAATGGGTCACAGCCTAGGTCAATGGCAGATGACGACGACTATGTCCGCTCGCTGTCTTCCTAAGCCCGAGCTTATAAGCAGTAGCCAGCCCTTTAACGTTGGACCGAAATGTCCTTGAACTAATAACAGACCGAAACGTCTTTAAACTACTACCACAGAAGATAAAAAAAAAAAAAAAAAAAAAAAAAAGCGGTAAGTCCATAAGCAAAATGGGCACGGATGAAAACCCGAAAGGGCTCCGTGAGTAAAAACAGCAGGACTACCGGCGAGTGTTTGTGAAAACCTGAAAGGGCGCAACCTCGTTGAAAACACTTTTAGGGTCCTCTCGACCTTATAAGGAGAAACCCCCCGCGTGAGATCCTTACGACTCACAAGGGAGCAACACACTTAGGAATCCCCACGATTCCTAAGGAGAAAATACATTTGCGAGATCCTCACGACTCGTAAGGAGAACTCTCTTATGGGACCCTCACGGCTCATAAGATTTGAAAGTCTTAAGTTACAGAGACCTAAACCTGTGCTTAAGCAAACCCCCACAAACTTCCAATATTGCCCTACAAGCGGCTCAATACTGACCCTCGTATACAATCCACGGGCGCGAATAAACGTTTCCCTAACCAAGGTCCATCCATGACTGGGAATACGTTCGTATGGTAAACAACCCTTATAAATCCCCTCGATTTATGAGGAGAAAACCTTCCTGTAGGATCCTTACGACTTACAGAAGAACAAAACACTTAGGAACCCTCACGGTGCCTAAGGAGAAAATACATTTACAAGGTCCCCACGACTTGTAGGGAGAAATACCTTCACGAGACCCTTACGGCTCATGAAGTCAAAAGCCTTAGCCGACGGGACCTTAATCCCGGCCGCTAAGCCTCCTTTGTTCAACAACGATAGAGGCAAATGATGATTCGCTCCTGGTAATATCCCAGTTGCAGCGGTGCTGATGCCGAAATCGGTGTCCAATTTCAGGTTGACGGCGAAAGCCAGTAGACCGCTCACGCATACGAAATAGCCGAAATGATAGGGCAACTTGCAATAAAAAGCAGCAAGTAAAATGTATGCATGCAAAATAGCCGAAATGATCGAGCAGCTCGTAATAAAGATCAACGAGTAAAAAAAAATAAAATAATAAATAGCCGAAATGATTGGGCACCGTGAAAAATAGCCGAAATGATTGGGCAATCGCGACCTTCGCGATATAAAAGCTGAAATGATAGAGCATCGCGGAAATAAGATAAAATAAAAAGAAGAAAGGATAAAATTTCGGCCCTACAGTTAAGATCATATCGATCCCTGTATACAATCCAAGGGCGTAAAACAAATAAGGAACCATGCCTCCCCAGCGGATTCCGTCAAACGACGAAACCAAGCCTCAACAGCTCACTTCAACCGAAGAAGCCAATGACTCCAACGAAAATTCCTCAACTCACGGATACAAACACTCCTTGACGAGAGCCTCCTGATCCGCGTCGACCCGCAGAGCCACCAGTGCCTCCGTAGGAACCCTCGACTCGTTTCAAACCCCAAGGACACAAATAATCCTTGGCGCTCGGGAAACAAATAATCCCGGCAAATTTCTCAACTCACGGATACAAACACTCCTTGACGAGAGCCTCCTGATCCGCGTCGACCCGCAGAGCCACCAGTGCCTCCATGGGAACCATCGACTCGTTTCAAACCCCAAGGACACAAATAATCCTTGGCGCTCGGGAAACAAATAATCCCAGCAAATTCCTCAACTCACGGATACAAACACTCCTTGACGAGAGCCTTCTGATCCGCGTCGACCCGCAGAGCCACCAGTGCCTCCGTAGGAACCCTCGACTCATTTCAAACCCCAAGGACACAAATAATCCTTGGCGCTCGGGAAACAAATAATCCCGGCAAATTTCTCAACTCACGGATACAAACACTCCTTGACGAGAGCCTCCTGATCCGCGTCGACCCGCAGAGCCACCAGTGCCTCCATGGGAACCATCGACTCGTTTCAAACCCTAAGGACACAAATAATCCTTGGCGCTCGGGAAACAAATAATCCCAGCAAATTCCTCAACTCACGGATACAAACACTCCTTGACGAGAGCCTTCTGATCCGCGTCGACCCGCAGAGCCACCAGTGCCTCCGTAGGAACCCTCGACTCGTTTCAAACCCCAAGGACACAAATAATCCTTGGCGCTCGGGAAACAAATAATCCCAGCAAATTCCTCAACTCACGGATACAAACACTCCTTGACGAGAGCCTCCTGATCCGCGTCGACCCGCAGAGCCACCAGTGCCTCCATGGGAACCATCGACTCGTTTCAAACCCCAAGGACACAAATAATCCTTGGCGCTCGGGAAACAAATAATCCCAGCAAATTCCTCAACTCACGGATACAAACACTCCTTGACGAGAGCCTTCTGATCCGCGTCGACCCGCAGAGCCACCAGTGCCTCCGTAGGAACCCTCGACTCGTTTCAAACCCCAAGGACACAAATAATCCTTGGCGCTCGGGAAACAAATAATCCCGGCAAATTTCTCAACTCACGGATACAAACACTCCTTGACGAGAGCCTTCTGATCCGCGTCGACTCGCAGAGCCACCAGTGCCTCCATGGGAACCATCGACTCGTTTCAAACACTAAGGACACAAATAATCCTTGGCGCTTGGGAAACAAATAATCCCTCGCAAAACTTCCCAACTCACGGATACAAACACTCCGTGACGAGAGTTTCTTTGACTCACATCTCGGGCAGTAAGGATTCAAAAACTTGCTTCCTAAAAAATGGGACCCTGCAAGTCAATCCTAAATGGTCTCTTGCATACTATTCACGGATCTCACTCTCTGAAGTCGATTCTCGACAAAGAGGGAAACAACCACTTACGAGCCCTCTCGACTCGTAAAAGGGAGAAATTCTCTTATAGGATCCTTCCGACTTATGAGAGGAAACCACACTTAGGAATCCTCACGATTCCTAAGGAGAAAATTCACCTGCGAGATCCTCTCGATCCGTAGGGAGAAAAGTCTCTATGAGACCCTCACGGCTTATAGAGTTGAAAAGTCTTGGGCAGCAGATCTGAACCTGCGGCCTAAGCCATCGTTATTTCTTAAGAAGGTCGGGAGACTCGTCCCAATTGTCCGTCAATTATGGTTATCGAGGTGGCGTACTGATTATAAAAGAAAAGAAAGACGGAGAAGTGACACAAGACATTACAAAAAGGTGTATCTTTTATTCATAAACTTGATCAAATACAGGATACATTATGTCAAAGGATAAAAAAAAAACATACATATACATTCTTTAATCTATAAGTATGACTGATACAAAAATGGATAGCTACCGAGGAGGAAGCGCCTTTAGTAAATTCACAAGCTGTGCTCGCACTCCCTTCAGCGCTTCCTCTCGGGTGACAGCCGCGGCCACCTCCGCCTCCACCTGAGCCCGTTGTCGCAAGGAAGATGAAAGTTGCTCCTCTACCGCCTTCTGGGCTGCTTCCTGGCTGGCTGAAGCTCGCTCGACAACGTGAAGGTTATGCCTCAATGATAATCCTTCGGAGAGACATTGCAGGAGGCCCTCAAAGATAACCTTCAGCCGTGCAGCGTTGGCCTCCACTCGAGCATGCAGTTGAGCAGACCTACTCGAAACATCATCACGCTCTTTGCGCCTTGAAATAACCTCTTGTTCGAGATGGCGGAAATAAAAAGCGCTCTGCTCGATCCACGCAGTCCTTTGAATATTGGCAGCCACAGTCTCAGGAGTGGGACGCAACGATTCCAATTGGAATAGGCAACCCTCGATCTCCTTACAATGGTTAACCCAGGATGTAATGGTGCTCTCATTATGGAAGTTCACGAGTACTGCTAGCATCGGGTTAACCACCAGAGCGAAGTCCGCGGCAGATGTAGGAGCTTCAACATCGAGTTCCTCGACATAATCACTTAACATGCGCAGACTATTTGCAGCGCCCTTTGAAGACAGACTCCTCAGGTAAGGACCCGCCGGCATTGTGACGCGAGGTTCGAAGGACGCCGAAGCCAGAGCGGCAGCTGAAAGAGACGGGATGCGATCAGATAACAGTACAGAAAATAGAGAGAGGAAAGTTACCAATACGATGGTCTTTATACCAGTTAAGACAGGTGGCAAAGTCGGAAGGGCTGGTGGTACAGCTGAGCTTTTATCCCCTTCTTCAATCTGTAGCACTGCAGTTGAGATAAAAAAAAAAAGTTTAGAGACAATTCCATCAATAAAAAAAAAGGGGAAAAGAGAAAAAGGAAAAATGTTGACAGAAATTATACTTACCGACGCCACCAGGGGAAGAAGCAAGCTCAGATGGGAAGGAGAAATATGGGAGCAACATCTGATGAACATGATCAAAAAGCGCTCCTGAGAACACAACAGGATGACTTTAGTACGCGAATTAAATATCTAGAAAACAAGATTAATAAAGCGTAAGCATATACCTTCCAACATCTTTGGGGGTATGAGAGAAGGTTGAGAGGTGACCACCGCCAAAGCGGTCATCGAAGGCGTCCCCTCGAGCGGTGGGGCATCGGCACTAGCTGCACCTACATTACGAAAAGGCGAACTTGTCAGAAAAGGTTGTAAAGTAAAGAAAAGTAGCCACTTAGGGTTTACCTGAGGAGCTCCCGGCGGAAACAGAGGCAACTCCCTCCTCTACCGACATGAGACCACCACCCGTAGCCTCGTCACCCGATTCGATGGGGACCGTCATCGTGCTAGCCAGACCTGGGGACGGCGGAGGACCGTAGACGGGGAGGGCTATGACTGGAGTATTGCCAGATTCCAGAGAAGGAGCGTTTGGTTCGTCCTCGGGAATCACGGCCGCCTCACCCACTACTTTCTCAGGTTCAATAATGGCGGTCGTATCGTCCGCCATCGCCAGGGGATCGCCGACCTCGAGCGCTTCACTCACCACCACCCTGGACTCAGCTATAATGATCATATCATCTGCCCCCGCTTCAGGTTCGGCATCAATGACCTTCTCAGTGGTAGGCCCCTCGACCTCCACCCCAGGCTCCGTGGCCTCAACAATGTTACTTACTGTCGGCTCGAGTTCGACAGGCGTCGCCTCCTCCGTTCTCCTCGGGTCAACGGCTTCCGCCTCTCCCTCGATCAGACTTGGCCCTATAAAGATAAGAGATATAAGGACCAATGACATTAAAACCTTTATAACAAAAACTCTGAGAGAAATGTTACCTGAAGCGGATTTGCCGTTTGCGCTCCGAACTGCTCGCGCCACCTCTCTACGGGCGATAGACAGGGTGACAGGGGCCTCTTCAGAGGGAGTATCAGCGCGAGGGGCGGCGCTGGGTCCCGCTCCCATGGCCAGGGCAGCCCTGCGTGCCTTCGCCTCACGCCTCAACCGCTTCCTCTCCTCCCGAGCGGTTATGAGGGACCTCTGTGACGCCTCCCTCAAAGCATCATCATCTTCATTCAGGGAAGCCTCCAAAGCCTTTAGGGCATCTCTCATCGGCTTTTCAAGGCGAGCCCCCTGCAGTGTCCCAGAGGGAACAGGAACATCGGCCGCCGGCGGAACATCTGCGTCGCTAGGAGGAAGCGGCATTGAGGTCCCTACAATTAGATGGAAAGGTTAGATCGACCATAACGCAAGAAAAATGAAAAAATTCGATGAAGTCGAAACTTACTAAGGCCGACAGACACCCTGGCACGTTCCTCCTCATGAAAGGTCTTCAGAGAAGCGGCAATAGCTTCTTCATCAGTAACGCCTGTTAGAGGAAAAGAGAGAAAAGCGTTAACCAAAAATAACGAAATAAGGAAGAAAATACGTTACAGTAAAGAAAGAGTGACTAGCAGTTACCTGACTGCGCAAGCTTGACCAGCCACGCATCAGCTTCACCAGCCATGCCGAAGCTCTGAGAGCAGCTTCCAAATCTGTATCGTCTGGCGGCGGCATCACTAATCCCGCGTTAGTCCCATATTCGAGCAGACCCTCGGAATAAGGAGCATGGGGTTCCTGGCCGAACGCAACGTCCGCGGCGAAGAGCGATTTCTTTTTCTTCTTCCCTCCAGCCCTAGGCTCACGGGGAAGCGACTTACGCTTGGCAGCCGCTTTAGGACGACGGGTCCCGATGTCTGCACCCGCGCCAGACTCCGGTGAGGGTACAACCACTGTTGCCGCCTGAGCGCGGGGTGCAGGAGATGCATCCGCGATATCGGGGAGCGGTAGTTCATGTGGAGGACTTCGTGCGCGTGGCGGTCTATTCCCAGCATCTTTTAAGGGAGCGACTATTGGAGTCCTCGGCACCAGAGGAGCGCTGCGATCGCTACCTGGGGGTGCACCCTTACGGTCGATCAGCAACCGTCTTTCCTCTTTTATGACCGCTCCCGTCGAATGACTATACCATTCGGTGTATACCCTAAGGAGACGAGGAGCACAAGACGGCTCACTGATAAAGAAGTGAGAGCCCGTGTTTAGACGCATGAAGTGATGCAGCGCCCTCTCTATCCCTTCTTCGTTCGCGATAGGCTCCGATAAAAAGGCCTCTAGCGGTACCCCTTGGTTATAACTCAGCTGCTGAGCGAAACGATGCGGGTTGTATCTCATGAAAATCGCTCCCCCGTCTTGCCTAAACACCAAAAAGCCCGGTCTAATAGAGTATAAGTGAAGGGTCTCCCGAGCCGTTAAAATCGAAGCGCCGTCCTTGAAAGTGTCTTGCAATGGCCGCACTGCAGTAGCAGACGTTTTTCCAATGGTAAGCACCTTGTCAATAAAAGACACACCGGCTCCAACGGTGTGGGAACGAAGGAGTAAACTCCTGGCATCTCGCGGCGATGGATTCACGATTGATGCGCCAATCAACTGTAAAAGGCGAGGGAAAATGCACCTTTCGTAGAATGAGGGCCTTTTGTGCATGCCGAAAACACCTGCTGTATGTAATTCGAGCCACGACATGAAGTAGTGCATTGCGAAAACCACATGCAACGCCCCAGGCTCATTGGCATCTGCCGCTCGGCTAAGGCCATGATATAAATGTGCCAAGCCGGCGATCCCGACGGCCACCTTTACCCCGATAACCATCCGGTGAGCCGGGTAAAAAACAGAGGGCCGCATGCGGTGAGAATGCGTTGGAAGTGCAAACCAACTCAACCAAAGCCCAAGAAATCCCAGAAAGAAGGCCTCCTCGTCCATCTCGGGGGCTGCAACTTCTGCAAAAGACATGGCTGAAGAGTTGGGAAGAAAAAAGTCCTTCTGATCTATGTCTCTCGCTGGCAGGTTATCCAAACCTAAGCCGAAAGGATCCTCGAGGTAAGCAAACTTGGCAGTCTTCGCCGAAAGGACGCTTGGATGAAGGAACCGAGCAATAAAATCCTCAAAATTAACTCCACGGCTCCCATGCTCAACAAAAAGATTCTCATAGATGTTCAACACCTTAATCAGACTTGGAAACTGATGTTGAACAGCGTTCTCTGGCGTGAGCTCCCTTACCCTCGGCTTAGCCCCATAGATGTACTCGTCCGGCGGGAGCAATTCCTCATAATGTTCCCCCATAGCCGGTAGGCGAGACACCTCCGTAAATTCTTCCAGCGAAATGGACACTTCCCGATCCATGGCGAGGAAAGTATGAGTAGGAATGTTCCACTGCTCCAAGAAGGCCTTGAACCACCAAGTAGGAAGCGTAGGATACTGGAAGAGAGAGACGTAGACTGCGGTGTACAGTCCTAGCCTTATCAACTGCGACTTCCTCGTCGACAGGATATACCGGGCCCATGGCAGATAGCCGACCGGGTGGCGGGGGATCAGACCAAGGTTATATGATTGCCCCCAAGGTCTCGCCTCGCCCTGACAGATACGGCGTCCTAGGATATCCAAAACCATCGGACGCTGGACCGGGATGGCGTCTATGGCCGGATGAAGAAAACCCTTCGATGTCCAATCTGTCATCTCCGCGGCATACTGCACCGGGGGTGGGCTGGCATAGTGAATCGCCGTTATGGGCTCTGACGGCACCGCACATGTAAAGCTGCGCCGACCCATAATAATTTGATTGTACCACGACCCCCAAAGGTGGAGACTCTTATACTCCGGGTCGTGCGCCTTGATCATAGCCAGAACCTCACGATCCAAAGGCGCCTCTGGAAACCCCTCCTCCGAACGGACAAACGGGAATGAAGTGTCTTCAGACATGATCGCTGCAAAAAGAACAATCTAGCCGTTAGTGTTGTAATCCCAACATTTGGCGTCTAAAAAAAATGCATTAATTAAATTAAATTAAAATTAACTAATTACACCACACAGCAGTGCAGTGAGTAGGGGACAAAGGGACCCACAAAATCTGGATGACAATACGTCAGTTAATAAAACAACCTCATCATTGGATGAGATTGTCAGTTGGTCCCCAGGGGAACATTCCCATTAATAAAAAAGGGGAAGAATCCCTAGGGACAAGGAGAAAATCTCCTCTTTCAGAGCAAACCCCTGTCACAGAGTGACACTTGTCAAACTCTGGAAAATAAGTTTCCTTAAAAGAGCATAGCTCTATGGTAGTAAAGGAAAAGTCCATCAGAAAATGTTTACACTTAAAAGAATCAAGAAATTTGGATGAAAAACTCATAAAAAAAAATTTCTCATTTTTTAGATCTAAAAGATCTACAGATGATACAAAGAGCAAAGCTCTGTTCATGGATCAGAACCCATGAACAAGATCTCTGCAGATCTATAAGTTTTTGAGAGCAAAGCTCTGTTTATGAAACCCCAATGGGGATCCCTTTAAGATCAAAAAGATCTGTAAGAGCAAAGCTCTTTGGTTAAGGTTAATTTAAATTAATTTGATTTAAATTAATGTTACCTAAAGTTTCTAACTTCAGAAATGAGCAAAGCTCTGAAACTCTCAAGCAAGAGCAAAGCTCTGGAAATTAAAATTCTGAAAATGGTGAAAAATTTCTGAGGGTCAAACGCCCTATTTATAAGGCGCTTGCGCCTCTTCGGATTCCCCTTTGATCCAACGGTCTGGAAGGTGGCTACCGTTGCACTCACGTGTGCGCCACGTGAGCGCAACGGTGGGGGGGCATTTGTTTCGCCCAATCAGAGCAAAGCTCTGTTTGAATTCAAAATTCAAATCTTTGAAGCAAAGCTTCAAATCCCGCGCGCAGCGCCCAAGAAGGCGCGCCCAATCAGAGCAAAGCTCTGTTTAAAGGAAGCAACGCTTCAGCTGCACTGCGCTCTGCGCTAAGTGACACGTGTCAGCGCAGATGCGCTAGCGCAGTTGCGCTGTGCTCTGCGCTGCGCGACACGTGTCAGCGCAGATGCGCTAGCGCAGTTGCGCTGCGCTCTGCGCTGCGCGACACGCGTCAGCGCAGATGCGCTGACGCAGTTGCGCTGCGATCTGCACTGTGCGACACGTGTCAGCGCAGATGCGCTAGCGCACTTGCGCTGCACTCTGCGCTGCGCGACACGTGTCATGCGCTGGGGTATCCGCGCCCAACTGAATTAAGATTTCATGAAATCTTTTCTGTTCTTTCCAGAACTAGAAGACTTTCTTCGGCCTCTGGATCAAAGATCCAACAGTGGGAAAACTCCCAAAAATCATTCAAGAAAGATCCCGTTAACAAATTCAACAAATTTATGGGGCACTATAAATAGGACCCCAGACCTCATTCAAAAGGCATCAAGAATTTTCTCGAAAAATCAAGAACCCTAAAACAGAGAAAACTCCGAGAAGAAAAAGGTAAAGAACCTTCATGAGGTAGAAAAAAAGGGGGGCCTTCTAATAGATCATTGATCTAAAAATAAGATCAATGATCTTTATAAAAAAAAAAGTGCTTTGCACTTCTTGTGAACCTTCGGTTCTGTAAAAACAACAAAAATAATAAAATAATAAAAGAATAGTGCTTTGCACTTTTAAGAACCTCTGGTTCTTCGAATAAAGAAAAATTTATTTTTCTTTGATCCAATTTAGACGAAGAAATTAAACAGTGCTTTGCACTTCCTTTCTTGAATCTAAAAGATTCTTAGTGCTTTGCACTTCCAATTTGCGCCGTTGCGCTCTTAAGAGAGCGCCACGTGTCGGCTATAAAACCATTTGCGCTAAGCGCTCTTAAGATAGAGCTTTGCTCTCTGGAATTAGCGCAACTCGCTGAGAGCGCGCCACGTGTCAGCAGCGCAATTACGCCGCGCAACAGCGCAACGCGCTGCGCTAGTGCGCTTGCACTCATCAGAGCATGACACGTGTCGTCACCGTATGGACTTGCGCTCATTACTTAGCGCAAAGCGCAAATGCATTCAAAAGGGCCAAGCCCAACTAAGAGAAGGCCTAACAGGCTCAATAAAGCGTAAATGCATTATTTTAAGGGGCAGAGCCCAAATCAAAACAGATGCTTTGCATCATTTATAAATGGGCAGAGCCTAAACAGAATCTTCAGAATGCTGTGCATTTTTACCAGGGGCAGAGCCCAAATCAAACGAAATGCATTGCATCATTCATAAATGAGCAGAGCTCAGAATAGAGTGATGCTCTGCAGAGCCTAAATGCAATGCATTACTTAATAAAGTGTTGAACTGGACTTAGCCCAATCGTGGCCATAAGTCCTTAAATTAAATTGACTGAGCAAAATGGCTCTCCTAAATCAACTTACATCCGGTTCGAGGGTACATCTCCGAACTCCTTTGACATTCGTCGTTGTAATTCCTCAACGACGTCAAAGAGGTGACGGGTTCCATCGACCGCACATGGCAATGGACCGAAACGTCCCTAAACTAACATTGGACCGAAACGTCCCTAAACTAACATTGGACCGAAACGTCCCTAAACTAATAGCGGACCGAAACGTCCCTAAACTAATAATGGACCACCACGTCCCTAAAACTGGCGATGGACCACTACGTCCTTAAACTGGCAATGGACCGAAACGTCCCTAAACTAATATTGGACCGAAACGTCCCTAAACTAAAATCGGACCACCACGTCCCTAAACTGGAATATGGACCACCACGTCCCTAAACTGGAATATGGACCACTACGTCCTTAAACTGGCGACGGACCGAAACGTCCCTAAACTAATAATGGACCACCACGTCCCTGAAACTGGCAATGGACCGTCACGTCCTTAAACTGGCACAATAGAGCCCAAACGCTCTTTTGCCGGATCTAAACGGTCCCGTCTAAGTTGATCTTAGCCCCAAATACGGCTACCGCGTCCTTAGATATTTAAATAAATAATAAAACTCCCAAATCAACTTTGGTTCAAGGGTACATCTCTGAACTCCTCTGACGCCTGTCGTTGTAATCCCTCAACGACGCCGGAGAGGTGACGAGTCCCGACGGCCAGATAATTAAATCAATCATTGCGTCAAGTCGATCTTAGTTCAAAACAGGACTAACGTATCCTTGACAAACGTTTAAGCTAGTCTTAGCCGCAACGCGACTAATGCATCCTTAAACTAAAAAAACACCAAACTCAAATCTAAGCAAACACGGATTTGGACTAATCCACGTCCTACGGGCGACGCCATCACTAAGTCTCCGTATACAATCCACGGGCAACCACAAACAAAATAAACATACACGACACGAAGTGAAATTCTGGAGAAGGAGAAAGTTGTTACCGCAAAGCGGTAGCGTAATTAACTGCAGGGGCTTGCGCCTGCAGGGAAGAGCGTCCCCACAATCAAAAACCCCTCAAGCGAGGGGGAATCTGACAAAGTCTGCTACATCGGCCGCATCCGTCTAAACCTTCGATACACGGTGCCATAAATCAACTTGGCATCTTCGAAGAGGTGGACGGACTAAAACCAAATAGCATCTGCCCCGAACCTCAGGCACGTGACGTCCTAACGTCGCTGGCCGCCGTTCGGAGGGGAACAAACCCTAAATTTCCTATACAAGTTTTTACAAAAAAATTTCAAAAATCCATAAAGGGGTGTTTAATGCCCGAGCACAAGACTTAAGTAATTAATTAGCAATTTAATTACAAGAAGTAGCTTGTGGCTCATTGGTAATACCTTGCACTGCTGAACCAAGCCACCAGAGTTCAAATCCCATGCCCCACATTATTTTTAATATTTATTTTGTTTTAAATTTTATAGAAACCCAACAGTCAACACGTGATAAATTCCAAAAATCCCACCACACATAGAAAACTAAATTTATCAGTGTGTACAACTGATGACCCCCCACTTACCCACTGCCTGACTCGGCCCGAGACGGCCGGCGGACCGACCGGACTCGGCCGGACGGCCGAGTCCCCAACAGGAAAAATCCGACTCTTCATCTCCCCTACTCCCCTGCACACTTCATTTTCCCAGATCAATTCCAGAAACCTTTGAAATCCCCATTTACTCCATTTTAATGATTTTTAATACATTTTTACATTTTTTAAATCAAACCCCTTCATCCACCCTAACCCTAGCCTAACCATATAAATACCACCCCTACCCTCTACCCTCTCACCCTAAACTCTGAGCCAACTCTTAAAAATTTCTAACAAACCTTGTGTACTTTGAAATCGAGCACGAGGCGAAGCTACGGCGAAATTCCCGGCGAACTTCCAGCGATTATTCTAGGAGCCCTCGACGACGAAGCGACGCGCCGGCGATTCCTCTCCTTCAATCTCACTCTCGTTATGGTCCAAAATCCATAAGTCCCATTTCTAACCTTCTTTTCCATTCTAAAAATACGGATTTACAAAACCCGACGGAATCGGAACAAATCCGATTTCCGTTTCGGTTTCTTATAAAACTTCACTTTTTGTTAATACAATTATGCTTAAACTCTCTCATGTTGACTATTAAACCCTAATCAACCAAATTGATCAAGTTTCATTTCATAAAATGATGGCTATTTCAATTTATCGTATTTTTCACTTAAATACCACATTGTTTCAATTCTACATTTAACTCCATTAAACTTGCTATACCTTTAAGTAGATCACGAGGTAACGACCTACCTCCTCACACACTCATATGCAACATAATACGATACCTTCGAGAACTCAGAATACGGGAAAACAAACATTTTCATTTAAATACCCTTTACTTAATAAAACCATTTCTAAAAGATTTATTATTGATACATGTTCATACCATAATTTTGCATTATTTTATTTCCCATTCTTATTCAGTTTACAAATAAACAGGTGCTTTTGACCCATGTCTGCTACATAGTTGCAGGTTACAGCTTCTCGGAACAAAACAGTGAAAATGATGAAAAAGAAGATGCAAAAGTGAGACTACGACCGATAAATGATGGAATCTTGATCGTGCCTACATCTTGAGGAACATTGAAGATCAATGAATAAGTTCACAAAGAACAAAGGCAGCGCAGGCTTCAAGACTTCGTCACGAAGCAACGGTAAAAGTCCACTACAATTATTCACTGTGGAGATCTGGAAGAAATCTAGAAGCCAATCTGAGAAAACAACTGAAGAAACAAGGAGCCAAAAGCAACAGAAAACATCCCAGAAGAAATCAGCAACCAAGCTCTCCATACAGCCGCAGTTCCACGGCCAAACCATGCTCTTGGCCGCGGATCCGCGGCCGTGCGAAGCCCAGGTCGGTGGAAATTCCTCGTGTCGGTGTGTCGGTGAATTAGTTAGGTTTCTTAGGGGGTAAAATTGTAAAAGCAGATGTGAGTCAACTGTAACCTTAGGGTTTATATGAATCTATAAATAGAAGCCCTAAAACCTTTTTTAGGTTATGCCTCTTTTTATTCATCTATTCAGATCTGTAAATTTCTGTGTAAATGTTTGGAGAGAGCCATCAATAAAGTAAGTAATTTTATTTCATTGCCTTAGTTTAAATTTTATTATCTGTCCTAGTTAGATAGATAGATATGTTTTTCAATTCCCTAATGAGCGAGTAGTCTCCTCGCTTGTTAGGGTTAGATTTGGGGAAGGCTTGAGAGATGAAAATCTCTCACCCCTTTCTTGCCCACCACATATAATTAATAGGACTCCATGCATACATACACACACCGTTCCCTACGACATCTTACCCCACGAGGTAACGGTGATACCGTAGTATAAACGACCAGTTGCGTATGTTTTCCATGGAGGTTAGGGTAAGAATTAAGAAAGGAAGGACTAGAACCTAAAGGAAGAAACATCGTTTCTTCCCGATGGTACTAATCCCCTTTATTAATTGTTACCATAACACCTAATTTAAGGCATTGAAAGCGGTGAGGAAATCTTCAATTTCCAAACTTAACCTAAACCTAACCCTATCAAGACTCTAGTCCTAGATTAAATCAGTTTAGTTTTTTAGTGATAATCCATCCACACCGTTTGGAATTAACTCGTTAGACCAAATTAGGAAATACACAACATCCCTGTGGACCAACCCGTACTTACCGGCTAGCTACCAAGCGACGCCGTTCTTGATTGCGGTTTATAAATATTTTTGATCTATCTTTTGAAGCGCAAGCACGCAAAAATCTCAAATCAATCAAATGTCGCCGTTGCCGGGGATGGCGTAGTATTTTCTTCTTGCAATTTTGGGTTAATATAAAATTAAAAGATCATAAAAACTGAAAATTTGAAAAATATAAAAAATTTATCATCTTTTATTGTTTGAAGGGTATTTTCGTTGGAATATTGTAGGATCGAAGAACAAGTTCAGATCTGGAAAAAATCCAGAGAGCAAAATAGAGAACCCTAGATCTGAAAAACAGAGAAAAGTCAAACCAGAGGAGCAGAAGAAATTTGGGGACCCGAACCTACCTGACGACCGTGCTTCCGCCGCCGCACCCTCGCTCCCGCTGCGGAACCCCGCCTCCTGGTGACGTCAGCACAAGGAAAAACCACTGTGAGCTTTCTCTCTCCTCCTCTGAACCTCCTGATATCTCCTCTGTAAATTTGCCTGCAGGATTCTTTGCGCTTAAAAAAATCTCTCCCCCTTTCAATAATTGATCTTGTGCAGGATTCTTTGCGCCGCGCTAAAAAATTGATTGCAAGTGATTGTTACTGCTTTGCATATTTTTAATCGGACTTTAAGGGGCTTGAAACCAATCCAGATTGGGTGGGGATTTCATCACCCTTCCCAGGACCCCTGAAATCACATAAGGCATATTGCATTGACCATCATTTAATTAAAAAAAGATTAGACTCAGCCCTAAGGACTTCGCGCTTAATAGGACAAAGGACTAGTTGTAGGTATCGACCGTTGATCCTAACCTGACATTGTGGTGTCTAGGTAAGTGTGTCTAAGGCAAGTGGTTATCTAATTAGGTCCACTACTTACGTGGTGGAGAGCCTCCCACTTACCTAGCACTTACCTGGCCACAATTGGCGGTGAAGAGGCGGTTTGAGGTCCTATTTCTTGCCCTTTGGAACAATTAGGAACTGTCTAACTGACCTAGGTGACCCTAGATCTAGGCCTGATTGTGCATTTGTAGTTGATTGAACGTGTGTCTAAGACTTTTATTGAAAATCTTATTGCAAAAAGAACCACATAAAAAAAGGGGGAAATTTTTACAAAAACTTGCAACTTGTCGCTAAAAATCCGTGCACCCCACTTATACCACTTTCTTTCCATTGACGTTTTCTTACCCCCCACATTCTGTTTTTCACTTTTTGACTACACTACCTCTTTAGTGTATGTCCGGTTGGACTAGGGACACTAACGCCCGATTAGTCCGTGTCTCGTTGGTACCGACCGACGACGCTTTCGACTCCGAAGTCAAAATTCCTTCCACTTTCTTACCTTCACCTTCACTTTCTTCCTCCGAAGGGATGTCGGGATATAATCCTAACAACACCTTACCCACGGGACTGATTCCACCTCCGTTAAGTGTGAATAACCCGCAACACCCGCCTGTTGAAGCGCCCCAACGAATCGCGCTCCAGGATCTTTTCTACCCTGTCCGCACCGTCTTACCTACTTGTCATTCACTCCCACCGGTAAATGGGGACAATTTTGAGATCAAACCCCACTTCATCAATATGTTGCCAAAATTTCACGGACTAGAATCCGAAGATGCCTATATCTTCATAAACAAATTCCAAAACGTTTGCGTAATGATGAAAACAACCCAATTATCAGATGATGCTATAAGGCTAAGGGTCATTCCTTTCACCTTATGTGACTTAGCCGAGAAGTGGTTATACAGCACAACATCACATTCAATTAAAAATTGGGATGAGTTTGTTAAAACTTTTCTTAAAAAGTTTTATCCTCATCACAAGACCGCGAGAATTCGCAATGAGATTATACAATTTTCCCAGCTTTCTTCCGAACCATTTTGGAAGTGTTTTGAAAGATTTAAAGACCTACTTGTTCAATGCCCTCACCATGGTATCGAAAATTGGCAACTTTGCCAAACTTTATACGAGGGATTGAACCCAGCAACGAAGCAGTTGCTGGAAACCATTTGTCAAGGTCACTTTCTAACCAAATCTAGTGAGGAAGCTTGGCAGTTTCTCGAGGATCTTACTGAACAAACACTTCGGTGGGAAAGAACTAAGACCACCTCATCTTCTTCTGTTGGTCAATCTAGGGCAGGCATACATCAATTAGATATGTCGATAGCAATGAAGGCCGAGATGGCCGCACTTACGAAAAAGCTAGAAGCAATTGAGACCAAAATCTCATCGCCTTCTCCTGCCCCTGCTTTACCCCCACGAACTGTTTGTGCTTGTTGTTCGGATCCATCACACCTTACCGAAGAGTGTCCTTATAATCCACCTGTTCAAAGACAAGATCAAGTCAATACTGCTTTTCAGCAACGACAAAGAAATGATCCATACTCTTCGACTTATAATCCGGGATGGAGGAGTCACCCAAATTTTGCTTGGAATCAAAATCAACAATTCTAAGGAAACAACAACTTTCAAAGGCCTCCTCCTCCACAACAATAAGCACCCCAACAAACTCAATACCAGCAACCTTTCCAACCACAACCTTACCCAAATCAAACGAACAATTTTGTGCCTAACAACTTTTACCCTCAAAACAATTTTGTTCAACCAAATGATGATAAGGTTACCTCGCTAGAAAGAAGCCTAGATGCGTTTCTACAACAATTTACATAATCCGCAGCAAGGTTGGAGACTTCTATTCAGTCTTTGGTGCACAACAATACTTCACATGATCAAAGTATCAAATCTGTTGAGGCCCAAATTGTACAACTAACTGCTGCGTTGAGAGAGCGAGAAAAGGGAAAGCTTCCATCTCAACCATTGCCAAATCCCGGCCACACACACAACACACATGTTGCATATGAACAACAAAATCATAATGTAAATGCTGTGACCACGTTGAGATCTGGAAGAGTGTAGTATAATAACGTGGGTAATAATGATGACATCCCCGCCGGTGGTTCTTCTTCATCTTCCTCTTTTCCATCTTCATCTTCTTCGTTAGAGCCTATTCTTCATTCTTCAAAAGGCTCTTCTTCTTCTGATCCGAACGGACCCACATCTCACTTCACGAACACACCCACACTGGGATTCGTTCCAACTCCACATTCTACTCCACAGACATTGGACTCAACAGATTTTCAAAATGCTCCATTTCCAAACAGGTTGAGATCCAATAATCCAACTCCACAAATGGAGAAGATTGTGGAGTTATTTAAACAGGTTAGCATAAATATACCTCTCTTGGATGCAATCCAACAAGTCCCTTCTTACGCGAAAATCTTAAAGGGCTTATGCTCCTCGAAGAGAAAGTCTCAAATACCCAAGAAAGTGTTAGTAGCTAGTGCCGTGAGCAATGCTATTAACCAACGTCAACCCTTACCCCAAAAACAAAAGGACCCTGGCTGCCCAACAATTTCAATAACAATTGGAGATAAGAACATCAATCGAGCACTTTTAGATCTTGGGTCTAGTGTTAACCTGCTCCCTTACTCCGTGTACGAGCAATTAGGTGTTGGAGAGTTGAAACCCACTCGTTGTACTCTCCAAATGGCTGATCGATCAATCACCCATCCTAGGGGTGAGTTAGAGGATGTGTTGATCAAAGTAGGGGACTTCATATTCCCCGTTGATTTTATTGTTATGGACACACAACCTGTTGCTAACCCACAAAACCAAATTCTGGTGATTCTCGGTCGACCATTTTTGGCCACTTCCAATGCCGTAATAAATTGTCGCAATGGATCTATGATTCTATCCTTTGGGAAGATGTCTAGTGAGTACAATATTTACAGGATAGGAACTCTGCCCTCCGTGCCTAAAACTAGTACAAGAGAAGTTTGCTCGATTCACGAAATCACGCAGGAGGACTGGGAGCTTGAAAAATTTATGTTTGATGACAACAGTTTTGACGCCACTAGTGCGTCCCTCCTTGAATCTAACACAATTGGCACAACCGATGTTGATTACGAATGTTTTACTTTTTCGGATGATTTTGACGACTCACCGCCCGAGTATGAGTCCTTTGAATTTTTGGATGAGTTAGTTGAACCATCCGATTCGGTTGCTTACAGTGATTTCGAGCCATTGTTGGAATCCTTTGAGTTCGAGGTAGATTCCCCAATTTTACCTTTGATTGTTTCGCCTCCGAAACTCGAACTCAAGCCCTTGCCGTCTCACCTTAAATACACTTACCTAGGTGAGAATGAGACCTTTCCTGTTATCATATCGGCATCTCTAGCTCTCGAGCAAGAGAAAGCCCTTTTAATGGTCTTACAAGATAACCGGCAAGCTTTCGGCTGGACTATGGTGGATATCGAAGAGATTAGTTCCTTCATAATTGAATATCATATGCATATGATGGATGATGCCAAGTCAATAAAGGATCCACTGAAATATCTTGGGGATTGTGTGGATAATCAACCTCCTCATTTAGAAGTTGAACCACCCCCTTTTCTTTTAATAAGCTACGAGAATATCAATATTCCTCTGATTTCTTATCATTCCCATTCTCGTTTTCATTCATCATCACCTCCTATCTCTTCACTACACTGTCCATACCACCACTTATCTCTTCTCCAATTCTTCTTGGCTCGGTACAATCTGTTCTTCCACCGATCGATGTTTTACACAGATAAATTTTTCAACTGGTTGGTGTTGACTTTTGGTCTTTGCAAAGTTTGGCATTAACTAGTAACATCGTTTAACTGAAGTTTGGGGGGGACCTTTTTGTATATATATTTTGTTTTTCTTTTAACAATAAAAAAAAATGTAAATAAATAAACAAGGAAGTGCCGACATTTTCGACCCTCTTGGTGTAGCCTGATAGTGAGGACACTGTCAAGTTTAAGTTTGGGGGTGTGCTTGGTAAGTTTTCTTCCTTCGCATTCATATGTATATTCTTGCATTTGCATACTTATTTTAAAATCCATAAAATTTGAAAATTTTGAAAAATTATAAAAATTAAAGCATTCAATTTTGGTCTTAATTGACTTGAGTTTGCCAAATAGGTTAACTAGCTAGGAACAACTAGATCTTAGACTTAGTAAAATTAAAAACCCAAAAAATAACCTTTCTTAAAATTTAACGGTAGAAAATATATGTCTTTGTAGTTTATTTAGAAATAGGCAAATTTCGAGTTGACTTCTTGGGCTAAGTTAAAACAAGGGAGAAGTATTGATATTTTTATTAAAGTATAAGTTTGAAAAATAATTCCTAAGCTTAAGTCTAAATTCTGAAAATATATACCCTACAAAATTGCACAAACACGAACCTTGAAACTTGGAATAGTAGGAGAGACCTTGAAATGCTCTTGTCTAAAGTCCTTAGTATAAAGCAAAAATAAAAAAAAATACAAGTGTGAATAAAGAGATAAACAAAATAAACACTGGTTTTGTAATTACTTAAGGCTGCAAAAATAGAAAAAAATATTTAGCGAGGGTGCTTCATCACCCAGTGCTTTAGACCAACTGGTTTGGGAGTCACTGCTAAAGTCTTAGGTGTTACAAGACTAAGAATTACGTTTTAATGTGTAAACACATTTTGTAATCGGTTGTTGGTACCTCAAGAAGTATTAACGGTCGTATGAAGGATGTGTGAGCAAATTTCATCTAAAAATTCACCAATTAAGAAGTGCTTTGGACGACGGACAAGAGTATGATAGCTTGATTTGAATTTCCAAGTATAGGGGTGATAGATACACACACGTAGGGGTATGTGATTGGGGTTTAGATAAGAGATAGGAATGAAAAATAGGACTTATATTTTTAATAGAGATGATAAAAATTCCTAAGTTGAGATAGAACCCTAGAAGGAAAACTTAAAAGATGCTAAAAGCTAAGTAAATTCACAAGAATATATAATCTTAAGTTAAATGATAAGGAAGCGTGAAAAATACGGGTGGATAATTTTTAAGTCGAAGATAATAGAGTTCTTGTTAGAAGACCTAATTGGAGAATCAAAGTCGATAAGCCAAATTGATAGGATTTTGTGGGTAGTATCCGCTGAAAACCCTCAGGAGATAACACTCCTCCTACTAGGGACACCTAGAGGTTTAACGGCTTGTTGCACGAGCTCAGTGCAATCGCGATTCCCTGCGAAAGTGAGGTTAGGATTTTGTTGAGAATAAAACTAGGTTTGCTTGAGGACGAGCAAAAGATAAGTTTGGGGGTATTTGTTCATACCATAATTTTGCATTATTTTTTTCCCCATTCTTATTCAGTTTACAAATAAACAGGTGCTTTTGACCCATGTCTGCAACATAGTTGCAGGTTACAGCTTCTCGGAACAAAACAGTGAAAATGATGAAAAAGACGATGCAAAAGTGAAACTACGACCGATAAATGGTGGAATCTTGATCGTGCCTACATATTGAGGAACATTGAAGATCAATGAACAAGTTCATAAAGAACAAAGGCAGCGCAAGGTTCAAGACTTCGTCACGAAGCAACGGTAAAAGTCCACTACAATTATTCACCGTGGAGATCTGGAAGAAATCTAGAAGCAAATCTGAGAAAACAACTGAAGAAACAAGGAGCCAAAAGCAAAAGAAAACAGCCCGGAAGAAATCAGCAACCAAGCTCTCCATACGGCCGAGGTTCCGCGGCCAAACCATACTCTTGGCCGCGGATCCGCGGCCGTGCGAAGCCCGGGTCGGTGGAAATTCCTCATGTCGGTGCGTCGGTGCATTAGTTAGGTTTCTTAGGGGGTAAAATTGTAAAAGCAGATGTGAGTCGACTGTAACCCTAGGGTTTCTATGAATCTATAAATAGAAGCCCTAAAACCTTTTTTAGGTTATGCCTCTTTTTATTCATCTATTCAGATCTGTAAATTCCTGTGTAAATGTTTGGAGAGAGCTATCAATAAAGTAAGTAATTTTATTTCATTGCCTTAGTTTAAATTTTATTATCTGCCCTAGTTAGATAGATATATATGTTTTTCAATTTCCTAATGAGCGGGTAGTCTCCTCGCTTGTTAGGGTTAGATTTGGGGAAGGCTTAAGAGATGAAAATCTCTCACCCCTTTCTTTCCCACCACATATAATTAATAGGACTCCATGCATACATACACACACCGTTCCCTACGGCACCTTACCCCATGAGGTAACAGTGATACCGTAGTATAAACGACCGGTTGCGTATGTTTTCCATGAAGGTCAGGATAAGAATTAAGAAAGGAAGGACTAGAACCTAGAGGAAGAAATATCGCTTCTTCCCGATGGTACTAATCCCCTTTATTAATTGTTACCATAACACCTAAAGAGATCTAATTTAGGGCATTGAAAGCGGTGAGGAAATCTTCAATTTCCAAACTTAACCTAAACCTAACCCTAGCAAGACTCTAGCCCTAGATTAAATCAGTTTAGTTTTTTAACGATAATCCATCTACACCATTTGGAATTAACTCGTTAGACCAAATTAGGAAATACACAACATCCCTGTGGACCGACCCGTACTCACCGGCTAGCTACCAAGTGACGCCGTTCTTGATTTCAGTTTATAAATAATACATCTTTACAAATAAATAACTTTTGAGCTAATAAAAAATATTTATACTCGGCCAATTAAGGACTGTCACGGTCATTAGGACAGAGAAAAGTTGTGGGCATTCAGTCGTTTATCTAAACCTGACTTTGTGGTGTCTAGGCTAGACAAGTGAGAAAGGTAACTTTAAAAGGCTTGTCTCACGGTGATTCGTGAGCGGATCCCTCCTTTCTTCACTTGTACTTACCTGGCCACAATTGGCGGTGAAGAGGCGATTTGAGGTATCTCACAACTTGACGCTTTGGACCAGTTAGGAGCAGTCTAGTAGATTTAGGAGACCCTAGAACATAGAATATGGGAAAACGACACTTTTTCATTTAAATACCATAATTAATAAAACCGTTTTCCATAATGATTAGTATTTATACAAATCTTTGCAAAGCGCCGCTACAACCTATTTGGGGAACCCGTTCGGGATGGTGTGGATTATCGCACATCCTCGGGCTTAGTAGTGCGAGATTCAGACCTCCGCAAGGAGCATTCGGTCTCGAAAGATTTAAAATACGACATCTTAAGAAAACGAGATTTCTAGAATATTATAGATATATACAAAAATTATTTTCATATAAATATATGGATATGTAATATAAATATATCTATTTTTGAAGTATTGTAATTATTCTACCTTTTCTATAATATCATAAGAATCAATTTTACACTAAAATACCATGAATTCCATACAAATCAATATTACAAACAAATACCTTTATTTCTGAAATTAGGATATTTTCACTAGAAATATCACAATATAAAATCTACATTCATTACAACTCTAAAGACGAATAATAAATACTTGGGGTGTATTTTGAAAAGTATATAAAAGTATTTTTACATAAAACCCCTTCAAGTCCTATAAATTATCCTGAGGACCCTAGTAAACATAGATTTAAGCGGGACCAATCTCTTGAGCCTCAGGGAGCCGGAGAAGTGGGTGCTTGCCGATTTAAGGTAGACAACTTAATAATGGTGTTATCAATACGGTAATCGTCTTGGAAAAAGACACAAATCCTGCCGTCCATGTGCAGTGGTTACCGATAACATCAAAACAATCAGGACTTCAATTTACTGACTCAGAGTGAGTCTCATTATAATCTGACTTGAATATGATTCAAGTACAATCTACAATCTACAACCTACAGTCTACAATCTACAATCTTCAATATTACAATTCAACATGAATCCATGAATCCAATTATCAATCTATACAACCTGACCGAACCGAACCATGGATATACATTCTATTTACATGGTTCTCCAGTTACTCTATTTACATGATTCTACGGTTACATCCGTTTACTGATATCATGATTTCGGTCAGTCATCCAATTATACAATCAATACAATTTACAATATAATACAATACAAACAAGACACTATGGGGTTTAAGGGGTAGATTGGTACGGAAGGTGTTAAAAGTGGCACGAGACTGTAAGACTTAATACACCTAATATGAATCCAGTTGCTGTTGTACCGTGGCATAAATGGTTCCTTGTACTATACTTGCCTCTAGTTTCTGGCATATAGAGACTCCTCTCGTATACACTGGCATTCTTTTGTACCAAGCTACAAACAACAGCGTTAATACAACATTACAACAAGATAATATAAGTTTAAAAGATATCTTCTTATTCTGTCTATTCTACTTTCCTCTTATCTTTGGGACTTACCGAGCGACCTGTTCGCTGACGACATTCTCTTTCTTTCTTCTTTAAATGTCGTCAGGTAATTTGGACACGTCAGAGATCGAGCCTACTGCTGAAGACTTGGATCAGTTTGCTGAAGACCCAGTGCTTTAGTTTCATTGTACACATTTCCTTTCAGTACTTTACATTCCTGTTATGCCATTGTTTAGGCATCGCTTTTATTTCAGTTGTATTTACTTTTCATGCATTGTACAAAAGAATGTTAATAAATAAAGTTGCTGTTCAGTTTATATATCTTGTCTCTTGTGTATTTACTTTTATATTACTTAGATACGCTTAGCGTATTTACTTCATGGTAAATACGTGGCGGATCAGTCCCGTCCTCTTCACCGTATACTGGGAAGCGGGGCGTGACAGGTTTTGTTGGTGGCCCATGCAGGTCAGAGCTGTATAGAACCATACTATGCAGTTCTGTTCTGTGTGAACAAACCTAAGCAATATAACACAAGAACCAGCAACTAAAACATTCTTTACAATTTCATATTCCTTGAATCTGTCCTAACCAAAATTTTTCTTCAAGGTTATGGATTCCCCAAACAACACCAGCACCAACTTCAACAATACTCCACCACCACTACAAATCACACCTGCCATCCCTGCTCCGCTCAACGAGCAAACGGTTCTGCTTGAGGAAGTCCGAAGCCTCCTGGTTGGACTGCAGCAGCAGACTGCTATATTATTGAACCGACCAGAAGTAGAAGCAACTGTTAGGAAACGTTCTGCCACCCAGATGGCAAGAAGAACCTATACTACACAATCTTCTGAACCCAAGAGACAGAAAGAAACAATTAACCAGTAAAGTCCAGGTTTTTGTTACTACTACCGTAGGGATGGACACTTATGGAAGGACCGTAGGCGCACAAAAGACCTGTGCCTAGTTTGTGGCGCATCCGATCATAGCATTAGAGATTGTCCCTATAGATGCAACTCAGCTTACATACCCACCAACTACCCGCAGCGGCCAGCTATTCAGGCTCCTGCAACTCGTCCTACACTCCCAGCACTACCTCCACATGGACCACCTCTATCTAGTCAGGAATCGATGTACCGGCTTACACAGAAAAATGTGCCGAGACGTCAAGCCTCCACCATAGCAGCCATAGAACCTGAGACTGTGAACTAAGGTAACCCAGGTAACTCCTCCACTTTGACCAAAACTTTTGCAATATTTCTTTCTTCTAAATATTTTCATACACTATCTATACTCCAGACACCAAACTTTCCTTGAATTTATTATACTTTTCTTTTACAAATTTCGAGGTCGAAATTTTTATAAGGAGGGTAGAATGTAACAACCCTAAATTTCCTATACAAGTTTTTACAAAAAAAATTCAAAAATCCATAAAGGGGTATTTATTGCCTGAGCACAAGACTTAAGTAATTAATTAGCAATTTAATTACAAGAAGGGGCTTGTGGCTCATTGGGAATACCTTGCACTGCTGAACCAAGCCACCAGAGTTCAAATCCCATGCCCCACATTATTTTTAATATTTATTTTATTTTAAATTTTATAGAAGCCCAACAGTCAACACGTGATAAATTCCAAAAATCCCACTACACATTGAAAACTAAATATACCAGTGTGTACAACTGATGACCCCCCACTTACTGACTCGGCCCGACTCGGCCGAGTCGGCCGGCGGACCGGCCGACTCGGGCCGGCGCTGCCGGCCGGACTCGACCGGACGACCGAGTCCCCAATAGGAAAAATCCAACTCTTCATCTCCCCTACTCCACTGCACACTTCATTTTTCCAGATCGGTTCCAGAAACCTTTGAAATCCCCATTTGCTCCATTTTAATGATTTTTTAATACATTTTTACATTTTTTAAATCAAAACCCTTCATCTATCCTAACCCTAGCCTAATCATATAAATACCACCCCTACCCTCTACTCTCTCACCCTAAACTCTGAGCCAACTCTCAAAAATTTCCAACAAACCTTGTGTACTTTGAAATCGAGCACGGGGCGAAGCTAAGGCGAAATTCCCGGCGAACTTCCGGCGATCGTTCTAGGAGCCCTCGACGACGAAGCGACGCGCCGGCGATTCCTCTCCTTCAATCTCACTCTCGTTATTGTCCAAAACCCGTAAGTCCCATTTCTAACCTTCTTTTCCATTCTAAAAATACGGATTTACAAAACCCGACGGAATCGGAACAAATCCGATTTCCGTTTGGGTTTCTTATAAAACTTCACTTCTCGTTAATACAATTATGCTTAAACTCTCTCATGTTGACTATTAAACACTAATCAACCAAATTGATCAAGTTTCATTTCATAAAATGATGGCTATTTCAATTTATCGTATTTTTCACTTAAATACCACATTATTTCAATTGTACATTTAACTCCATTAAACTTGCTATACCTTTAAGTAGATCACGACGTAACAACATACCTCCTCACACACTCATATGCAACATAACACGATACTCTCGAGAACTCAGAATACGGGAAAACAAACATTTTCATTTAAATACCCTTTACTTAATAAAACCATTTCTAAAAGATTTAGTATTGATACATCTTTATAAATAAATAACTTTTGAGCTAATAAAAAATATCTAGACTCAGCCAATTAAGGACTGTCGCGATCATTAGGACAGAGAAAGGTTGTGGGCATTCAGTCGTTTATCTAAAGCTGACTTTGTGGTGTCTAGGCTAGACAAGTGAGAAAGGTAACTTTAAAAGGCCCGTCTCACGGTGATTCATGAACGGATCCCTCCTTTCTTCACTTGTACTTACCTGGCCACAATTGGCGATGAAGAGGCGATTTGAGGTATCTCACAACTTGTCGCTTTAGACCAGGAGCAGTCTAGTTGACTTAGGAGACCCTAGAACATAGAATACGGGAAAACGACACTTTTTCATTTAAATACCATAATTAATAAAACCGTTTTCCTTAATGATTAGTATTTATACAAATGTTTGGAAAGCGCCGCTACAACCTATTTGGGGAACCCGTTCAGGATGGTGCGGATTATCGCACATCTTCGGGCTTAGTAGTGCGAGATTCAGACTTCCGCAAGGAGCAGTCGGTCTCGAAAGATTTAAAATACGACACCTTAAGAAAACGAGATTTCTAGAATATTATAGATATATACAAAAATTATTTTCATATAAATATATGTATATGTAACATACATATATCTATTTTTGAAGTATTATAAATATTCCACCTTTTCTACAATATCACAAGAATCAATTTTAAACTAAAATACCATGAATTCCATACAAATCAATATTATAAATAAATACCTTTATTTATGAAATTAGGATATTTTCACTAGAAATATCACAATATAAAATCTACATTCATTACAACTCTAAAGACGAATAATAAATACTTGGGGTGTATTTTGAAAAGTATATAAAAGTATTTTTACATAAAACCCTTTCAAGTCCTATAAATTACCCTAAGGACCCTAGTAAACATAGATTTAAGCGGGACCAATCTCTTGAGCCTCAGGGAGCCGGAGAAGTGGGTGCTTGCCGATTTAAGGTAGACAACTTAATAATGGTATTATCAATACGGTAATCGTCTTGGAAAAAGACACAAATCCTGCCGTCCATATGCAGTGGTTACCGATAACATCAAAACAATCAGGACTTCAATTTACTGACTCAGAGTGAGTCTCATTATAATCTGACTTGAATATGATTCAAGTACAATCTACAATCTACAACCTACAGTCTACAATCTACAATCTTCAATATTACAATTCAACATGAATCCATAAATCCAATTATCAATCTATACAACCTGACCGAACCGAACCATGGATATACATTCCATTTACATGGTTCTCCAGTTACTCCATTTACATGATTCTACGGTTACATCCGTTTACTGATATCATGGTTTCGGTCAGTCATCCAATTATACAATCAATACAATTTACAATACAGTACAATACAAACAAGACACTATGGGGTTTAAGGGGTAGATTGGTACGGAAGTTGTTAAAAGTGGCACGAGACTGTAAGACTTAATATACCTAACATGAATCCAGTTGCTGTTGTACCGTGGCATAAACGGTTCCTTGTACTATACTTACCTCTAGTCTCTGGCATATAGAGACTCCTCTCGTATACACTAGCATTCTTCTGTACCAAGCTACAAACAACAGCGTTAATACAACATTACAACAAGATTATACAACTTTAAAAGATACCTTCGTATTCTGTCTATCTACTTTCCTCTTATCTTTGGGACTTACCGAGCGACCTGTTCGCTGACGACATTCTCTTTCTTTCTTCTTTGAATGTCGTCAGGTAATTTGGACACGTCAGAGATCGAGCCTACTGCTGAAGACTTGGATCAGTTTGCTGAAAACCCAGCGCTTTAGTTTCATTGTACATATTTCCTTTCAGTACTTTACATTCATGTTATGCCATTGTTTAGGCATCGCTTTTATTTCAGTTGTATTTACTTTTCATGCATTGTACAAAAGAATGTTAATAAATAAAGTTGCTGTTCAGTTTATATATCTTGTCTCTTGTGTGTTTACTTTTATATTGCTTAGATACGCTTAGCGTATTTACTTCACGGTAAATACGTGGCGGACCAGTCCCGTCCTCTTCATCGTATACTGGGAAGCGAGGCGTGACAAAAAGCTTCATTTATTTCTAAAAGTTTTCTTTTATTAGTGTGTTGTATGTTGAAAACTGTGTGTTGATTTAAGACGTATATCCCGTTATTAAGTGTACCATACCCAACCAACATTTGATTCAGATTAATGTTCATAACATTGTTCTGCAATACAAAATTATATCTTTCGTTGTCTAACAAAGAAACGGATATTATATTACAAAGCATATTGTGTACATAATAATATGGGTTCAAAAACAATATACACCCTGACGGAACCCCATGTGATACCCTCCCACTGAAACCGCATGTACATTGGAACCATTTCCAACCCGGAGAGTATGGTCACATGTCTTCAAAACTTTGCTACTTCTCAGCCCCTGCATGGAATTGCAAATGTGATAATCTGAACCGGTATCTAATACCTAGGAAGCAGAGTTTATAGAAAAACTGTTTTCTGTCTCAAACACACCTGAAGCGGAAGCATCGTCATGCTTCTTCTTGAAATCCAAGTACTCAGTGCAGTTGCGCTTCCAGTGTCCCATTTTGTGGCAGTGCTAAAATTCCCCTTTCCCCGATTCACCGGTCTTGGACTTGTCTTTCCTCTTAGCCTTTTTAACTCTACCTCTAGGTTTGGTGGGTTTCTTCTTCATCTTTCTCTTGGCCTTGGCCTTCAGGCTAGAGGAGGAAGATGGCCCAGTAATCAAAGCAGGAGTCTTCATTGACTTGAGCGTGTTCTCTACACTTCTCAACATATTGAGAAGTTCAGGTAGTGACATCTCCATGTTGTGCATGTTGAAGTTAACAACAAACTGAGCAAAGGCTGGGGGAGAGACTGTAGAATAATATCAATATATTGTTCGTTGTCTATTGACCATCCGAGGTCCTTAAGCTCTTCTATAAGAGCTATCATCTTCAGAACATGATCACATACTGGTGTGCCAGGAGCCATCCGCATTTGAAACAGCTTTCTAAACGTTTTGTATCGTAGGACACGAGATTGCTCCCCATACAACTCTTTTGTATGGAGAAAGATGGATTGAACATCCATCTTCTCGTGTTGCTTTTGATGTGTGTTATCTATCGATGCAAGCGCGAGGCATTTGGCCGTGGCACAGTCAGCGTCCCATGTGTTGCGGACTTCCCTATCCGCAACCGAAGATTTAGGACCTGGGACGGGCGGGGCTGGACCCGTGAGAACATATGATACCTTATCATAAGTCAAGGTAATGTTAATGTTCCTCAGCCAGTCTTTATAATTGGTCCCATTCAGTTTATTTTTATCTAGTAGAAGCTTGAGTCCTGTCATTGGTATCTGCCATTATGAGAGAGAAAAGAACACACTCAGTGAAAGCACTTGCAAAGATCAGATTGGTTTATTATCTTATCTAATCAATGTCTCCCACTGCTTTTATCAAATTTCCCTTCAAAACTTAAACAGAAAACTAGCCAAGATTAATTACATTCTACAACTTCGCTAATCGTTCAGCCATGCCAGTGTCGGTACTTGAGGGAGGTTCCCCGTGCTTTTGCACGGACCTAATTAAAGTAAACCTCATTTTCTCAGAGGCGTAGCCTCGTTAACACCTTTCTAGACACCTAATGGGTTAGCTAATTATAAAGTGCAAAACTCTCCTGAGAGCAACTCTTGCTCACAGTGGGATCGGGATCTAACCATCATATGGAAGGTATGCAATCTCATTGCAAATTTCAACTCTTGGAACTCCCGATATGGTTTTTACCCCTAGCACTTATGACCTTAATTATGGTCAACAAATCACAAGCACTAGTCAAGTTCTACCCATCATTTCATTATTAATTAGACCCGCCCACATGACCCTTAACTATGGTCAACAAAGTCATATTAATGTCCTAATTAATCTGCATCATATGCAATATAGGAAGACATCACTTAGCTACCGTACACTACGCCTTAACTATAGTCAACAAACGTAGCATGAATACTAAGTACTCTACTTCCTAAAATGACGGAAGGTTGTGGATGGTTTTTAAGAAAACCTTTAACGCTTTGAACTTGATACCGTTGTAGAATCAAACGGTTTTTAAAAGGAGTGGCTTATTCTCCGCAATTTTGAAATGTAGCTTTTTCTCAAAAAGGCCGAGTGGTTTTTAAATTCGATACACAACATCTTTTTAGGTTTATTTTTCCTTACATTAATCATATTAATATAGTCCCATCATTTAAGTCCTTAAGCCAAACACAGAAAAGAAACAAAAATACAACGTATGCTTATGCCATCCGCATTCGCCACAATGTTCCGTTATGCACCGTTAGGTTACTTAACTAACGGCATACCGGGACGGGACTAGCGCGGGTACAAAACATAAGCAACGCCTACTATATATCTCATATATAATACTGCATTCGTCTCAGATATATCAAGCGATCACATCACAGAATTTAAACAGCAGAAGCACATACATGAAAATATAGGATATACTAGGAATTCCGTATTTTATATTTAGCCAACGATAGAAAATACGGGTTTCACGGTCTTGATGAATAGCCAAACCCATACCCAAGACCTCTACGAGAGCGGCAAGCGACCCTACTAATTCTAGAGTTAGGAGACCCGGTCTCGACTCCTCGAGATGGCCTCCCACTGAACTCTAGAACCCGGTCACTTGTGCTCCCCACCTTGGGTCTATCTTAATGCAGAAAAATAAATAATATACATCGAAGGAAACATCATCCTCAACCTGGATGTGCCCCAATAAAAGAATATTACATGCAAATGAATTTTACATGAATGAAAAGAAAACTCTCATCTCACATAAAATCCGCCGGCCATTCATCACGACGATCCTATACATCATTTCACAGCAACATATAACATCTCATATCAATATATGCAAATAAACTAGGCGATGTTAAACCATTTGATCGATCGATCAATGACCCAAAAATCCATAGAGAAGCTCAACACCTAAGCAGAATTAAAATTACCCAGAAGCATGCCACAGTATCTATGGACCAACCGTAGAAGGGCCGACCCGAGCCTCACAAACGGCGCCGCGGAACAGCCACCAAAAGAAGGTTTCTGCCGCGGTCCCGCAGTCATTTAATAGAGTTAGGGTATCGTTCTTCTAGAGGGTCCATATAATTGCTACATGGTTTTTTAAATATTTTTAATGTGAAAAATTCCAACATTTTGAAAAATTTCCAGAGAGTGGTATTTTCGGGCAATCGATGTTCGTTCGAAGTGTTTTAACGTCATCTAGGTTACTCTAATGCTCTAGTATGGCTCTGATATCACTGTTGGGTTTGCCTAGCACCTCACAAGGGTTTTTAATGCATCAATCATGCTACGATTTAATTTTTTAGGGTGCTAAGCAAACTAATCTAACGATCAAACTAGAAATTTGAAGTAACAAAGTAGTATCCCAAACTACAACAAGAGTCTAACACTAAGTAAAAGTAAATACAACCTTTGTAGACCTTTTGCTACTCCTTGGTTCAACTCGGTGTATAGACGGGTCCGCTCGAGTCCTTCTTTGCCCATGACGATCCACCGCGGAGTTTCTTGGCTCAAGCTCCTTGCTTCACTAGAACAAGTAGAAGTGATGCAAAACAACTTAAACTAGTGGGCTAAACCAGTGTAGATTGGTGATGTGGGTTTGGATCTCACTTAAAAATCTTTTCTTTTTATCTCCTTCTCTCACTAATCAAGAGGTAGTAAGGTAATGGGGAAGAAGAAGGAGGAGGCTAAGCAAGCTCAAGATAATGTTATGCCAAAAAGAAAAAGAATAAACAATATATGAGAGAGTCTACTCACTCATAACTATGGTTGAAAAATATCTAGATATTTTGTTAATTGGTTAAAGAATAAGTGTAGGGAATAAATCATGGTTAAGTGTAGAGACTAAACTATGGTTTAAGTGTAGTAATTAAACCATGGTTCAAGTCAAAGTCAACAATAGAAGTGTGTAGAAACTAAGTAACCATGATATAATCCTAATTAATTCTTTAATCAATAATCAAAATAAATAAATATTTAAACCATGTGATTCTTGCATATCCAACTCCAATGTATTATCACCATGACACATGTATGCATGCATGTGTGCATTCATATCAATCATATGTACATACATACATTCATGCATACAATAAATAAAGAAAAGGTTATAAGTGAAAAGATTAATGGTCATTAATATTAAATCAACAATTGATTTAATATACCGGTCATATCTCATACGACCCGACCAAAAGAAAATGCTAGATTACAATGCGGTATCACATACACGCATTTAATCAGGCACCCGCGCATATCTTCATATGCACCCCACATCTTTTCGCCTGAGCAAGGTAACCCCTTTGTGGGACTCTAAGACTCGTCAATACGCCGGCAGTAGGTGATGATCAGATCAAACACCCACAATCCGCAAGCGGTCAGCTAAACGTAACGGCCACCCGGGTATTGAGCGAGCAGAAAAAAACAAGCGAACCCGTCAAAACTGCTGTCGAGCCAACCGGTAACACTTATCGTACAGTCCAGTCTCTTCGTCAGATATGCAGCTGTTTCCCCCAATTGGAGCAAAGCTCTGTTTTGAAATTCAAAATTCAAAAATTGAAGCAACGCTTCAGATCCAGCGCTAGGCACGCTGCGCGTCACGTGTCAAATACGGATGCGCTAGCGCCAGGTGCGCTGCGCCCGAGGCAGTGCACCATGTGTGCGCTAGCGCTAGGCACGCTGCGTGCCACGTGTCAAACACGAGTGCGCTAGCGCAGGCTGCTCTGTGCTCTGAGCAGCGTATCACATGTCAAATACAAGTGCGCTAGCGCAAGATGCGCTGGGCTCTGAGCAGCACACCACGTGCAAAGCACGGGTGCGCTAGCGCTGGAATTAAAAATTCCCCACCCTTAGATCAAAAGATCTAATAAATAATGATAAATCATTAATCAGAATTAAAATTCTGTTATGGAAAGATTTTCTTTCAATCTTGTTAAAAACAAGAAGATTGCCTTCTGTAAAACAGAAGCCCTAGGATCAAAGATCCAACGGTGGGTAACATTCCCAAATCAATCAGATAAAGATCTCTTTAACTGATTTAACAAATCAACTTGCCCTATATAAAGGCCCCAAGACTTCAAGTCTGATATAGAGAAACCCCCTATAAACTTTGAAAAAAATTCAAAGAAAGAGAGCAAGCTCTTGAAAGAAGATTATTTCTTCAAGATAAAGATGGTGAATGATGATCACAGAGATGAAATCATCTCATAAAAAGAAGAATTATCTTCTTAAAAGATCATAGATCTACAAAGACCAAGGTCTTTAAAAAAAAGATCAAAAGATCTCATCACATAATAAAAGAAGAACATATTCTTCACATAGATCATTGATCTATAAAGGCAGAGCCCTTTCAAAAATAAGAACTGTTGTTCTTGAATCTTGAGACAAAGTCTCTTTTAAAAGAACATAAATTAGTTCACAGATCATAAAATTTGATCAAATGCGCTTTGCGCTATTGAAATGTGCTTTGCGCTATTGAAACACGCCTTGCGCTCTTGAACAAAGCTTCTGCACTCTCTGGACCGATGCTTTGCGCTTTTGAAATAGCGCACTGCGCTCATGGGCTGGCCCTCAGCGCCAAACGCGCCACGTGTCACTTACGAGGGCGCCACTGAATTGATAGCACAATGTGCTCATGGACTAACGCTTAGCGCTCATAAACTGGCGCAATTCGCCCATCATCTGGCGCTTAGCGCCAAGCACGACACGTGTCAACCATGTGTGCGCTACTTGGCAGAAGCGCACTGCACTCTTTAACTGGCGCAAAGCACATAGCACGCTATGTGTAGCACCTAGCGCGCCACGTGTTGCGCTGTCAGAACATAAATTGTTCTTTAATAAGCCAAAGCTCTAATGAATGCTCTGCATTCAATACAAGACAAAATATTGTCAGAAGGGCCAAGCCCAAACAAAGGCTCAACAGCCCAGAACAATAAAATGTTAAACACTCATTGGACTTAGCCCAATATTGGCCATAAGTTCTCAACTTATATTTAATTGAGCCCATCTGCTCATGAATATTTAACAGATCTTAGTCCCAAATTGGACTATAGATCTTTCAACCAATTCACACCGGTTCGAGAGTACATCTCTTTACTGCTCTGATATCTGTCGTTGTAATCCTTCAACGTCTTCAGAGAGGTGACGGGTCTGGACAACCACACATGTCACGAACTATGGGGTCCTTAAATTCATGGACTACGATGTCCTTAACCCGGACTGTGGGATCCCTTTAAACCAACGGACTACGATGTCCTTAACCTGGACCGCAATGTCCTAAAACTAATATTGGATCACCATGTCCTTAAACTGGTAATCGATCGCAATGTCCCTAAACTAAACAACAGAGGCCAAATGCTTTCTTGTTGGATCTAAATGATCCTGTTAAGTTGATTTTAGTCTAGAAATTAGACTAACGTATCCTTAACTAACGTTTAACTTGATCTTAGTCCCCAATGAGACCAACGTATCCTTAAACCCAACCCCCAAACCCAAATCTAAGAAGATACGGATTTGGACTAATCCACGCCCAACGGGCGACAACATAAATTAGTCTCCGTATACAATCCACAGGCAACCATAAACAAAACAAACACCCACGACACGAAATGACCATCTAGAGAAGGAGAAAGTTGTTACTACGATGCGGTAGCGTAATTAACTGCAAGGGCTTGCGCCTGCAGGGAAGAGCGTCCCCACAATCAAAAACCCCTCAAACGAGGGGGAATCTGACGAAGTCTGCTATATCGGCCGCATCTGTTTAAACCTTTGATACATGATGCCATAAATCAACTTGGCATCTTCGAAGAGGTGGATGGATAGCACCAATTAGCATCTGCCCCGAAATTCAGGCAAGACGTTCGCCGCGTCTTCGCGCGTCTTTCGGCGGAGAACAGATTCCGGCACGCCCGGTGGGACCTTTTCCTCTTTCCACTCCACACTTCATGTGTCGCGTTCGCGAACGAATCGCGGTTTGATATGGTTGCCCTTAGGTTTGAAGTACTAAGATTTGGTGTCTTGCTTGGTGCAGAAAACGAAATATCAATGGCGTCTACTTGCACGAAGTGTTCCAGCTGCAACTGCAACTCACGTTCCGCCTCATCTGGAGGTATAGCTTACGGGCCCCATGCGGCCTCCCTGTTCACAATGCCGATAAAGCAGGTGACGCAGGCTACCACTAGTTTGTTCTTCAGGACCATGCTCCCACCAGTGAACATTAATATCCCACTGCCGCAAAAAGTGCAAAAGAAGTCGGTCTTTGATCGGCTCACTACTACCACGGCCCCTCTCAACGGGTCGTCCGATGTTAAGCCAACAGCGTCAGTCTTCGACAGGCTGAGCCTGAACTCCAATGGGCCCTTCAAGAAGCCCACGATACCTGAAGCGGCCATCCCGAAATGGATAGCCATTCCTGCTCTCAAGGTTACTAAAGAAGCTTCTCCTGTCAAGGGATCGGTCTTTACGAGGCTGGCCACTCCGGCTCCCGTTCCAGCTCAAAGATCTGTCTTTGATAGATTGGATACCGCTGCCCGACGGACGTCGGTCTTCAAGAGGCTGGTACCAGCAGCGCCTCACCAGAACAGGGGGCATGACGAAGTCACCCCTAAAGCTGAAACAATCCCAACAGCTCGACACGCTCGACGTCGCCACTGGCGCCGAGTAAGGAAGGCTGGGGGCAACTCCCCCTCTGGGCTAACTCCACCAGCCTCAATGGTGGAAGTCAACGTTGCTGTTCCAACTGGGAACAGCTTCGAGCTGCTTAACAGGGTGCGTAGGAATTCACCCACCGCCGTACTGAAAAGATCTCCTCCACCCATGGAGAATATTATAGAAACAAAGCCGGAGCAGCCCCCTCAGCGGCTTTCTTCCAAAATTTACAAAGTCTGGCGACAGGTTCAGGACTCAGTAATTGATCAATATTACCCTCGCCGACAGAAGAAGGTGAAAGTTCAGCAAGAAGAGAACCATCCTGCCAACCCACAAAAGGCAACAGTTGTTTGGGTGCCCACTGCAACGGCCCCCTCGACTTCAACTGCTCAAAAGAGAAGGAGGCCAGAGAAAGCCCCTGTGACTACGGCAGACCATAAAAACGCTGAGCCCAAACGCCCCAAGTCTGGGGGCATAATGGTGCATACTATTTATATGGCTTCCGGAAAGGAGGAAAGCCGCGCTTCAATGGGTCACCGACCGCTCACCCGATCCGTGACAAAAGCCCAGGAGCAGCAACAGAAGCTTCAGGAAATGCTAACACAAATGGCCGCACTTATCGGACCAAAAGAAAGCCCGGAGGCGTCATCAGAGCAGCGTCATGAACAAGAAACCGATGCTGACTTCCTCCGCAGAGTCCTCGAAAAGAAGGACAGAGAAGCAGCGGAACAAGCTGCCAACATAAAACGAATGGCGCTTCTCTTCCAAGACATGGTCGGGATGATATTACAGCCGGAACCTCCAGCTGAAGATCCTCCGATTATCCTCGAAGATGACCGAGCGGAGATGTCGAACCCTCTTCCGGCTCTTTCAGCAGCCAAGGAGGAGACCATCTCCAAGGCCGCTCTGGATGACTACATTGCTCAGAAAATACGAGCTCACCAGGCGAATGAAGCGGCCGGCCAAGTCGTTAAAACCGGGCGACCATATCTAGGCTGGTATGACCAAATAAAGTATCCACCGGGATATACAATCCCTAAATTTCATGTATACAAAGGGACGGGCAATCCCCACCAGCATGTCGCCCAGTTCAGGGCTCTATGTGGTAACACCGGGGGTGATGATAAACTTCTGCTCTGCCAATTCGTCGGCAACTTGTCGGAGACGGCCTTCGAATGGTACTCTGAACTTCCAAACGACTCCGTCAAGACTTTCGCAGAAATGGAGCTATTATTCACCCAGCGATTTGCGAGTGCTAGTGAACGCACCCCAATAACGGCATTGATCAATGCCAGGGTGAAGCCAGGTGAAACGTGGGTTCAATATGCAATACGATGGCGGAATCTGTTGTCGAAATGCGAACAGCGCATTGAAGAAGCGCCGGCGGTGGGCATGTTCGTGGGCACTCTGGACCCTCATGCAACCATTTCCCAATTCATGATGTTCTTCAAGCCGACCACATTCCAAGCCTTGATCGACAAACTGGCCCAAATGGACCAGATGGGTCATAGACCGTCTCCTCCAAAGCCGGAGCCTCGGAACGAGAAAGGAAAAGGAAAAGCGATCGTCGTCGCCAATGCTCAACAGCAGCCCAGCGGTCTAAGACCAGTTGATTGCCAAAATAATAGAACTCGATCTCTCGAAGATAAAATGCGACGTCCTTACTCGTTCCCTCGAGACAAGACGAAGAGGTTATTTGAGCTTGCACTGCGCAACCGGCTCATCACTCTGCTGGAGCCAAGACGCCCAGCGCAACCAGGTGACATTAGCAATCCTAACTATTGCCCTTATCACAGAATGTTGGGTCATCCGATTGAAGATTGTTACATCTTGAAAAGCTGGATAGAAGATCAGTACCAGCAGGGCAAATTCGTATTATCCGAAAATTGGAAGGTGAACCCGCCTCGGCCACACACTCCCAAGAAGACGGATACACCGGGGGCATCATGCTTTTTCGTAGAAGAAGCTCCATGGGAGGTCGCTCTTTCAGCCAAGACGAAAAGAATGCTGAAGGATCTCCAAATATGCCCGGCGATCAGGTGGAAAAATCCACTCGAACCCGAGATCATCGAAGGAATGTTAAAACCGCGTCCAACTCCAAAAATCGGTGGTGATAGCCAAAGCACTCACACTCAGCCGTCAAAATCTTCGAAGAAGAAGAAGAAATCCAAGAAGCTTGTGAAGCCTGGTGATAAGCGCACGGACCTGCAAAAGCAGATTGACGCGCTGGAAGAATATAACCAGAAGGTGTGGACCCCGATCACACTCCAAGAATTTCTCAGTCACGTCCTTGAAGACGGAGATGATGACAATGGAGAAGACTCATCGGATGAATCTGAATGTTATGTAGCAAGCTGCCATGTGATCTCTCACTCGTCGATAGACGATGAAGAAGCTCCTTGCACCGAGAAACTGGGGGCAAATCCTAAACCGGAACTTCTAGAGCCGTGAGACGAAATGATTGATGCATTCCTGAACGAAGCTCTTCTTAAAAGCAAAGCTGCTCAAGAGCGTGAAATGGCCATATTTGAAAAAGCCAAACGCCGGCGACTGGACGAAAAAGTTGAAACACTCCCGCCAGATCAAAGTACATCCACCGCAAATAAAAGCAGGTTCAAGATGAGTAAGAGTTTCGCTAAACCCATATCAATGGGAATGAAGCTGCCACCCTCCGAAGCGAACGCTCTTGGTAAAGCAGAAATGCATCCTAGCTATTGCTTATATCATCGAAAGATTGCGCACCCTACCGAAGAGTGCAACGCTTTTAAAAGATGGTGGCAGGGATATGTTGTTCACCGGCAACATTTCAAGCGGATGAAACGCAAAACCTGTCGGGAGCAGAGAAATACGACCGAGGAGTATAAAAGAACTACCGGCAACTGTCACATGGTCGGCATTGGGGGATCGCAAGTTCTCACCTTCAGGAGCGACTCTAACGAAGAAATGACTCTTGGCCCACTCTTCAAAGAATCCACGTTGGGAAAAAAGGAAGAACCGAAGGCCTGTGAAAATATTCAGCAGCGCAATCGCACACTGCCCGAAAAGAATCTTGGGCCCTCGAACAGTGGGTCAAATAGAAAAGATAAGGGAAAAGAAAAAGTCCCTGAGAATATCATCCTTGATGACCAAGCCGTCGAAAAGCTGACAGCCAAAGACCCGCCAAAGAAAAGTAAGGTGGACTACAACGTTCTGGCACACTTGAGAAAGCTACCTTCGCAGTTAAGCATTCTCGACACCCTTCTGCTATCAAAGGAAGCAAGAGATTCTTTAATCAAGGCACTACAAGAGCCAGAGCAATTCCAAGCTTTCCTCGCCGAAGAAAAGATGAAGGACGAGCTGGAAGAAGTACACACGGTCGATATCACCTTCGGCGATGAAGATCTCCTCCTTGGGACATGCGAACACAACCGTCCCCTATATGTCTCCGGATACTATCATGATATCAAGATACGAAAAATTCTGGTTGACAATGGGTCCTCCGTTAACCTCCTTAACGTAAGGGTGCTAAAGGAGATCTGCATGAGTGTTCAGCACTCGCTCGTGATAAAATCACCATCTCCGGATTTGACTCCCAGTCATCACGGACGCTTGGGTCTATAATATTGACACTGCGCTTCGGGCTGCTTGTCACGGACCTTAAGTTCTACGTCATTGACGCCAAGATATGCTGCAATTCTTTGCTCGGCCGGCCCTGGTTACACGAGTACAACATCATCCCTTCTACACAACATCAGTGTATGAAGTATTTCAAAGATAGTCTCGAGTACACTGTGACAGGGGAACTAAACCCGTTCTCCATGAACGAAGTCCGAAAGTACGAAGACGCAAAATACTTCCTGCCAGATTTCGAAGACACAGAAAGATGTCGCAAATCGGAGGACAAGAACAAAGCTGTCACCACTATTCCAGTCTTCGGGAGTGATACCGAGGAGGAAGAAGAGATAGTTTACTCAGGTCCGCCCCAATACAACAAGCCGGGACCGTCCGCTCCTATGTTGATCTTCGGCAGCGACTCGGAAGATGAGGTCAATGCCGTATTCTCTGCTCGGCCATCAATACAAACCTTTGCTGATGAAGAGCAAAGTTTGCAAGTTGCCATGGTTCCGCCCAAGTATCATATAGAACTAGACGCGCTTGATACCTACAGTGTGGAAAAACTGCAGACATTCTACGTCCCTCCCACGCGAAAAGGTGAAAAGGCGATCCTATTCTACCGATCCGGGGAAACCAAAGTGGAGAAAGAAATCTGGCATGGTGCGGATTCTACACTTGACAGGCTCCAGCCCATCCGTTTGCCCGGATATTACATGGACGGACTAAAGAGACTCTTGAGACGCCAAGGCGTATCTCTTAAGCAAACTGCGCGACAACACGGTTCTATAACAGGATCTGGAACGTTCCCGGAACTCAACGAAAATTGCCCAACGGGAGAATGGAGACTACCGGGTTTGGGTATGTTCAATCCAAGAAACGGGAGCTACTCCGCGACTGCTACGTCATACATGACTTTGATGAAGAAGGAGATGCTCTATGGGAAGATGCTAACCCTGAACTAGAACGAGCTCCCGCCGTGAAAATGCCCAGTCCGTCGTTCAAAGAACAAGTGGACAAGCTTATAAGGGAAGCAGGTCAAAAGGTTCGAGACGACCATAATCGCGAAATGGCCATCTACGAGAAAGCCAGGACGCAACGCCTCCTTCAACAGGCTGTGAAAAATAAAAATGCTCCTCCTTATCAACCCGTTGTACAAAAGGCCCGATGCAGAGGCAGAAACAAACCAAAGAACGGGAAGGTCGTTCGACAGCGACAAAGCGAGTCCAAGAAACCACGCGATCAGGAATCGAGCAGTCCGGATTCGTCTCTTATAAAAAAGATGAGTCGAGCATATTCTTTTCCCAAAGACAAGACAAGGAAGATATTCGATCTTGTCATAAAACATCAGATGATGACACTCCCGGAGTCCAAGCACCCCGAGCAAGCAGGCGAAGTCTCTCACCCGGACTATTGCTCCTATCATAGGGCAATAGGACATCCTCTCGAAGACTGCTTCACATTCAGAGACTGGGTAGAAGACCAGTATCAGCAAGGCAGGTTCGCTCTATCCAGCAGCTGAAGGGTGACCCCGCCGCAGAAGCATGAACCAAAAGCCACGAGAGTAGAGCCGGATCAACATCGGTCTTGGAAGCGAGCTCGTACCTGTCACGTAATAACGCTGTCAGAAAAAGAGCCCGAGAATATGGACGACCTCCCCTGGTGCTTCGAAAACGACGATAACGAGGTAATCTCAGAATTTCTACTGGCGCCAAAAGAGCTGGAAGATGGAATACATACTACTGCAGATAACCTCAAGAAAATTGATTTGGGGACGGCGAGTGACCCGCGGCCGACGTTCGTCAGTGAGCTGTTGTCTGAAGAAAGGGTGGCTACGCTAAAAGGCGTGCTCATGCAGCATAAAGATTGCTTCACATGGAACTATTCCAAAATGCCAGGATTAGATCCAGAGATTGTTGTGCACAAATTGGCAATATCCCCGAACGTCAAGCCGATCAAACAGGCGCCGAGAAGAATATGGCTCGAGCTTGAGATGAACATTAACGCTGAGGTCAAAAAGCTAATCGACTCTGGTTTCATCTAAGAGGTTCAATATCCTGATTGGATTGCCAACATAGTCCTGGTGATGAAGAAGAATGGGACGGTACGCATATGTGTGGACTTTCGGGATCTCAATAAAGCCTGCCCGAAGGACGACTTCCCAGTACCGGTCACCGAACTGATGATAGACAATACGTCCACTCATGAAGTTTTCTCCTTCATAGACGGCTCGTCAGGATACAATCAGATAAAGATGCATCCCGAGGACCAGAAGCACACCGCTTTCCGGACTCCTTTGGGCATATTCTGCTACAAGGTGATGCCTTTCGGTCTAAAGAACGCTGGTGCCACCTATCAGAGGGCCATGACAAAGATTTTCGACGACCTCATATATGAAATCGTCGAATGCTATATCGACGACCTCGTAGTAAAAAGCAAATCATACGAGGAACATTTAGAACATCTGAAGATCGTATTTTAGCGCCTTCGGCAATACAACTTGAAAATGAACCCTCTCAAATGTGCGTTCAGAGTTTCCTCGGGAAAATTCCTAGGATTCATCGTCCGACACCGAGGCATCGAGATAGATCCGTCGAAGATCAAGGCGATTATGGAAATGCCTCCGCCAAGGACCCTCAAACAATTGCGGTCTCTCCAAGAGAAGCTCGCGTATATCCGGCGATTCATAACCAATCTCTCAGGCAAGTTGTCACGACCCAAAATTCGGCCTGTGACCGGCACTTAACTACGTAACGTCTACGGGCGTAACGCGACTAAGTAAGTCGAAACCCAAGAATCAAAACCATTAAAAGTAGTGAGTGTTAAAACATTTAATAGAAACATTTATTAAAACATTTAGAAAACCTTAAGTAATTTAGGAAAATTCTTTAAAGTTCAAGTTATTATCTTAAAAATTTTGGCAGCACTTCCTTTGTAAAAACTAGCCCCGAAATCGGGTACAAGACAAGATATAAATAAAGATGACATATAATAAGAATAAAGCATCCCAAACGGGAGCAATCACGCCCAACGGCGGAAACAACCACCACAATAATAATATACGACGCCGTAGCGAAGAAATGAGCAATATAAATGGAAAAATATCATAAAGATAAAACTGCATAAATAAAGTCGGCTCATAACGAGCTCGACACCAGAGTACAAAATAATATACATCGTCCTCACAACTGGTCTCTAAGTCAATACATGAATAGTAGATGTAAGGTACTAGATATAACAGTGTATACAGCTAGAAAATAAACGGATACCGCAAAAACCCACCTATCAGCAAAAACGCTCACGCGCCAACTGCAGTGGTATCCGAATCAAAAGATGCAAGAAAGCAGCCTGCCACGACTACTCTGAGGGGCAACCTGCAAACACTGTGGCACAACGGGGGTGAGTTGATAACTCGTGAATAGTAGATAACATATAAAGATAATCGCGAGTATGCACGTACTGCGATACTCTAACCTATGCCAACAGATAATATCTATATGATGAGCTGGATGCAATAATCATGCAACAAGTGCGATCTAATAACATATCTACATGATGAGCAGGGTATGCAATAATCATTCATAGCAAATACAATCTAGTAACATCTATATAGGATGAGCAGGGTATGCAATAGTCATGCATAGCAAGTGCAATCTAGTAACATCTATATAGGATGAGCAGGGTATGCAATAATCATGCATAAGTACTCTATCAGGTACTACACTATAGGATGAAATACATAACAATGAATGCTGAGCATGGGATAAAATACATCTACACGGAATGTCAAGGTAGAAAAGTAACCGGTGTCCATCAATGCACCCAAATCCCAGTAACAACTCAGGCACCGTCACTCTATCCGGCCCTCAATCCTGTAAATCTCATAGAAGCGGGGTGCCCAATATCGGCACCCAAAACAACATGAAATACTCGTGTCCAGCATCGACACGCAAATTCTCATATATCGGGCTCCGTCAGTTCGGATCGGCCCATGGGCTCCGTCTGCGGAATCGGCCCTCGGCCCCAGTAGTACGGGTCGGCCCGTATCCATCTATCGACTCTGGTCAGTATCCTCCGGATAACCGCCAGGTCCAACCAATAACCGGTAGGTAGTAGTCCCTCTGCCGGGCTCATCGTCATCCACACGAAATCTCTATCTCGCCCCGGGGTACCATACTGGGTCCACCATGTACCTACAAACGGATCGTCCTCCTCCTCGAATCGGGTTTCATGTGTCATACATCTCAGAACCGAGAAAACGCATGGTGGACGTACTGAAATATCATAACAAGAGAAACCGGGTTTTTAAAACAGTGCGTATTTTCTTAAAATAATACCACGATTCTCAAATTCAGAAATCACATGAATCCAAAACTCAATGCGTAAATCCATGTAATGTGTAGTATAACACTAAGAGTAAAAAAAAGGAAAACCTCTCTTTTAAAAAGGATCCAGTTTTGAAAATATCTCATGCGGTCCCTATTATTCTAGAAATCAAGTCCATATCTTCCATGTATGTAACATATGTATGTATATAGGTATGGATGTGCAAATGGATATATACGCGAATGTGAGTATAGCAATGTATATGTACACTAATATGGATACACTGTGCGTATGTGCGCAAGTAGGGATATATCAGTGAATGTATGCACTAATATGAATATACAGTATGCATGTGCGCAAGTAGGGATATATCAATAAATGTATGCACTATTATGAGTATACAGTGTGCATGTGCGCAAGTAGGGATATATCAATAAATGTATGCACTAATATGAGTATACAGTGTGCATGTGCGCAAGTAGGAATATATCAATAAATGTATGCACTAATATGAGTATACAATGTGCATGTGCGCAAGTAGGGATATATCAATAAATGTATACACTAATATGAGTATACAGTATGCATGTGCGCAAGTAGGGATATATCAATAAATGTATGCACTAGTATGAATATAGAGTGTGCATGTGCGCAAGTATGAAGATATCAATATATATGTGCATCAGTATGAATATAGAGTGTGCATGTGCGCAAGTATGAAGATATCAATGTATGTGTGCACCAGTATGAATATAGAGTGTGCATGTGCGCAAGTATGAAGATATCAATGTATGTGTGCACCAGTATGAATATAGAGTGTGCATGTGCGCAAGTATGAAGATATCAATATATGTGTGCACCACTATGAATATAGAGTGTGCATGTACGCAAGTATAAAGATATCAATATATGATTCGTAGCAATTCTATAGTGCGAGTGTCATGGCAATCACTAACGGTGTGGGTGCAACATACAAATAGTGCTCGTGCAGCTTAAACCGTTAGTGACAGTGTAGTGTTCTATAACTACCATTCTATATGCAACAAGGATGGTATGCTACAATAGTATATATGATTATATACGACTAAAATATCCTATCATGCCCTGACGCTTAACGCCATACGGGCGATTTCCCCGTAGATCTTAAATCTACTCACCTGGTCTCGTGCTAAGTGTAGCCGACCACTTGTTTTCCCTTCTTTGCAGCGTCCGACGTACCCGCCTGCGAACCTAAAAATTTACACAAAGAACACACATAAGCAAAATCCTGCAAAAACGCGATATCGAAATCAAACGAGAAACTCGCGTCGCGGACTAAACGCGCGTGTGTCCGATACGCTGAAACGTGTGTATATGAGTCTGAATCTACCCCGACACGCCGCGACACGCAATAACACTAAACCCACTCATGTATCACACGTGTCGCGCAAACTAAACGTATAGGAAAAACGATATATCGCTCCAGATTTTGACTCGGGTGAAAACTTAAAAAGTTGCATATGCCAAACTACTAGAATATACAGTAGACTACCCTAGACTAAGCCCTAACACCTAACTCCCTTATCTGGCCGCAAATTGCGGCCAGAACGATTAAATTGGCGGCCTGAAGGTGGGTAGGGGGTCTCGTGCTTCGTGTGTGTAGTCTAAACCTAGTGTACATGCTCCAGTTATTCCAGATTTTCTCTGAAGCATACGGCTCTACAGCAGATCACAGAAAGGCTAAATTTTGGTTTAAAACGTTAAATTTTACACTAAATGAAACCCTATGGTATTTTAGTGAAATCTGGGGTTAAATCTCAGTTTAAAGGGCCTAATAACAATTAGTTAAGCTAGGCTAACCATCAAAATCACCACTTGGCCAATTATCCACACTAATCCCCATTTCTAGCACTAAAACTCATATTTAACACTAACCGATGCTACTTAACACATAAGTTTAGCAAGCTAAGAAGTTGAGTCTAAGAAGTATACCTCACTTGACCCTAGGTGCAAGGAGAAGGAGAAGAAGAGGAGGAGGAGGAGCTGCTGCTGATGCATGTTGCTGCTGCTGCTTGTGCTGCTGCTTCTTCTGCTGCTGCTGCTACTTGTTGTTGTTGTTGTTGTTGCTTGCTGCTGCTGCTGAAGCTCCTGCTGTTGCTGCTTCTTCTACCGCTGCTGTTGTTGTGAGTGAGAGTGAGAGAGAGATGTGAGAAAATGATAGGCAAAACAAAAAGAAATGAGAGTTAAGGCTAGTCAACCCCGCTCTCTCTCTCCTCATTTAATGTGAGCATGGCTCAAGCCATGATGCCCACACCTCCCCTCTCTCTCCAAGTCAACCCATACCAAATCATTTCCATTAAAAAAAACAAATAACCAAAACACCTAATAAAAATTCAAATGGGCTTAACAAAATGGTTAGTCCACCATGATTGTTAATCATGGTCTAACCTTAATTTAACCCTAGCTTACATGCACATGTGTGTGCAAGCCTAAATAAATTCTAATAAAATATTCATTAATTTTGATAAAATATTTGAAAATCGTTTTGGTAAACTTTTTACTAAAAACTATATATTAAAGTATAATTAGCCACTAGTCACATTCTAAGGTGTTACACAAGTGTCGTCCGTACAGTCACCTGATGAAGAAAGGAACCCCTTTCGTTTGGGATCGTAAATGCCAAAGCGCATTGGACGAAATCAAGCAATACCTGCAGAATCCGCCAGTACTGGCTGCTCCCGTTAAAGGAAAACCTCTCGTCCTGTACACAACAGCCCTCGAAGGTTCTTTAGGCGCGCTGTGGGCACAAGAGAATGACCAAAGGAAAGAAAGAGCTCCTTACTATCTGAGTCGAGTTCTCCTGCGGGCAGAAAACAACTATTCTCCCATCGAAAAACACTGCCTGGCGTTGATCTTCGCAATAACAAAGCTCAGACACTTTGCATTGGCACATGAGGTCCATCTCATATGAAAGGTGGATCCCCTCAAATATTTAATGTCAAAGGCCATATTAACAGGGCGGCTAGCTAAATGGGCCCTACTCTTGATGGAGTTCTCGATAACTTATCGCCCTCTCAGGGCAGTGAAAGGCCAGGCCATCGCCGATTTCCTTGCTGAGCACCCGATACCTGTTGGCTCTCCCTTGAACTGCGAATTGCCAGAAGAACATGCATTTGACACGATCGACAGGGAGAGAAGAGAGAATGATACCCAATGGGAACTCTATTTTTATGGGGCGTCTTCCATGAAGAAGCGCAAACAAAGCATCCCTATAATCAAATCCGGGGTAGGCCTCATCTTCGTGACTCCATAAGGAGGGATAATGCGCTTTACTTTCTTTTTAACAGAGCCGAGGAAAAATAATGAAGCCGAGTATGAAGCTTTGATAGCAGGTCTCGAGATCGCTATCGACATGGGAATCGAAAATCTCCTCATATACGGAGACTCCCAGCTGATCGTTAGTCAAGTAAACGGCGACTATCAGACGTGCAAGCCTGAGTTGGTGAAATACGGCGAGAGAGTACAGCAACTGCTGATTCAAATTCTTTCCTACGCCTTGGAAAGCATACCGCATGCAGAAAATAGCAAAGCGGGTGCATTAGCCAAGCTCGCTAAAGAACTGGCTGAAGAAAACCTCGATGACGTGAGGATCGTTGTGCAAAGCCGTCGGGTTCTCACACCGGCAGAAATATCTCCAGAGTCGTCCGAAGAGAAAGAAGCGACCGAGCAAATGACTCTACAAATAAAAGAACAGGAAAAGGCTGAGGATTGAAGTGAAGTCTTTATAGACTACTTCCAATCCCGTCGAACACCTGAAAATGCATCCTCAAGACATCAGCTTATGAAACAAGCTCTGTCTTTTACTTTCGTCAATGATACTCTTGTAAGGTTGCTAGGCACTGCCACAAGGGTCTACGAGGCATCAACCATGCCCGATTAAAATTTTAGCCGTGCCGAACAACCCAAATCCGGATCTTTAAACTAGAGATTAGGCGAAAACGAACATGTTAAACACTTTAACACTAAGTGAGAGGGATTACAACCTTTGTAGATCCGTTCCTTCACTTCTTAAGCTCCGTGTTGAGGTCCCTTCACTGCGATCATCGTGTTCTGGACTCTCGAGAGGCTCCATGAAGAGAAAGATACAGTCTTGCTTCCGATCTTTGATAACATAGATGATCTACCTTGAAGTTTCATTAACACAAGCTAACACTCACTATATGAAGTGAACACTCTCATCTAAAGGGCAAGGATAGATGAGAATGATGAAGTAGGACTTTTGCTCTCTTTTATTATCTTTTTCTCACATATTTTCATCACATGGAAAAAAAGCTAGAAAGCTTTTTCCATGGAAGAAGAAGAAGAATAGTAGTCCATTTCATTTGTGATGAATAATGAAAAAATTAATATGATGAATAATGCAACCATGGTTGACTAAACCATTGTAGAGAATTAACCAAGGGCTAGGGTTTGGGTTGGGTTAAGTATGAGTCATAGATAAAAATCAACACAAATATCTTTATCATGACAAAAAGAAACCTTCTAGAATCTACTAGAAGTCTTAACCCTAATCCAAACCCTAATCTTGTTTAAACTCCACTAAACATGTTGCATTAGTTATCATATCATGTTACAATATTATATATCACATATATAATATTTATCGTAACAAAATAAAATAATACAATTAACATATATCGCATATATATCAAATGTACTACCCGAGTGAGAAAAAGAATCTTTTCTAATATTAGTTAATGTTATTTAATATATCATATATATTATAATACATTAAATTATTGAATCAACACTTGATCCGACAATCCGGCTATATCGCATATAACCGACTAATATTTATCCGTACCGATTCATCGAATCAACACTTGATCCGATGACCCGGCTGATATCAAATATCGCGAGAATAGAATACGGTATCTCATATCACATTATCCTCAGTCCCGCACATATCACATACGTGCCCCTACTCCGTTTTGCCTGAGTCAAGAAACCTCTGTGTAAGACTCTAAAGAATCGTCAATACGCCGGCAGTAGGTGATGATCATATCAAACACCCACAAGCTGCAAGCGGTCAGCTAAACGTAACAGCCACCCAGGTATTGATCGCTCAGAAGATCAACAAGCAAGCCTGTACATTCTCCTGTGAATCCAAACAGTAACACTCCCGTACAGTCCGGTCTCGTCGTCTGATATGTCGCATATCTCGCCTAGGGGTGGTAAACGTCAGACCTCAGTAGCTCGATAAGTCATGTCGATATGAGGTCTATAACAGTTCGAGAAACTACTGATAACACTTACCAGTAAATCTCAGCAATCCTGGTCAGGGATTTCTGGTTATAGCCAATCAAACGCAGCACAACATTAACTCCCTATACCGGGAGAGACGAATCCCCTCCTATCGCTCATTGCCTCCATATGATTCGGTACTGTACCCAAAAGCCACCTTTTTGCACGCCCTCTTGGACGTGGTATGATGGAAATCAGAGCACAGTGGGAATCACACAAGACTCTATGACGATCTCGGGTCAACAGACTACTCTGTACCAGTGTCACCGGAGAACTGCCATCTGACGTAAGGTATAATACCATCTGGGAGTTCTCGGCAAGTCCGTTCAGTGTACCCAGTCTCCACTGAGCACCCGTACACCATCCTTGATGTCAAACACCGATGGATATGGGATCATCCATCGCCCATCATATGGGTCAAGATGCGTATACGCTAGTCTACTCCGGTGTATCGATGCCCTGTCTCGATACACCCTCGACTAGGAACAGTTATAGGATGTACTCGTCGACTACCGTGGCCCCACTAGTATGATCTCATCATAGTCCCAGTAGTCGAGTACATATCCTAAGGGCTTTATCAACATGTAATATAGAGACAATCAGAGTACATGTTAAGATAAAGTACAACCAGATAGCATACTATCATGTCGAGCAAGAAAGTCCTCCCTATATATGTCCAAGCATCCAATACAATATAAATCGTATGTACAGTAATGGCCTCTAGGGCATACATATAACTAACAATCTCCCACTTGCACTAGGGCCATCTGTTGTGGTATCGCATACCCAACAATTAGCTGCGGTTGAAGTATCTCATACTCAACCATCCCATAAAAGTCTCTATTGGGAAAAAGGCCTTTGTGAGTGAATTCGCGCTGTTGTCCTCTGTGTCTACTCTCCTAACCTCGATCTCCCTGGAGATCAACCATCTCCATGATCATGTGATACTGCCTAAGAATTATATCTGGATTTCTGATGGGACGGGGGTTCCTTGGCATAAGCCACAACTCCATTGTCACACAATGGTAGGAACGAAGTTCATCTTATGAACTTATATATATATCCAGACTGCCTCTTTGGTATTATCCTTGGTAACGATGTATCTTACCTTTAATCGTCTAGTATGTCACGGTATCTAGCTTGGAACTCTTCCAACATACAGTCCCTCCACTGAGGGTAAAGACAATGCCTACGACTGACATTCAGTCGTTCTTATCACCATGGAACCTTTCCAGTGATTCTCCCCAGGATCGATTGATACCATCTCACCACAACTAGTAAGAATCCTAACATCCAATTAGATCTATCTCATAGATCTAAAAAACCCAGGATTTAGGAAGTATCACTTTGATCCTATATGGAGAATCATTGTGATAAGCGGAGATTGACTGAGCGTAGCATAGGAAACTCCTTCCCTATCAAGAGTATGTTATCCACGTACTCTACGAGGATCACCACCATACTCTCTACTACCTTTTTCTATATACAAGGTTCATCTACCATTTTGATGAAGTCAAACTCTTTGACTACCACATCAAAACAGATGTTCCAACTCCGCGATGCCTGCTTTATCATATAAAACATCTTGCACACGTTTCCGCTGCTCCCACTGTCTACGAAGCCCTCTGGCTGTGTACTTATAGACGCTCTCTTCCAAAACATCATTTAGAAAAGAAGTCATGACACCCAACCGCCAGATATCGTAGTCATGGTATGTAGACGTGGCAAGTAGGATCTGGATGGACTTAAGTATAGCTTTGAAAGTCTCAACTTTTCCATGTACACCTAGTAATCTTCTCAAGATATACTTGCTCCTGATGGGGATTTAACCCTTCAGATAAAGCAACCAAAGTCCATACTTTGTTGGTGTATAAGGATTCCATCTCAGATCGCTAAGCATCCAGCCATTCTTACAGAGTCCCACTACTGATGGCCAGCTCGAAACTAGTTGGGTCATCATCTCATGATGCAATTCTTGCTCCCACTGTCATAGAGAATTCGAAGTATCTCTCAGGTGGGTGAGGAACCCTACTAGATCGGCGGAGAGGCTGAGGTTCGTTGGAAACTATTGAATCCTTTGATTCTACCAAATCATCAGCTGCAGTTTGTATAGCTGGAACATTTCCAGTTCTACATAACAGACCTTGCCTCGAGCTTGTCCGGATTTTGCTTTTAGACATAGGCCGGACAACCCCAAATCTTAACAAACTTAAGATATGGGCTCTTCCCTTTCCATATCACATATGAAGTGGTAGGCAACTGATTTGATTTGAACCCTATTCAATAGGTATGCAGCTTCTTAAGTGCATAACACCCAAAAGGAAATAGGAAACTCAGTAGTACTCATCATAGAGCACACCATATCACATAGGGTGCTATTGCTCCACCCCGATACACCGACGTGCTGTGGTGTATACGGAGGAGTAATGCTGAGAGAGAATCTCATTCTCCTTTAGAATAGTCCAGGAATTCCGTGCTCAAGTATTCTCCTCCTTGATCACATCAAAGGACATAATACTTTTACCCGTATTTTTGGTTCTCTACTTCTAACTCATATTCTGTGAATATCTCAAAAGGTTTGGACTTGTGTTTCAATAGGAACATATGTCTGAATCTTGAGAGATTATCAGAGAATGGAATGAAGTACAAAGAACCGGTCCTGGCATATATAGACAGGGGACTTTCATACATCAGCATGTATCAATCCCAAGAGTTCACTAACTCTTTCTCTGTTTTCAATAAACAGAGCTATGGTCATCTTATCTTTGTGACATGACCAGCAAGTTTCACAAGATGTAAATTCAAACAGATTTAAATATGCATCTAAATGTAACTTAGCTAGTCGGGTCGCATTGATATGACCTAGTCTACAATGCCTCAAGAAGGATTCGTTCATTTTTTAACTCTTCCTCTCGTGTGTGTTCTGTATACTAAGAACTGTAGTTTGATTTAGAACGTCAATACTTTTAGATAACGTGCCTGAATTGATCAACTCTTGATATAGGAAATGTTCAAAACATTATCCAACTATACAAAATTATATCCTTTCTTTACTAATAAAGAGACTGATATGATATTGTATATCAGGTTCGGTATCTAATAACATTCATTCAGAATCAATGTATTCTGGTAATACAGGGTGATCGTGACCAACAAACTTGGCTGCAACACTTGCACCGTTTTCTGTCTCATGAAACTTATCACCCGTTCTCAGTTCTCTACCTTTCTGTAGCCCATGTAACAGATTACATATGCGGGATCCTGATCCGGTATCTCATACCCAGGACGTAAAGGATACTGAGAAACAGTTCTCTGTAATGAACACACCCAAAGATGATGCATCAACATGCACTTTCTTCGTTTGGGCGGCACGGGAATTCTGGTAATCCCCAATTTCCTGCTCTGTCTTATAACAATTATAAGTTGGAGCGGGACCAACGTTCCCCAGCTCAGTATAACAAGCGGGTTTGGTCAATTCTTCCGTATTATTATCTTGATTAAGGCGTGATATGGTCGCTACCTGGAGAGAGAGAGAAGAAAACACTCAGCGTATGCTCTTGCAAGATTAGATTGGTTATTTAATATATCTAATCAGGATGTCTCCCACTGTTTTTGTCAAATCTTCCTTCAAACCCTAAAAGGAAAGACTAGCCAGGATTAATTACACGCTACAAGTTCGCCAATCTTTTAGCCAGGCCAGTGTCGGTACTTTGAGGGAGGTCCCCCGTGCTTTCGCACGAACCTAATTAAAGTAAACCTCGTTTTCGCAGGGGCGTAACCCCGTTAACACCTTTCTAGACACCTACTTGATCAACTAATTGTAATGTGTAAAACTCTCCCAGGAGTAACTCTTACTCGCAGCGGGTATCGGGATCCAACTATCTCATAGAAGGTATGCAATCTCATTGCAAATTTCAACACTTGAAATTCCCAATAATATTTTACCCCTTGCGTCCCATGACCTTGACGCAGGCCAACAAACCACAGTGCGCTAGTCAAGTTCAACCCATCATTTCTTGATTGAATTAAACCCACCCGCACGACCCTTGATGCAGGCCAACAAAGTCGCACGGCTATCCTAATCCAATCTGCATCATATACATAAACAGATAAATACTAGTTAGCTACCGCACACTACGCCTTGACGCAGGCCAACAAACGTAGCACGAATACTAAGTAGGACTTATCTGAAATGATGGAGGGCTAAGAAAGGTTTTTATGAAAACCCTTTGCGTAATAAACTTGATATCGTTGTAGAATCGAGTGATTTTAATTGGAGTGTTTTTGAGGCTTTTCTAGTTTTGCTAAAGAGGTCACTCCCGGTGAAGGGATCGTCGGCTCTTTCCTCATCGAATAAGGTGCAGGATATTTCACAAATGCCACTATTCAAAGCAAGAACTATAGAAGCAATCAAAAGACAAACCGAGTTTGTAGCATCTGCTAGTTTCACTAAAGAGGTCACTCCCGGTGAAGGGATCTCGGCTCTTTCCTTATCGAATAAGGTGCTGGATGTTCTATAAGGAACACCGCTATGCAAAGCAAGAACTAGAGCTACCAGTTTTTGAGACAAGTTTCTACAACATCTTTAGCTTTCTTTTATTTCATTAATCTCATTAATGAAGTCCCATTTTTAATTATGCTTCACAAGCATCTCAGTTGAAACGAAATCTGCAATATAACATGTATCTCATATATATAATATAAACATTCGTCTCAGGCAGTAATATGATCTCATCACAGAACATTGCAGCAGAAGAACATATATGAAATATTGGATATACTAGGACGTCCGTGTTTTCAATACGAGCCCGTATAATACACGGATTCCACGGTCGCGATGAATAGCCAAACCCACATCCCTAGACCCCTACGAGAGCGGCAAGCAACACTGCCAATTCTTGGGTTAGGAGACCCGGTTTCGACTCCTCGAGATGGTCTCCCACTGGACCCCAGAACCCGGTTACTTGTGCTCCCCGCCTTAGGTCTACCTAATGCGGAAAAGTAAATAATATACAACGGTGACATCATCCTCAGCCCGGAAGTGCCCCAATAAAAGAATATTACATACAACTGAATTTTACATGAATGAAAAAGAAAAAACTCTCATCTCACATAAAACCCCCGGCTATTCAGAACGCGACAATCCAATATAACATATCACAGCAACACATAATATCTCATATCATCAACGTAAACAAGTATGCGTATCCCGATTGTCGTTGATGTATAGCAACGAAGCCGGCGATACACCATATACTACGCTTACGGTCACAGAAAAGAAAGTGTAAAACTACAACAGTTGGAATCTGCAACCTCCTTAGACATCGCATGCCTAACCAAATGAATTCCTTAGACATCGCATGCCTAACAATTATAAACCCCGCATTTTAGTCTCATTATCGAAAACTCTTTTCAATATCAAGTCGGGCAATTCAACAAGATTCCCAACATTCTGATCGAATACTCGTCGCAAACTTTAGTAGACAGCCACACCCCCGGATGCCGTCGACAAAGTGCACTAAGGCGGAACACCGCTGCCGCAAGCACCCGAACGGATGCTTTTGGCGACGGGGTTCTCCTACAGTCACTTGGTCGGAGCTATGGGGCGTAGCTGTCTATTAAGTTTACCCGGCGAGTATCCGCGTACGCTACGTGATTGCGACGGACTTTTGATCGCATCAAAATTCCGTGGCAACCGATCAATTGAGACTGAACTGCTAGATTTACAACATTCAAATTAGTTATCTCATAACTACATGTAGATTCCAAATATTGTATCACATTCTAGATAAATAGACAATGTTAAACTTTCCGATCGAATAATCAAACACCCAAGATTTCCCCAATATATCTCAACACTTGAAATCAGTTTAAAAACATCCATCACATGCCACAGTGCCATTGGTCCAGCCGTAGAAAGGTCAAGCCAACGCCTCACATGTGGCACGCCGTACTGCCCCAAACCCTAAGGTTTAGATGCAGTTCAAGACGGTCACATAATCGAGTTAAGGTTTGTTGTCTTCTAGAGGGTCCACCGCGTTACTTGCATGACTTAGAACGTTCTTAAACTCGAGGAAAAATCCAACTTTTGAAAAAATTTCCGACAAAGAAAAAAGTGAGATATTGATATCCGTTCGAACTTTTTAACAGTTTCTAAAAATTACCCGGACAAACTAAATAAAGTTAAATTATCCGATCGAATCAACGAGTCCCCAATACAACCCTAGAAAACTCAACACTTGAGTGGAATTAAAAGATTCTCAGAAAAATTGCCAAGAAAGGACCTAAGAATAAATTCATAAAATTCCAGGGACTAAGTCATAATTTTGGCCGCGGAACTGCCGCTAAACCCTTGGTTTGGCCGTGGTTCCGCGGTCAAATAGTTGACTCAGTGAACCGTACTTCACAGTAATTCTTAGTTTCTCCTGCTTGTTTTTCTGAGCATTTTTAATTCAGAAAAAACCATATTTTTGAAAAATGTACAGAGAAGGGTTCGTGTCGGGGTTTTCGGGTTCGATCGGACTTTAAACTTCGTCTAGACTTCGTCTAAAGCTCTAGCTTGGCTCTGATACTACTGTAGGGTTGCTAGGCACTGCCACAAGGTTCTACGAGACATCAACCATGCCCGATTAAAATTTTAGCCGTGCCGAACAACCCAAAGCCGGATCTTTAAACTAGAGATTAGGCGAAAACGAACATGTTAAACACTTTAACACTAAGTGAGAGGGATTACAACCTTTGTAGATCCGGTCCTTCACTTAAGCTCCGTGTTGAGGTCCCTTCGCTGCGATCATCGTGTTCTGGACTCTCGAGAGGCTCTACGAAGAGAAAGATGCAGTCTTTCTTCCGATCTTCGATAACATAGATGGTCTACCTTGAAGTTTCATTAACACAAGCTAACACTCACTATATGAAGTGAACACTCTCATCTAAAGGGCAAGGATAGATGAGAATGATGAAGTAGGATTTTTGCTCTCTTTTATTATCTTTTTCTCACATATTTTCACCACATGGAAAAAAAGCTAGAAAGCTTTTTCCATGGAAGAAGAAGAAGAATAGTAGTCCATTTCATTTGTGATGAATAATGAAAGAATTAATATGATGAATAATGCAACCATGGTTGACTAAACCATTGTAGAGAATTAACCAAGGGCTAGGGTTTGGGTTGGGTTAAGTATGAGTCATAGATAAAAATCAACACAAATATCTTTATCATGACAAAAAGAAACCTTCTAGAATCTACTAGAAGTCTTAACCCTAATCCAAACCCTAATCATGTTTAAACTCCACCAAACATGTTGCATTAGTTATCATATCATGTTACAATATTATATATCACATATATAATATTTATCGTAACAAAATAAAATAATACAATTAACATATATCGCATATATATCAAATGTATTACCCGAGTGAGAAAAAGAATCTTTTAGTGAGCTAATATAAGTTAATGTTATTTAATATATCATATATATTATAATACATTAAATTATCGAATCAACACTTGATCCGACAATCCGGCTATATCGCATATAACCGACTAATATTTATCCGTACCGATTCATCGATTATCCGTACCGATTCATCGAATCAACACTTGATCCGATGACCCGGCTGATATCAAATATCGCGAGAATAGAATACGGTATCTCATATCGCATTATTCTCGGTCCCGCACATATCACATACGTGCCCCTACTCCATTTTGCCTGAGTCAAGAAACCTCTGTGTAGGACTCTAAAGAATCGTCAATACGCCGGCAGTAGGTGATGATCATATCAAACACCCACAAGCTGCAAGCGGTCAGCTAAACGTAACAGCCTCCCAGGTATTGAGCGCTCAGAAGATCAACAGGCAAGCCTGTACATTCTCCTGTGAATCCAAACAGTAACACTCCCGTACAGTCCGGTCTCATCGTCTGATATGTCGCATATCTCGCCTAGGGGTAGTAAACGTCAGACCCCAGTAGCTCGATAAGTCGTGTCAATATGAGGTCTATAACAGTTCGAGAAACTACTGATAACACTTACCAGTAAATCTCAGCAACCCTGGCCAGGGATTTCTGGTTATAGCCAATCGAACAGAGCACAACATCAACTCCTTATACCGGGAGAGACGAATCCCCTCCTATCGCTCATTGCCTCCATGTGATTCGGGACTATACCCAAAAGCCACCTTTTTGCATGCCCTCTTGGACGTGGTATGATTGAAATCAAAGCACAGTGGGAATCACACAAGACTCTATGACGATTTCGGGTCAACAGACTACTCTGTACCAGTGTCACCGGAGAACTGCCATCTGACGTAAGGTATAATACCATCTGGGAATTCTCGGCGAGTCCGTCCAGTGTACCCAGTCTCCACTGAGCACCCGTACACCATCCTTGATGTCAAACACCGATGGATATGGGATCATCCATCGCCCATCATATGGGTCAAGATGCGTATACGCTAGTCTACTCTGGTGTATCGATGCCCTGTCTCGATACACCCTCAACTAGGAACAGTTATAGGATGTACTCGTCGACTACCGTGGCCCCACTAGTATGATCTCATCATAGTCCCAGTAGTCGAGTACATATCCTAAGGGCTTTATCAACATGTAATATAGAGACAATCAGAGTACATGTTAAGATAAAGTACAACCAGATAGCATACTATCATGTCGAGCAAGAAAGTCCTCCCTATATATGTCCAAGCATCCATTACAATATACATCGTATGTACAGTAATGGCCTCTAGGGCATACATATAACTGATTCTCTGTGGTTAAGGTACCTGGGACCTGAAGAGGCAAAGAGAGTCATCCAAGAAACTCACGACGGACTCTGTGGTTCTCACCAAGCCGGCCCGAAGATGAAACTGAAGATTAAAAGGATGGGCTACTATTGGCCCACGATGATCCAAGACTGCCTCGAATACGCGAAGCAGTGCCATTCGTGCCAGATTCACGGGGACTTTATCCATCAACATCCAAATCTACTGCATCCAACGGTGGCTAGCTGGCCGTTTGAAATGTGGGGAACTGACATAATCGGCCCCATCGAACCAGCATCGTCCAGAGGACACCGATTCATTTTAGCGACAACTGATTACTTCTCCAAATGGGAAGAAGCAGTACCGCTGAGGGAAGTAAAGACGGAGAATATCCTCCATTTCGTCAAGACGCACGTCATTTATCGGTTTGGCACTCCACGACGGATTATCTCCGATAACGGGCCAGTCTACAGAAGCCACAAGATCAGCCGCTCCGCACAACAGCATAACATAGACTGGAGATACTCCTCAGTCTATAATCCCCGAGCTAATGGTTTAGCCGAGGCTTTTAACAAGACCTTGACAAAGATCGTGAAAAAGACGGTGTCTCGAAATAAGAAGGACTGGCATGAGAGACTGCATGAAGCTCTCTGGGCGTATCGAACTACGTTCAAAATGGCCACGAACACAACGCCGTACGCATTGGTATTCGGTACAGAGGCAGTACTCCCCCTCGAGATAGAGTTACCTTCTCTACGAGTGGCAGTTCATTACGAGCTAACGGACGAAGAGAATGCTCACCTTCGGCCTGAGGAGCTCGATGCCCTTGATGAAACCCGGCTCATAGCACAACAAAATCTGGAGGCTTACAAAGCAAAGATGGCACGCTCATACGAAAAATTGACTAGGCCAAGAACATTCGGCCAAGGCGAGCTCGTGCTAGCGGTTAAAAGACCTATAATCCCCAATCGCGCCAAGCGAGGGAAATTCGAGCCGAACTATGAAGGCCCGTATATCATAGACAAAGTCTACTAGGGTAGAGCCTATCTACTCATGGACATGCATGGTGAAAGGCCCTTCAGGCCAATAAATGGTCGCTTCCTGAAAAAGTACTACGCTTGACGAGTCACGGTCTAGGTCAATGATAGATGACAACGACTATGTCCGCTCGCTATCTTCCTAAGCCTAAACTCTATAAGTAGTAACCGGCGACGGACCGAAACGTCCTTAAACTAACGACGGACCGAAACGTCCTCAAACTAACGACGGACCGAAACGTCCTTAAACTAACGATGGACCACTATGTCCTAAAACTAGCTGTTGACCGAGACGTCGATAAACTACTGTAGACTAAGCATCACAAGGCTGACAAAAAAAAAGAAAAAGAATAAAAAAAAGGGAATAAAAAAAAAAGAAAAACGGTATGTCCATAAGCAAAAAGGGCACGGAAGAAAACCCGAAAGGGCTCCGTGAGTAAAAACAGCAGGGCTACCGGCGAGTTTTGTAAAAACCCGAAAGGGCGCAATCTCGTTAAAAGACACTTGCAAGGTCCTCTCGACCTTTTGAGGAGAAACCACCTGCGTGAGATCCTTACGACTCACAAGGGAGCAACGCACTTAGGGATCCTCACGATTCCTAAGGAGAAATTACACTTGCGATATCCTCACGACTCGTAAGGAGAACCCTCTTATGAGACCCTCACGGCTCATAAGATTCAAAAGTGTTAAGCTACAGGGATCTGAACCTGTTCGTAAGCGGCCACCACAACCTCCAATACTGCCCTACAAGCGGCTTAATGCCGACCCTTGTATACAATACACGGGCGCGAATAAACATTCCCCTAACAAAGTCCCATCCATGACTAGGGATATGTTTACACAGTGAACAGCCCTTGTAAGTCCTCTCGACTTAAAAGGAGAAAATACTCTTGTAAGATCCTTACGACTTACGAGAAGTCATACACTTAGGAGTGCTCACGATTCCTAAGGAGAAAACGCACCTACGAGATCCTCACGACTCGCAGGGAGAAATACCTTTATGAGACCCTTACGGCTCATGAAGCCAAAAGCCTTAGTCGACAGGATCCTAACCGTATTCGCTAAGCCACCTTTGTTCGACCTCGACGGAGGCAAATGATGATTCGCGCCTGGCAATATCCCAGTTATAGCGGTGCTGATGCCGAAATCGGTATCTAATTCCAAGCTTGCAGTAAGAAACTAGCGAGCCACACATGCATACGAAATAGCCGAAATGATGGGGCAACTTGCAACAAAACCAGCAAGTAAAAATGTATGCATGCAAAATAGCCGAAATGATTGGGCAACTCGCAATAAAAAGCAGCGAGTAAAAATAAAATAAATAGCTGAAATGATTGGGCGCCGCGAAAAATAGCCGAAATGATTGGGCAATCGCGACGTTTGCGATATAAAAGCTGAAATGATAGAGCATCACGGAAAGAAATAAAAAAAATGAAATTTATGCCCTACAGGTGATATCACATCAATCCCTGTATACAATCCAGGGGCGCAAACAAAGAAAGAATAACACCTTTGTTCCCATCCGAAAGACGGCGTGACGTGGACGTCTTGCCTGAGATTCGGAACAGATGCTAATTGGTGCTATCCGTCCACCTCTCCGAAGATGCCAAGTTGATTTATGGCACCGTGTATCGAAGGTTTAAACGGATGCGACCGATATAGCAGACTTCGTCAGATTCCCCCTCGCTTGAGGGGCTTTTGATTGTGGGGACGCTATTCCCTCCAGGCGCAAGCCCCTGCAGTTAATTACGCTACCGCATTGCGGTAACAACTATCTCCTTCTCCATGTGGTCACTTCGTGTCGTGTTTTTTTTTGTATTTGGTTGCCCGTGGATTGTATACGGAGACTAAGTTATGTCGTCGCCCGCAGGGCGTGGACTAGTCCAAATCCGTATTATCTTAGATTTGGGTTTGGGGGTTTGGGTTTAAGGATACGTTAGCCTCATTTGAAACTAAGATCAACTTAAACGTTTGTTAAGGATACGTTAGTCTAGTTTTTAGACTAAGATCAACTTAACGGGATCGTTTAGATCCAACAAAAAAGCAATTAAGGGAACCCTGTTGTTTAGTTTAGTGACATTGCGGTCAATAGGTAGTTTAAGGACATTGCGGTCCGATGTTAGTTTTAAGACGTTGCGGTCAAGGTTAAGGACCTCATAGTCCGTGGCTTTAAGGACTCCACAGTCCGGCGTTAGTTTTAAGACATTACGGTCAAGGTTAAGGACGTCATAGTCCGTTGTTAGTTTTAAGACATCCCGGTCAAGGTTAAGGACATCATAGTCCGAGGATTTAAGGACTCCACAAACCGGCGTTAGTTTTAAGACATCTCGGTCAAGGTTAAGGACGTCATAGTCCATGAGTTTAAGGACCCCACAGTCCGTATCAATGTGTGGTCATCGAGACCCGTCACCTCTTTGAAGACGTTGAGGAATTACAACGCCAAGTATCAAAGGAGTGAAGAGATATACCCTTAAACCGAGGTAGATTAGACGATCTTTGCCCCAATTTGGAGTCAAGGCCAATCAATTACGTTATGAGCCCATTAGCCCAGTTAAGTTTGTATTGAGGACTTATGGCCAGCTTGGGCAAAGTCCAATCATGTTTAGAATATTGGCCCTCTGTTGGCTCATTGAAGGAGAGGCTTTGCCTCTAGAAGCTTAGCCAATTGGGCTGAAGCTAGTGTTAAACACTAAAGACCAACAGTGTTGAACACTGGGATTAAGATTAGCAAGTTAGTGTTTAACACTAAAAATAATCAGTGTTAGACACTGGCAAAGGGGATTTCAAATTAGTGTTAAACACTAAAGCGAATCAGTGTTCAACACTGGGTGCAGAGGTTTCAATTTAATGTTAAACACTAAGACAAGAAGGGTCACGTGGTAGCACGTGAGAGCGCCCTGCTTCTCTTTATTTCGTTCTGTCAAAAGTATTGAATACTTTGGAGCATCACGTGCTGTCACATGATGGGAATTTGGGTGTTTATTTGTTAGAGCTTCAGCCAAGGGGTCACGTGGTAGCACGTGAGAGCGCCCTAGAGCTCTTTTTTGTTTCTTTTGACTCTTTCTCTATGTGGTTCAGAAGTCACGTGGGGCACGTGAGGCGTTGCCTCAAAACTCTTTTTGTGGATCTTTGCAGGGGTCACATGGTAGCACGTGACCCTGATCCTTTGCTATTTTACGGATTTGTTCTTCTTTTAAGAATTAAATTCTTCATAACACTAAACTTTAGAGGAATTAAGTTCTTGTTTTCTTCTGAAGAATTATATTCTTAGATAGGGTCAAACCCTAATCCTTTCTGTAGGAACTAAATTCCTCGTATATATAAAGAATTAAATTCTGTCATAGGGTTAAACCCTAATTTCTTCTTAATTAAGTTCTTAATTAGGGTTAAACCCTGGTTCTGTCCATTTTGATGGAATTATATTCCTATAATATAGGATTGAACCCTAATTTTATCTCAAAGGAATTAAACTCCTATAATTCTGTGAGAATTAAATTCTCAAAATTCAATTCCTCCTCTAGGCTTTGGATCTGCATGGCAGGATCTCAACCCAATGAGAATTAAATTTTCAATTCGTGGGGAGATGTGCACTTTGCAGATCCTCTACCAGAGAAAGAACTAAGTTCTCTTTTTTTATATAAGAGTTAAACTCTTTTGAGAATTAAATTCTCTTTTTTAAGCCTCCCCTTTCTTACCTAGGGTTTTTCTTTGCAGAGAGTTAAGTTCTTCCTTCTGAATTTTCAAGATCCCAAGGCTCTATCTCTCTCTCTCTCTGTATGTCTCTCTCTCTCTCTTTTTAACTCTCTTTTGGCTCCTATTTATAGGAGAAGGAAAAGAATCAGTCAGTTTTGGTGAATCTTTCATTGAAAGATTTGATTTGTTTATTGAGAGATTTGATTTATATTTATCATTCATCTGGGCCTTTGGATTATTAGGTGAATTTTATTCACCATTGGATTTTAAATCCAAAGATATCTTTTTGTTATTTTGGTTAGATTTAAGGGGAAATCTTTCCAAGTCCAATATTTTTCCATAAATTGGTGATATTTAATCACCTTTAGATTTTTAATCCAACGGTTTCAGATAACCCTTTTTCATTTTGGAAAGATTTGAAAGATCTTAGAATTTAATTCTGTCAAAGAAATCAGGCTTTTAAAGCCGGTCATGTATGGCCACGCGACCGTTGGTCACGTGTGTGCACGTGACCCCAGGTCACGTGTAAGCACGTGACCCCTTGGATGGGCTTCTCTTCCTTCTGCGCTCTGTTCTTCTGCCGCTGCTTAGCCATCACGTGCCAACACGTGACCATTGGTCACGTGTGAACACGTGATGCTTCTTCTGAAGCTTTTTCTTGATTTAATGAATTTGGTTTGTGCCACTGCTTTTAAACGTCACGTGCCAACACGTGATTGTTGGCCACGTACTAACACGTGATACTTCCTCTGTAGCTTTTTCCTGATTTTATATCAGGGAACAAATGCCCCCACAGTGTTGTTCTCACGTGTCAGCACGTGAGTGCAACGCTGTCACTTTTGTGACCGTTGGATTCATCTAGGGAATCGGGGAGATGAAGCGTTTCCATCACATCCTATAAATGCCCATGTCCTTTCAGAAGAGCCTCCACTTTGCTCATCTTCTTCCTTTGAGAACTTCCTTCTTTTGAGAATTTAATTCTCCTTTTCCAGAGCTTATTTCTCTACCTTGAGAAATTTTCAGAGTTTAACTATGTTCAAGAAAGACTCTTCCTTTCAGGTAATGATGTTGGACGATCGAAGAATCTTCATTAAAAAAAACTTTCTAGATTTTAAATCCACATCAAGGGTTTTACCCCTTTTAACACGAACCCAATTTTTCAAGGTCATCAGCCAGAACAGAGACCCATCCAATTTTCAAACTGTAGATCTCTTAGGGTTTATCTGATCTTTTAGGGAGATGATGATGTTGGTTGCTTTTTCCAAGGAATTTAATTCCGTGTAAAAAAAATGTTTCTGGGAATTTAATTCCCTCCTCTTAATAAGGAATGTAATTCTTATGAAGAACTAAGTTCTTCCCATGGAGGCTGCTCAGGGTTTTCCTTACCCTAAGTTGTCCTTCTGTAATCAATGAAGAAGAAGCTTGCAATGATGTCTCATGATCTTTATTTCAGGTATTATGGATGCCCATATGTATGATCTTGACGAAATCATTTCCTACGGGAATATCCGTGCACTGGGCCGCAGCCAGAACCAGGAGTTCACCAACGCTTAGTGTGCTGAGATCATGAGCCGCTTTGATGAGTACAACAATCGGCTACTCCCTCGTCGCTCTCCTCTTCCGAGACTCATCGTGCTGGCAATCTGGGAAGCGCTTCCTCTCTTCAGCACTGGCGTACCACTCAGGGCATTGGACGCTGCCGAGGACAAGATACATTCGGTGTATCTGATGAGCCTAATCTCGAAGAGAAGGCCGACAACCTCATTGATCTCTTGCACCAGGCTTTTCAGCAGTCAGCTATACTTGCTGCCTATCGGAGGGTGGAGGACATTCGCTAGGACCCCGACGCTTACGACCGTGAGAGAAAGCATACTAGGATGGTTCGAAATGCCTGGAAGATCTTGGACAAAGTTACGTTCGAGTTTCTCAATCCATGCCCCGCGTCCGAGGTCTTACCATTGTAAACGTTTTCATTTTTATTTTGTATGAACCTTTAAAGCATGAATAATAAATCTTATCATGTCCGTCTGTTTTTGCATGCCCCTTTTTTTTTGATTTTGTCATATATATTTTTTTTATTGTTGTTGCTAATGTGTCTAGTGTGCAAGGCATTATTTCACTTTCTGGTACACATCAAGATTGATGCTCACGTGCTCCACACGTGGGGGTCCCTTTGATGGGGCTGTTTAGTTTTTGATGCCATGTTTCTGTGCATGGCATTAGATGCAGAAAAAGAGCCTTGGAAATAGTTCCCTTTCTTGATTTCCAACGCCTTCCCTTTTTTGGGCCTCGGAAATAGTTCCATCATGCCATGTTCTTCGCGCGTATCATTTAATGCTCCTCTTTATAGTCTTGAGGCCATAGCCTATTTTCTCTTCACAGAGAAATCTATTCTCACTTTGGTGTGATTTGCCTTGAGAGACAACTGAGTGTCATGGCTTGCAACCGCCCACATGCTCGTCGACAGCCATGGGAGGTGCCTATCGAGGAGATGATTCCTCGCTTTGTTGCACGATTGGTGGACCCTCTCCTTACCGACGAAGAATGCGACTCAGTGACATATGAGCTCTCGATTCGCAGGGGGTCTCCCCTCCCAATGGGCTCCCTCTGGCTCCGGATGATTCTTGCTGCCGTGCTTGCCGACATCCCTCCTCACCCGGCGGAGATGACCCTGGCGATGCTTAACGCGGCTGAAGAAAAGCTCGAGGGTTTTCACGAAGCGTGCCTGATTACTCAAGCTTTGAAGGATTGCTCGATTCACCTGTTGAGCCAAATAAGAGCCCGGCGGGCTATCATGTCTGCTTTTGCGGACGAACATGGCGCCAATCGATGGGGAGCGACTCCTCGCGAGAACCGTCGCTTCGATGTATTGGAGCAAGCAGAGAGAGAGATGGAGAATTTTGTTCTTTATTTTGTTAACCCTTGTGCTACTGATCCCGTTTTTAGTGACCTTTTCCCGCTAGCGTAGTATATTCACATTAGTTTTCGCATGCTTTATGTTGAATTTTTGCGTGTGCTGGGTACTCGTATGTATGTCTTGCTTGCATAAATGAGCTTTGTATTCTTCCCATGAGGACTTTCTTTAATTGCGAACGTTATCATTATGTTGCGTGCACATCAGAGCTTATGTTGTGTGCACATCAGAGCTTCGGGTATCATTTCTTTTCGGGTATTCATATAGTTGCGAATGCATGCTTGATAGGATACACATCGGAAATTTTTCTGGTTGCTTCCCATACCATGTGATGTGCGCGTGCTTTAAATCGACTATTGCCATCGAATGGAGGCTTGTTTATACGGTCTCGAGCGATGCGCGGCAAACTTGGTGTCGTGCGAGAGGAGGCTCGACTGCAAATTCTCGGAGAGGGAGCTGGCCTCTAAGGCGCTGAACGAGCTCCAAAACCAGTCTTACAGCCAAAATCAACAAGCGTATAAACTCTGGCGAGTACTTTAAGAGTCCATCAGAGAGGTGGTGGCTCTTGATAAAGCTGTCGTGTTCACTCGCGAAAGGGTCGAGGATCACAAAGTCACTGAGAAAGAGCTCGAAGGCCGGCTCGCTTCGTATCAGGCCCAGCAAGCTCAGGCGGAGGCTCGTCTTCTGGCGATCCTGAATCATGAAGCCGTGGCCCAGCAGAAACAGGATGAGCTATCAAAATTATTAAATCGCCCGCCGGCTTGAAAACTTGTATCTTTTCCTTTCTTTTTGTACATACTCCTGAATGAGAGTATTTTCTTTTTGTTCTTTCATTTTGGTCTATGAATAAAGACATATTTGTCTTCTCAATGGTGTGTTTCCTTTTTATTGAATGTGTTCTGCGAACAATTTATCTTGGTCTCGTTGCAGGGCAGCAACGGCTTAGGATTCAGGGTTAAGGTCTGCCTCCCAAGACTTTTGAGCTTTACGAGCCGTGAGGGTCTCATAAAGAGTTTTTCTCCCTACAGGTCGAGAGGATCCCATAGGTGTAAGTTCTTCTTAAGAATCGTGAGGATTCTTAAGCGGGTTTTCCCTTGGGAGTCGTAAGGATCTCACAAGAGAGTTTTCTTCCTTGCAGGTCGTGAGGACCTGCAAGTGCTGGGTGCGGTCACCTTTATCCGTATTTCACGGGGTCAGGGGTTGCTTTGGGATGTTTTTCAAGTTACCGTAGTTTAAAGATATCGCGGTCAAGGTTAAGGACCTCATAGTCCGTGGATTTAAGGACTCCACAGTCCGATGTTAGTTTTAAGACATCACGGTCAAGGTTAAGGACCTCATAGTCCGTGGATTTAAGGACTCCACAGTCCGATGTTAGTTTTAAGACATCACGGTCAAGGTTAAGGACCTCATAGTCCGTGGATTTAAGGACTCCACAGTCCGATATTAGTTTTAAGACATCATGGTCAAGGTTAAGGACCTCATAGTCCGTGGATTTAAGGACTCCACAGTCCGATATTTGGTTGCCGGGACCCGTCACCTCTTTGAAAACGTTGAAGAATTACAACGATAAATATCAAAGGAGTGAAGAGATGTACCCTTTAACCAAGGTAAAATCAGTCTAGAATCATCATGGTTGATTGTTTAGTTTTAAGACATTACGGTCGAGGTTAAGGACATCATAGTCCGTGGATTTTAAGGACTCTACAATCCGGTGTTTGCTCTGGATGCTTCACACGGGTTCACTGCCGTGCTTGGCGAGGACCAGGCTCCGCTCTGGGCGTTTTCCGCGGGGTCAAAGAGTGATATTATCCGTATTCCACGTAACCAGGAATTTTGCACTAGATGCTTCATACGGGTTCACTGCCGCGTTCGGCGAGGACTAGGCTCCGCTCTGGACGTTTTCCACGGGGTCAAAGAGTGACATTATCCGCGTTCCACGTAACCAGGAATTTTGCACTAGATGCTTCACACGGGTTCCCTGCCGCATTCGGCGAGGACTAGGCTCCGCTCTGGATGCTTCGCATGGGTTCACTACCGTGCTCTGCGAGGACTAGGATCCGCTCTGGACGTTTTCCACGGGGTCAAAGAGTGACATTATCCACGTTCCACGTGACCAGGAATTTTGCACTAGACGCTTCACATGGGTTCACTGCCGTGTTCGGCGTGGACTAGGCTCCACTCTGGATGCTTTACATGGGTTCACTGCCGTGCTCTACGAGGACCAGGAACCGCTCTGGACGTTTTCCATGGGGTCAAAGAGTGACATTATCCGCGTTCCACGTGACCAGGAATTTTGCACTAGATGCTTCACACGGGTTCACTGCCGCGTTCGGCGAGGACTAGGCTCCGCTCTGGATGCTTTACACGGGTTCACTGCCGTGCTCTGCGAGGACCAGGATCCGCTCTGGACGTTTTCCACGGGGTCAAAGAGTGACATTATCTGCGTTCCACGTGACCAGGAATTTTGCACTAGATGCTTCACACGGGTTCACTGCCGCATTCGGCGAGGACTAGGATCCGCTCTAGATGCTTTACACGGGTTCACTGCCGTGCTCTGCGAGGACCAGGATCCGCTCTGGACGTTTTCCACGGGGTCAAAGAGTGACATTATCCGCGTTCCACGTGACCAGGAATTTTGCACTAGATGCTTCACACGGGTTCACTGCCGCGTTCGGCGAGGACTAGGCTCCGCTCTGGATGCTTTACACGGGTTCACTGCCGTGCTCTGCGAGGACCAAGATCTGCTCTGGACGTTTTCTACGGGGTCAAAGAGTGACATTATCCGCGTTCCATGTGACCAGGAATTTTGCACTATATGCTTCACACGGGTTCACTGCTGCGTTCGGCGAGGACTAGGCTCCGCTCTGGATACTTTACACGGGTTCACTGCCGTGCTCTGCGAGGACCAGGATCCGCTATGGACGTTTTCCACGGGGTCAAAGAGTGACATTATCCGCGTTCCACGTGACCAGGAATTTTGCACTAGATGTTTCACATGGGTTCACTGCCGCGTTCGGCGAGGACTAGGCTCCGCTCTGGATGCTTTACACGGGTTCACTGCCGTGCTCTGCGAGGACCAGGATCCGCTCTGGACGTTTTCCACGGGGTTAAAAAGGGTGACAATATCCGCGTTCCACGTGACCAGGAATTTTGCACTAGATGCTTCACACGGGTTCACTGCCGTGTTCGGCGAGGACTAGGCTCCGCTCTGGATACTTTACACGGGTTCACTGCCGTGCTCTGCGAGGACCAGGATCCGCTCTGGACGTTTTCCACGGGGTCAAAGAGTGACATTATCCGCGTTCCACGTGACCAGGAATTTTGCTGACTATATCCGCATTTCACGGAGTTGGGATTTGACTCTCTGTGGGAGTACATCGTCGAGTCATGGAACTGGGAATTGCCATTGTTCCGCTTTGCTTGATTTTGTGTCTGTTGTAATGAGACGAGTGTTGAGAGGATCTCTAGGCTGTCTGTGAACCATCGAGATTTGGCTTCTTCTTCTGATGAAACCTGGAGAGGAGTGTGATTCCTTCTTCGTTTGCGCCCCTGGATTGTATACAGGGATATGCAACATCACCTGTAGGGAAAATATTTCATTTTTATTTTATTTCTTTTTCCGCGATGCTCTATTATTTCAGCTTTTATATCGCGAAGGTCGCGATTGCCCCATCATTTCGGCTATTTTTTTCGCGGTGCCCAATCATTTCGGCTATTTATTTTATTTTTTACTCGCTGCTTTTTATTGCGATTTGCCCAATCACTTCGGTTATTTTTCATGCATACATTTTTACTTGCTAATTTTGTCGCAAGTTGCCCCATCATTTTGGCTATTTCGTATGCATGTGTGGCTTGCTGGATTTTCGCTGCAAACTTGGATTTAGACACCGATTCTGGCATCAACACCGCTACAACTGGGATATTGCCAGGAGCGAATCATCATTTGCTTCTGTCTATATTGAACAAAGGTGGCTTAGTAAACAAGGTTAAGGGTTCTGTCGACTAAGACTTTTGACTCCATGAGCCATAAGGGTCTCACAAAGGTATTTCTCCCTGCAAGTCGTGAGGATCTTGTAGGTGTGTTTTCTCCTTAGGAATCGTGAGGATTCCAAAGTGCGTGTTCCCTTGTAAGTCGTAAGGATCTTACAAAAGGGTTTTCTCCTTATAAGTCGAGAGGACTCATAAGGGTTGTTCATCGTGCGATCATATCCCCAGTTATGAATGGGAATTGGCTAGGGAAATGTTTATTCACGCCCGTGGATTGTATACAAGGGTCAATATTGAGCCACTTGTAGGGCAATATCGAAATTTGTGGGGGGAATTGCTTAAGCACAGGTTTAGGTCTCTGTAACCTAAGACTTTCAAATCTTATGAGCCGTGAGGGTCCCATAAGAGAGTTCTCCTTACGAGTCGTGAGGATCTCGCAAGCGTAATTTCTCCTTAGGAGTCGTGAGGATTCCTAAGTGCATTGCTCCCTTGTGAGTCGTAAAGATCCCACGCGGGTGGTTTCTCCTTACAAGGTCGTGAGGACCCTGCAAGTGTCCTTTAATGAGGTTGCGCCCTTTCGGGTTTTCACAAACACTCGCCGGTAGCCCTGCTGTTTTTACTCACGGAGCCCTTCCGGGTTTTCATCCGTGCACATTTCGCTTATGGACATACCGTTTTTCATTTTTATTATATATATTTTTTATTATATTTTTTTATTTTTTTATTTTTATTTTTTTTGTATCGGCTTTGAGATGCTGCAATCCACCGTAGTTTATCGACATCTCGGTCAACAGCTAGTTTTAGGATGATGGGGAAGCATGGAAATTTTTAGAAGAGTTCGCTGAAAAGTCCTTACAGTAGGAGACTGGAACCCAGCCATCGAGTAGAGGTGGCGTATACCAAATAGACGTGTCCATAGGTGTTCGAGCTGAGATGGCAGCAATGCAAAAGAAACTCGACGCTATGGAACACAAATTCTTAGCAGCCTCCCTAAACCCAATGTCGCTCCCCAAAACTGTATGTGGGTGCTGTTCTGATCCTTCTCACTTGACGGAAGAATGTCCATTAAACTCTCAGTTTCGAGCTCTCGAGCATACCAATGCTGCATTTCAAAGACCTGGAAACGACCCTTTTTCTTCCACATATAATCAGGGTTGGAGGAATCACCCGAATTTTGCTTGGAACCAATCCCAAAACACGGTTCCAAACCCTAATCAATTCCAACGGGTCCCTCCACCACAACAGCAACCACTTCAACTCACCCAGCACCCCTACCAGTCACAAAATTTCCAAAACCGGGTCAACCCTCCTGCACCTTCTAATCCTATGCAGTCGACCTGTTCTATCGAGTTCTCTCAATTCGCTCAAACCATGAAATCACTCTTGTCAAATTTCACGGAAATGTCGGCCGAGGTTGGTCTTCCGTTGGTGAGATAAAGAAAAACTCAGCGTCCCAAGCTGAGAGTATCAAAACAATGAAAGCTGAGATTGCACGACTTAAGGCCGAAATGAGTGCAGGAGAGAAAGGGAAACTCCCAGCTCAACCTTTGCCCAATCCTGGCTATTCACATCATGTGAATGCAATCACCACATTGAGATCTGGGAGAGTGCTGGATAACCATATTGGGGAAGAAGTTGATGATATTGAGAATCCTATCAACACCCCGGCTGAGACCTTCCCTCACACACACACTTCTACGTCTGATTCTTGTTCTTCTACCCCACCGCCTTCTCGCGAGCCTATTCTCCATTTCCCTCTAGGCTCGACACCTCAGCCCACCTATTCTAGTCTACCACCGACGATCCCCACTTCTATTTTGGGATCGGGGCCACACACACTTCCTTCTCCTATGATGGACCCAGCGCTCATTGTTAAAGCACCTTACCCTAATCGGTTAAGAGCTAACACATCGAGTCCACATATGGAGAAGATTTTGGACATGTTTAAGCAAGTTAATATCAACATCCCTCTCCTAGATGCCATCCAACAAGTTCCGTCCTATGCGAAAACTCTTAAGAACTTGTGCACTAGGAAGAGGAAGACTCAAGTGCCCAAGAAGATTTTCATGGCAAAGACTGTAGACACGGCTTTCCCCCAACAATTACCGAGGAAACATAAGGATCCTGAATATCCTACTATTTCCATTTCTATCGGGGAAAAACACATTAACCGTGCTCTACTAGATCTGGGCGCTAGTGTTAACTTGCTTCCATACTCAGTCTATGAGCAATTAGGGATCGGAGAGTTGAAACCGGCCCATTGCACTCTCCAGATGGCTGATCGATCAAGCACCAAACCTAGGGGTGAACTGGAGGATGTGTTAATACAAAATCGGGGAATTCGTATTCCCTGTGGATTTTATTGTACTTGATACACAGCCTGTAGCGAACCCAAGGAATCAAATTCCGGTGATTTTAGGTCGCCCCTTTTTGGCCACTTCCAACGCTATCATCAACTGTCGTAATGGTTCTATGACCCTATCCTTCGGGAATAGGTCAATAGAGCTGAACATTTACAAGTTGGGAAGTGTACCCTCCGAACCTACTGCTCATTTCTGTTCTGTCGACTTAATGGATGTCGACAGCAGCGAATTTGATGATCCTCCTGATACCGATCTTGACTCTTTTCATACGTTATTGTTTGACCCAACTATGTATCATACACATACGGACTCTTCCACCGAGATGTCCGGATCAACAACTAACACTGAATATGAACTGTTCTTAGAGTCTGAAGATCACCCCGCACCTTGTGATGACATTATTCTTCGGGGTATTGATGAAACTTTTGAGGAGATCTTCGCTGATGAACTCGCATTTCTGAATAACACTGGTGTTGCGATGATTCATCTCCCAATCACTGAAATTGAACCTCCACCTCTTCCTCTGAACTGTAAAAAGAATGCGAGTTATCCATCACATTCACTGCTTCGTCTCTCCAAAATGAGACGCACACACACTCTCTTCCACCCCTCACCCTTTCCCCACTTCTTCTTCCACCAACCCGAGCACTGCATTGATAAAATCTTCGAATGGTTGGTGTTGATCTTCGGTCTTTGCAAAGCTTGGTATCGACCAATGATTCTTGACCCCCTCATGTGATTTTCAAAGCTTAACATTGCATAACTCAAGTTTGGGGGGGCATTTTTTTTCAAAGCCAAGAACAAGTTTGGGGGAGGGTCTTCACTTATATATTTTGCCCCTACTAATAAATTCCTCCCAGGCTTACAGGTTTTGTAGATTTAGCTGAAGGCAATAGTGAGGACACTGTTGAAAACAAGTTTGGGGGAGGTTTGTGCTTATTTTCGCATCATTTGCATATCATTTGCATAAGCACAAAACATTTCTTTAAAAACCATAAAAATTAAAAAAATTTCAAAACCCATAAAAATTTTGTGTATAAATTTTTGGCTCATCATTTTTGTAAATAATTTTTTCAAAACCTATAAAAATTTAAAAATTTTCAAAATCCATAAAAATTCAAAAAAAATTCAAAACTCATAAAAATTTAAAATTTTCAAAATATAAAAATATTTAATATTTATGATAATAAAAGATTAGATAGTGAACAATTACATCCATGAGATTAGAAAAATTTAAGAAAACCAAGAAAATTAGAAGTTTTCTTATACGAACTAGTAATAAGTAGTTATGAGCCGTTGTCCCAAGGGTTAGTAAGATGGAGGAAGTCACTAATCTGAGGATAAAAATAAGTCTGAAAAATATTTTCTATTCTGGAAAGCCAAGCATTTTTGAACGTTGATATCCTGCTATTCGCACTTACACACGTCTTAAAGCCCGGGATAGTAGAGGATACCTTGAAATGCTCTTTTCTTAAAGCCAAAAGTATGAAGGAGATAAAAAAAATGATGAAGAAAATATAAAATGGTGAGAAAAATGGACACTGGTTTTGTTATCACCAAGGGCAATAAAAAATATATAGCGAGGGTGCCTCTTCACCTAGTGCCCTAAGGCCAACTGGTCTGGGAGTCACTGCTATGCCTAAGGTGGTGCAAGACGAGAAAAATACACCAAATAAGCAAACACATGAGTAATCGGTCGGTTAGTATCTCAAGAAGTATTAACGGTCGCATGAAAGTGTGTGAGCAAATTCGTCTAAATATTCATTAATTAAAAAGTACTGAGGCTGATGGGCAAGAGTATGATAGCTTGAATTGAATTCTCCAGGTGTAGGGATGTCCTTTACACACACGCAGGGTGATATGATCGATGTTTGGAACAAAGATAGGAATGAAAAATAAGACGATGTTTAATTGAGGGAGGACGTGATTTCTGACATCTTTTCATGACCATTAAGATAGGGCTCATGACAACCGAAAAGCTAGCTTAGTTGGAAACCCTAATTTTCAAGGATTTTCTTTTACAATTCTTTTCTTTAAATGTAATATTCATGATCTTCCTTTTATTATTGGATTTTGTGGGTGCAATCCGCTGAAAACCCTCAGGAGACAACACTCCTCCTACTAGGGACACCTAGAGATTTAAAAGCTTGTTGCACGTGCTCAGTGCAATCGTGTTGCCTACGAAAGTGTGCTTTTCTCTTTCTTTATTTTCTCCTTCTCTTTTTAATAAAACAATTCGATCGAGACGATCGGAAATAAGTTTGGGGGAATTTGATCAGTCGAAAATACTGCATTTCTAACACGGCAATTTCCCTACCTTTTGCAGTCAAGTAAAGGTATCCGGTATTCATATCACACATATTTGCAAAACACATGTAAAATACTGTATTACTTGTACTGTATACTAAAACCGGCACTTTTAGGGAAATTGACTGTTTTTCATGGCATCGCATCATCCTTGTATTGCGCAACTCTTGTCTGGGGTCTAATGCAGGAAATCACAGAAGCAGAAGCCAAAATTGGGAAAAGATCTGATAAAAGACACGCCAGCTCTAAGATGTAAGAGCTGGTAATATTACAGAAATCCAAATAAAATTCCACACATCAGAAAGAGGCCCAAAATTCAGCCCAAGAATTACCATGCAAAATTAAAGTTCCAAGTCCACTAAAGGGCCGCGGATCCGCGGCCCAAACCCCCTTGGCGCCGCGGATCCGCGGCCATATGAAGAGATCATGGCTCCAAATTTCATCGCATACTTATTTCTAACGACCAAAGCTTTCAGAAGACCCCAGAAGCTCCACGTGGCACATCTAGAAGGCTCGGCTTAACAAACTCTTGGAGGGAAATTCAAATTTTGGGCTTAACTAACTTGTGGAGGGAATTCAAATTTCAATTCTAGATCTAGAGGTCTATAAAAAGGAGCCTAGATCTAGGGTGCAAAGGGTTCAAAAAAAAATTCATTCATCTCTCCCTGTTCCCTCCACAAGTTTAGTGACAAAAACTTGTGCCAAATTCAACCCCAATTCAACCTCAAGATCAAGATCCCGAGATCAATTCAAGCAAGTATTCCTTCAACCTTTAGAAGCGACGCCGGATTATCAACGGAGCAAGAGATCCACGCCGATCCGCGACTCAAGGAGCCGAGCGAAACCGAAATCGACGATCTAGTTCCTACCTTTTGTAAATTCAAGAGAGTTGTAACGGAATTGTTGAGATAAATAAAGGTGAATTTTCTATATTCTTGCTTATCTTTCAATTCAAGCATAATGATTAGATCTCAATTTGTGATTGTGTTGTGATCATGGTGTTTGAGTAATCTCCGCTCGTGTAGGAGTTGTGATGATCTTTAGATGATGATGATTTAGATATTCTTACAATTCTTAAATCCTATAATGTTTTGAAATTCTAGCGAATCAAATGATTAATGACCTAGTTTCGAGATGATGCTTCCTTGATCGTGTTCACTCGAAACTAGGGAACAACTATTGACCATTTGATTAATTAGAAACTAGAATTTGAATGCGATCTATCGAAAGGACAAAAGATGAGTTGCGGAATCCCTAATTTCCTCGCAAGATCCTTAAATCTCGATGAATTTGCATCGATCTAGTATCAATTCGTTAATGGATAAGAATGAGTAATCATTAGATCTCATCACATCTATAGATCCGATCTACTCCTACGAGCCATACTTATAATCTTGAAGTGTTGATTGGAAATTATCTCTCATCTCAATTCTTGTTTTTAATGTTTCTTTTTTATCTAGATTTTTCTTACTCTTGATCTTCAATTACAAATCATGAATTGTTTTCTTTTCTTTGCCTTAAATTTTCAACTCATCTAATTCGAAAATTGAACGGAACTCACTTTTCCTGTGGACGATCCGCACTTACTAACGCGCTACATCCGACACCGTTATTGATTGCGGTCAAATATTTTTTATTGTGATTTCTACACAATTTTCTAAATACCGACACATCAAGAATATCATTCAAATCAAATGGCGCCGTTGCCGGGGATTGTGTGCTATTTGTTCATTTTTTGAAATTTGAGTTGAAAAGTTTATTCCATCAATATTTTTTTAGATCAAAACTCGCGCAAAATACTAATACGTGCTGTTGTGGTTAATTGCAAGGAGATCTGGAGCTTGCTGTGAAATTGGAAAATTATTTGAAGAATTCCATAGGACTAAGGAAGTGATCTGGAGCTTGCTGGAAAAATTCAGTGCAGAGATCCCACTGTAGCACCGCGTTTCCGCGGCATAAGAGCCCAATTGCGGCGGTTCCGCCGCATTCTCAAAGTTTCTCTCTACAAAGTTTCTCTCAGGTCCTCTAAAACTTTCTTATCTCCTTCCTCATCTGCTCCAATTAACAATTTGTTGCAGGCTTCTTTGCAAAAATCGCAGCGCCGCAAAAAGCAAAATAAATTGTGCTTGTTTTTTATTTTGTGGTTGTTTGCATAATTAATACGGACATTAAGGGGTACGACCAAATCCAGATTAGGTGGGGAGTTCATTACCCTTCCTAGGCCCCAAAAATCATAAACCTGCATCCGCATTACCCTCATTAATTAAAAAATATCTAGAGATGACTCTAAGGACCGTCGCGCTCACTTAGGACAGAAGAAGGCCGTGGGTCATTCATTGCTTATCCGCGTTTCTTTTTGTGGTGTCTAAGGCAAGTGTGTCGAAGACTAGTGGTTACTTAATTAGGCCCACTACTTACGTAGTGGAGAATCTCCCACTTACCTGGCACTTACCTGGCCACAGGAGAGACAAAGAGGCAGTGGAAGATTGATCCTGCGACTTGTCTTTTGGCAGTTAGGAGCGGTCTAGAGCCAGACCTGGGTGACCATAGATTTTAGGGTTGCTTGTTGCATTTGTTGTGATAGCATCATATTTTCAAAATCCGTATCATTTTTCAAAACAAACACCGCATTCACTTCATTTCCCCTAATTATAAATCACGCTGCCACTTGTACTAACCCCTTTTAGTGCAAGATAGGCTGGACACGGGATTCTAGTGCCCGACTTGTCCGCGTCCCCTCGATCGACTCCGAAGTCGGTATTTCTCCATTTACCTTTCTTTTACCCCCCACCACACCCACACCGATGGATCAGTCTCCATCGAACCTCTTTACCGCTGCTCTGTCGTCGTCCGTTGGTGCGCAGAATCCTCCCCGCATCTCTCTCCAAGAGAGGTGCTACCCTTTGTGAGGTCCTCTCTCGACCTGCTTATCCATTCCACCAGCCAACGGGGATAACTTTGAGATTAAGCCCCAGTACATCAACCTCTTACCCAAATTCCACGGTCTCGAGACTGAAGACGCGTACATTTTTATTACCAAATTTGAAAACGTATGCGCAATGATAGGTACATCATAACTTTCTGTGGATGCCATGCGTCTACGACTTCTTACATTTACCTTGTGCGATTTAGCCAAGAAGTGGCTATATAACACCACCGTACATTCCATAACAAATTGGGAAGAATTCGTTGCGGCATTCCTTAAGAAATTCTACCCTATGCAAAAGACAGCTCGAATCCGTAGCGAACTATATCAATTCTCCCAGCTTCCGGCTGAACCATTCTCAAAACACTTTGACCGATTCAAGGATCTTTTGGTTCAATGCCCACATCACGGCATCCCGAGATGGGAACTTTGTCGAATCATATATGAGGGCAGTAACCCTACCACTAAACAAAACCTTGAAAACATGTGTCAAGGTACCTTTATGACCAAGGATGATGGGGAAGCATGGAAATTTTTAGAAGAGTTCGCTGAAAAGTCACTACAGTGGGAGACTGGAACCCAGCCATCGAGTAGGGGTGGCGTACACCAAATAGACGTGTCCATAGGTGTTCGAGCTGAGATGGCAGCAATGCAAAAGAAGCTCGACGCTATGGAACACAAATTCTTAGCAGCCTCCCTAAACCTAATGTCGCTCCCCAAAACTGTATGTGGGTGCTGTTCTGATCCTTCTCACTTGACGGAAGAATGTCCATTAAACTCTCAGTTTCGAGCTCTCGAGCATACCAATGCTACATTTCAAAGACCTAGAAACGACCCTTTTTCTTCCACATATAATCAGGGTTGGAGGAATCACCCAAATTTTGCTTGGAACCAATCCCAAAACACGGTTCCAAACCCTAATCAATTCCAACGGGTCCCTCCACCACAACAGCAACCACTTCAACTCACCTAGCACCCCTACCAGTCATAAAATTTCCAAAACCAGGTCAACCCTCCTGCACCTTCTAATCCTATGCAGTCGACCTGTTCTGACGAGTTCTCTCAATTCGCTTAAACCATGAAATCACTCTTGTCAAATTTCACGGAAATGTCGGCCGAGGTTAGGTCTTCCATTGGTGAGATAAAGAAAAACTCAGCATCCCAAGCTGAGAATATCAAAACAATGGAAGCTGAGATTGCACGACTTAAGGCCGAAATGAGTGCAAGAGAGAAAGGGAAACTCCCAGCTCAACCTTTGTCCAATCCTGGCTATTCACATCATGTGAATGCAATCACCATATTGAGATCTGGGAGAGTGCTGGATAACCATATTGGGGAAGAAGTTGATGATATTGAGAATCCTATCAACACCCCGGCTGAGACCTTCCCTCACACACACTTCTATTTCTGATTCTTGTTCTTCTACCCCACCGCCTTCTCGCGAGCCTATTCTCTATTTCCCTCTAGGCTCGACACCTTATCCCACCTCTTCTAGTCTACCACCGACGATCCCCACTTCTATTTTAGGATCGGGGTCACACACACTTCCTTCTCCTATGATGGACCCAGCGCTCATTGCTAAAGCACCTTACCCTAATCGGTTAAGGGCTAACACATCGAGTCCACATATGGAGAAGATTTTGGACATGTTTAAGCAAGTTAACATCAACATCCCTCTCCTAGATGTCATCCAACAAGTTCCGTCCTATGTGAAAACTCTTAAGAACTTGTGCACTAGGAAGAGGAAGATTCAAGTGCCCAAGAAGATTTTCATGGCAAAGACTGTAAACACGGCTTTCCCCCAACAATTACCGAGGAAACGTAAGGATCCTGGATATCCTACTATTTCCATTTCTATCGGGGAAAAACACATTAACCGTGCTCTACTAGATCTGGGCGCTAGTGTTAACTTGCTTCCATACTCAGTCTATGAGCAATTAAGGATCGGAGAGTTGAAACCAGCCCATTGCACTCTCCAGATGACTGACCGATCAAGCACCAAACCTAGGGGTGAACTGGAGGATGTGTTAATAAAAATCGGGGAACTCGTATTCCCTGTGGATTTTATTGTACTTGATACACAGCCTGTAGCGAACCCACGGAATCAAATTCCGGTGATTTTAGGTCGCCCCTTTTTGGCCACTTCCAACGCTATCATCAACTGTCGTAATGGTTCTATAACCCTATCCTTCGGGAATAGGTCAATAGAGCTGAACATTTACAAGTTGGGAAGTGTACCCTCCGAACCTACTGCTCATTTCTGTTCTGTCGACTTAATAGATGTCGACAGCAGCGAATTTGATGATCTTCCTGATACCGATCTTGACTCTTTTCATACGTTATTGTTTGAACCAACTATGTATCATACACATACGGACTCTTCCACCGAGATGTCCGGGTCAACAACTAACACTGAATATGAACTGTTCTTAGAGTCTGAAGATCATACCGCACCTTATGATGACATTATTCTTCGGGGTATTGATGAAACTTTTAAGGAGATCTTCGCTGATGAACTCGCATTTCTGAATAACACTGGTGTTGAGATGATTCATCTCCCAATCACTGAAATTGAACCTCCACCTCTTCCTCTGAACTGTAAAAAGAATGCGAGTTATCCATCACATTCACTGCTTCGTCTCTCCAAAATAAGACGCACACACACACTCTTCCACCCCACCCTTTCCCCACTTCTTCTTCCACCAACCCGAGCACTGCATTGATAAAATCTTCGAATGATTGGTGTTGATCTTCGGTCTTTGCAAAGCTTGGCATCGACCAATGATTCTTGACCCCCTCATGTGATTTTCAAAGCTTAATATTGCATAACTCAAGTTTGGGGGGGCATTTTTTTTCAAAACCAAGAACAAATTTGGGGGAGGGTCTTCACTTATATATTTTGCCCCCACTAATAAATTCCTCCCAGACTTACAGGTTTTGTAGATTTAGCTGAAGGCAACAGTGAGGACACTGTTGAAAACAAGTTTGGGGGAGGTTTGTGCTTATTTTCGCATCATTTGCATATCATTTGCATAAGCATAAAACATTTCTTTAAAAACCATAAAATTTAAAAATTTTCAAAACCCATAAAAATTTTGTGTACAAATTTTTGGCTCATCATTTTTGTAAATAATTTTTTCAAAACCTATAAAAATTTTCAAAATCCATAAAAATTCAAAAAAATTTCAAATCTCATAAAAATTTAAAATTTTCAAAATATAAAAATATTTAATATTTATGATAATAAAAGATTAGATAGTGAACAATTACATCCATGAGATTAGAAAAATTTAAGAAAACCAAGAAAATTAGAAGTTTTCTTATACGAACTAGTAATAAGTAGTTATGAGCCGTTGTCCCATGGGTTAGTAAGATGGAGGAAGTCACTAATCTGAGGATAAAAATAAGTCTGAAAAATATTTTCTATTCTGGAAAGCCAAGCATTTTTGAACGTTGATACCCTGCTATTCGCACTTACGCACGTCTTAAAGCCCGGGATAGTAGAGGATACCTTGAAATGCTCTTGTCTTAAAGCCAAAAGTATGAAGGAGATAAAAAAATGATGAAGAAAATATAAAATGGTGAGAAAAATGGACACTGGTTTTGTTATCACCAAGGGCAATAAAAAATATATAGCGAGGGTGCCTCTTCACCTAGTGCCCTAAGGCCAACTGGTCTGGGAGTCACTGCTATGCCTAAGGTGGTGCAAGACGAGAAAAATACACCAAATAAGCAAACGCATGAGTAATCGGTCGGTTAGTACCTCAAAAAGTATTAACGGTCGCATGAAAGTGTGTGAGCAAAATCGTCTAAATATTCATTAATTAAAAAGTACTGAGGCTGATGGGCAAGAGTATGATAGCTTGAATTGAATTCTCCGGGTGTAGGGATGTCCTTTACACACACGCAGGGTGATATGATCGATGTTTGGAAAAAATATAGGAATGAAGAATAAGACAATGTTTAATTGAGGGAGGACGTGATTTCTGACATCTTTTCATGACCATTAAGATAGGGCTCATGACAACCGAAAAGCTAGCTTAGTTGGAAACCCTAATTTTCAAGGCTTTTCTTTTACAATTCTTTTCTATAAATGTAATATTCATGATCTTCCTTTTATTATTGGATTTTATGGGTGCAATCCGCTGAAAACCCTCAGGAGACAACACTCCTCCTACTAGGAACACCTAGAGATTTAAAAGCTTGTTGCACGTGCTCAGTGCAATCGTGTTGCCTACGAAAGTGTGCTTTTCTCTTTCTTTATTTTCTCCTTCTCTTTTTAATAAAACAATTCGATCGAGACGATCGAAAATAAGTTTGGGGGAGTTTGATCAGTCGAAAATACTGCATTTCTAACACGGCAATTTCCCTACCTTTTGCAGTCAAGTAAAGGTATCCCGTATTCATATCACACATATTTGCAAAACACATGTAAAATACTGTATTACTTGTACTGTATACTAAAACCGGCACTTTTAGGGAAATTGACTGTTTTTCATAGCATCGCATCATCCTTGTATTGCGCAACTCTTGTCTGGGGTCTAATGCAGGAAATCACAGAAGCAGAAGCCAAAATTGGGAAAAGATCTGATAAAAGACACGCCAGCTCCAAGATGTAAGATCCGGTAATATTACAGAAATCCAAATAAAATTCCACACATCAGAAAGAGGCCCAAAATTCAGCCCAAGAATTACCATGCAAAATTAAAGTTCCAAGTCCACTAAAGGGCCGCGGATCCGCGGCCCAAACCCCCTTGGCACCGCGGAACCGCGGCCATATGAAGAGATCATGGCTCCAAATTTCATCACATGCTTATTTCTAACGGCCAAAGCTTCTAGAAGACCCCAGAAGCTCCACGTAGCATATCTAGAAGGCTCTGCTTAACAAACTCTTGGAGGAAAATTCAAATTTTGGGCTTAACTAACTTGTGGAGGGAATTCAAATTTCAATTCTAGATCTAGAGGTCTATAAAAAGGAGCCTAGATCTAGGGTGCAAAGGGTTCAAAAAAAATTCATTCATCTCTCCCTGTTCCCTCCACAAGTTTAGTGACAAAAACTTGTGCCAAATTCAACCCCAATTCAACCTCAAGATCAAGATCCCGAGATCAATTCAAGCAAGAATTCCTTCAACCTTTAGAAGCGACGCCGGATTATCAACGGAGCAAGAGATCCACGCCGATCCGCGACTCAAGGAGCCGAGCGAAGCCGAAATCGACGATCTAGTTCCTACCTTTTGTAAATTCAAGAGAGTTGTAACGGAATTGTTGAGATAAATAAAGGTGAATTTTCTATATTCTTGCTTATCTTTCAATTCAAGCATAATGATTAGATCTCAATTTGTGATTGTGTTTTGATCATGGTGTTTGAGTAATCTCTGCTCGTGTAGGAGTTGTGATGATCTTTAGATGATGATGATTTAGATATTCTTACAATTCTTAAATCCTATAATGTTTTGAAATTCTAGCGAATCAAATGATTAATGACCTATTTTCGAGATGATGCTTCCTTGATCGTGTTCACTCGAAACTAGGGAACAACTATTGACCATTTGATTAACTAGAAACTAGAATTTGAATGTGATCTATCAAAAGGACATAAAATGAGTTGCGGAATCCCTAATTTCCTCGCAAGATCCTTAAACCTCGATGAATTTGCATCGATCTAGTATCAATTCGTTAATGGATAAGAATGAGTAATCATTAGATCTCATCACATCTATAGATCCGATCTACTCCTACGAGCCATACTTATAATCTTGAAGTGTTGATTGGAAATTATCTCTCATCTCAATTCTTGTTTTTAATGTTTCTTTTAGATCTAGATTTTTCTTACTCTTGATCTTCAATTACAAATCATGAATTGTTTTCTTTTCTTTGCCTTAAATTTTCAACTCATCTAATTCGAAAATTGAACGGAACTCACTTTCCCTGTGGACGATCCGCACTTACTAACGCGCTACATCCGACACCGTTATTGATTGCGGTCAAATATTTTTTATTGTGATTTCTACACAATTTTCTAAATACCGACACATCAAGAATATCATTCAAATCAGGACGCATCTTCAGGCGTTCGACGGCACTTGAAGTAGTCTATGAAGACTTCTCTCCAATCCTCGGCCTTTTCTCGGTCTTTTATTTGCAGGATCGTCTGCTCAGTTGCTCCCTTTTCTTTGGACGTTTCCGGAAATAATTCTGCTGGGACAACCACCTGACGGCTTTGTACCAAAATTCTGACGTCATCAAGGTTCTCGTCGGCCAGTTCTTTAGCGAGCTTGGCTAATGCATCCGCTTTGCTATTTTCCGCTCGCAGTATGTTTTCCAAAGTTTAGGAGGGAATTTGGGTCAACAATTGTTGTACCTTTTCGCCGTACTTCACCAACTCTGGTTTGCACGTTTGGTAGTCACCATTTACTTGACTGACGACTAGTTGGGAATCTCCGAATATGAGGAGGTTTTCAATTCCCATGTCGATGGCGATCTCAAGGCCTGCTATCAAAGCTTCATATTCAACTTCATTGTTCGTCCTCGGTTCTGTCAAAGAGAAAGCAAAGCGCATTATCCCTCCTTGTGGGGTTACGAAGATGAAGCCTACCCCCGATTTGATTATAGGGTTGCTTTGTTTGCGCTTCTTCACGGAAGATGCTCCATCGAAATAAAGCTCCCATCTGGTATCACTCCCGTCGATCGCGTCAAACACATGTTCGTCTGGCAGATCGCAATTCAGAGGAGAATCAGCAGGTATCGGATGTTCAGCGAGGAAGTTGGCGATGGCCTGGCCTTTTATTGCTTTAAGGGGCTGATAGGTTATTGAAAACTCCATCAAGAGTAGGGCCCATTTAGCGAGTCGACCTGTCAATATGGCCTTCGACATTTAATATTTAAGGGGGTCCACTTTCGAAATGAGACGAACTTCATGCGCCAACGCATAGTGCCTAAGCTTTATTATCGCAAAGATCAGCGCCAGGCAGTGTTTTTCAATAGGGGAGTAGTTGCTTTCTGCCCCCAGGAGAACCCGACTTAAATAGTATCGGGCTCTTTCTTTCCCTTGGTCGTTCTCTTGTGCCCATAATGCACCTAAGGAACCTTCGAGGGTGGTCGTATAAAGAATAAGAGGTTTTCCCTTGACTGGAGCAGCTAACACCGGCGGGTTCTGCAGGTACTGCTTGATCTCGTCCAGTGCGCCTTGGCATTTGTGGTCCCAGACGAACGGGGTTCCCTTCTTCATCAGGTGACTGTAGGGGCGGCACTTGCCTGAGAGATTGGCTATGAACCGTCGGATGTACGCGAGCTTTTCTTGGAGAGACCGCAATTGTTTGAGAGTCCTTGGCAATGGCATTTCCATGATCGCCTTGATCTTCGACGGATCTATCTCAATACCCCGGTGCCGGACAATGAATCCTAGGAATTTGCCTGAGGACACACCGACCGCGCATTTGAGGGGGTTCATCTTCAAATTGTATTGCCGGAGGCGTCGAAATACGGTCTTCAAATGCTCCAAATGTTCCTCGTATGATTTGCTTTTCACTACGAGGTCGTTGATATAGCATTCGACGATTTCATGTATGAGGTCATCGAAGATCTTCGTCATGGCCCGCTGATAGGTGGCACCGGCGTTCTTTAGACCGAAGAACATCACCTTGTAGCAGAATATTCCCAACGGGGTCCGAAAAGCCGTGTGCTTCTGGTCTTCGGGATGCATCTTTATCTGATTATATCCTGATGAGCCGTCCATAAAGGAGAAAACCTCGTGAGTGGACGTGTTATCGATCATCAACTCGGTGACTGGCACCGGGAAATCGTCCTTCGGGCAAGCTTTATTGAGATCTCGGAAATCTACGCAGATGCGCACTGTCCCATTTTTCTTCATCACCGGTACAATGTTGGCGATCCATTCAGGATATTGAACTTCCTGGATAACGCCAGAGTCAATTAACTTCTTGACCTCGGCGTTGATGCTCATCTCGAACTCGAGCCGCATTCTTCTCGGCGCCTGTTTGACCGGCTTGACGTCCATGGATATCACCAATTTGTGCACAGCGATATCTGGATCTAGTCCCGGCATTTCGGAATAGTTCTATGTGAAGCAATCTCTTTGCTGTACAAGCACATCTTTTAACGCAGCCACCCTTTCTTCAGATAGCAGCTCGCTGACAAATGTCGGTCGCGGGTCGTTCGCCGTCCCCAACTCAATTTTCTTGAGGTTATCTGCGGTAGTATGTATGCCATCCTCCGGCTCTTTCGGTGCTAGTGGAAATTCTGAGATGACCTCGTCGTCATTGCTGTTTTCAAAGCACCAGGGAAGGTCATTCAAGTTCTCGGGCTCTTCTTTTGATACCGTTATCATATGACAGGTACGAGTTTGCGTCCAAGACCGACGTGGATCTGGTTCTGCTCCTGTGGCTTTGGGTTCGTGCTTTTGTGGCGGCGTTACCCTCCAGTTGCTGGATAGAGCAAACCTGCCTTGCTGGTACTGGTCTTCGACCCAGTTCTTGAAGGTGAAGCGGTCTTCGATAGGGTGCCCTATGGCTCGGTGATAAGAGTAGTAACCCGGATGAGAGATCTCGTTAGCTTGCTCAGGGTGCTTAGACTCTGGCAATGTGATCATTCGATATTTTAAAGCGAGATCAAGTATTTTCTCCGTCTTGTCTCGAGGAAAGGAGTATGCTCGACTCATCTTCTTCATGAGGGACAAATCCGGACCGCCCAATTCTCGATTACGTGACTTTCCAGTCCTGCTTTGTCGTTGTCGAATGCCTTTTCCACTCCTTGACCTATTTCTGCCTCTGCGTCGGGACTTTTGCACAGCAGGTTGACAGGGAGGAGCATCTTAGTCTTTTACAGCCTGTTGAAGAAGACGTTGCGTCCTGGCTTTCTCGTAGATGGTCATTTCGCGATTATGGTCATCCCGAGCTTTTTGACCCGCTTTCCTGATAAGCTTGTCCATTCTTTCTTCAAATGACGGACTCGGTATTTTGATTGCGAGATCTCGTTTTGACACGGGGTCGGCGCTTTCTAACAAGGCGTCCTCTTCTTCATCGAAGTTATACATGGCGTAGCTACTGTAGACTCGTTCCCATTTTCCGAATCTCACGTATCCAAGCCCGAGCGTTTCCATTCTCCCGTTGGGCAATTTGCGCTGCGTCCCAGGGACATCCCAAATCCTGTTGTAGAACCGAGCTTGTCGAATAGTCTGTTTTAAAGGCACCCCTTGGTGTTTCAATAGACTTTTTAGTCCGTTCGTATAATATCTAGGCAAACGGATGGGTTGAAGCTTGTCAAGTGTAGAATCCGCGCCATGTCAGATCTCTTTCTCCACTTGTTTCCGAGGATCGATAGAATAGGATCGCCTTTTCGTCTTTTCGCCTGGGAGGGACGTAAAATGTCCGCAGCTCTTGCACGTTGTGAGCTTCAAGTGCGTCAAGGTCTTTGTAGTGCTCCCGCGGAACCATGGTAATTTGCAAACTCTGATCATCGCCAGGGGATGCTTGTATTGACGGCCGACTGGAGAACACAGCATTAACCTCATCTTCCGAGTCACTTCCGAAGATCAACATGGGGGCGGACGGTCCCGGGTTGTTGCGTCGAGATGGCCTAGCGTAAACTATTTCTTCTTCATCCTCGGTATCACTCCTGAAAACAGGAATGGTAGCGGCGGCTTTATTCTCTGGTTTGCGACACCTCTCCGTGTCCTCGAAATCTGGCAAAAAGTACTTTGCATCCTCGTACTTGTGGACTTCATTCACGGAGAACGGGTTCAGCTCACCCGTTACTGTATACTCGAGACCATCCTTGAAATACTTCATACACTGATGTTGTGTAGAAGGGATGATGTTGTACTCGTGTAACCAAGGTCGGCCGAGTAGAGCATTGTAGCATGTCTTAGCGTCTATGACGTGAAACTTAATGTCCGTGATGAGTAGCCCAAAGTGTAGCGTCAATATCACAGATCCAAGGGTTCGTGATGACTGGGAATCAAAACCGGAGATGGTAATTTTATCACGAGCGAGGTGCTGAACGCTCATGCAGATTTCCTTCAACACCCGAACATTAAGGAGATTGACGGAGGACCCATTATCAACCAGGATTTTGCCTATCTTGATATCGTGGCAATATCCGGAGACGTAGAGGGGACGGTTGTGGTCGCACGTCCCAAGGAGAAGGTCTTCGTCACCGAAAGTGATATCGACCGTGTGTACTTCTTCCAGTTCGTCCTTCATCCTTTCTTCGGCGAGGAAGGCTTGTAATTGTTCGGGCTCTTGTAGTGCCTTGATTAATGAATCTCTCGCTTCTTTTGTTAATAGGAGGGCGTCGAGAATGCTGAGCTGAGAGGGTAGCTTCCTCAGGTGCGCTAGGACGTTGTAGTCCACCCTACTTCTCTTGGGCGGATCCTTGGCAGTCAGCTCTTTCATGGCTTGGTCATCTAAAGCGATATTCTCAACAACCTTTTCCTTTCCCTTATCTTTTCTAGTTGCGGGTCCGAGATTTTTTTCTGGGAGCGTGCGATTGCACAGCTGAATGTTTTCGCAGGCCTCTGGTTCTTCCACTTTCCCTAAAACGGATTCTTTAAAGAGAGGGCCCAGAGCCATTTCCTCATTAGAGTCGCTCCCAAAGGTGAGAACCTGTGATCCTCCAGCGTTGACCGTGTAACAGTTGCCGGTAGTGCTTTTGTGCCTGCCGGTTGTACTTCCCTGCTCCCGACGAGTTCTGCGTTTCATGCGCTTAAAATGTTGCCGGTAAGCAACATATCCCTGCCACCATATTTTAAAGGCGTCGCACTTCTCAGTGGGGTGTGAAATCTTCCGATGATACAAGCAGTAATTAGGGTGTCTTTCTGCCCCATCGAGCGAGTTTTCTTCCGAGGGTGGTAGCTTCATTCCCATCGACATGGCTTTGGCGAACCTTTTCCTCGTCTTGAATATTTTTTACCCGCATCGGGTGTCTTTTGACCTGGCGGGAACGCTTCGACTCTTTCATTTGGTCACCTGCGTTTGGCTCCTTCTGATGCGGCCATCTCACGCTCCCGATCGGCTTTACTTTTCAAACGAATCTCGTCTAGAAAGGCGTCGATCATTTCATCTGTCGGCCATACAAGTTCTGGCTCAGGCTGTGCCCCCAGTTTCTAAGTGCCAGGTGTTTTCTCATCGTCCGTAAACGAGTGGGAAATCACATGACAACTCGCCACATATCCCTCGGATTCTTCCAATGAGCTTTCCCTATTATCTTCCTCCTGAAAGACGTGGTTGAGGAACTCTTGGAGTGTGATGGGAGTCCGCGCTTTTTGATTGTACTCTTCCAGCGCGTCAATCTGTTTCTGCAAATCCGTGCGCTTGTCTCTAGGCTTCACGGGCTTCTTGGATTTCTTCTTCTTTTTCTTCGATGATTTTGACGGTTAGGTGTGAGTACTTAGGCCATCACCACCGATCTTTGTAGTTGGGCGCGGTTTCAACATCCCTTCGATGATTTGAGGTTCGAGCGGGTTCTTCCATTCGACTGCCGGGCATGTGTGAAGATCACTCAGCATTCTTTTAGTTTTAGCTGATAGCACGACCTCCCATGGCGCTTCTTCAATAAAAGAACAGGTTGCCCCCAGTGTATCTGCCTTCTTAGGAGTATGCGGTTGTGGCGGGTTCACCTTCCACTTTTCGGACAACACAAACTTGCCCTGTAGGTATTGATCTTCAATCCATCCTTTGAAGACGAAGTAGTCCTCAATCGGATGGCTTACCGCTTGGTGGTAAGGGCAGTAGTTGGGGTTATTCACCTCATTGGGTTATGGCGGTCGCCTTGGGTTTGGCAAGTTGATAAGCCTGTTGCGTACTGCCAGCTCGAATAAACGTTTCGTCTTGTCCAGTGGAAACGAGTAGGGGCGCTTCATTTTCTCGTTATAATACCGCCTTCTTTCTTCCAGTTGATCCGCCGTCTTTGGGGCACTGGGTTGCTGCTGAGCGTTTGCGACGAAGGTTGCCTTCCCTTTACCCTTGTCATTCCGAGGTTCTAGCTTCGGGGGAGACGGTCTGTGACCCATCTGGTCCATCTGGGCCAACTTGTCGATCAAAGCCTGGAACGTGGTCGGCTTAAAGAACATCATGAACTGGGAGATAGTTGCATGGGGATCTAGGGTACCCACAAACATGCCCACCGCGGGCGCTTCCTCAATGCATTGTTCGCATTTCGACCACAAGTTTCGCCAGCATATAGCATACTGGACCCACGTCTCTCCTGGTTTCACCCTGGCATTAATCAACACCGTTATCGGAGTGCGTTCGCTGGCGCTTGCGAAACGCTGGGTAAACAGCAGCTCCATCTCCGCAAATGTCTTAATAGAGTCATTTGGGAGCTCGGAGTACCACTCGAATGCTGTCTCCGATAGGCTACTGACGAACTAGCGAAGCAACAATTTATCATCGCCGCCGGTATTGCCGCAAAGAGCCCTGAACTGGGCAACATGTTGGTGGGGATTGCCAGTCCCCTTATAGACATGGAATTTTGGTATTGTATAGCCCGGTGGGTACTTTATCTGATCGTACCAGCTCGGATATGGTCGCCCCGTTTTTACGACTTGACCGGCTGCCTCAGTCGCCTGATGAACCCGGATCTGCTGGGCTATATATTCGTCCAAGTCAGCCTTGGAGATTGTCTCCTCCTTGGCCGTTGAAAGAGCCGGTGGTGGATTCGACGTTTTTCCTCTATCATCTTCGAGGACAATCGGTGGGTCTTCAGCAGGAGGATCTTGCTGGATCATCATCCCTACCATGTCTTGGAATAAGTGGGTTATTTGTTTTATATTGGCTGCTTGTTCTGCAGCCTCTTTATCTTTCTTTTCCAATATCCTCCGGAGGAACTCAGCGTCGGTTTCTTGTTCTTGTCGTTGATCCGAGGACGCTTCGGGGTTCTCTTTTGGCCCAGTAAGCGCAGCCATCGCGATCATCATTTCCTGGAGCTTCTGCTGTTGCTCCTGAGCTTTGGTCACTGACCGTGTAAGCGGTCTATGACCTATAGATGCACGGCTGTCTTCCTTCCCCGACGCCATGTATACAGTATGGACCATGATGCCCCCGGACTTAGGGCGTTTAGGCTCACCGCCTTTGGCATTTGCCATGGGCGTGGGAATTTTCTCCGGTCTCTTTCTCTTGTGGGCCGTTGAAGTTGAGGGGGCCGTTGCAGCGAGCACCCTGGTGACTGTCATCCTTTGCTGTTTGATAGGATGTTTCTTTTCTTCCATCACTTTCGCCCTTTTTTGCTGACGAGAGTGACTTTGTTCAATTACGGAGTTTTGAACTCTCCGCCAAACTTTATAAATTTTGGAGGACAGCCATTGAGTGGGCTGCTCCAGCTTCGTTTCTGTAACCTTCTCGGCAGGTGGGGGAGATCTTTTTAGCGTAGCGGTCGGAGAGTTCTTACGTACCCTGCTAAGCGGTTCAAAGCTGTTCCCAGTTGGGACAGCAACATTAGCTTCCACCATTGGAGCAGGCGGAGTTAGCCCTGAGGGGGAGTTGCCCCCAGCCTTCCTTATTCGGCGCCAGTGGCGACGTCGAGCATAACGAGCCATTGGAACTGGCTCGGCGATAGGGACAGCTTCATCTTGCCCCCTGTCCGAATGAGGTGCTGTTGGTGTCAGCCTCTTAAAGACTGATGTTGTCCTTTGAGTGGTGATATTCAGTCTGTCAAAGACAGACCCTCGAGCAAGGGCAGGAGCCGGAATAGTCAGCCTTGAAAAGACCGACTCTTTAACAGGGGAAGCCGTCTTGACGACTTCAGGAATGGAGATGGCTGTCTTCTTCGTGATGGCCATTTCAGGGTTCGTGGGCTTCTTGGCGGACCCATCAGAGTTCTGGTTCAGCCTGGTGAAGACAGAGGCTGCCGGTTTGATATTGGATGACCCGTTGAAAGGGGCCGTTGTAGCAGTGAGCCGATCGAAAACCGACTTCTTGTTCGCCTCCGGTGTGGGCACTGGCATGGTGAAGCTTGCAGGTGGGATCATGGTCCCGAAAAACAGACCCGTGGTGGCCTGAGCCACCTGTTCCACCGGCATGGCGAGGATAGAGGCCGCTTGAGGCCCATAGGATACACCTCCAGGTGAGGCGGAGCGTCTGTTGCACTTGCATTTCGAGCAGCTCGAACAGTTGGATGCCATTGGTGTTTGATTTCTGCGCCAGGCAAAAGTCCAAATCTTAGTAACTTGAAACCCAAAGGCAACCATTAACAAACCGCGATCCGTTCGCGAAGATGACACATGAAGTGTGGAGTGGAAAGAGCAAAAGGTCCCACCGGGCGTGCTAGAATCTGTTCCCCTCCGAAAGACAGCGCGACCTGGACTTCTTGCCTGAGATTTGGGGCAGATGCTAATTGGTGCTATCCGTCCACCTCTCCGAAGATGCCAAGTTGATTTATGGCACCGTGTATCGAAGTTTTAAACGGATGCGACCGATGTAGCAGACTTCATCAGATTCCCCCTCGCTTGAGGGGTTTTTGATTGTGGGGACGCTCTTCCCTGCAGGCGCAAGCCCCTGCAGTTAATTACGCTACCGCATTGCGGTAACAACTTTCTCCTTCTCCATGTGGTCACTTCGTGTCGTGTTTTTTTTTTTGTATTTGGTTGCCCGTGGATTGTATACGGAGACTGAGTTATGTCATCGCCCGCAGGGCGTGGACTAGTCCAAATTCGTATTATCTTAGATTTGGGTTTGGGGGTTTGGGTTTAAGGATACGTTAGCCTCATTTGAGACTAAGATCAACTTAAACGTTTGTTAAGGATACGTTAGTCTAGTTTTTAGACTAAGATCAACTTAACGGGATCGTTTAGATCCAACAAAAGAGCAATTAAGGGAGCCCTGTTGTTTAGTTTAGTGACATTGCGGTCAATAGGTAGTTTAAGGACATTGCGGTCCGATGTTAGTTTTAAGACGTTGCGGTCAAGGTTAAGGACCTCATAGTCCGTAGCTTTAAGGACTCCACAGTCCGGCGTTAGTTTTAAGACATTACGGTCAAGGTTAAGGACGTCATAGTCCGTTGTTAGTTTTAAGACATCCCGGTCAAGGTTAAGGACATCATAGTCCGAGGATTTAAGGACTCCACAGTCCGGCGTTAGTTTTAAGACATCTCGGTCAAGGTTAAGGACGTCATAGTCCGTGAGTTTAAGGACCCCACAGTCCGTATCAATGTGTGGTCATCGGGACCCGTCACCTCTTTGAAGACGTTGAGGAATTACAATGCCAAGTATCAAAAGAGTGAAGAGATGTACCCTTAAACCGAGGTTGATTAAACGATCTTTGCCCCAATTTGGAGTCAAGACCAATTAATTACGTTATGAGCCCATTAGCCCAGTTAAGTTTGTATTGAGGACTTATGGCCAGCTTAGACTAAGTCCAATCATGTTTAGAATATTGGCCCTTTGTTGGCTCATTGAAGGAGAGGCTTTGCCTCTAGAAGCTTAACCAATTGGGCTGAAGCTAGTGTTAAACACTAAAGACCAACAGTGTTGAACACTGGGATTAAGATTAGCAAGTTAGTGTTTAACACTAAAAATAATTAATGTTAGACACTGGCAAAGGGGCTTTCAAATTAGTGTTAAACACTAAAGTAAATCAGTGTTCAACACTGGGTGCAGAGGTTTCAATTTAGTGTTAAACACTAAGACAAGAGGGGTCACGTGGTAGCACGTGAGAGCGTCCTGCTTCTCTTTATTTCGTTCTGTCAAAAGTATTGAATACTTTGGAGTATCGCGTGCTGTCACGTGATGGGAATTTGGGTGTTTATTTGTTAGAGCTTCAGCCAAGGGATCGCGTGGTAGCACGTGAGAGCGCCCTAGAGCTCTTTTTTGTTTCTTTTGCCTCTTTCTCTATGTGGTTCAGAAGTCACGTGGGGCACGTGAGGCGTTGCCTCAAAACTCTTTTTATGGATCTTTGCAGGGGTCACATGGTAGCACGTGGCCCTGATCCTTTGCTTTTTTACGGATCTGTTCTTCTTTTAAGAATTAAATTCTTCATAACACTAAACTTTAGAGGAATTAAATTCCTGTTTTCTTCTGAAGAATTATATTCTTAGATAGGGTTAAACCCTAATCCTTTCTGTAGGAACTAAATTCCTCGTATATATAAAGAATTAAATTCTGTCATAGGGTTAAACCCTAATTTCTTCTTGATTAAGTTCTTAATTAGGGTTAAACCCTGGTTTTGTCCATTTTGAAGGAATTAAATTCCTATAACATAGGGTTGAACCCTAATTTTATCTCAAAGGAATTAAATTCCTATAATTCTGTGAGAATTAAATTCTCAAAATTCAATTCCTCCTCTAGGCTTTGGATCTGCATGGCAAGATCTCAACCCAATGAGAATTAAATTCTCAATTCGTGGGGAGATGTACACTTTGCAGATCCTCTAACAGAGAAAGAACTAAGTTCTCTTTTTTTATATAAGAGTTAAACTCTTTTGAGAATTAAATTCTCTTTTTTAAGCCTCCCCTTTCTTACCTAGGGTTTTTCTTTGCAGAGAGTTAAGTTCTTCCTTCTGAATTTTCAAGATCCCAAGGCTCTCTCTCTCTCTCTCTGTATGTCTCTCTCTCTTTTTTTAACTCTCTTTTGGCTCCTATTTATAGGAGAAGGAAAAGAATCAGTCAGTTTTGGTGAATCTTTCATTGAAAGATTTGATTTGTTTATTGAGAGATTTGATTTATATTTATCATTCATCTGGGCCTTTGGATTATTAGGTGAATTTTATTCACCATTGGATTTTAAATCCAAAGATATCTCTTTGTTATTTTGGTTAGATTTAAGGTGAAATCTTTCCAAGTCTAATATTTTTCCATAAATTGGTGATATTTAATCACCTTTAGATTTTTAATCCAACGGTTTCACATAACCCTTTTTCATTTTGGAAAGATTTGAAAGATCTTGGAATTTAATTCTGTCAAAGAAATCAGGCTTTTAAAGCCGGTCACGTGTGGCCACATGACCGTTGGTCATGTGTGTGCACGTGACCCCAGGTCACGTGTAAGCACGTGACCCCTTGGATAGGCTTCTCTTCCTTCTGCGCTCTGTTCTTCTGCCGCTGCTTAGCCATCACGTGCCAACACGTGACCATTGGTCACGTGTGAACACGTGATGCTTCTTCTGAAGCTTTTTCTTGATTTAATGAATGTGGTATGTGCCACTGCTTTTAAACGTCACGTGCCAACACATGACCGCTGGTCACGTGATACTTCCTCTGTTGCTTTTTCCTGATTTTATATCAGGGAACAACCTTCCCTCCCCAGGCTCCATCAGAAAACGGAGCCAAATCTCAACAGTTCAGGGATAGCCTAGAGATCATCAACAGCGTTCCTCCCCATCCCAGTAGGATTCAGACGCTGTAATCAACCCTGGAGCTACGGCAAAGCCTCTACTCCAAATCTCGATGGTTCGCAGACAACCTAGAGACCACTTCGATATTCGTCTCATTACAACAGACGCAACGTCATCCAAATGACCCCGTCTCGGAAATACGTCATCTACATGACCCCGTCGCGGAAATACGTCATCCAAATGACCCCGTCTCGGAAATACGTCATCCACATGACCCCGTCGCAGAAATACGTCATCTACATGACCCCGTCTCGGAAATACATCATCCACATGACCCCGTTGCAGAAACACGTCATCCACATGACCATGTCTTGGAAATACATGACCCCGTCGTGGAAATACGTCATCCACATGACCCCGTCTCGGAAATACGTCATCCACGTGACCCCGTCTCGGAAATACGTCATCCACGTGACCCCGTCGCGGAAATACGTCATCCACGTGACCCCGTCGTGGAAACACGTCATCCGCATGACCCCGTCGCGGAAACACGTCATCCACATGACCCCGTCGCGGAAATACATCATCCACATGACCCCGTCATGAAAATACGTCATCCACATGACCCCGTCGCGGAAATACGTCATCCATATGACCCCGTCACGGAAACACGTCATCCGCATGACCCCGTCGCGGAAACACGTCATCCGCATGACCCCGTCGTGGAAACACGTCATCCGCATGACCCCACCACGGAAATACGTCATCTACATGACCCCGTCTTGGAAATACGTCACCCAATGACGCCGTGAAATGCGGATAACGTCAATCTCATTAAACACTTACGGGTCCTCTCGATTCGTAAGGAAGAAAACTCTCTTATAAGATCCTTACGACTTATAAGGGAAAACACACTTAGGAATCCTCACGAATCCTAAGAAGAAAAGTCACCTACGAGATCCTCACGACTCGTAGGGAGAAAAGTCTTTATGAGACCCTCACGGCTCATAAAGTTGAAAAGTCTTAGGTAGCAGATCTGAACCTGCTGCCTAAGCCATCACCACCCCTCGAAGAAGCCAAAACAAGATACTCATTCTATCATCTACAAGCTACGCTTACTAGGGTAACATGCCCGCAAAACAGAAAGAAAGAAGAAAACAGAGAGATGACACAAGACACTGCGAAAGAAATATATCTTTTGTTCATGAGTTCAATTGGATACAAAATACATCATATGAAAGAATAAAGGAATGAATACATTTTATTCAAAATTACAAATGGTACAAAAAAAAATTATTGAGGGGGAAGCGTTTTCAATAGTCCGATCAGCCGCTCGCGCACTTCCCTCAGCCCCTTTTCTTGATCAGCTGTCGCGGCCAACTTTGCTTCGACTTGGGCTCGTTGCTGCAAGTAGGACGAAAGTTGTTCTTCGACGGCCCGTTGAGCTGCCTCACGATTTTGTGCATCCCGCTCGATGACGTCGAGCTTCCTCCTCAGTGTTAACCCGTCAGAGATGCATCGCAGAAGGCCTTCAAAGATAACTTTCAACTGTGCAGCATTCGCATCAACCTGAGCATGCAGTCGGGCAGATTCGCTTGAAGTTTCTTCTCATTCCTTATGCTTTAAGGCCGCTTCTTGCTCGAGATGGTGGAAGTAAGAAGTGCTCTGCTCGACCCACGCAGCCCGTTGAGTGTTCACAGCCAGGACCTCTGGAGCAGGACGTCCGACCTCGAGCTCATGCAGGCAAGCCTCAATCTTCCTGCAGTGATTAACCGAAGACTCAACGACGCCCTCACTATGAAAGTTCACGAGCGTTGCCAGCATAGGGTTAACCTCCGCGGCAAAATCCGCAGCGAATGTGGGAGTCTCCGCGTCAAGCTCCTCAATAAAGTCGCTCAACATGCGCAGACTATTCGCGGCGCCTTTCGAAGAGGCACGTCGAGAAAAGGGGCCGGCTGGCATTATGGTGTGAGACTCAAATGGAGCTAGAGTCGACATGATTACTGCAAAATAAATTATAGTCAGATGTCGGTTCAAGAAATAAAGAAAATACACGAACAATAGAGTCTACCATACAGACTGCAACACGGGGAAGAGCTGGGAGTACTGGTGGCGCAACGATGGCCTCGTCCCCTCTTTCAATTTGTAAGGCTACAAGTAATGCAAAGAAGAATTAGCAATAATGTGACTGCCCGTTAAAGAAAGGACGTCGGTTAGAAAAGATACTCACCGACACCAGCGGGCAGACTAATCTCTGATTGGAAAGAAAAGTGTGGATGTAGCACCTGATACAGGTGATCAAAAAGGACTCCTGCAAGAACGCAGTAATGCAACGTCAGTACATAAGTTATACAGCCTAAAAATAAGACTGATGGGTCACGAATCCGCACCTTCCAACATCTGAGATGGTACGAGAGAAGGTAGAGGAGTGGTCACTGTCAAAGCGATAACTGATGGCGCTGCCTCGGGTAGCGCAACCTCAACACTCGCCAGACCTGCATTAGAAATGAAATAAATAATGTCAGGAAAGATTGAAAAGGATTGCAGAATAAAAAGAAAAGCAATGACCCAAAATCTACCTGGTGAGTCGCCGGTCGGAACCGCGACGAAGGCGTCACTTGATACAGCAACTGCTTCACCCTCCTCCATCGGAATGGTTTCGCCGCCCGTGGCTTCATCCCCCGACTCCACGAGAATCGTCATGATACTCGCAGCGCCCAGCAGCGGCAGGGAGCCGCAAGGGGAGAGAGCGACGATCGAGGCAGTGCCCGACTCTTGTGAAAGAGTGACTACCTCGGGCTCGGCAGCTGTAGCCATCTCACCCATCGCCATCTCGGGCTCGGCGATCGTGACTGTCTCACCCACCGCTACCTCGAGCTCGGCAGCTGTAGCCATCTCATCCACCGCTACCTCGAGCTCGACAATGGTAGCCATCTCACTTACCGCAATCTCGGGCTGGACGATCGTGACTGTCTCACCCACCGCTACCTCGAGCTCGGCAATTGTAGCCATCTCGCCTACCACTGCCTTGGGTTCGGCAATCATGTCTACTTCCTCTACCGCTACCCCAGGCTCAGTGGTCGCCGCCACTTCTTCGATAAGACTCGGCCCTGCAAGATAGGATATATGAGAACTGAAAGTTAAAACTTTGACAACAAAACCCAATGTCACATTACCTTGAGTTGGTCTTCCGATTGCTTCCTGAGTCGCACGTGCTGCCCGTTTGTGGGCGGTGGACAAGGCAGCTGGATTATCTTCTGAAGGAGTAGGGGCAGGGGTAGCGGTGCTCGAACCTGCACCCGCGGCCAAGGCAGCACTACGCTCCCTTGCCGCGCGCATTCTACGCTTCCTTTCCGCTCGGGCCGTTAGAGCGGATCTTCTAAAAGCCTCCATCAACAGGACGTCATCGTCCGCGCCAAGGGTTACCTCTGGAGCCGTTATGGCATCCGTCATCGGTCGTTTGAGTAAGGCCTCTTTCGACAGTCCTGAGGAGGCCGGGACTTCGATGGCTGGCCCGGGAAGTATCTCCGCATCACTTTGCGGGATTGACATTGTAGTCCCTATGATAAGATAAAGAAGGGGTCAGATTGTCCATAAGAAAGAAGAATGAAGATTCAATGAGCCGAGACATACCAACTTCCAACAAAGCGCGAGTCCTCTCCTCCTCCTCAAAGGTCCTAAGAGAAGCCGCTAGAGCCTCTTCAGTGGTAAAGCCTGTTACAGAAGGAAAAATATCAGTCAAGACATGATAATAAAAATAAAAATATAATGCAATAACAAAAGGTACGGCTTATACTCACTTGATTGAGCGAGGACGGCCATTTCCGCTTTGTGGCTTGCTGATCGTACAAAAGCTGCAATGGCGGCCTCGAGATCAGTATCTTCCGGCGCTATGAATAGACCATCGTTGGTCCCATATTTGCTCAGGCCCTCGCTGTAAGGAGCATAAGGTTCCAGGCCGAGTACAGCGTCTATAGAGAGGATCGACTTCTTCTTCCTTTTCTGCGAGCGAGCTCCAGTCGCAGCCAGCACAAGCTTACGCTTGGTGGGCACTTTGGGGCGATGAGTCCCGATGTCTGAGCCCACGCCAGGCTCAGGGGAAGCTACATTCGTCGCCTCCACGGGAGTACGGGACACTGATGGTACATCCACCGTCTCCATGGGAGCATGGGGCACCGGTAGCTCAGGCCTGTCGTGGGGGACTTCAATCACGGCAACTTCTCTTAGCGGAGGGAGGACAATAACCCATCGCTTCAAGGGGACGTTTCGATCACCAGCAGGGGGTGCACCCTTGCGGTCGAGCAACAGTCGCTTCTCCTTCCTGATAACAGCACCCATTGCATGTTGGTACCAGGCCACGTGTACATTAAGGGCCTTCGGGACACAACTCAGTTCGCTGATAAAGAAGTGAGACCCCGTGTTCAAGCATATGAAATGATGCAGCGCGCTCCGCATTCCCTCTTTGGTGACAGCAGGTTCTACCAGGAAAGCCTCCAGCGGGACTCCCTGATTGTAACTCAGCTGTTGGACAAAGCGATGTGGGTTATATCTCATGAATAGCGCCACATCATTTTTCCTGAATACAAGAAAGCCCGGCCTGATGAAGTAGAAATGAAGAATCTCCCGGGCTTTCAACACGGAGGCCCCGTCTTTAAAGATGTCTCGCAATGGCAGCACCGCCTTTGAAGTTTCCTGGCCGATGGTCAAGACTTTGTCTGTAAAAGACATACCATCTCCAACCGCACGTGGACGGAGGAGCAAGACCCCAGCTTCCTATGGTGACGGACTCACGATGGAGGCGTCAACCAGCTGCATTATTCGTGGGAACTTGCATCTGTCATAAAAAGAAGGTCTTTTGTGGATGCCGAAAACCCCAAGCACGTGCAGCTCGATCCAAGAAGTGAAGTAATGCATCGGGAAGTTGGCAGAATGCACCCCTGGTTCAGTAGTACCCGCTGCTAAGCTAAGATCGTGATATAGGTGGGCTAACCCGGCAATCCCGATGGCCACTTGTATTCCGGCAACCATATGATGCGCGGGGTAGAAGACGGAAGGCCTCATGTAACGAGGATGCATAGAAAGCGCAAACCAGCTCAACCATAGCTCAAGAAACCCCAGAAAAAACGCTTCTTCATCAATGCCCGGAGCGGCGATTTCTGACAAGGGGACGATCGCGACGTCAGGAAGAAAGAAACCCTTCTGATCGGCTTCCAGTATCGGCCGGCGGTCCAAGCCAAAGCCGAAGGGATCATCAAGTTTAGCAAACTTTTTGCCTCGTCGCGACAAAATTTCCGGGCAAAGAAAATGGGCAATGAAGTCTGCAAAGCTGACCCCTCGACCTCCAGATTCAAGGAAGAGGCTCTCATACATGTTCAGCACCTTTATCAAACTCGGGAACTGGTGCTGAATGGCATTATCTGGCGTAAGGCCCATCACCACTGGCTTGATGGCAAAAACATATTCATCCAGAGGAAGCAGCTCCTCGTAGTGCTCCCGCCTGACTGGTAAACCAGAAACCTCGGCGAATTCTTCCAAGGAAATGGAGACCTCTCTATCCAATAGAAGGAAGGTATGGGTCGGGATGTTCCACTGCTCCAAAAACGCCTTGATCCACCATGTGGGAGGTGCAGAATACTGAAACAACGAAGAGTAGACCGCAGGGTATAAGCCGAGCTTTAGCAGCTGTGATTTCTTCGCCGACAAGATATACCGGGCCCATTGCAAGTACCCGGCCGGATGACGGGGAGTTAGCCCGATGTTGTAGGGCTGTCCCCAAGGGCGCGACTCGCCCTGGCATATATGCCGCCCTAGGGTGTCCAAAGCCGCCGCCGGCTGCACGGGTACGGCGGCTATCGAAGGCTGAAGGAGACCCTCCGAAATCCAATTAACTACCTCCACGGCATAGTTCACTGGGGGTGCATCTGCATACGGGATCGCCGAGATAGGCTCCGAAGGCGTCGCACAAGAAAAGCTCCGATGGCCTCTGATAATCTGGTCATACTATCTACCCCACAAGTGAAGATTTTTGTGTTCCGGGTCATGGTCTTTGATGAGCGCGAGAACCTCCCGGTCCACAGGCGCCTCAGGAAACCCGCCTTCTGAACGAACAAATGGGAATGAGAGATCGAAAGACATGTCGCCTGCAAAAAAAGGGGGACAGAAGTCAACTGTTAGTGATATAATTTAATTTTAAATTCTGACACTCGGTACTTTAAAATTTGTACCACACTGCAATGCAGTGGAGAGGGACCAATGGGGACCCACAAAATCTGGATGACAATTCATCAATTAATAATTAATAAAACAGTCTCATTATTTGATAGGACTGTTAATTAAATGAGGAAATCCTCAAGAAAATTCTCATTAAATGAGAGATCTCTCGGGAAAAAGAGAAAATCTCCCTTTGAGAGCAATGCTCTATGACAGAGTGACACTTGTCAAACTCTGATCGTGAAGGAATAAAATTCCTCAAGAGCCTGGCACTGTAATGATGATGGGAAAATCCATCAGAAAAGAATTAATCAAAATTAATTTTTATGAATTAAAAAATTCTGGGATCTTCAAGATCCATGAACAAACTCTTAAGAGTTCTTCACAAGAGATTAAAAATCTACATGTTATCAAAAGAGCATAGCTCTGATTCATGGGCTAAGAAACCCCAAGAAAAGATCTTGTAACAACCGAGCCCAATACTACTAGTTTCTGTTACCTTATGAATGGAGTGTGGCCTCTATTTCATTTATCTTGCTTGATTGTTACTTATTGTAATTTTACCCCGTCGATTCATTTCTGCATATAACAATTTAAGACATCTAAAATAAAATTAAAATATTCATCATGGCATGATTGACACCCCTAGCCCTGTTGTAGCGTCCGTGCATCGTGTTCTCGTCCCGTTCAGTGAAACGGGCGAGTTTGGAGGGCTACGCGCACGTACGGGTGTCCGTTTTGGGGGTACGCCTTGTGATCATAAAATACTTCATTTTAAATTTTGGATCCCGCCTAAAATTTTCTTATTTCAATTTTGAATTTTTGGACACGATCCGGACGCAATTTGGAAATATTTTACTTTGCGCCACAATCCCAAATTTCTAAATTACTAAACCGTCTAATATATGTTATGAAACCATATAATATTTTTACTTTTCCTAAATCTTTCAAAAATTTTATCCCTCAGCCAATCCAATTTCTCCATTAACCCCCGTGGGCCCCAACCTCTCTCTCCCCGTCTCTATCTCTCTCTCTCCATATATATATCTCTCTCTTCTCTATATATAAACTACCTCCCCCCCTCCTTTTCTTTTTAAAACGCAGAACCCACCTCGTCGCAACCCTAGCCGCGCACCCCCTCGCCGCCGTAGCCCAACGCCGACGCCATCACCACCGGACTTCTCGCCTCTTCGCCCTCGTCGCAGCCACTGCACCTCCTTCCTCCTCTCCCCTCATTCTCGAGGGCCTGCACGCTACCTGCACACCGCCTGCACACCGCTTACACCTCGTGGGATCGCCGTCGGCGATCTCAATCCGTTCCCCCGGCTTCGTGCAACCCTCGGTGAGTGCCTTCTCTCCTCCTCTCTTCTTCTTTTTCTCCTTCTACCCGATTCATGTTTTCATGATCTAGGTTTCGGTCGCCGTCATCGTAGGCCAACCGCCGGAGCTCCGTCGACGTGGTCGACCATCACCACCCCCTCCACAGATCCTCGTGAGCACCCTAGTCCCTATCCTCCTTCTCTTCCCTCTTCTTGATTCTTCTTTTATCGTTTCATGAATTCTTGAAATTGTAGATTCGCTGTTTTGGGGTTCGCCGGAATCCGGCCGTGCCGGCGACGTGTCCCGACGTTCCAGCGTGGTACCCCGACCCGTATGGCTTCACTGTTCGTCGTTTGGGTTCATTCCGTGAACCGTGCGCCCGTCGCAAGTTTTCCCCGCCGACGGTTAACGTTCCGTTTTCCCGATTCGCGACCCGTCGAGGCAAGTATCCCTTGCTACATGCTAAATAATATTTACTTACACATTGATGACACCCTAAACCTGTAGTTTTAACTTTAGTAAGATCATTTCCCATTTTCGTGTACAATATTGTTATATATCATTTTATCTTTCAAACTTGGAACCTACCTTTTGCAATTACTGTATTGAACCTAATAACCACAGTTACATGTTTTAATTACACTTTCACTAATGACGTAGCCTATGGCACTTTCTCTATCGTTTTACTTCATTCGGACACATGTGTACTTTTAACCTGCATGAACTGTGATTCCATCCATGGAACCTATACATACATATAACATTGCATCCATGAAATTCTTAAACTGGTGAACATGATTTAACGGCCAAAATGGTCATATTATACTCTTATGTTGTTGAAATCATCTCTGAAAACACAACTGATAACTGTACTGCCAATTAATTGAATCTGCTTTATGGTTTAATTTATTGTTTAGATTATGCTGTTGATAACCATGCTTGATTATGTAACTGAGTATGAGCACACCCATGATATCGTGTACATCTTGACCTGACTTGTTACTTACATATGGATTGACTTGACATGGTACCGTACTGCTTGAATTGACCTGATGTACCATGACCTGACCCGTTACCTGATCTTGTGTCTAATACCAACAAACCTGACATGTTGTCCTCATGGACCGTTCCTGTTGTCTATCCAGACAAACCTGTTTACCTGATCCTGTGTTGGCATTAGTTTCTTGATTACGGGATACCTGGCCTGACATACACTTATAACTTGAGGGTACGGGGAAATCAAAGGTGAAACCTGACTTGTAACTCAACAGTTCGCTACCTGTTCTGATCAGTTTTAGAGGCTAGGCCCGCCTCGTGACGATGCTGCTGACATCGTTGGTCTGTACTCCTTTCCTGTTAGTGCCTAGCGGCACGTCTCGGTTTCAGCCCGAGAGTCTGTAGACCGTGGTCCCGGGCATGCACGGGATACTATTGAGTTACATCGATGATTCATCAATTTGGTTTCAAAGACTTTACAACAGGAAACCTGATAGAACAGTTTAGTTTACCCACTGTACACTACCCTGCACTGCTCTGATTTATATTATTGTTACCCTTACTTTATTCATGTTTATATTCGCATTGCCTGTTACCCTGTTTATTATATTATTACTTGATGACTTGACGCGCTGACGTCTGGGTTTTGCATGGCCCAGATTCTGTACCGCTGTCGCAGTCCGAGCAGGAGTACTTCAGCCGACAGGCTGAGCTGTGAGTGTCAGCGGTAGTTAGTTTTCTTTCCTGCATTTATTTCCTGATGTGAGCCCGCATTATGGGACATACATTCCAGTTATTTTGTATTGGATCTTTCGCTTCCGCATTTTATTATTCTTGACTCATGTTATCTTGGATTATGGACATGTTTAGATAGTTTTATTTTGTTCTTGATATCTCTACAGCCGTAATGTGACTGTGGATGGATACTTCCTACCCACAGGTAGCATGGTTGGCTATGTCACGTGCCCACTTTAGCGTACTCTGGGAAGCGGGGCGTGACATGGTTCTTTTGGTATCAGAGCCATAGGTTAGTCGGGTTGATTCTTTTGTAGTTGGGTATTGTACCCAATACACGAATCAGAATACCCGTGTTTAGGAAACATGTCCTGCCACCTTGCCGTTTTACCATTCTTGAATCAAATTCTTCCTGATTATATCTTCTACGATGTGCAAACTTCCTTTGCATATCGACTCGAAACCTGATTCCTTATTATCTCTACGACTTAGGCGACTTGGGTGGAGTTATGTAATTGTGGCTATGATACCGCGGCATAGTTACAATGCGGCACTCTATTTAAGTAACTTGGAGTTCTAGCCTTGATCTATATTTTGAATCTATTATCATGCTAATGCTGGGTGTTTTGATTTCAGGAGTATGGCAGATAAGAATTTGAAGACGTACCAAAGGCGTGTGGACGAAGCCGCCATGCTTGGAGTGATAAGGGGAATGCTGGAGAATCAAAAGAGACAGACCGAGCTGATCCAGCAGCAAGCGGAATCGTTTCAGGAAGGTTTGCAGATCGTTCAGCAGTCTGTGAACAATGTTGGAGCTAAACCAGTTGACCGAGTAGGGACCGTAGCAGATTTCAGGCGTTTGGGTCCGTCTACATTTACTGGTTTGGAGGAGCCATTGCCAGCAGAGCAGTGGCTAGTTGACACAGAGAACTTGCTTGTTGCGGCACAGATTCCAGATGAGAAAAGAGTTGATGTGGTACGCATTTAGTTAGTGGACTACGCCCGAGAATGGTGGCTTGTGGAGGAGACCCGCTTGCCCAAGCCGATCAAGTGGGCGGATTTTTCGAAGAGTTTCCTAGAAAAGTTCTTCCCGCGGACCGCACGGGAGGAAATAGAAGAGAAGTTCATCAAGCTAAGGCAGAATGGAGCACCGGTAGATGTACATGCAGCAGAATGGATAAGACTCAGCAGATTCACTGGACCTTTAGTTGCCAACGATGCAGACAGGGCACGGAGGTTCATGCGCAGCTTGGACGTGGACATCCAGAGGCAGATTGTCTCCCTGGGTTTGACCACTTTCTCACAAGTACTCGCGGCAGCCCGAGAGCAGCAGAGCCTATCGGGAAAAACTGGGAGTTTGCAGCAGACAGCAGTTGCAGTAAGGAAGCCAGCATTTGTACCAAACCGAGCTCATGGTCGCAGAGGTATTCCAGTGGACCGTCGAGGTGTAGCACTGATGAAGAAGCCTGCTGTCGTTAATCAGAAGAAGCGCGTGGTCTGCAGCTATTGCCACTTACCCGGACATTTGCAAAGGGAGTGTCGCAGGATGCAAGGACTCTGTTTAGTTTGTGGAGCGGCAGATCACACTATTAACTCATGTCCGTCGAAGCTTCATACAAGGGATGATATTCAGAAGCCTCCGCAAAAACCGTTCCAGGGACAGAAACAGCTGACTCAAGGACCTAATCAGGCTCGAGCGTTTACCTTGACAGCTGAAGAAGCTAAGGCCTCAGGAGAAGTTGTTTCAGGTACTCTACTCGTTCATGGTTTTCCCGCATTAGCGTTATTTGATTCTGGTGCATCCCATTGTTTTATGTCATCCAAGTTTATAACTACACACTCGATTGACTGCACGACCCTGTCTAGTTTCTGGGACATACACACTGGGAATGGGAAAATCATAGCTAGTAGGGAATGTAAAGATTGTACAGTTGTTGTGTGCGGACGGGAGCTTTTTGCAGATTTCTTGGTGATTGATACGGGCAGCTACGAGGTCGTCTTGGGAATGGATTTTCTTGGCACTTTCCACGCTCACATTGATTGTAGGGCAAGGAAGGTAATTTTCCAGATTCCCGTACATCTCGAGTTTAGCTTCACTAGAGGAAGCAGTTCTATCGGGCCAGTCGAGTTTAGGGCTAGGCCGACAAATAATATTCTTGCAGCAATAGAAGTTGATAAAAGTGAAGAGCCGGCTGTTGTTCGTGATTTTATGGACGTGTTTGAAGATATATCGGGGTTACCACCGAAACGAGACGTGGAGTTCGCAATTGATCTTATTCCTGCTGCAGCGCCAGTATCCAAAGCATATTATCCAATGGCACCAGTGGAGTTGGAAGAAGTCAAGAAACAGGTTGCTGAATTGCTTGAGAAGGGTTGGATTCGAAGCAGTAACTCGCCTTGGGGAGCTCCAGTTCTTCTAGTAAAGAAGAAGGATGGTACAAGAAGGATGTGCATCGACTATCGAGAATTAAACCGGGTGACTATTAAGAACAAGTACCCGATCCCTCGCATTGGCGAACTTTTCGAGTAGCTTAGTGGCGCGAGAGTATTCTCGAAGCTGGATTTGCGATCCGGATATCATCAGGTCCAAGTGAAAGCAGAAGATATTTGCAAGACGGCGTTCCGAACTCGGTATGGACATTACGAATACTTAGTGATGCCCTTCGGAGTAACGAATGCGCCGGCAGTATTCATAGACTTGATGAACCGAATCTTTTCACCGTTCTTGGACCAGTTTATCGTGGTTTTTATTGACGATATTCTGGTTTACTCGAAGAGTTTTGAAGAGCATGCTGAATATTTGAAGATCGCACTGCAGACGTTGAGACAAGAGAAGTTATATGCGAAGATGAGCAAGTGCGAGTTTTGGTAAAGTTTTTGGTGCATGTTGTGTCTGGCGATAGAATTGCCGTCGATCCAGAAAAGATTGCAGCAGTTCGTGATTGGCCGATTCCAAAGAATGTTGCGGAGATAAGAAGCTTTCTTGGACTCGCCGGGTATTACAGAAGATTTGTGGAGAACTTTGCTCGTCTGGCGGAGCCGTTAACCAAGCTTACGCGCAAGGAGGTACCTTTTGTATGGACAGACAAATGTGCGTTAGCTTTTGAGACGTTGAAGTAGAAGTTGATAACCGCCCCTATTCTGACCATGCCAGACAATTCTGGAGGATTGGTGATTCACAGCGACGCATCTGGGAAAGGATTGGGATGTGTTTTGATGCAGCATGGGAAGGTTGTAGCGTACGCATCGAGAAAGTTGAAGACCCATGAGAAGAATTACCCAACTCATGACTTGGAGCTTGCGGCTGTGATTTTCGCTTTGAAGATTTGGAGACACTACCTTTTAGGCGAAAGGGTCGAAGTTTTTACTGATCATAAGAGCTTGAAGTATGTGTTCACACAGAAGGAGCTTAACATGAGGCAACGTAGATGGTTGGAGCTGATAGCTGACTACGATCTTGATCTTAAGTACCATCCAGGGAAGGTTAATGTCATGCCGGATGCGCTTAGTCAGTTACCAGCAATTCAGGTGTTAACTACGCAGAAGGAGATCGTTGAAGATTTTCGAAAATTTGACTTGGAGGTTGTGCTACCGCATTCTACGGGACAGTTGATGCAGCTACAAGTACATTCATCGTTGATCGAGAATATTAAAGCAGCACAATCGCAGGATCCTAGACTGCAAAAGTTTCGAGAACAGGTTGAAGCCGGACTACGAACAGATTTATTGATCCACGAAGATGGTTCATTGAGGTATGGTAGCTGTTTGTGTGTACCAAAGGGAGATACTCGCGAAGAACTTATGAAAGAAGCACACAGTTTAGCTTATTCTATACATCCAGGGGGCACAAAGATGTACCGAGATATTCGACAGCATTTCTGGTGGGAAGGCATGAAACGGGAGATTGCTCGCTTTGTGGCAAAGTGCTTGGTGTGTCAGCAGGTTAAGGCTGAACATCAAAGGGTTGCTGGTTTATTGCAACCACTTCCGATTCCTCAGTGGAAATAGGAACATATAACCATGGATTTCGTGACGGCTTTACCGCGAAGTCCAAATGGCAACAATGCTGTATGGGTGATTGTTGATCGTTTGACCAAGGCAGCTCATTTTATTCCTTTTCGGGTTGGTCAATCAACAGAGACTTTGGCAGAGCGGTACATGTAAGAGATTGTAAGATTGCATGGAGTACCGGTGAGTATCGTGTCCGATCGGGACACTCGGTTCTTATCACACTTTTGGCGGAGTTTACAGGAAAGTTTGGGGATTCGATTGAAGTTTAGCACAGCTTATCATCCTCAAACTGATGGTCAGTCGGAGAGAACAATCCAAACTCTTGAGGATATATTGAGAGCATGCATGTTGGACTTCAAGGGTTCTTGGGAGGATCATCTACATTTGGTGGAATTTTCTTACAACAACAGTTTTCAGGCAACTATCCATATGGCTCCATTTGAAGCTTTGTATGGTCGCAAATGCCATTCACCTGTTTGTTGGGACGATGTCGGTGAACGAAGATTATTGGGACCAGACTTGGTTGTGCAGACAGTTGAGAAAGTTAACACTATCAAAAATCATATGAAAGCAGCTCAAGACCGACAGAAGAGTTAGGCAGATACGTCGAGAAGACCTCTAGAGTTCGCCGTGGGTGATTTGGTATTCTTGAAAATATCACCGACTAGAGGGGTGATTCGTTTTGGAATTCGAGGAAAGCTCAGTCCTCGATTCGTTGGACCCTTTGAGATCTTGGAGCGTGTTGGTGAGGTAGCGTATCGTTTGGCGTTACCGCAGTCCTTGGCGAATGTGCACGATGTGTTTCACGTATCTCAACTCCGTAGGTATGTTCGAGATGAAACGCACGTATTGGATCATTCGGAGTTAACAGTATGAGAAGACTTGACGTTTGAGGAGCGACCGATTGAAATTGTGGATCGAAGGGAAAAGATTCTTAAGAACAAGGTGATCCCTCTTGTGCTTGTTTCTTGGGGAAATCGCTCGCATGGAGAGTCCACTTGGGAACGAGAAGATGAAATCCGGTAGAAGTTTCCTCATCTCTTCTTATAGTTATTTGTTGTCTATCTTTGTATTCTTGGAATTTCGAGGACGAAATTCTTTTTGTAGTTGGGTATAATGTAACAACCGAGCCCAATGCTACTAGTTTCTGTTACCTTATGAATGGAGTGTGGCCTCTATTTCATTTATCTTGCTTGATTGTTACTTATTGTAATTTTACCCCGTCGATTCATTTCTGCATATAACAATTTAAGACATCTAAAATAAAATTAAAATATTCATCATGGCATGCTTGACACCCCTAACCCTGTTGTAGCGTCCGTGCATCGTGTTCTCGTCCCGTTCAGTGAAACGGGCGAGTTTGGACGGCTACGCGCACGTACGGGTGTCCGTTTTGGGGGTACGCCTTGTGATCATAAAATACTTCATTTTAAATTTTGGATCCCGCCTAAAATTTTCTTATTTCAATTTCGAATCTTTGGACACGACCCGGGTGCAATTTGGAAATATTTTACTTTGCGCCACAATCCCAAATTTCTAAAATACTAAACCGTCTAATATATTTTATGAAACCATATAATATTTTTACTTTTCCTAAATCGTTCAAAATTTTTATCCCTCGGCCAATCCAATTTCTCCATTAACCCCCGTGGGCCCCAACCTCTCTCTCTCTCCCCCGTCTCTATCTCTCTCTCTCTCTCCATATATATCTCTCTCTCTCCTCTATATATAAACTACCTCCCCTCCTCCTTTTCTTTTTAAAACGCAGAACCCACCTCGACGCAACCCTAGCCGCGCACCCCCCCGCTGCAGTAGCCCAACGCCGACTCCATCACCACCGGACTTCTCACCTCTTCGCCCTCGTCGCAGCCACTGCACCTCTTTCCTCCTCTCCCCTCATTCCCGAGAGCCTGCACGCCACCTGCACACCGCTTACACCTCGTGGGATCGCCGTCGGCGATCTCGATCCATTCCCCCGGCTTCGTGCAACCCTCGGTTAGTGCCTTCTCTCCTCCTCTCTTCTTCTTTTTCTCCTTCTCCCCGATTCATGTTTTCATGATCTAGGTTTCGATCGCCGTCATCGTAGGCCGACCGCCGGAGCTCCGTCGACGTGGTCGACCATCACCACCCCCTCCACAGATCCTCATGAGCACGCTCGTCGCTATCCTCCTTCTCTTCCTTCTTCTTGATTCCTCTTTTATCGTTTCATGAATTCTTGAAATTGTAGATTCGCTGTTTTGGGGTTCGCCGGAATCCGGCCGTGCCGGCGACGTGTCCCGACGTTCCAGCGTAGTACCCCGACCCATGTGGCTTCACTGTTCGTCGTTTGGGTTTATTCCGTGAACCGTGCGCCCGTCGCGAGTTTTCCCCGCCGACGGTTAACGTTCCGTTTTCCCGATTCGCGACCTGTCGAGGCAAGTACCCCTTGCTACATGCTAAATAATATTTACTTTCACATTGATGACACCCTAAACCTGTAGTTTTAACTTTAGTAAGATCATTTCCCATTTTCGTGTACAATATTGTTATATATCATTTTATCTTTCAAACTTGGAACCTACCTTTTGCAATTACTGTATTGAACCTAATAACCACAGTTACATGTTTTAATTACACTTTCACTAATGACGTAGCCTATGGCACTTTCTCTATCGTTTTACTTCATTCGGACACATGTGTACTTTTAACCTGCATGAACTGTGATTCCATCCATGGAACCTATACATACATATAACATTGCATCCATGAAATTCTTAAACTGGTGAACATGATTTAACGGCCAAAATGGTCATATTGTACTCTTATGTTGTTGAAATCATCTCTGAAAACACAACTGATAACTGTACTGCCAATTAATTGAATATGCTTTATGGTTTAATTTATTGTTTAGATTATGTTGTTAATAACCATGCTTGATTATGTAACTGAGTATGAGCACACCCATGATATCGTGTACATCTTGACCTGACTTGTTACTTACATATGGATTGACCCGACATGGTACCGTACCGCTTGACTTGACCTGATGTACCATGACCTGACTCATTACCTGATCTTGTGTCTAATACCAACAAATCTGACATGTTGTCCTCATGGACCGTTTCTGTTGTCTATCCAGACAAACTTGTTTACCTTATCCTGTGTTGGCATTAGTTTCTTGATTACGGGATACCTGACCTGACATACACTTATAGCTTGGGGGTATGGGGAAATCAAAGGTGAAACCTGACTTGTAACTCAACAGTTCGCTACCTGTTCTGATCAGTTTTATAGGCTAGGCCCGCCTCGTGATGATGCTGCTGACATCGTTGGTCTGTACTCCTTTCCTGTTAGTGCCTAGCGGCACGTCTCGGTTTCAGCCCGAGAGTCTGTAGACTGTGGTCCCGGGCATGCACGGGATACTATTGAGTTACATCGATGATTCATCAATTTGGTTTCAAAGACTTTAGAACAGGAAACCTGATAGAACAGTTTAGTTTACCCACTGCACACTACCCTGCACTGCTCTGATTTATATTATTGTTACCCTTACTTTATTCATGTTTATATTCGCATTGCCTGTTACCCTGTTTAGTATATTATTACTTGATGACTTGACGCGCTGACGTCTGGGTTTTGCATGGCCCAGATTCTGTACCGCTGTCGCAGTCTGAGCAGGAGTACTTCAGCCGACAGGCTGAGCTGTGAGTGTCAGCAGTAGTTAGTTTTCTTTCCTGCATTTATTTCCTGATGTGAGCCCGCATTATGGGACATACATTCCAGTTATTTTGTATTGGATCTTTCGCTTCCGCATTTTATTATTCTTGACTCATGTTATCTTGGATTATGGACATGTTTAGATAGTTTTATTTTGTTCTTGATATCTCTACAGCCGTAATGTGACTGTGGATGGATACTTCCTACCGACAGGTAGCATGGTTGGGTATGTCACGTGCCTACTTTAGCGTACTCTGGGAAGCAGGGCGTGACAGATCTCTTTAAGATCTATGGGTTCAAGAGAGCAAAGCTCTATTAATGAAACCCTAAAAGGATTTTCTTTAGATCAAAGATCTATGAAGAGCAAGGCTTTGATAATGGGTAAAACCCTAATTTATTAAAAGTTTTAAACTTTACCTAAGTTCTGACAGAGTTTTTGACTCTTAAAAAGTTCTTAAACAAGAGAGCTATGCTCTGTGGGAGAATGAAATTCTCAGAAAACAAGAAGGAGATGAAAATCATCTAAGGGACCAAAGGTCCTATTTATAGGTATTGAAACGCCTTTTCAACTTCTGAGTTGATCCAGGGGCGCAGATGCTGCCACCGCTGCACTCACGTGTGGGCCACGTAAGCGCAACAGTGGGGGGCATTTGTTTCCCCCAATCAGAGCAAAGCTCTGTTTTGAAATTCAAAATTCAAAAATTGAAGCAACGCTTCAGATCCAGCGCTAGGCGCGCTGCGCGCCACGTGTCAAACACGGATGCGCTAGCGCCAGGTGCGCTGCGTCCTAGGCAGTGCACCATGTGTGCGCTAGCGCTAGACGCGCTGCGCGCCACGTGTCAAACACGGGTGCGCTAGCGCAGGCTGCGCTGCGCTCTGAGCAGCGCACCACGTGTCAAACACAGGTGCGCTAGCGCAAGGTGCGCTGCGCTCTGAGCAGCGTACCACGTGCAAAGCACGGGTGCGCTAGCGCTGGAATTAAAAATTCCCCACCCTTAGATCAAAAGATCTAATAAATAATGATAAATCATTAATCAGAATTAAAATTCTGTTATGGAAAGATTTTCTTTCAATCTTGTTAAAAACAAGAAGATTGCCTTCTGTAAAACAGAAGCCTTAGAATCAAAGATTCAACGGTGGGAAATATTCCCAAATCAATCAGAGAAAGATCTCTTTAACTGATTTAACAAATCAACTTGCCCTATATAAAGGCCCCAAGACTTCAAGTTTGATATAGAAAAACCCCCCTATAAACTTTGAAAAAAATTCAAAGAAAGAGAGCAAGCTCTTGAAAGAAGATTATTTCTTCAAGGTAAAGATGATGAATGATGAACACAGAGATGAAATCATCTCATAAAAAGAAGAATTATCTTCTTAAAAGATCATAGATCTACAAAGACCAAGGTCTTTCATAAAAAAGATCAAAAAATCTCATCACATAATAAAAAAAGAACATATTCTTCACATAGATCATTGATCTATAAAGGCAGAGCCCTTTCAAAAATAAGAACTGTTGTTCTTGAATCTTGAGACAAAGTCTCTTTTAAAAGAACATAAATTTGTTCACAGATCATAAAAATTGATCAAATGCGCTTTGCGCTATTGAAACGCGCCTTGCGCTCTTTAACAGCGCTTCTGCGCTCTCTGGACCGATGCTCAACACCAAAATGCGCCACGTGTCAACTACGTATGCAACTTGCGCTTTGCGCTTTTGAAATAGCGCACTGCGCTCATGGGCTGGCGCTAAGCGCACCACGTGTCACTCACGAGGGCGCCACTGAATTGATAGCGCAATGCGCTCATGGACTAACGCTTAGCGCTCATAAACTGGCGCAATTCGCCCATCATCTGGCGCTTAGCGCCAAGCGTGACACGTGTCAACCATATGTGCGCTACTTGGCAGAAGCGTACTACGCTTTTTAACTGGCGCAAAGCGCCTAGCGCGCCACTTGTTGCACTGTCAGAACATAAATTGTTCTTTAATAAACCAAAGCTCTGATGAATGCTCTGCATTCAATACAAGACAAAATATTGTCAAAAGGGCCAAGCCCAAACAAAGGCTCAACAACCCAGAACAATAAAATGTTAAATATTCATTGGACTTAGCCCAATATTGGCCATAAGTCCTCAACTTATATTTAATTGAGCCCATCTGTTTACGAATATTTAACAGATCTTAGTCCTAAATTGGACTACAGATCTTTCAACCAATTCACACCGGTTCGAGGGTACATCTCTTTACTCCTCTGATATCTGTCGTTGTAATCTTTCAACGTTTTCAGAGAGGTGACGGGTCCCGACAACCACACATGTCACGGACTGTGGGGTCCTTAAACTCACGGACTACGATGTCCTTAACCCGGACTGTAGGGTCCCTTTAAACCCACAGACTACGATGTCCTTAACCTGGACCGCAATATCCTTAAACTAACATTGGACCACCATGTCCTTAAACTGGTAATCGACCGCAATGTCCCTAAACTAAACAACAGAGGCCAAATGCTTTCTTGTTGGATCTAAATGATCCTGTTAAGTTGATCTTAGTCTAGAAATTAGACTAACGTATTCTTAACTAACGTTTAACTTGATCTTAGTCCCAAATGAGACCAACGTATCCTTAAACCCAACCCCCAAACCCAAATATAAGAAGATACGGATTTGGACTAATCCACGCCCTACGGGCGACAACATAAATTAGTCTCCGTATACAATCCACGGACAACCACAAACAAAACAAACACCCACGACATGAAGTGACCATCTGGAGAAGGAGAAAGTTGTTACTGTGATGCGGTAGCGTAATTAACCGCAGGGGCTTGCGCCTGCAGGGAAGAGCGTCCCCACAATCAAAAACCCCTAAAACGAGGGGGAATCTGACGAAATCTGCTACATCGGCCGCATCCGTTTAAACCTTCGATACATGATGCCATAAATCAACTTGGCATCTTTGGAGAGGTGGACGGATAGCACCAATTAGCATCTGCCCCGAAATTCAGGCAAGACGTTCGCCGCGTCTTCGCGCGTCTTTCGGTGGGGAACAGCTGCATATTAAGTCTAGGGATGGCATCTTCGACCCTAATAACTCAATAAGTCATGCCGATATATGGCCTATAATCAAACCAAGATACTACTGATAACACTTATTGGTAAATCTCAACAGCCCTGGCCAGGGACTTACTGATATAACCAATCGAGCACAGGGCAACATCAATGCCCAATACCGGAAGAGACGAAACCCCTCCTATTGCTTATTGCCTCCACATGTCTCGGGACTGTACCCAAAAGCCATATGTTTGCACAACTCAGCAGAGCCGTGGTAGGGTGGTAATCAAAGCACAGTGGAAGAACACATGAAACTCTATGACGATCTCGGGTCTACAGACTAACTTGTACCAGTGTCACCTGAGAACTGCTATCCGACGATAGATATAATACCATATAGGAGTTCTCAGTGAGTCCGTCCAGTGTACCCAGTCTCCACTGAGCACCCACATACGATCTCGATGTCAAACATCAATGGATGTGGGAACACCCATCGCCCATCTGATGGGTCTAGTATCGTATACGCTAGTCCATTCTGGAATATCGATGTCCCGTCTCGATACACCTACGACTAGGGACATTTCAGGATATGCTTATAAGCTACACATGTCCCACTAGTATGATCTCCATCATAATCACAGCAGTCAAGCAAATATCCTCAGGGTTTTATCAACATGTACAAATGAATAAAAGCATGATCAAGTGAACATATCAGATAAAGTGTAACCAGATAGCATACTATCATGTCGAGCAAGAAAGTCCTATGTATGTGTGTGTGTGTGTGTGTGTGTGTGTGTGTGTATATATATAAATACATCCACTATCATTGTAACACCCAACCCCTTTTATACCAATATTCGTGTTTCTCATTAACTTGTAAGGTTTTATTTTTATTTATATTTATTTATTTATTCATTTATTTCAAAATTCTATTAAACCCAAAACTTATATTTTCCTCAGCCCAACTTTAAATTCCCTAATCCTATTTTTTTCCCTTACAAATCCCTCTGGCCCAAAATCCCCGAGCCCAGCACATTTTTTTTCCTCGGCCATCTTCTTTTATTCATTCCCATTTAATTTTCCTCGAAATCTCCAGCCCGGCCCACACCCTTTCTCACCAATTCTCCTCATTTCTTTTCTTGGCCCGGCCCAGTCCCCTCTCCAAGCCCGCTTCACTCTCCGCACCCGTTTCCCCCAACGAACCCGACCCGCTTCGCTCCTTCTCCCCCAACGGCTACTTCCCAAATTCCCGCTCCCCTGTTTCCCTCAATCCACCACCGCCGCCGCTCCTCGCGCCAACGCTCACGCACGTTACCCCACGACGCGCGCCTCTCTCTCTTATCATAATTCCCTCCCTCTCCCCCACGTCTTCTCTCTCTCTCTCCTTCCCTTCCCGTTTCTCCCTCGAACCCACACTCACCATCGCCCTCGTCTTCACGTAGAACCCATCACCACTCGCCGCTCGCCCTGACGGCGACGACCACGACCTATTACCCTCCTCCCTCGTTCACCATCTCACACCCACAGAACTCCCTCGCTACCTCACCCCTCCATCGAACTCGAGCCCTGCACGCCCCCGCCACCGAGCCTCGCCCGCTTCCCTCGACGACGGCGACGACCCCACCACCACGTACCCTCGACCAAGCATCTCCTTCCCCTTCAGTTCCCTCACTTTACAGCTCTCTCTCTCACTCACCCTCTCTCTGTTCCCTCTCTCTTTCTCTATCTCACTCTCTGACTCTCTCTCCTCCTCACTCTCTCTCTCTCTCTGTTTTCTCTCTCTCTCTCGATCTTCCTTCCTCTCCCTCTAACTCTATATCACTTCCTCTCTCTGCCCCTCTCAATCTCTCTCTTTACAACTCCATAGCCTCCGACCTCCCAACCTCTCCAGAGCCACCATCACTACCCAACTACAACTCCTAGCCATCACCTGTGGTCTCTACGCTATCGGCCATCGCCTGAGCTTGTTGTCGCCATCCGCAGCAGCCCGTCTCCATCTACGAGCCAAGCTACACGGTGTCGATCCCTGCGACGCAAGCCCAAGCCTCGCCGAGCCTGTGCCGAGATCAAGCCGAGCCAAACCCGTGTCGCCGTTTCCGTGCCGTGCTGTACTACGTCTGCCGTACGTCTCCAGGCAAGTACTTTTACATGCTACATGTTATATATTCAAGTTACAAATTTAAATTACGTAGATCGCAAAATTACAATTTCTGGTCGATTAGGCGTCATACATGTTCGATGTGTGTTCTTAATGAGAATACTTATCAAATTTGACGGAACTCAATTGTATATGCTGGCCCGAATGGCTGTGAATCTAATGTGTGAATTTCGTTGGAAAATATGACCGTTAACGACTAAAACGACTACCCCCAAGTTTACTCGTAAAACTGGAATTTTGTTGTACCTGAAAACCGTTAAATTCACCATAAATTATATACATACTGGAATGGTGCGTTCAAGGTTTCAAATCGAAGCCAACTCGACGAACTTTAACCCTATACTAGTTTCCAATTATTTCTGTACTTAAACTGTGATGATATTTGGATCGGAGTGCGACTCTGGACTGCAGTCCAGAGCGACTCCAATTGTTTCTTGCTGTTCCGTAATGGGTACCACAGGATTTCCCTAACTCGTAGGTTGCGGAACTCCACTGTTTATTATAGGAAAATCTGTTATCTAGACAACACAATTGGTTTCATTCTGTTTCGTTATCGTTTGTTATTTAATCGGTAATTTAATAGTTGTGGACGTATAACAGTCCAGAATAGATTCTGAGATGACATATTAATGTAAAATAGTGTATAACTCCTAACGTACAGGCGCGATTGAGAAACTGTCTATTGCGTTGAAAACCTCACTGAAAACCCTAGATTTCATTCAACTTTAGCGTCTCTAAAATCTGATCCCAACTGGGATTAAAATGCGTTGCAAAACGGATTTCTGGTTCTGAAACCAGATTTCCAGCCGTGAACGCTTAAAATGAAATGGCTATAAATAATGACTCTGGAATCCGATTGACATGAAACTAAATTCGATGGATAGATAACTGAACATACTAATTATTACCTATTTATTGTTTCGCTAAACCGTACACGTTTGATTTATGATAATTTATGCAAGTGGTAGATTGTTGATTCATGATATCCTAAACATGCTTTATATACTGTTTACGCATCATATCTTACACCTGTCATTGCATTGATAACCTAGTGATAACGTGCATTTATCCAGTGTTAGATTTTAGTGATGATTGTGGCAAGTACGTCAGTGCTCGTGTATAAGTGATTAAGTGAAAGTGATACGTACTTGTACACAATCAGTGACCCTATTATTCTATTGCATTGTCGACGTCTGTGGGATGCGTGTACGTGTGACTATAAGTGGTATGGGACACTTATGGAAGCGCTTGCACTGGTGTCACAGATAAGGCACCAGACACTGCCATTTATCTTAGGTATTAGTCGGGACATGCTCGATGGAGGTCCTGCCTCCAGTTCTCGCGCAGACTTGTCACCGACCGATTGGTATTTAGGGTTATGGTTAGCGTTTGATGTAGACCACGGGGTGTGGGGTAATTTGAGTGTGAGTTCAACAGAATCTCGGGAGTCCCATGCCGGCTTATATATTTAGGGAGATATATGGAGATTTACAGGGTATGTGATTATCACCGTGATATACATGTTGGGCCCGTGGTCCCTTACCCTTGGGTTCTACCCTTGGGTGGAGGACACTCGTGAGTGGTTGACTCTCACACTTGGACTGACGATAGACTTAGTGACCTGTCAGTGAGACTTAGAGACTGATAGGGATATTGGCATTGATATACCTTACTTACTATGTTGACATACGTGGCATATCATTCTACTGCTTTTACTGTTCCGTTGCATTGATTACTGCATGTTCATACCCATACTGCCATTGATCTACTGTTATATATATATATATATATATATATATATATATATATATATATATATTATCACTGTTAGAATTGTCACATGATTTTATATATATTATATTGCTATTGTGTCGCTCTGACGACCTGAGTATGCATGCTCAGTGTGAGGAGAAGATTTAGCCTTGCCCAGGACTAGAAGTACTTCGCGGACATCTTGTTTAACTATCCAGAGTTATATCTTTTGTTTCCCATCAAGTCAGTTCATTTTACTGTTTTGTTCCAGTTACTGCATTTCTCATTACCTGCGCATTATTTACTGATTACCATGTAAAGCTAGAAGCCGAAGTGTGACTACGGCAGGATATTTCCTTGACCGTAGGAGCATGGCTGGCCTTGTCAACCTCTCGTATTCCGTATTTTGGGAAGCGGGGCGTGACATGGTTTAGTTGGTATCAGAGACCAGGTTTTGCTTCGATCGGGATTGCAGTTTTCCGTGTATAGCTCGGCAATCTAAGATATCACTCGGCCTAGATTGTAAACTTGATATCCTTGATCCATATTCACATTGAGTGTTCTGCTATTCATTCGCTAGGGTTCCAGGTGACTTGGTAAAGTTTCGTGGTGGTAATGGTGAACTACATCACGATTACACTACCATACTCTGTTTAAGTGACTTAAAGTCATACAGTTGATTCTCCACTTGTAATAAATTCATCACCTCTGATATTCTTGAGTCTTTGTCCTATCCATATTATATTTTGATTCGTGTAGCTTGTGACTTATATCATCCCCAGTATTGTTGTTGCAAGATCATGTCTTCCAACGACTCTTCATCTATATCCGTTCCCCAGAATCAGACCATTGAGATTCTGAGTGTACTGCAAGGTCTAAAGGAAGCCCAGGAGCGAACAAACGACTTGTTGGCTGAAGGACTGAGAAGGCAGGTGAGTCAGGCCCCAGCGGGAGTCTCAAATCATAAAGGGATCCCCGTTAGACGAGGAAAAGAGAAGAAAATGAAGCACCAATTTGTTTCCCCGTGACTGAAGCAGCAGAAGACCCCATGTTATGGGTACTGTAAGAGGCCAGGACATCTTCAGAGGGATTGTCGCCGCGCCCAAGGGAAATGTCTGATATGCGGGTCCAACAAACATCTCATCAACGGTTGCTCAGAAAGGAAAGAACTACAAGGAGGAGACTCGTCCACATTCCCCACTTCTGCCAAGTGAGGATTACTGCGTAGTTCGAATTTCGAGGATAAAGCGGACCCAACACAGGATTCAACTCGCGTAACGATGATGCAGCGGTCTAGCAATCAAAGAAGAATTTTCATGTTTTTCTACTTTCAGTAATAATGTTGTCATCATCTTATAAATATTTCTTTCCGTTTGAAATCTTGTATCCGTTGAATTTTTAGTTGAATGCAATAAAATTTTGATTCGTAATATATGTATCTTTCTTTTGTTTTCTCCTTATTTATATTATTCATCATCACAGCATTGTTATCCTGATATTTTTCAATTCCTGCCACCGCATATCTTTCTATACTTCGTACACTTAACTATTTTCTTGATGTGTTCCGTTGTCTAATCATGACACTTTCTTTTCAGGCCATGGCCCATCCTGGAGCAGCGCCGCATCTAGATGAGGATGCACAGTCATGCGTTTCCTCAGACCACACGCTGATGAGTTCTGACGATAAGGCCAACGGTCCCCAGGTCATTGGCGAAAATAGCGATTCCGAAGACGAAGGAGCAGCCGCCCCAGAGTTTAACATGATAGCTGATTCCGACGAAGAAGAAGGAAACCCTGAAGAGAACCCGATAGAGGAAGACCCCGAGGAAGAACCGATAGAAGAAAACCCAGTGAAGGAAAATCCCATGGAAGAGGACCCAGAAGGAGAGGATCACATGGATTCGGACCTCGATGAAGAAGCTCCACTCGAGGAAGAAGGACCGGAAGATCAAGACCCTGCTGTGGAAGGACTTCCAATGGCGATGCCCGCGAGGCGTTATGGGAATGGACGCCCCTACCTGAGCGCGCGAGCCTACCACAACCTACTGAATCTCCACAATCGTGACTGACGGAATTTTTTTGTTGTTGCTTTCTCCGATCACATAAATCTGTGTATAGTTTAGGGCCACCTTTCGTTTTTGAGAATGCTTTGTTTAGAATCTTCTGGAATGAAATAAATTGCTGAGTTCGCTAATCTTTCGATCTTCTTAGTTCACTTGATGCTTGATTATTTCTCATATACATTTATTTTCCTGCCGAGATCTGTCCACTCCTATTCCTTGTATTGTTTTAACCCTCACTGAGATTAACAAGTATCGCACCCTGATCTTTTGAATGGGCCACCCTTCATCCTTCGTCTATGCCTCGCTTGAGATCCTTCTGAGAGGGGAAATTGATAGTAAAATTTCCGAGTTAACTGACCCTTCGAAATTTTTTTTTGATTCACATGATGTATCGACCGTTATCCTCCCCATACATTCGTTTTCCCCTTGTAGTCCCTTGCTGCTCACCCTTACTTCCTGTGCTGACCCGACCCCAATCTCTTTGACCTTCCGTCTAAATCCGTCACACTCCGATCTTTTATATGAGCCACACTCCATTAATCCCTACCCTAGCTAGCCCTATACATTTTTGTGCTTTTCCTATTACCCTAACTATATTTAGGGACAACGTTATTCAAATTTAGTTTTCATTATTTTGTATTTATCGAAGAGTACGAGTTATTGACTACTCCGTTTTATGTATTTTAAGTACACTACTACTTTTCTCATTTTTCGGTAGCGCGACCATAGGTATTACGCATATTATTTTGGTGCTATGCTTCTTATTTCACCATGTAGTTTTCTAAGTTATGTTAAAATGGTTTGATTGATACGTTATTCTAAAAATGTTTTAAACCACCGACAAGTCCTTCACTGCTTCATTATGATTATGCCTTATACTTATCCTTCTGCTGTGCTACTTTCGTTATACTTATATATGCATATATTTGGGTTTCGATTTTATCGAGCACGCCTCGAATATTATTGTTCGTTATTGTTATTTATATTCCCGTATATATGTAGTTTGCCCTTATTGTTGTTCCTGCCTTCTACTTATTTAGACCTATCCTTTTTGTAGGTTGTTCTTATATATATAAACCTTCAAATTTCTTCATCTGCCTATTTCAAGTAAATCATTATATGTTAGTTTGCGATATAGTAGCTTTCGCTTATGATTTTATAACTTATCGTTTATTTTAAATTTCGAGGACAAAATTTTTATAAGGGTGGTATGATGTAACACCCAACCCCTTTTATACCAATATTCGTGTTTCTCATTAACTTGTAAGGTTTTATTTTTATTTATATTTATTTATTTATTCATTTATTTCAAAATTCTATTAAACCCAAAACTTATATTTTCCTCAGCCCAACTTTAAATTCCCTAATCCTATTTTTTTCCCTTACAAATCCCTCTGGCCCAAAATCCCCGAGCCCAGCACATTTTTTTTTCCTCAGCCATCTTCTTTTATTCATTCCCATTTAATTTTCCTCGAAATCTCCAGCCCGGCCCACACCCTTTCTCACCAATTCTCCCCATTTCTTTTCTTGGCCCGGCCCAGTCCCCTCTCCAAGCCTACTTCACTCCCCCGCACCCGTTTCCCCCAACGAACCCGACCCGCTTCGCTCCTTCTCCCCCAACAGCTACTTCCCTAATTCCTGCTCCCCTGTTTCCCTCGATCCACCACCGCCGCCGCTCCTCGCGCCAACGCTCGCGCACGTTACCCCCACGACGCGCGCCTCTCTCTCCTCTCATAATTCCCTCCCTCTCCCCCACGTCTTCTCTCTCTCTCTCATTCCCTTCCCGTTTCTCCCTCGAACCCACACTCACCATCGCCCTCGTCTTCACGTAGAACCCATCACCACTCGCCGCTCGCCCTGACGGCGACGACCACGACCTATTACCCTCCTCCCTCGTTCACCATCTCACACCCACAGAACTCCCTCGCTACCTCACCCCTCCATCGAACTCAAGCCCTGCACGCCCCCGCCACCGAGCCTCGCCCGCTTCCCTCAACGACGGCGACGACCCCACCACCACGTACTCTCGACCAAGCAACTCCTTCCCCTTCAGTTCCCTCACTTTACAGCTCTCTCTCTCTCTCTCACCCTCTCTCTGTTCCCTCTCTCTTTCTCTGTCTCACTCTCTGACTCTCTCTCCTCCTCACTCCCTCTCTCTCTGTGTTTTCTCTCTCTCTCTCTCTCTCTCTCTCTCTCTCTCTCTCTCGCTCGCTCTTCCTTCCTCTCCCTCTAACTCTATATCACTCCCTCTCTCTGCCCCTCTCAATCTCTCTCTTTACAACTCCATAGCCTCCGGCCTCCCAACCTCTCCAGAGCCACCATCACCACCCAACTACAACTCCTAGCCGTCACCTGTGGTCTCTACGCTATCGGCCATCGCCTGAGCTTGTTGTCGCCGTCCACAGCAGCCCTCCATCTACGAGCCAAGCTACACGGTGCCGATCCCTGTGACGCAAGCCCAAGCCTCGCCGAGCCTGTGCCGAGATCAAGCCGAGCCAAACCCGTGTCGCCGTTTTCGTGCCGTGCTGTACTACGTCTGCCGTACGTCTCCAGGCAAGTACTTTTACTTGCTACATGCTATATATTCAAGTTACAAATTTAAATTACGTAGATCGCAAAATTACAATTTCTGATCGATTAGGCGTCATACCTGTTCGATGTGTGTTCTCAATGAGAATACTTATCAAATTTGACGGAACTCGATTGTATATGCTGGCCCGAATGGCTGTGAATCTAATATGTGAATTTCGTTGGAAAATATGACCGTTAACGACTAAAACGACTACCCCCAAGTTTACTCGTAAAACTGGAATTTTGTTGTACCTGAAAACTGTTAAATTCACCATAAATTATATACATACTGGAATGGTGCTTTCGAGGGCTCAAATCGAATCCAACTCGACGAACTTTAACCCTATACTAGTTTCCAGTTATTCCTGTACTTAAACTGTGACGATATTTGGATCGGAGTGCGACTCTGGACTGCAGTCCAGAGCGACTCCAATTGTTTCTTGCTGTTCCGTAATGGGTACCACAGGATTTCCCTAACTCGTAGGTTGCGGAACTCCACTGTTTATTATAGGAAAATCTGTTAGCTAGACAACACAATTGGTTTCATTCTGTTTCGTTATCGTTTGTTATTTAATCGGTAATTTAATAGTTGTGGACGTATAACAGTCCAGAATAGATTCTGAGATGACATATTAATGTAAAATAGTGTATAACTCCTAACGTACAGGCGCGATTGAGAAACCGTCTGTTGCGTTGAAAACCTCACTGAAAACCCTAGATTTCATTCAACTGTAGCATCACTAAAATCTGATCCCAACTGGGATTAAAATGCGTTGCGAAACGGATTTCTGGTTCTGAAACCAGATTTCCAGCCGTGAACGCTTAAAATGAAATGGCTATAAATAATGACTCTGAAATCCGATTGACAAGAAACTAAATTCGATGGATAGATAACTGAACATACTAATTATTACCTGTTTATTGTTTCGCTAAACCGTACACGTTTGATTTATGATAATTTATGCAAGTGGTAGATTGTTGATTCATGATATCCTAAACATGCTTTATATACTGTTTACGCATCATATCTTACACCTGTCATTGCATTGATAACCTAGTGATAACGTGCATTTACCCAGTGTTAGATTTTAGTGATGATTGTGGAAAGTACGTTAGTGTTTGTGTATAAGTGATTAAGTGAAAGTGATACGTACTTGTACACAATCAGTGACCCTATTATTCTATTGCATTGTCGACATCTGTGGGATGCGTGTACGTGTGACTATAAGTGGTATGGGACACTTATGGAAGCGCTTGCATGGGTGTCACAGATAAGGCACCAGACACTGCCATTTATCTTAGGTATTAGTCGAGACGTGCTCGATGGAAGTCCTGCCTCCAGTTCTCGCGCAGACTTGTCACCGACCGATTGGTATTTAGGGTTATGGTTAGCGTTTGATGTAGACCACGGGGTGTGGGGTAGTTTGAGTGTGAGTTTAACAGAATCTCGGGAGTCCCATGCCGGCTTATATATTTAGGGAGATATATGGAGATTTACAGGGTATGTGATTATCACCGTGATATACATGTTGGGCCCGTGGTCCCTTGCCCTTGGGTTCTACCCTTGGGTGGAGGACACTCGCGAGTGGTTGACTCTCACACTTGGACTGACGATAGGCTTAGTGACCTGTACAGTGAGACTTAGAGACTGATAGGGATATTAGCATTGATATACCTTACTTACTGTGTTGACATACGTGGCATATCATTCTACTGCTTTTACTGTTCCGCTGCATTGATTACTGCATGTTCATACCCATACTGCCATTGATCTACTGTTATATATATATATATATATATATATATATATATATATATATATATATATATATATATATATTATCACTGTTAGAATTGTCACATGATTTTATATATATTATATTGCTATTGTGTCGCTCTGACGACCTGAGTATGCATGCTCAGTGTGAGGAGAAGATTTAGCCTGGACCAGGACTAGACGTACTTCGCGGACATCTTGTTTAACTATCCAGAGTTATATCTTTTGTTTCCCATCAGGTCAGTTCATTTTACTGTTTTGTTCCAGTTACTGCATTTCTCATTACCTGCGTATTATTTACTGATTACCATGTAAAACTAGAAGCCGAAGTGTGACTACGGCAGGATATTTTCTTGACCGTAGGAGCATGGCTGGCCTTGTCAACCTATCATATTCCGTATTTTGGGAAGCGGGGCGTGACAATCATATAATGGACTCTAGGGCATACATATATCCAACACCAATCTATCCCTTAAACCCCGTAGTGTCTTGATTATATTGTTGTATTGTATTGCAACTTGTATTGCCTTGTAATATAGATTGTATAATTGGATGACTTACCGAAATCATGATATCAGTAAATGGAAGTAACTGGAGAATCATGGATATAACTGGAGAATTATGTAAATGGAAGTATATCCATGGTTCGGTTCGGTCAATATAGAGTAAATAGATTGAATATATGTATTCATGGATTCATATTGAATTGTAGTATTGTAAATTGTACTTGAATCATATTCAAGTCAGATTATTTATAATGAGACTCAGTCTGAGTCAGAACAATTATAAAAGAAATTAAAGTCCTGAATTAGGTTTTGATATTATCGGTAACCGCTGCACATAGGCGGCAGGATTTGTGTCTTTTTCAAAAACGATTACCGTGTTGATAACACCGTTGTTAAGTTGCCTACCTTAAATAGGCAAGCACCTACTTCTTCAGCTCCCAGAAGCTCAAGAGATTGGTCCCGCTTAAACCTATACTTACTGGGGTCCTTAGGGTAATTTATAGAACTTGAGGGGGTTTTATGTAAAAATACCTTTGCATAATTTTCAAAATACACCCCAAGTATTTAATTATCGTCTTTAGAGTTGTCATATATGTAGATTTTATATTTTTGATATTTCTAGTGAAGATAACCTAATTTCATACTATAGGGTATTTCATTATAATATTGAACTTGTATGGAATTCATGGTATTTTAATATAAAGTGATTCTTGTGATTTTAGGAAAAGTTGGAATATTTATATTACCACAAAAATAGATATTTTAATGATACATATATATATATATATATATATATATTTATATAAAAATAATTTTAATATATATTATATTTCTAGAAATCTCATTTTCTTAAGATATTTGTATTTCAAATCTTTCGAGACCGAATGCTCCTTGCGGAGGTCTGCATCTCGCACCACTAAGCCCAGAGATGTGCGATAATCCGCACCATCCCAGTCGGGTTCACCAAAATGGGTTGTAGCGGCGTTTTGCAAAGATTGTAAAAATACGTAATCTTGTAGAAAACGGTTTTATTAGTAAATGGTATTTATATATAAAGTTTAGTTTTCCCGTATTCTATGTTCCCGAAAGGTATTGTGCTATGTTACATATGAGTGTTGTGAGGAGGTAGGTCATTACCTCGTGACCTAATTAAAGGTATAACAAGATTTATGATGTTTTAAAGTCGAAACTAAACTACATGGTATTTTACTGAAAAAGAGCGGTAAAAATTACAAAATAAAATATTTTGCTATGAAAGTTGTTCAACATGTTTTGTTAATGATTAATAGTCAACATGTAAGGGTTTGGTATATTTGTATTTAAGAAAAGGTTGGATTTTTAGGAAGAACCAAATCGGAAATCGGATTAACTCTGATTCCGTCGGGTTTTAGAAATACGTGTTTTTAGAATAGCAAGACAAAGAGGGAGAAGGGACTTACGAGTTTGTATTATAGAGAAGAGGGAGAGGAAGACGTAGGAGGTGTCGGTACGTTTCGTCGCCGGGAGCTCCTAGGGTCGTCATCGGAAGGTCGCCGGAGTTTTTCCTTTCGCTAACTCCACCTGTACACAAAAGTTCTATAGAGTTTTCTTGAGAGTTTGAACAGAATTATGAGTGAGGGGTGTGTGTTTAGGGTTGATATTTATAGGGTAAAGTTAGGGTTAGGGTAGATGAAAAGTTGTATTGAAAATGTAATAAAAATTGTATTTAAAATGGAGTAAATGGGTGTTTTAAAAGACTCTGTTACTGTGCAGTAAATTTAAACCATACAGGGGTTTAGGGAAGATCAAGAGGCAGAACTTTCATGTTGGACAATCGGCGATCCGGCCGTCGGAGGCCGGCCGAGTCGGCCGAGTTGCCGGCCTGAGTCAGCCGAGTCGGACCGGGGCTCGCCGCCACGTGTCCCTGGTCTCTTGGTGTAGCCTCTGGGTCAATTTGTTTTACATGTGTAGTGGGGTTTTTACAAGTTATGCATGTGTAGACCCTTGGACTTCTAAAAATTCAAAACAAAACAATATTAAAAATAATGTGGGGGATGAGATTTGAACTCTGGTGCTTTAGTTCAGCAGTGCAAGGTCTTACCAATGAGCTACAAGCTCCTTTTTTCTATTAAAAAGCAAAACAAACTTATCTTGTGCTCAAGTAAAAATACCCCTTTCTGTATTTTTTAAAAAAATTGTACAGAAAGTTGTACAGAAAGTTTAGGGTTGTTACACGGTGCGTGGCATGGTGCGACACGGCACATGCACTAGATCGGGCACGATGTGGCACGGGGGCTGGCACGACGTGGCACGGGGAGTGGGTACGGGACGCGACACGTCTGGATACGCGGTGACACGGAGGCGGGTATAGTAGTGGGCACGATGTGGCACGGTGCCGGGTACGGAGTGGGTGCTATCGTGGCACACAGGTGGGCACGGCACGACGCGGGAGTGGGTCCGCAACAAGGTGGCTTGGCAGAGGCGGCGACGGTTCAGACGACGGCTAGGAGTTCAGCGATGGCTTGGCAGTGGGGAGCTCGAGTCGATGATGATGCTAGGGAACTCCGGTGAGGTGGCCATGGACGGGGGTTATGCAGTGAGGAGGTGTGGTGGCCGGCAGTAAGGGGACTCGGGTGCAGTAGGTTCCTCTGGTTAAAGCTCGGCTGCTCTGGTCTTCCGAGGAGATGGGCACAACGACGGATGATCGGAGCTTGGAGGGCCAATGCAGGCGCAGAGGTAGCAGCAACAGTGATGGGTGCTTGGAGCTCCCAGCTTGGAGGTGGGGAGCAGAGGAGGAAAGGAGACGGGGATCAAGCTCGTCGGCGGGGGTCGCGCTGGTGGTGGCCGTGGTGATGGTCCGAGCTCGGGAGAAGTTCGGTGATGCAGGGGAGTCGTCGGTGGTTGTCGTGAGGACTTGGTGCGGGGGCTCGGGGTGCAGCGAGGGTCGTGGAGTCGATGGGGCGATGGAGAGGGGGTGTGAGGTCAAGGTGGAAGAGGAGGTGCACTGGGAGGTGGTGTTGTGGGGGGTCAGGGCTCGTCGGCAGTGAGGTTGGGTGCTCAGGCGACAGTGATGGGGTCGGCAAAGGAAGTGGGAGAGAGGAAGGAGAATAGAGAGAAAGACGTGGGGAGAGAGATGGAGAAGGTGAGTGAGAATAGAGAGAGAGAGACGCAGCGGTTGGGGAAGTGGGCGCGGGTCTCGAGGAGTGCGAGGGGGAGCTCGACGCGGGGGAAGTTGGGACAAGGACGAGGTCGCGGGGGGAGGGGAGCGGGTTGAGCGGAGGAAGTTGCGAGGGGCGAGGACGTGGTCGCTTGGGCGGAGCGGGTCGCGGGGATGTGGGGTGAAGGAACAGGTCGTGGGCGCGAGGAGGGGGCGAAGCAGGGGAAAATGAGCGGGAAAAGGAAAATGAGGGAGGAAGAAGGGGGAAGCGGGTCGGGTATGGGTCGGGTGTAGGTGTCGGGTCGGGTGTTAGGGAGTGGGCCTGGGCTAGGGAGAAAGAGAGAGGGAAAAGGAGAGTTGGGCTGTTGGTTTAGGTTTAGGTAAAATAAAATAAAATAAAAATGGTTTAAGGTTTAGATTAGGTTTTAAGGATTTAGAGAAATTAGAATAAATAATTTAAAGGTTAAAGGTTTAAAAATAGAATATAGAAATATTTAAATTTAGGAAAATTTGGGAAACATAATTTACAAATACGGAAAAATATTCACAAGGGATCTTGATATTACACTCGCTCTCTTACTGCTCAGAACTCTGTTATCTGCACTAAAATCAGACTCCGAAACTATTGTGGACACCGGAGTTGTCAGTAAATCACGAGCTATGGCAGAAAGCACAGGATACATGTATCCATGTGTTTTCCACCAATCCAAAATATCAAGATTATCTATTTGATCCGCGGTAAGAAAATTACTAAAATCAGTTTGCAAATATATTGTAAGCTCATTATAAGTAGATGAAGTAGAAACGGTTGTTCTTTATTTTTTCTGCTGCAAAAACCGATATATTCCTTTTTTGAAAGTTTGTTGTGAAGAGGAAGATAAAGAAGAAGTTCTGTTTTGACCGTGCTGTGCATCATATATGGCATACAATTCATGCAAATAAGAATCTAAAACATTTTTATAATCTACTATATCCGTACCTAAGTTTTCATGGTATCCTTTTAATAAAAAAAATAAATTATCTTTTAAAGTCTAGGATAAAAAAATAGATGCTGAACAAAACAATGCAGGAATCTTTCGCCAATATTTATTCAATTTTGTAAGCATGCTATGTAACATTCCAGCAAATGCACTTTCATGATCAATTACATGTTCATTAATAATTTTACTAATATAAAATAACCGTTCTACTTCTAAATATGCAGTAGAATAATAAACACCGGATAAACATTTAGTTGCATTGTAAAATATTTCTAAAAATTTCAAAACATATTCACAAACAAACCAATCATAATTCTCTAAATTATTATTGAGCATTTGTTCCTCATAAAATAAAGTAATGGGCTCCCGATATTTTAAAACACATTTCAACATCTCATAAGTGGAATTCCATCTAGTTAGAATGTTGAATTTGAAAAACCTAAATTTTAAATTTAATTGGATACAAGTTTGCTAAAAAATCAGTTTTCGGGGTCCAGAGCTTTCAATAAACACCATTGCATCTTTAGGTTTCGCTAAATGGGGATCGATTATAGTAAGACCATCATGCATAATTAAATTTAACACATGAATGCACATCTTTGATCAAATAATTCTCCATTCAAAACAAAATTTAAATTATTTTTTAAAATTGCTATAGCAGAATTATTGTTAGTAGTATTATCAAAACTAACAGAAAATATTTTATTTTGAATATTATATTCACGTACAGTTGTCAAAATACAATTACTTATATTATTTCCACTGTGTGGATGCTCCATTCTTGAAAAACCAATAATTGTTTTATGTAAAAACCAACCATTATCAATGAAATGTGCAGTAACACAAATATAACTCATACCCCATTTTGTAGTCCAAAAATCAGAAGTTAATGCAATTTTATTCTTAAAATTTGCAAAAATATTAATCAAATTAGGTTTACAATCATGAAAATTTTTAAAAACATCACTTCTAAGTGTTGTTCTGGGTATTCTTTGAAATGCTGGATTATATGCATTTTTTTACCAATTTATCAAATTTTTCGTTTTCCGCAAAACCAAATGGTTGTTCAGCATGTATGCCATATCTTACAAGTTCTCTTCTATTAGTATCTTGCGAATAAGAAAAACTAGTTAAAAATTAGACGACATACTTAGAGTCGTCTGCCGAGAATCAGTTTTTTCGTGTTTGATTAAATGTCATCTTAGACGAGTAGTTCCACCTGAAATGGCACAAGTAAAATCTGCTTGGCAATGAGTGCAAACTGCCCGCTCGCCTTTACCTGCGATTGTTTATACTACAAAATGTTTTCAAGCATCAGAAATTTTAGCTCTTTTATCTTTAGGGGCAGAAGTTCTTGCTTCAAGAACGGTAGAAGCAGAAACTTCTTCAAGAACATTATTTTGTGAAGCAGCAGGGATCTCATAATTAGAAAATTCATACTTAGGAGAATAAGAATCAAAATTAGTTTGCAGTATATTGGTTGATCTCTGTCTCTCTTGTGAATCAATATCGATTTGAAATGAACGTCTCCGTAAAGATGAAGCACCCATGTTATCTTGTGAAGATGAGCATGACATTCTTAATTAAAAATATTAGTAACAGAGAAAGAGGGATGATAAAAAATATCCGAGAAAATATATAAGCAATAAAAAAACCTGATTCCAAATAGCAGAATCAAATTAGTGAAACTGAAGAGAAAATTAAGACTGCGGAAATGAAGATTGCGTGATTCCAATTTTAATAGTAAGCTTCTCGGAAATTAAAGGAAGTGATTGAGAGATTAAAAATTTTGTTGCTGTGGATTGTGAGAAGAATGAGAAGTGTGGATAAATATTTATAGAGTTTTGGATTAAGGGTATAGAAATGTATAATTTTAAGTTAGGAGGTTTTAGATAATTTACAAATCCCACTTTAATTCAAATTTCTCCTTTTATTAAAAAAACCATCCCCATTAAAAAAAACGATCCCAAGAATTTGACCGCCTCCTCCCCCTCCCCCTGCCCCCCAAAAAAAAACCCTGAGCCAAATTCAAAGGTCCGGGCTTGGGCCGGGCCGTCGGGCCACCAACGCCCCGCCCGGGACCGGGCCGGCCTGAGCCCGCCGCGTGCCGTCCCGTCTCGTTAGACACCTTGAACTAGTATTGAATCTTTATTGGATTTTATTGTGAGCCATAAATGCCGAGTATTGATACTATTATTCTTATTAATGATCTTGAAACTTGATCGTTATTATTGTTTCCGCTGTTGACTCGTTATTATTGTTATTTTTTTTATTGTGGTATACCAGACATGTGATAGTTAGTGACTTTATTATATTGTTTTTGATTTCTGATCGACGGCCTTGACTATGGGCCATCCTACGTGTCAATTTCTTATTGGAGGGGTTTTGGTGGGTGGTGTTCTCTCTCTTCACGCCTACTCTTCTCTTTCTCAAGCCCCACCAACTCAACAAGTCTCCATCTTTGGGTATCCTCTCTTCTCAACCCCCCCCGCCCGCACCCCCACACCCCCCCTTCTCTAGAGACAGAAGCTTGCGTTTCCGGCTGCTCTTCTTTCTCTCTCCTCGATTCTCAGCCCCCAATCGGGCCGCAATCGGGCCAATCCCTCCCCCTCTCACTCTCTCATGTCAAAAGTTTGGATTTTGAGACGATAGAAAGCTCTCCACAGGTTTTATCTCCATGCCCTTTTCCTATTTCTTCATTTCATTGGTTGTAATCGTGTAAAGATTCGATCTTTAGTGTTCGTTCTCATAAAAATTCTTCTTTTTTGATGATGGGTTTTGTCATGACTACTGCTAACTGTGCTCATGCTTGTCCCTTTTCCCTTGATTATCAGCTTTCTTATGTTATAAGTTTGGTATATTGCCAATAAATAGCTGTCTTTTATTATTTCTTTATATAAGCATGTCATATAAAAAAAACTAATCCTGTTGTATATTGGTTTGAATTGCTAAAGAAAGATCATCATATTTCAAATGTGTTTTTTTTTGAAAAAAATTATTGCCATAACACGGCCATCTTACTCCTTTCAAAATTGTGTATCAATGTGTTGTGCTTTATATTCATGTCCATTTACGTGCTAATCGCGATGTGATTCCATCACTCTTAGATTCTTCAGGTTTGTAAGTTTATTATTTTATAAATTGTTTGATTGGTTTGATAGCAGAAGATAGGGGGTTGCTGAGAATAAAAGGGTGTTTGGACAAGTTCAAAATTGTATGCCTTCTTAACATGTATGCTTAAATTGCTTCACACAAATTTGAGTTGCCTTTACTAGGTATAAAAACTTACCCCTCTATTACATAGGTCCGTGTCAAATTTTGAACTTGTTTTCTGACCCGATTATAACATGATATGGAAAATTATGTATTTTGTAACGTCTTGGTTGCTTGGAATTTTTTTTGCAATTTGAGTTTCAATTGATGGCTTTCGTCTATATTCAACTGTTATATGTCAAGTTTGATTCTCGACCATTAGCAATCCCATCTTTTCTACTTAGATTTGTTTAGCGCTTATACCCCTCAAGCAATTTAGTAGCGGATACACCCTCGTTGCTCATTGATCAAAACCTTAAGAAGACTCAAATTCTACTTTGAATAAAACAGACAAGCTATATTGTGAAATTATACAATCATTTGAGTTGTTTAGAGTTGAATTTAAGTGTTCTTAGTTAAGGGTTTTGGAAATACAGATGGACGCTTGTTTTAATACATCACTTTAGGGGGGTATAAGTGCTATACATGGTACACTGCAGTTTTTTTATGCCTTTAACCCCTTTTGTCTTTTAACTAATTTCTTCTTAACTGTTATTTGTTTATTAAATTCTATTCGCAGATTGAAAAAAACCGGTGTCCTTATTCATGGGGAGTGATCCTCCTGAAATTGCACCTGCACCAAAAAGTTCTTCATGTGTTAAGGTGGGGACATACGCTTTTCATACCAATATGATAATGATTTTAACTGCCTAGGATAATCATGTAAATGCATTTCCCTAGAAACTTTATCTTTGATTTGAGTGCTTTCTGAATAATCACACTCTCATTGATATTTTTTTACCTTTTTATTTAATTCATTTTTATGATGTCTGATATCAGAATTTGCAGATTTAGTAACTTCGGAGAAGCTTGTTGGATTGTATGGTGTAGCCGTTTTGCTCAATCATGATCTGAAAATGTGGTCGACCTAGGACATAAGGAAAATGCACTTGTAAAGTGCTGGAACTTTTACAATAAAGAAAAGAATAAATTTCATTATTACAAACTAAAACTATTTCTATATTTTAACAATTATTTTCTAATTAATTCTATCATCATTTATATCAAATAACCATGCGACTATGCGACTGGTATTTGCAATGTGACACCATAACAGCCCTATATCTATGCCTCTTTTAGTGGGATATTTACAGATATGCCTCATTTTAGTGGGATATTCATAGATATTCTTATTATTCTCATAACAGCCTTAATTATTTTTACTCATATATATATTGATGGAGATACACACAGAAGAAAAGAGGAAGAAAATCCTTTCACTGCTTTTCTAATACCTGCTGTACCAAAATAATTAGTTCTATGTATGTTTTATGGGCAAATGCTTTCTATTCGCAGTCCCTCTCTCCGATGGTCATGACACGTCGAGAATACCGGTAGATAAGAATCTGTACCGTCAGGGGGCACATCTGTGTAGGCTGGCCGTCCGAGGCCGGTGATATGTCCTTTAGGGCAGTGCATTTGCACGTCTACCCCAGGCTGATAATATCATTCTATTTATTTTTAGTTTATTATTTTATGTTTAACAAATAATTTATAGTATAGTGACAAAATATCTAACATAAGGCTGTTATAATAACATAAAATTCAGTTACATAATTTGCAGATGGGGCTTTGGGTACAACTACCACTTCTTACTGAAATATAATTAGAGATATTAATGAAACTTTTATATATGTTTACTCTTTTGCAGAGTTACTCGTACCCCATTTTGATTGGAGAAGTCATATAGCAAAAAACCATACAGTTATGAGACTTATTTTCTATTTTATTTTTGATATGTGATTCTACTATTAATCATTCACTTGAAGAAAGAAAATGGGATGTCAGGAAAAAACTCTTCATTGCTACGCCTCTTGTTATGTGTCTCTTAAATTACTTTTGTCAATACTTTATGTCATGCTTTCTTCTTAGAGCTCTATTTAATTGTCAGGTTCACAATTCAATTTGCTCGGAGCTTACAAAGATTTTGGAAAAGATCACTGGAGTTCTTCCTGCGATAGAAGCAGCACGACCGGGATGTACGGCTGGAATACAAGAGTTGTGTAATCTGAACAACACAATCGAGAAAGCAAAGCTTCTTATTCAACATTGTGCTGAATCTAGCAAGCTCTACTTGGTATTCACTTCACATTTTCAAGCTTTGCGTACTTTTTTGAGGAGACTGGATACAGAGTCTTAAGACCCTAGCCTAATGTAATATTTCATTGAAAATATGTAACAAGGAGACTTGCAAAATAGAAAGAACAACTCAAAGATATTCAATAAGCATGCAAAAAAAGAATATTCAATCGTGAAAGTAAAATATCTACATACGGTTGACCAACATGCTCCTCTTATCCTTTGCCTACTTTGTAAGAACTGATATATATATATATATATATATATATATATATATATATATGGTATCCTCGTCATTTCCTTCTGTTAATTTGTCTTTGCACATTGCACCATTGGTTCAGCATTACACGGGATATCCCAGCAAAAAAAATCATTTTACTGAAGACAGCGAAACTTTAATCTTGTTATCTTTATCATTGACTGTATTTTTCTTTACTGCTTTTATGCATCTTAATTAATTTTAAAGTTCATAAGTGTGAATTCTATCTTTAAAGCGTGTAGTTAAGTTCATGCTCGTTTTCTACTTATTTTACAGGCGATTACTGGGGAATCGGTTGTTTTAAGATGCGAAAGGATAAGAACTTCTTTGGACCATAGCTTATTCCATGTTCAAAATATTGTTCCGCAAATTTTAGCTGCTCAGGTCAGTCACGCTCTTTATTTTCTGTCAAAGTATATATTGTTCCTTTTTACCGTTCACATTATAAAACATTAGTCGTTATTATGATGCTGAAATCTTAGGGTCACATAATGGTCTGGTAGGCTTCGGTCCAATATAATTTATCCAACTCATTTGCGAAATATATCATTATTATTGTTAGTTTTGTTTTAGCCAACCTTTAGCCATTTTTTTAAAAATGTAAATGGAGAAATGAATAATTCAGAACTTATTTGATGAACCACAAAATCATGATGATCAGGAGATCTTCTTCTCAGAGACAACATACTCACACTTAGTTTGGAAGAGCCACGTTTTTAAAGAGTTTGTTGGGAAAAAAGATTAAGAGAGGAGCCACCTTTTAGAAATTTAGCAAGCATGTGAGGTTTGAGAGAAGAGGTGGAAGTTCGACTAATTAATATTAATTGGAAATTGGACAAGTGATTTGAAAAGGAAGAGTGTTACTATTGGTTGATTTTCTACCTTTGTTATTGACAATCGACGAAGGAAGCCATGGTCGAACCTAACCTGCAGTGTGTTCTTTATTCTTCTAGTACTTTTTTCTTTCTTTTGGAAGGGGTCGAATTTTTTATTATGTTTTTTTGTATGGCGCTAAGGTCTGTAGCTCTTTCTTATTTCATATTTTCAATGGAAATATTTTATTTGGTTAGGGGCATATTGACTGCATCCATTCCTAAAAAAACAAAGACTAGATTACTCATCGAAAACATAAATAAGCGGAGAATACTTTTGGATTATCTTGTTTTTCAAATAAGAGTATTTTTAAGAAACGAAGAAAATGCTCAAATACGGAAAATATTTATTTGCATGAAATCTTGCTAAGAATAAGAACATGGCGCAAGAAACCAGCACCCTAGTAGCAAGTAGAGTCCCTTTGGGCAGATCCATGTGACATTCAAACCCAATAGCGATAGGATCAGAAACGTCCTCTGTAAACAGGAACCATTACAGGATTATAGGATTCAAACAAACGTGAATATACTAGATTTATTAGTCTATGAGAGGATGCTTCTTATTGAGAGTGCAGAAGTACTAACACGCCATATTCATTAGTTTGTGAAAGTTGTCCGTTTTTGTTATGGTTGTTAATTGTCCCATCATATCTGCAGATCTCTGACATTCAAAAATTTCTCAAAGGTGCAAGGTTCATCATGGATTCACCTGATGACGAAGCTGGCAAGGCCATGCTAGAACTTCTTCAACAAAGCGACTCGAGTGAAGAGTTTGAATTCAAGGCTTTTCAGATTGCTGTTTCAAGTTTAAAAATCACATCTCCTAAAACCCTTCTGATAGAGAGAAGATCCATTAAAAAGCTCCTGGATAAAATCAATGGCAGTGATCCTAAAAAAGAAAAGATCTTGAACTATCTTCTTTACCTTGTAAAAAAATATGGGAAGAAAGTGAAAGCCAAAACTTATGAAAACAAACTTGATCATGCTGCACAAGATAAATTTTTGAGTTCAAACCCAGATTTTGCACCCAATGAACCCACCAATATTTGTGATTCTCGAACTGACTCAATTGCTAGTGAATTTCCTATTCCTGAAGAATTTTATTGCCCAATTTCATCAAGATTAATGTACGATCCTGTTATCATAGCATCTGGGCAAACTTTTGAAAGAGCATATATCGAGAAATGGTTTAATGAAGGGCATAATACATGCCCAAAGACCCAAAAGAAACTGATGAATGTTTATATGATTCCGAATTCTTGCATGAAGGATCTTATCTTTAACTGGTGCAAAAAACACAATATAAATTTGGAGCACCCATCGGTACCGATTCAATCTTGGGAAAATTCCCATTGCAGTTCTATATCAAGCTTGAGACACGTCAATGCAGCTCTATTAAATGGGAGAAGTGGAGATTATTTGCTTCAGAGCGATAATAGTAGTGTATCATTTATATCTTCCGATGCAAGCTTTTGTTCAGATTCCTCGCATGTAAAGGGCGTTCAGTTCTTCTCTTGGAGCGATGTTTATTTGAAATATCAATCTTTTGCCAACTTTAGTTGTGATATGTATACAAGATTCTTTTACGGGCTCTTTGAGCTTCCGCTGGATCTCCGACACAAAGAAGTGCACAATTTGAAAATTCTTTTTGAAAATAATGAGGAGATATGTTATGCTATGCTCTCGAATGGTTTCACTGAAGCAGTGGTGAGTTTTCTTAAGAATGCGTACGTGTTGTGCGATATGTACATGCAAAGAACAGGAGCACAGATCTTTCTTGCGTTTCTGAGCAACAAAAGGTAATGAATTATAATTTGTAAAGATCTGGCTAGTTCTACTAGACCTCCAAATATGAGCTATGAACATCTGATGACTGTCTGATGTTTCCAAATTACTTGCTCCTTATTTTTTTCTGCTATACTGAATTTTTTCCCCTCCAATATTTGCAGGGTAGAAATCCCATCATTAAGCGAAGACACGATTCAGGTGTTGAGTTCTCTTCTCGATTCCGAAATAACCTTGGAAGCCTTAACCATACTTGAAAAGCTCTCCCAAAAATTAAACCCCAAGTCTATAATTGTGATGTCTACTCTTCCTCCTTCCATTATTAAATTTCTGGATTGCAAAAGTCACGATTTTCTTGAACTATCCGTAAAAATCCTTTTTAATCTCTCGCCACACAGAGAACTAAAACCTCATATTGTGTCCTCTGGCTGCATTCCAAAACTAGCTCCTTTTTTAAGTGACGGAAAACTCACAGGATTTTGCCTGAAAATATTAAATAATTTGTGTGATATAAAAGAAGCTTTGGCATTGATTGCTGATACCGATGGATGCATCACTTCTATAGCCGAGATTCTCGAAACGGGTAACCGAGAAGAGAAAGATAATGGGGTTTCTATTTTACATTCTTTATGTTCTCAAAGTTTGGAGCACTGCCTATTAGTTATGAAGGAAGGCGTAATTCCTTCTCTTGTCGATATCTCCGTTAATGGGAACTTGAAGGGGAGGCAGAAATCTTTGGAATTGCTTCATCTTCTGAAAGATCTCCGGCTAAGCGGCAGTTTCGAGAATTCAGATTCACAGTCTGATTCTGCAGCTGAAATAGAAACAGAGAAACCGAGTGTTGAACCTATAAGAAAACAACCGAATTCAAAGTCTTCAGGATTTTTCAGAAGGAAATTGCGGTTTCTCTTGAAACCCAGATAGGGTTATTTCCAGGTAAGGCAGTGATATTGATCGTAGTTTGGTGTTCTGACCATATAGTATAGTTTAGAAATAGGATGAGAGATGACATATTATGTTGTTTAAATGATGCAAAAAAAATTTGGGTGGAATGCTTTGGAGTGATGCTATTTTCATCCCCTTGTATTTCCACAAGCTTTTGTAATGTTGTATGTACAGCTGTTCTGATTGCTTATGTGATGAAAATGTAAATACTATTTTGGTCTGTTTAAAAGCTACATAGTCTGTAACATCCTGTCTTCTGTTATTACTTTATGATATTTTCTGTATCATATTTTGAATAATCAGATATTTGTGTATCATGTGATGCATGTTCAATATGCAGTTGTGTATTACATATGAATGGTTTAAGTAATATGTTATGTAGTGTTATCGATGCAATTTTTATTTTACTTCCGAAAACTTGATTACTTACAAGTGAACAATTATTACAGAGGATTAGTATATTTAAATTCCTGTAGGAGATTGTATTTGTATGAGAAATTCAAATTTTTAAGATTTTTGAAAGTTTTACGATTTTTGTGTGTTATATAACAAACAGAATATTGAGACTTCTAAAGGTTTCGAGATTTTTGTGTGGTATTGCATATAAAATATTGATAACTATGGAATTTTTGAAAATATCGCAATTTTGTGTGCTTTGTGTGCTATATATGAAAAAATGGAAGAAAACAAAAAAACTTAAAATTTCTTGATATTTTCGTGGTTTTATGTGCTATATATAGCATACAAAATTTTGAAAAACAAAACAATAGTTCTTTTAAGAAGTCGGAAAATTTCGCAATTTTCATGTATATAGCATGAAAAATATTGAAAGACCGAAGAAAATGCAAAAAAAAAAAAGATTTTCTAAAATTTCGCGATTTTTATATGCGATAACAAACAAAATATTAAAAAACCGAAGAAAGATGTTGGGAAAAATTTCTAGATTTTTGTGGTGTACGAAATATCGAATGAAAGTTTTGGGGTGTTTTAAAAAAAAATATCGCAATTTTTGTGTGATAGCAAACAAAATATTAACATAACGGAAATAAGCAGAAAGATTTTTGAAAATTTCTTAATTCTCATCAGCTACACAAAATTTAAAAAACAACGGAACTAAACAATAACATTTTAAGAATTTTGAAAAATTAGTGATTGTCACGCTCCGCTTTCCAGTGTACGGAAGCGAAGACGTGGCGGGCCCGCAACGTATTTATTAAGAAGTAAATACGTTAAGCGTAAATAAACAATATATGTAAAAAAATACACAAGAATGACAAGTGATATAAAATGAACATCAACTTTTATTAACATTCATCTTTACAATACAACTGCTTTGAAAAATAAAGATACCATGATAATAAACAATGCCTAAACAGTGGCATACAAACTGAAATAAGTACAAGATGAACTAGCAGTCCTGCTGGACAATGAGTTGGTCCACGTACTCCTGGTTATGCTCGATCTCCTGAGAGTCCGGTCCTCCTTACAACATTCCAAAGAAAGAAATAGACAGGAATGTCGTCAGCGATCTAGCTCGGTAAGTCCCAAAAGAAAGAAAGGAATATAATAAGTAATGAGAATTTGAACTCGTAAGATGTACAGGTATAAAATTGCTATTCTAACGTAGTTGTTTGTAACTTGGTACAGAAGGTATTCGTGTATACGAGAGAAGTCCATCTTACCCCGTGGACTATGATAACATGTAGCACAATGCCTCGTCAAAACCCACGGGACAACGGTACGAGAGTTCATGTAGGTGTCTTTTAGTGATCATCTCGTGCCACGCTATACATTCCATACCAATCTACCCCGTTAACCCCGCGTAATATTTTGTATTGATTATATTACAAGTATTGCCAAAACCATGGATACAAATTGTTCAAGTAGTCAGGTTCAGGATATAATCTTGTAGTCATGTTAAGTTATAGTCATAGCTCGGTCAAATCAAGTCTTGTATTCAGGTTTGATATTCAGGTTCATGTTTAAGTATACATGTTAGAGTTTGGATTCATGTTTGAATTGGATTCTGATTTGAGTTTGAATTCACGTTTGATTTAGACTCAGATGGAGTCAGACACTTGTAACTGATTTGCATCCTGAATTAGATTCGGGAGTTATCGGTAACTGCTGCACATGGACGGTAGGATTTGTGTATTTTTCCAAGACAATTACTATTGATAACTCCGTTAAGTTTTTCTATCTTAAATAGGCAAGCACTAAGTTTCTCCGGCTCCCTCAGGCTCAAGAGAATTGATCCCGCTTAAACCTATATTTACTAAAGTCCTTAAATATAGTTTTATATAATTCGAGGGGGGTTTATGAAAAATATTTTTAATATAGTTTCAAAATAATCTCGAGAAATTATTTATATTATTTAAGGTTTCCATGGATGTGAATTTTAGGGATTTGAGGTGTTTTAGTAATAATAGCTTAGCTTGGAAAGTTCATGGTATTTTACTGTAAAGCTTGACTTTTGTTTGTATCTTGATGAAACTTGTAATTCTTTCATTTGAAAAATATAAGTTTATTATATTTTGAAAATATATGGATTTATAATATTTATATAATTATAAAAAATTAATTTTTATTTAAGTAGAAAAATGCGTTTTTCTTAAAAACCGTATTTAAAACCTTTCGAGACCGAATGTTCCGTGAGAAGGTCTGCATTTCGCTCTACTAGCTTAAGGATGTGCGATAATTCACACCATCCAATAGCGGGTCCCCTAAAAAGAGTTGTAGAGCCTTAGTTGCAAAGGAATTGAAAATACAATTTAAAAGAAAACCGTTTTTATAGTAAATGGTATTTTAATGTAATCTTGTATTCGTAATAAAAATATTAAAGGGTATCGTGCTATGGAAACTATGTTTGTATGTGAGGGGTAGGTCGTTACCCCGTGAAGTTTTCTAAAGATATGTTTAAGAAAAACAAATAAAAATGATATATACAAACTTCATGGTATTTTAATGTAAAAGTTAAATTAAAGTTATTTTACATGATATTTTTTTATTAAAATTTGGTTCTAAATATTGGTTTTATGTTAACAAGCATGGTGTAGGAATATGAATGAAGAATATGTAAGAATAAGTGGAATTATAGAGTTTTAGAAGAAAATGTCGGTATTAACTCCACTTCCGACATATGTTTTGAAAATGAACTTTTAAAGAAGAAGAAGAGGGATTTGGAGGGACTTACTAACTAGTTAGATTAAGAGAAGGTAGAAGAAGGGACGGTTGTCGTTATGGCGTCGCGGGGTCGCCGGAACTTGGTTCGATCCTCGTCGGAAGTTGATCTCTTGCTAACTCCACTTGCACTTCATTTGTACTTGGAAAACTTAGAGAGTTTTGGCTATAATTTTCAGAATGATGGAGGGCTAGGGTATGGGGTAGTATTTATAGTGTGGAATTAGGGTTTTGGAATTAAAATGATGATAAATGGGGAATTGAAAGGTCTCTGTTTGATTGCAGAGCAATCAAACAGTGCAGGGGAGTTAGGGGTAGGGGAAGGGTTTTGTGTGCAAAGCCCGGGACTTATTGGCCACAGGTCGATCGTCGGTACCGGCCATGGGGGAATTTCCGCCAGTCGTTTGGAGGGGTAAGGCCGGTGGATTCTTGCCACGTGTTTCTCTCTGTATTTAAATCATTGTGCACATGTTTGATTTTTTGTCTTTTCGTTTTTGTGTGCATTGCACGTGTAAACTTTTGGGCTTCTAAAAAGTTTAAAAAGAAAATCAGAAAAAATAATGTGTCTGATGAGTTTCGAACACAGGAGCTACGTCACAGCAGTGGAAGACTTTTGTAACGACTCTGAATTTACTGTAAGAAAATTTTCAATTTAATTTACAGAAAGGAGTTTATAAGTCTGAGTACAATTTATAAATTAATTTTGTTTAAGAATAACAAGAAACAACTTGTAGTTTATTGGTAATGCCTAGCACTGTTGTGACGTAGCCCCTGTGTTTGAACCCCATCATACATATTATATTTTTTCTGATTTTCTTTTAAAAATTTTGGAAGCTCAAAAGTTTACACGTGCAATGCACATAAAAATGAAAAGCCTGAGGAAATAAATATATGCAAAAGGGTATTAATACAGAGTTATACACGTGTCCAAAATCCACCGGCCCTTCCTCACCAATTGACCGGCGGAAACTCCAATAGGGCCGGCGCCGACGGTCCCCCCGTAGGCAATGATGCCCGGGCTTTGCACACAAGTCTTTTGGCCTACCCCTAACTCCCCTGCGCTGTTTGATTACTCTGCAATCAAACAGAGACCCCTCAATTCTCTATTTATCACATTTTTAATGCATTTTAATTCTAAAACCCTAATTCCACACTATAAATACTACCCCATACCTAAGCCTTCCCCATTCTGAAAATTATAGCCAAAATTCTCAAAGTTTTCTAAGTACAAGAAGAGTACAAGTGGAGTTAGTAAGAGATCGACTTCCGGCGAGAATCGAAGTAAGTTCCGTCGACCCCGCAACACCACGAAAACCAACACTCCCTCGTTTACATTTCCTTAGGATAACTAGCTAGTAAGTCCCTCCCTATCCCTCTCTTTCTTCTTGAAAAGTTCTCTTTTTTCAAAACATGTCGGTAAGTGGAGTTAACACCGACCTTTTATTTTAAACCCTAAAAAGTTCACTTTTTCTTACACACTTTTCATCCATATTCTTACACCATATTTGCAATCATATAATTAATGGTTAGAACAAACTTTCACTCAAAAATATCATGAAATATAACCTTAATTTAACTTTTACATTAAAATACAATGAACTTCACATATATCTCTTTTAGTATAATTTGTTAATCATACCTTCAGAAAAATTCACGGGGTAATGACCTACCTCTCACAAACACACGCGATTCCATAGAATGATTCTCTTTGAACGTATCTTTATGGCGAATACAATATATTTCATTAAAATATCATCTACTATTAAAAAACGGGTTTTTTAATTGTGTTTTAAAATTTCTTTGCAAATAAGCCTCTACAACCCTTTTTAAGAGACTTGCTATTGGATGGTGCGGATTATCGCACATACTTGGGCTCGTAGAGCGAGATGCAAATCTCCTCACGGAGCATTCGGTCTCGAAAGGTTTTTAATACGATTTTTAAGAAAAACGCAATTTTCTACTTAATAATAAAATTAATTTTTAATAATTATATAAATATTATAAAATTCATATATTTTCAAAATAAAATAATCTTATATTTTTTCAAAGGAAAGAATTACAAATTTCATCAAAGTACCATCAAAATACCAACGAAAATCAAGCTTTACAGTAAAATACCATGAACTGTTCAAGTTAAGCTATTATCACTAAAATACTTCAATTCATAAAATTCACATTCATGGAAACCTTAAATAATATAAATAATTTCTCGAGCTTATTTTGAACTATATCTAAAAAAATATTTTTCATAAAACTCCCTCAAATTATATAAAATTATATTTAAGGACTTTAGTAAATATGAGTTTAAGCAGGATCAATTCTCTTGAGCCTTAGGGAGCCAGAGAAAGTGAGTGTTAGCCTATTTAAGGTAGAAAAATCTAACGGTGTTATCAATGGTAATTATCTTGAAAAAACACACAAATCCTGTCGACTATGTGCAGCAGTTACCGATAACTCCCGAACCTAATTCAGGATCTAAATCAGTTGCAAGTGTCTGACTTAGTCTGAGTCTAAATCAAACTTGAATCAGAATCCAATTCAAACATGAATCCAAACTCTAACATGTATACTTGAATTTGGACCAGAATACCAGAACAATATCAACATGCAAACATGACTTGACTTGACCGAACCATAGCTATAACTTGACTTGATTACATGACTACTTGTTTACATCCTGAACCTGATTACATGAACAATTTGTATCCATGGTCTCGGCAAGTCTGATAATTATAATGTATATAAAACATTACACGGGGTTAACATGGTAGATTGGTACGGAATGTATTAGAAGTGGAACGAGATGGTCACTAAAAGACACCTACATGAACTCTAGTGCCGTTGTCCCGTGGGTTTTGACGGGGCCTTGTACTGCCTGTTACCATAGTCCACAGAGCAAGTTGGACTCCTCTCGTATACACTGATACCTTCTATACCAAGCTACAAACAACTACGTTAGAATAAAAAAGTAATACCTGTATAACTTAACAGTTTCTTTCCACATTACTTATTGTGTTCCTTCCTTTCTTTTGGGGCTTACCGAGCGCTAGTTCGCTGACGACATTCCTGTCTTTTCTTTCTTTGGAATGTTCGCCAGGAGGACCGGACTTTCTCGAGATCGAGCCTAGCCAGGAGGACGTGGACAAGTTCACCGAGCAGCAGGATTTTTAGCTTTCCTTGTACTTACTTTTCATTTCATATGCTGTTTCGGCATTGCTTTATATCATTGTACTTTCCTTTTCAAAGCAGTGTATTGTAAAGATGAATGTTAATAAAAGTTGCTGTTCATTTTATATTTCTTGTCATTTCTTGTGCATTTTATATATTGCTTATTTACGCTTAATGTATTTATTTCTGAATAAATACGTTGCGTGCCTGCCATGTCTCCATCTCCATATGCCGGGAAGCGGGGCGTGACAGCTTTAGCAGGAAGCTACAAGTTGTTTCTTACTGTTCTTAAACAAAAATTAACTTATAACTTATACTCAGGCTTGTATACTCCTTTCTGTACATTAAATTGAAAATTTTCGTACAGTAAATTCAGAGTTGTGACATTCTACCCTCCTTATAAAAATTGTCCTAGAAATTTACATTTATATAAGGACTAATTTACAAATAAGTAAGGGTATCTTGCACGCATGTTATCTTCTCTTTCCCATGTTGATTCTCCTGGCGAATCTTTTCTCCACATCACTCGGACCAAGTTTACTTCCTTGTTCCGTAATGTCTTTACCTTTCTGTCCAGTATCTCAACGGGTTGTATTTGTTGGAGGTAGCAGTTCTGTCGGGCGAGTCGAGTTTAGGGCTAGGCCGACAAGCGTCGTTCTTTCGTCGATGGAAGTTGATAAGGAGGAAGCGCTAGCAGTAGTTCGAGAGTTTATGGACGTGTTCGAAGACATCTCAGGTTTACCACCAAAACGAGATGTGAAGTTCGCAATTGATCTTGTCCCTGGTACAACGCCAATATCAAAGGCGTACCCATCCGATGGCACCAGTGGAGTTGGAAGAAATAAAAAAGCAGGTTACCGAATTGCTAGAGAAGGTTTGGATTCGCAGCAGCAATTCACCCTGGGAAGCTCCAGTTCTTCTAGTCAAGAAGAAAGATGGCATAAGGAGGATGTGCATCGATTATCGAGAATTATATCGGGTGACTATTAAGAACAAGTACCCGATCCCTCGCATCGGTGAATTATTCGAGCAACTTAGTGGCGCGAGGGTATTCTCGAAGTTGGATTTGCTATTCGAATATCATCAAGTTCGAGAAAAATCAGAAGATATTTACAAGACTGCGTTCCGAACTCGTTATGGGAATTATGAGTATTTAGTGATGCCGTTCGGAGATACAAACGCACCGGCGATATTTATGGACTTGATGAATCGAATCTTTTCACCGTTCTTGGATCAGTTTATAGTGGTGTTTATCGATGATATTCTGGTCTATTCAAGGAGATTAGAAGAGCACGTAGAACACTTGAAGGTCACACTACAAAGGTTGAGGCAAGAAAGACTGTATGCGAAAATGAGCAAGTGCGAGTTTTTGCTCGAAGAAGTAAAGTTTTTGGGGCACGTCGTATCTGGAGATGGAATCGCTGTTGATCCTGAGAAGATTGTAGCAGTTCAGAATTGGCCGATTCCGAAGAACGTAGCGGAGATCAGAAGTTTCCTTGGACTTGCCGAATCTTATAGAAAGTCCGTAGAGAATTTCGTTCGTTTGGCTGAGCCTTTGACGAAGCTTACGTGAAAGGAGGTACCGTTCATATGGACGGATAGAAGTGCGTCAGATTTTGAAGCGTTGAAGCAAAGATTGACAACCGCCCCTATTTTGGCGGGATGTGTTCTTATGCAGCATGGAAAGGTTATAGCCTACGCATCGAGGCAATTGAAGGCCCATCAGAAGAACTACCCAACTCATGATTTGGAGCTAGCAGCAGTGATTTTCGTTTTAAAGATTTGGAGACACTACTTATTGGTCAAAAGGGTCGAAGTATTCACCGATCATAAAAACCTAAAGTATGTATTCAAGCAGAAAGAGCTCAACATGAGGCAGCGTAGATGATTAGAGCTGATGGCTGACTATGATCACGACCTAAAATACCATCCGGTAAAAGTTAATGTAATGTTGGATGCGCTAAGTCGGTTGCCAGCAATACGATGTCAACTGCACAGAAAGAGCTTATCGATGATTTTTGGAGATTCGAGTTGGAGATCATGTTACCGCATTCTTCGGGACAGTTGATGCAGCTGCAAGTACAGTCGTCATGATCGATAGCATTAATGCAGCGCAGTCGCACGATCCAAGATTACAGAAGTTTAAAGAACAGGTAGAAGCGGGACTTCGAACGAACTTGTTGATTCATGAAGATGGTTCGTTACGATATGAGAGTCGTTTATGTGTGCCAGAAGGAGAAATTCGTGAAGAAGTCATGAAGGAGGCGCATAGTTCCGCATATTGCGTACATCCAGGAGGCACGAAGATGTAGCGTGATCTACGACAGCATTTCTGGTGGGGAGGAATGAAAAGGGAGATTGCTCGCTTTGTAGCAAATTGCTTGATGTGTCAGCAAATCAAGGCTGAACATCAAAGAGTAGCTGGTTTGTTGCAACCACTTCCGATTCCTCAGTGGAAGTGGAAACATATATCCATGGATTTCGTGACAACTTTACCACGAAGTCCAAAGGGTAACAATGCAGTTTGGGTGATTGTTGATCGATTGACCAAGACAGCTCAATTCATACCGTTTTGAGTTGGTCAGTCGACGGAAGCATTAGTAGAGCGGTACATACAGAAGATTGTGAGATTGCATGGGGTACCTGTGAGCATCGTTTCCAATCGTGATACCCGATTCTTATCGCACTTCTGGAGGAGTTCACATGAAAGTTTAGGACTCGATTGAAATTTAGCACCGTTTATCATCCTCAGTGTAAATCCCCGTTCCCATCTCAATAAAAGTTTCTAATTTTTCCTAATTCCCCGAGTTTTTCCCTCCCTTTTTCCCTCGTAAATTTTTTTGTAGGAAATTGGTTGCTTAAATTTCAATATTTAAATTTTTCCAAAACCTTTAAAACAATCAAAGAGCAAACCTAAATTAAAATCCAAACTATATTTATATATACACTTCTCCCCCGGCCCACTCTCCTTCTTTGCCAATTTAAATCAAAACTTCTAAATAATAAATCAACCCAGCCCAAAAGAAAACAACAAAACAATTAAACTAAATCCCAAATTTTTCCCCCGGCCCGTCCTCTCCTCAGCCCACAAAAATTTAAAAGGGATTTATTTAATTAAAAACCTCGGCCCACTTCCTTCAGCCCGTTTCCTCCAGCAAACCCGACCCGGCCCACACCCTAACTCTCCTTCTTCCCCAACGGTAACTTCCCCGATCCACTTTCTTCGCCTCACGTCGCGCCCACGCCCACGCCCACGACCACGCCCTTGCCCCACGTCGCGCACCCCTCGCGAGTCCCTCAAACTTCTCGACTCCAACTCCTCTTTTCTCCCTCACACCCTCACTCCTCTCTCTTCTCAAATCTCCTCCTCTCGTACACCTACGAAACCCACTGTCTCCATCTCTACACCGACGACGACAACGCCGCCGACGACCCCACCACCTCGTACTCCTCCCTCGCTCACTCCTCCTCCACCAACAGAACCCCTCACCACTCCACTCCATCAACCAAGCACCCCTGCCGAGCACCCCCTGCACACCCAATCCCCTCGCCACCGAGCTCGACCACCACCGGCACCCACGACACCGGCGAGCCCCCACTGCACCTGAAACCCCTCGTCGACTCCCTTCATCCTCAACAGCATCATCTTTACCCACCAACCCGAGCCCACTACCTCTCTCTCTCACTCTCTTTCTCAAACCCTAAAACCACAGCACACATTCAGAACCCACTGTTGCCATCGCCGGAGCGCCGCCGCCGACCGTCATCGACCCCAGCACACTCGCAGAGAACCACTGAACACCCCCTCCGCTTCCAGCAAGCACAAGAAATCTCCGGGCAGCTCCGACGTCAAACCCGTATCGCGAGCCAAGGTCGTGCAAACCAATTCGCGCCGTTCGTCGCGCGCTCGTGACGTTGCCGCTGTCGGACATCAACCAAAACGTTTCCAGGCAAGTATTTTACTTGCTACATGCTAATCTATTCGTGTTACAAACTCAAATCGTATAACTTACAAATTTACAATTTCCGATAGATTATGTGACATACCTGTTCGATGCATGATCCCAATGAAAATATTCATCTAATTTGCCGGAATTGGATTGTCTATGCTGGCCCATGTAGTGATGAATACCTTGTATAAATCTCACTGGAAAATACGACTGTTAGTGACTAAAACGAATACCCCCAAATATACCCGTAAAACTAGAAATTTTCCGTATCTGAAAATTGTTAAAATCACCATAAATTATGTATATACTGGAATGGTGCGTTCGAGGGCTTAAATCGAAGCTGATTCGACGAACTATAACCCTATGCAAGTTTCTAATGGTTTCTGTACTGAAATTGTGACGATATTTGGATCGGAGTGCGGCTCTGGACTGCAGTCCAGAGCGACTCTGGTTACTGTTTACTGTCCCGTAATGCGTGCCACCTTGTTTCCTGAACTCGTATGTTGCGGAAATCTGCAGTCCATTAAAGTTGAATCTGTTAGCTAAATAACACAAGTGGTTTCATTCCGTTTCATCGTCGTTTGCTATTTAATTTGTAAATTAAAAGGGCAGGACGTATAACAGTCCAGAACAGATTCAGAAGTGATATACTAGTGTTAAACAGTGTGTAACTTTCGACGTACAGACGCGATTGAGAATCTGTCTGTTGCGTTGAATACCCTATTGAAAACCCTAGATTTTATTCAACTGTAGTGTCGCTAGATTCTGATCCCAACTGGGTGAAATTCGTGTCGCGAAACGGACGTTCAGTTCAGAAACTGAATTTCCAGCCGCGAGCACTTAAAATGAAACGGCTGTAACTTGAATACCGGAAATCCGATTGAACTAAAACCAATTCTGATGAACTTCTGAAAGAGTGTGCTTATTATCGTATTTGTATCATTTCGTTGAATTCTAAACATATGAATTAATGCAATTTTTGTAAGTTGATGACGTGCACATTGGATCATAACATACGTGGCTTGTTAATGGCATACATACACATATCTTACCCCATTTGCCATATACATAGTGTTAGTGCGTGTTAGTGTTCAGTGGACATTGCATTATCGTGCGTGAATGATATTGGTTTAGGAGTGTCAAGTACACCAATGGAAAGTGAATGATTCGTGACAGTGATTGATACAGTGAACAGTGATAAAACCGTGTCATTGGTACACTTGTACACGACTAAATCAAAATCATAAATAGTATAAACCTGGGGAAAAAGGGGAAATCAAAGTGGAAAGAGAATCGTATTTAGCGGGACCGTGTTTTAGAGGATGATCATTCGAGCAGTGATATATATATTAGGTAGGATCTAGCGATCCGGCTGACAGGGTTATGTCCCGGGCATGTGGGCCGTTGTCTCGGGTATGTACGAGACTCCTGTTAAACATGAACCTCCTTTACACTATAAGATTTCAAACATGTCCTAGAGACTGATAGGGACACAGATCATACTTTGCATCATATAGTGACATAGTGATTACACGCATTGTACTTTCACTGTTATTACCTCATTTACCTGTTTCACCTCATTATAATAATATTGCTATTGTGTCGCTCTGACGACCTGAGTATGCATGCTCAGATTCCGTGGAAGAATCAGCGCAGGAGACGGATTTACCTTTCGAGCTGACGAAGATCTAGTCCGGAGTACTTCTCTTTCTTTTCTGCTTTCCATAAAAGTGATCGTGTAATTGAACTTGGTTAGTAACTCTTCATGTTTATTTGTAATTTGTGAACAATGGATTTTAATGTAATAATTTAGTGATGTAATTCCTTTACTACTGTGCTTTATTTACTGATTACCATGTAATGCTAGAAGCCGAAGTATGACTACGGCGGGATTATTCCTTGATCGTAGGAGCATGGCTGGCCTAGTCATGCCTCGTTTTCTGTATTTTGGGAAGCGGGGCATGACACTCAGACATATGGCCAGTCAGAAAGAACGATCCAAATTCTTGAAGATATCACCGACTAGAGGAGTGATTCGTTTTGAGAGTCGAGGAAAGCTTAGTTCACGATTCGTGGGGCCTTTCGATATTATTGAGCGCGTTGGAGAAGTAGCTTATCGATTGGCTTTACCACCATCTTTGGCGAGTGTTCATGATGTGTTTCTTGTATCCAAACTCCGGAAGTATGTTCGAGATGGGACGCACGTGCTAGATCATTCGGAGCTGACTGTAAGGGAGGACTTGACATATGAAGAACGACCCATGTCGATTGTTGATCAAAGAGAAAAAGTTCTCAAGAACAATGTTATCTCTCTCGTACTTGTTTCATGGGGTAATCGCTCACACGGAGAATCGACTTGGGAATGAGAATACAAGATTCGATAGAAGTTTCCATACCTCTTCTTGTAGATTCATGTTTGTTTGTCTTTTCTTGTTCCGGGAATTTCGAGGACGAAATTCTTTTTGTAGTTGGGTATAATGTAACACCCTAGTTCAGTTATACCATGCTCGTGTTAATTATTTTATCTTGTGACTATTTCTTGATTTTTATTGTTTTGGGTACGGATAGTGTTTTGGTATCTATGCTTAGCATCCGACTCAACCCGCATGCTTGAAACCCGTCTTGGTTCTTGATTATGTTTTATCTCTGCTAGTGCGGAGGATCCGTGCTCGCATCCAACAACAAACTCAGGAATCTCCGACTCAAAGTGTTGTCTTCTATAGGGCGAGGTCCTCCACTTTATGTTCTGTTTACCTGCATCGTATATCTGGCATCTGCATTTTTTAATACAATTATAATCAAATAATATATTTTAAAAATATCCAGCATGGCCTGCATCATACCCCTGACCCTGTGGTGGTATCCGTACATCGCGTTCTCGTTCCGTTTAGTGAAACGGACTCATTTGGATCGCTACATGCACGCTACGTGTATCCGTTTTTGGAGGTATGCATTTTCTTTAGCCGGACATCATTTTGTGGTTTTGGTTGATACGTATGGTATCCGTACTTTAAAACTAGAATTTTAGACCCAATTCGGACATATTTTGAAGTAGATTTGTATTAATCAGAAAACTCAAATTTAACTAATATTATGTTCCTTATATATTATAATGTTTACGTTGCATCCTAACTTACCTCACACGTTCTCTCTCTCTCTTCCTTATTACTGTATATATATTCTTTCATTTTTTTATTAATAAACCCATGCCTTTCTTAAAAACCCACGTCCCCATGTTTCACCCCACGTCTCCCTTCTCTGCTTTTTCTTCTTCGTTCTTTTCTCGCCTTCCTCGTCTCGAAACCCCAACTCACACCTGCATCGCCGTCGCCACCACCGCCGACTCCCTCATCCTCACCTCCACTACCTCACCTCGCCTCTCATCCCCGACAACGAACCCCTGCACCAAGAAACCCTACGACCACGATACCCATCCCTCGTCGTCGTCGTCGTCGTCACCGTCGGCCTCGTCGGCCTCCCCTCGCCCATCTCCTCCTCGAATCACCTCTCTCTCTCCTCCTCCTCCCAACACCACGACTGCCATCACCCGACACCCCAGAACGCCGATCCCTGCACACTCGAACCCACAGCCCCGACGTCGCCATCTTCTTCCATCGCCGATGATGACCTCGTTGTCGCCTCCACGCCCTTGCCGCCACCACTTCTTCCTCCTCTCCCCTTCTTCCCGACGAGAAGATCCCCCACCTCGACTGAACCCAAGAACCCGCTGGAAACCATCTCGGGTTCCCTGCATCACCTGCGCCACGTTGCCGCCGGAGCTTGTATCGCCGTCGATCTCGTCGACACCGCCTCCATCGTTCCCTGACCATCGCCGACCCAAGCCACCAACCGAGTCCAAGCCTCGAAACCGCACCAAGCTCGAGCCGAGGCCAAACTTTTGTGTTGCCGTGTCGTGCCTAGTCCGTGCATTCAACGTGCCATACCGTTCATCACCATTCGCTGCTGTCGTATCGCCGACCGTCGTATTCAGGCAAGTTCAAATACTTACTACATGCTATAGTATATTCATTTCGGTTGCATATCAAATGTTCATATAGGTGCTCGAAGCAAACCATAAGCTAAAATCTCTCTTAAACTGACGGAATTTAGGTGTAATGGATTAATTTAGTGATAATGAATACCGTGTGAAGAGTTGGGTTGAAAATACGGATCCTAACACCGTGAAATGTTATCCCCATTTAGATCCGTCGAATCTGAAAATTTTCCGTACCTGAATTTTGTGAAAATCATAGTAAATTGGTTACACACCGGAATGTTGTGTTCGAGAGATCATATAGAAGACGACTCAATAACCTAAAAACCCCTATAGTTTAATTCTCGACGTTTATATATTTCTGTAACGATAATTGGCTGCGAATGCGGCACTGGACTGCAGTCCGGGGCAGCATTTCGCTTGGATGCCTGATTTTGAACACATGTACACCCCTGTTTTAAACTGAAAATGCACGGAGCCCCATATGGATGCGTAGATAATTTAGTTAGCTAACACATTAATTTAGTCCCTTGCCGTTTCACCGTCTTTTGATATCTAAGTTGCATTTTAGCGTACCCAGGTGTTCTGCAGTTTCTGCAGTGACTTCTCTTGCATAGCTACACTAGACAGGACATAACTTTTAATACAGAACTGCTATCGATAATCCGTTTGATACTTTGGAAACATAACGGATAGAATTAGATTCTATTCAACAGGGGCAATACCTGAATCTGAACATAGCCTCTGGTAAAACGCGCGCGAAGTCGGGATTCCAGTTCTGAAACTGGAATTCCAGCAATCGATCGCTACCTTAAAATGATGATAATTCCCTAACCTGAATCCCGATTGATATGAAATTATTGTTTAGATGATAATTTTACTGTTTAGATGATCAAGTGTACTTTGTACGCCTTTTATATTATTTCGGTCGAATCTTTGCGTGTGATTTATCGTAAATTTTACAAGTTATATGGCATTGGTCGTCATTGAATAGGGAATATCTGTTCAGTGCATTTCTGCTTATTTTTCGTGTTTTCTGTATACCTGTTGCATAGTGATCATTCACGTTGAAACCTAGCGACTGATTTGCATTGTCGATATATTAGTGTTAGTGATTGGATGGTGGCAAATACGACAGTGATACTGATAAGTGGAAAAGTGATTGAAAGTGATAGCGACACGTATTTGTTCACAACCCATCGAATACCTGAATGCATACTATAACCTGGGGAATGGGGAAACCAAGGTGGAATTGAACTCGTATTTAGCGAGGTACGGTGATTTAGAGGATGGTCATTCGCTATTAGTGATACACACACACACACATTAGGTCGTGGGCCTGGCGGCACGACTGACAGGGTTATGTCCCGGGCACAGCGGATCATAGTCTCAGGCATGCATGAGACCCTTGTTAAACACGAGCATCCTTTCCACCAATTGATTTCATTGACTTAGTGACCGATAAGTAGTGACATACGCATTGCCAGTTTACTGACATGATATCCATATTGCACTATTCATATTCAGTTGGTGTTTATTATACTCATGTTCTGCATTTTGTTGTACTTCTCATGTTCAATAATATTGCATACCCAATATATATATATATATATATATATATATATATATATATATATATAAGTGTCGCCCTGACGACCTGAGTGTGCATGCTCAGAGGACCAGGTGGATCCAGCCCAGGAGCAGGACCTGCCATTCGAGATCGCAGAGGTCTAGACTGCATCATCAGCGCCATTTCTTTTACTCCCAGCACTTTGTATTTCGTTGGTTAGTTTTTATTCTGCAAAATAAATGTATTTCGAACTCTTTTATTGCAATGCAATAAAGTTATGAACTGTGATTTTCCTTTACCCTAGTACTGTTTACTGACTACCATGTAATGCTAGAAACCGAAGTGTGACTACGGCGGGATTACTCCCTGACCGTAGGAGCATGGCTGGCCCGCAACGTATTTACTAAGAAGTAAATACGTTAAGCATAAATAAGCAATATATGTAAAAAAAAATGCACAAAAATGACAAGTGATATAAAATGAACAACAACTTTTATTAACATTCATCTTTACAATACAACTGCTTTGAAAAATAAAGATACAATGATAATAAGCAATGTTTAAACAGTAGCATACAAACTGAAATAAGTACAATATGAACTAGCAGTCCTACTGGGCAGTGAGCTGGTCCACGCACTCCTAGCTATGCTCGATCTCTTGAGGGTCCAGTCTTCCTTACGAACATTCAAAATAAAGAAATAGATATGAATTTCGTCAGCGAACTAGCGCTCGGTAAGTCCCAAAAGAAACAAAGGAATATAGCAAGTGATGAGAATTTAAACTGGTAAGATGTACATGTATAAGATTGCTATTCTAACGTAGTTGTTTGTAGCTTGGTACTGAAGGTATTTGTGTATACGAGAGAAGTCTATCTTACCCCATGGACTATGGTAACATGTAGCACAAGGCCCCGTCAAAACCCACGGGACAACGGCACGAGAGTTCATGTAGGTGTCTTTTAGCGATCATCTCGTGCCACGCTATACATTCCGTACCAATCTACCCCGTTAACCCCGCGTAATATTTTGTATTGATTATATTGCAAGTCTTGCCAAAATCATGGATACAAGTTGTTCAAGTAGTCAGGTTCAGAATATAATCTTATAGTCATGTCATGTTATAGCCATGGTCCGGTCAAGTCAAGTCTTGTATTCAGGTTTGATATTGAGATTCATGTTCAAGTATACATGTTAGAGTTTGGATTCATATTTG